>OY743225.1:65054820-65654820 GCA_963555765.1 Orthonevra nobilis
GAAAAAAGTTTGAGGCAAAAACCGCCCGCCTTTTTTTCATCTTTTTTGTGGACTATAGCCCACGATTGAAAATTGCACTTTTTTCATGATTTGAGTTTCACTTAAACTGTGTTATTTTTACTAAAAAGGGCTTCAAACCGAGCATATATATAGCGAAATTAAGAAAAACAACCTTTTGTAAAGGGAAATATCGAGAAAAAAGTCTTTTTTTCATCTTTTTTGTGGACTATAGCCCACGATTGAAAATTGCACTTTTTTCATGATTTTGAGTTTCACTTAAACTGTGTTATTTTTACTAAAAAGGGCTTCAAACCGAGCATATATATAGCGAAATTAAGAAAAACAACCTTTTGTAAAGGGAAATATCGAGAAAAAGTTGAGGCAAAAGCCGCCTTTTTTTCATTTTTTTGTGGACTATAGCCCACGATTGAAAATTGCACTTTTTTCATGATTTTGAGTTTCACTTAAACTGTGTTATTTTTACTAAAAAGGGCTTCAAACCGAGCATATATATAGCGAAATTAAGAAAAACAACCTTTTGTAAAGGGAAATATCGAGAAAAAAGTTTGAGGCAAAACCGCCTTTTTTTCATCTTTTTTGTGGACTATAGCCCACGATTGAAAATTGCACTTTTTTCATGATTTTGAGTTTCACTTAAACTGTGTTATTTTTACTAAAAAGGGCTTCAAACCGAGCATATATATAAGCGAAATTAAGAAAAACAACCTTTTGTAAAGGGAAATATCGAGAAAAAAGTTGAGGCAAAAACCGCCTATTTTTCATCTTTTTGTGGACTATAGCCCACGATTGAAAATTGCACTTTTTCTTGATTTTGAGTTTCACTTAAACTGTGTTATTTTTACTAAAAAGGGCTTCAAACCGAGCATATATATAGCGAAATTAAGAAAAACAACTTTTTGTAAAGGGAAATATCGAGAAAAAAGTTTGAGGCAAAAACCGCCTTTTTTTCATCTTTTTTGTGGACTATAGCCCACGATTGAAAATTGTACTTTTTTCATGATTTGAGTTTCACTTAAACTGTGTTATTTTTACTAAAAAGGGCTTCAAACCGAGCATATATATAGCGAAATTAAGAAAAACAACCTTTTGTAAAGGGAAATATCGAGAAAAAAGTTTGAGGCAAAAACCGCCTTTTTTTCATCTTTTTTGTGGACTATAGCCCACGATTGAAAATTGCACTTTTTTCATGATTTTGAGTTTCACTTAAACTGTGTTATTTTTACTAAAAAGGGCTTCAAACCGAGCATATATATAGCGAAATTAAGAAAAACAACCTTTTGTAAAGGGAAATATCGAGAAAAAAGTTTGAGGCAAAAACCGCCTTTTTTTCATCTTTTTTGTGGACTATAGCCCACGATTGAAAATTGCACTTTTTTCATGATTTTGAGTTTCACTTAAACTGTGTTATTTTTACTAAAAAGGGCTTCAAACCGAGCATATATATAGCGAAATTAAGAACAACAACCTTTTGTAAAGGGAAATATCGAGAAAAAAGTTTGAGGCAAAAACCGCCTTTTTTTTCATCTTTTTTGTGACTATAGCCCACGATTGAAAATTGCACTTTTTCATGATTTTGAGTTTCACTTAAACTGTGTTATTTTACTAAAAAGGGCTTCAAACCGAGCATATATATAGCGAAATTAAGAAAAACAACCTTTCGTAAAGGGAAATATCGAGAAAAAAGTTTGAGGCAAAAACCGCCTTTTTTTCATCTTTTTGTGGACTATAGCCCACGAGTTAAAATTGCACTTTTTTTCATGATTTTGAGTTTCACTTAAAGTGTGCTATAATTGTTAACAGGTTCTTCAAACTGAGCATAAATATAGTGAAATTAAGAAAAACAACCTTTTGTAAAAGTTTTTACTAATGTAATTTAACGATAGCGGGCCCTCTCGGTTTGCCCACTATAGTGCTCAAAACATGCACCAATCTCCTTACTCAGTCCTTAGCTTCACTGTTCCAACTCTCTAAGGCTTCCCCATAGTCTGGAAAAACTCTTACCTAATCCCGGTTCATAAGAAAGGTACAAAAAATGATGTTGCAAACTACAGACCAATCGAGAAACTTTCGTCCATTCCAAAACTTTTTGAGAGCATAATCTACGACGCTCGAACTCTATGTGCCTATGGAGGAAGGTAAAGAAGTTGATGTTGTCGCCACGAACTTCAAAAAAGCCTTCGACATAATATCGAATAAGGTATTTCTATTCAAGCCCAATGCTCTTGGTTTCCCAGTTACTTTTATTGAATGGTTTAAGTCCTACCTTAAAAACTGTCAACACGTTGTAATTTTCAGATCCTCCAAATCTAATCCATTTAGGGCCACCTCAGGTGTCGCTCAAGGGAGCCACGTTGGTCCTATTATTTTCATCCTAACTATAAATGATGTCGACCTTAACCGCAGCTCATACATACCTATATACGCGGACGACATAAATTTATATTCGCCCATTTTGTCTGCCGCTGACCACCTCCTTCTTCAAGATGATCTCAGCGGGTTTTCCATTGGGTGCCAAATAAACTTTCTAGATCTCAACATCAGCAACTGCCAAGCCATCACATACACACGTAAGCATCTTCCACAGCCCTCCAGGACCTACTTCATCTTTCGTCAACCTGCTCCGTTAGTCTCTTCTCTTTGCGATTTAGGTATTATAAAGAGATAGAGAACTCAATTTTCGCACGCACATGGACTCTATCATCAGTCGAGCTAACTCCGCCCTTGGCTACGTTAAAAGCACGAGAAAGTCGACAAGTCTGACTTCTCACGGTCTCGCAACAGCTTCGATCAGCAGCAATTCTCTGTGATGTATTGCAACTATTGCATGAATGAGGATCGGTCATGGCTGTTAGCCACAGTGACCGACGACCGCGGTGAACTGCTTGATATTCCAAATAGAACGCGACGAAGAAAAGCACCCGCTCGGCGAGTTGGCTTGCAAAAACTCATGGATTTCATTATGGGAATCATCTCCAAACAGATCAACCATGGCGTTTAGTAATCGGCCGGATAGAACGCATTGGTCACGGTGAACTGAAGTCATGGAGTTCACTATTGAGCAAGCATAATCTTCAAAAAGCCTCAAAACAGTTCAAAGACATTTGCAAGCAATGCACGCACCCCAGACGAACGATTTAGTCACCACTCGATGCAAAATCCTCTTTCGACGCCACAGGATGTAACGTGTACTCATGTTTTGGTGTTTCCTACAAGTGCCGTGTGTCAGTCGTCTCAGAGAGCACTCAACGAGTTAAATGAGCAGCAAGTGGATATCGAAAATGATGTTTTGCATTTATTTGATCTGGAAAATGGAGAGAACGATGGAATTCCAAGGTAAATATTCTGGGATCCACCAGCTCAAATAGGATTGGAACGAAACTCAAACCATGGTAGTCCTGATTGTATGGGAGACAATCGTAGTTGGCAGAGTTCTAGTGGAAACATCTTCAATACGTCCCGCATGCAGCATGATGCTCAAGATATAGAAGAGTTTGATTCAGTCCTTCAGCAGCCTCTTGCTGTGGGTAACATTGTATCGACGGCGAAACTGGTCGAATGCCCTCGTGGTTTTGGTCGGCTTGTCCGCACTAAGAAGACGTGCGTCCTATCTGTCTAAAAACTGCTTTGCATGTGCCCAACATTCAGAACGCAGATGACTTCCTCAATGCCAATAGTAATTCAACAGCAAATGATCATCCATTGGATTCAAGTCTTACGGCAGATGTCTTGCGGTATGTATTGGAAGGATACAATGCACTGTCATGACTAGCACTCGACTCGATTACCCATGATGGTCTCTTATGCCTCTCATCATGGATCTCTATCATCTCACGGCTGTCATTGTTTAAGTAAAGAAAAACTCAAAGTATTTTCTTTCAATATTTTGTTGTTGTATACTTGTATTTTTCCAAATATGTATATATGTATATTTTGGGTTTTGAGATACGTAATGAGGATACGTTGAGTCTACGATGAAACTTATAGGAGAAAAAAAAATGGTCCAAAGAATTCTCAAACCCTTATGTCACCAAAGCCCTCTACGTTACTTTTGTAAGACCGCTACTAGAATATGCGTCCCAAGTCTGGTCCGTTTACTATGAAACCCACATCCGGCGAATCGAGGCTGTTCAGCGCCGTTTTCTACGTTTCGCACCGCGTGGTCTCCACTGGACAGACAGCTTTAACCTACCCTATACCCACCCTATACACATCGTTTGCAACTCATCAATCTCCGGTCCCTGAAGCAACGCGGTGACATTGCCGACATTCTTTTCATTCACTGTCGAACGTTGCTTCAGTCGATCTATTTATTTACAAACCCCAGTAACGTCAGATCAGTTCATCTATTCCGCTTAGACTCACACCGCATCAATTACGGTCCTCTTGAACCTATGTCCCGAATGTTGCGTAGGGCCAATGCCACGCAGGATATCTTTGATTTCCACCTAAACAGATCTACCCTTAAAAATATCCTCTCTCATCCACCAAATCCCTAGTTATAAGTTAGAATTTAAGCACTGCTTGTATTAAGTTACGTCCGGGGAATACTCCGGACATCAAATAAATATTATCACCTGGAAGTGCTAATTAAGAGTTGGCAGGAAATTTTTATGTACATTGAGAAAAATATCGGCCCAAGAATAGATCCTTGCGGAACACCGCTGTGGTAGTACCGATTTTGAAAGCTGGTAAGCCTTTCATAGAAGCTACAAGTAGCTACAGACCCATTAGCTTATTAAGCACTATAAGCAAAATCTACGAGAAAATTCTAAAGGAAAAAATATTAAAAATAGTCGAAGACCGACACATTTTTCCAGATGAACTATTTGGTTTTCGGCACTCAGACTGAATATGAAAGCACATCAGACTGAACCAAACTGCCGGCAAACTGCTACTGGTATGATTCTTCTCGATGTCGAAAAGGCCTTCGATTCCATGTGGAACAATGGCCTCAATTATAAAATGATAGTTTTCCATTTTCCGTTATATCTGTGTAAAAAAATTCAATGGTTTTTATCCGATCGCCGTTCCAGTGTCCTCATTAACAATAGTGCGTCAAGTGATTTTTGTAACCCTTCAGGTGCCCTAGGGTGCAGTTCTTAGCCCAATTTTATATAACATCTTTACAGCTGACGTTCCGCAACTACCCGAGTGGGACGATACAGCAGTTTTCACATCGCATTCATTTTTTTTCAATATCGAGAGAAATCTTCGTAATGCGGTCGAAACACTTTTAAAATATTAAAGCAAATGGAAAATTAAGGTTAAAAGGTGGAAAAGATGCATGCAATTTTTTTCACGCGAAAAA
Organism: Orthonevra nobilis; assembly: GCA_963555765.1. Taxonomy (NCBI): domain Eukaryota; kingdom Metazoa; phylum Arthropoda; class Insecta; order Diptera; family Syrphidae; genus Orthonevra; species Orthonevra nobilis. The sequence continues at coordinate 65,060,150 of OY743225.1, forward strand.
GAAAGCAATGCTATGTTCCTGTTAACCGAATTTGTATAAACGGTGTTCTGCTCACCTGGGAAGCATCGATAGTAGGCTTACATTTAACGAGGATGTTAGAAAATCTCTAAATAAATTAAAAATTGCAATTTCTATGTTAAATGTTATCGAAAGATAATAAAATAATAATACTTAAAGTTATATTTCAAGCAATCTTGCTTTATGGTTGTCAAGCGTGGGGAGGGTGCGCAAAATCTCACATTCGGAGATTACAAGTAGCGCAAAATAAACTATTGAAGATGATGATAAACCTTCCCTGGCATCATTCAAACTCTGATCTCCACAAAAAAGGAAATGTTGAATAGATTTACTCAAGAATCCAAAAACTTAAAGATAAATTCATGAACCGCTGCGCATTCGCCGATCAAGTTTTGGTTAATCAATTAATCAATTTGGTTAATCTATCTAAAATCACTTATTGAATGTTTATTTATTAATATAAAGTTCAACTGTGATTATATTTAATTATGTATATATTATTTATTTATTTATTTATTTTTTAATTAATTAATTATTCAATTAATTGATTTATTTATCAATTTATAATTTGATTAATTTATTTATTTTTTATTTATTTATGTATTTAGTTATTTATTTACTTATTTATTTATGCATCTTCTTGTTTTTTCTGGGCACTTTCTTTTTCATTCATCTATTTTTTTATCATCTGTTGATTTATTTGATCATATTAAATTCTCATTTCTTTAATATATCTGATTATATTTATATAATATAATAATATTATATAATAATTATATAAACTTGTGTATATTTACATATTTATATTTGCATACCTATGTAATTTTAATAAACTGTCATCCATATATTTATTTTCTTTTTCCTTTTGTTTTATGTATTAAATTGAAAGTTTTTGTGGTAAGTTTCCTTCGGAAGAGTTCTTTTTAAAGGGTTTTCCAACAAGAGCGCTACAAAAGTTTTTTTTAATAAAAAATTAATAAAACATTGGATATCAATGAAATTCTTTATTCCTGTGAAAGGACGTTTGATGCCATTATGTATAGACTTCGATTTCTTTTGCATGGCCACCACGGGCACGCTTGCAGAAGTCCAGACGCTGAACCCAATTTTCGACGGTTTTCAAGCATAAATCAGCCGATACTGCTGCAATTTCACGTTCGATATTCGTACGAAGTTCATCAATCGTCTCTGGCTTAGTGGCATAGACCATAGGCTTGACGTAGCCCCACAGGAAATAGTCTAACGGCGTCAAATCGCACAACCGAGGCGGCCAAGCGACTCGACCATTTCGTGAGATAACACGTTCTCCAAACTTGGTTTCCAATAAATTGATTTTGACATTCGCCGTGTGGCTTTTGGCGCCGTCCTGTTGGAACCACATGTCCTCCGAGTCCATATCATCCAATTGGTTCCAAAAATATTCGGTTATCATTCAACGGTAGTGATCCCCATTTACAGTAACGTGCTGGTCTTGATCATCACGGAAGAAGAACGGCCCAATGACGCCGCCGGCCCATAAACCACACCAAACCGTAAATTTTTCGGGATGCAATGATGAATCATGGAGTACGTGTGGATTGCTGCCTGACCAATACCGCATATTTTGTTTATTGACGGAGCCATTCAGCCAGGAATGAGCCTCATCGCTGAAGATGATTTTTCGATGAAAGTCCGAATCATTTTCAAATTGTTGCTCAGCCCAATTCACGAACATACGACGCTTCTGGTGGTCAAGCGGCTTCAGTTCTTGCGTCAATTTAATCTTGTAAGGATGTTAGCCAAGATCTTTTCGCAAAATTCGCAACAACGACGTCACAGAGATGTCCAACGCTTGAGAACGACGTGTGAGAGACACATTTGGGCTTTCTGCAACTAAAGCCTCATCGGCAGCAATATTCTCGACACTGCTGGCACTTCTTTGTCTCACTGGCACGGAAACATTTGTACTATGCCTGTGGATTCAAATTTTTACACTAGACTCTCAATTGTTGATCTGCTCGGACGATTATGACGACCATAAATTGGACATAGCGCTCTTAACGTTGAGGCCACTGACTCCAAATTTCGGTAGTAAGTTTTAATAATTTCGACTCGTTGTTGGCTCGTATATCTTTCCATTATAAAATGGCAAACCTTACTGAAGAGAAATGTTAAAAGAGCGGCAAGAAATATGGCGTCATTTGATAACCCTGTCGCTCTACTTTTGTAGCGTCCCTGTTGAAAAACCCTTTACAACTGGCTTAAATGATAGGAGCCAAGGGGAACGTCTTTTGTTTTTGCTATGAGAATGACTTAAGCATTCTTCCATTGGGAGGTTAAGGAAATATAATTGCGTAAGGAAGGGTAAGATCTTAGGAATTATAATTTTAATAAATTTAGAATGCGCTTGATCACATCCCATAGCGTTCGATTTTAGGCTAAGAATTGCTGTAAGGACATCCAGTTTCTTGCGTCTAAGAAAGTAGAGCGGATTTTCAACCAAACTAGGATTTGTTAGTGGAGTTCGTGGACGAACCAATGGGGTCGCAACTGATGAGATACGAGCCAAATTCGCATTAAGCTCATCGACGTCTATATTTTAAGCGTCATTAATACTCTCTCCAGTGCACGACTCCCACGAAGAATATTTTACTTCCAGAGCTGTTTCTTTGGAAGATTGGTACTAAACTTTCTTGAAAAGTATCTTCGTTTTTTACGTTTGATTAAATTGGCTACTGACGTTCGGAGTGCTCTAAAAAGGTAGAAGGTTCCTAATTCAAGCCCTTTGCAACGGTTTAGGTATGAAGCCAAAGTATCGTCTCCTTGTTGACGTTTGCTGTTTCTGATGCAACATCGGCGCCTTCATAAAGCTACGTTTAAAATATGTAACCCTCATCGTTGACTTTTAATTTTGCATCCCGCTAAATCCACCGCAACCAAACGACTTATCCTAAATCCATCTAATTTGCCACAAATTAAATTATAACATCGTCGAAGGACGAAGGACCAACCAACCCACAATGTCATTAGATCTTCCCTTTAAACCATTTAAACATTATTTTCACTACAGTCGCATTGTAAATTTATGGAATATCTCAATTATGACGCAACTCCGCCTGCTAATTCTCTTAATTTTAAATCATTAAATTCGCATTGATTAAAGTTTCAATACAGCCCACCATTAAGATGTCAAGCGGACCCGTCTTCAAATTCAGCCCCAAGAAAAACAATGTAAGACAACGCACACGCACACACCGTTTAAATAATGAGCCATTCCGCCTTTGAATCCATTAAACCCTTTTTCTATTAATTGAAATTAATAGCTTACAATTTTTCATCCATTAATCCGCAACAATCGACCTTTTATATATGAAACGGGTGGAGGTACAACAGTCTTGGGTTTGAGTAGTCTCAGTGGCCGTCATTCGTCCTCCTCCTGTCCATCGCGTTGAATATCGGAAGTTATGGAATAAATTAATTATGGAATTACGGAAGAATCCTTTGTCCTTTGAAATGCAATCAATCGTCTTTGAGTCGAAGTATCTCTACTGGATTTTTTGGTTTGACAAAGCTAGCAAGCTAGCGGCCATCATCAAACGAGAGGAAGAATCCTTCATTAATCCAAATCTCCTTTGACTTGGCTGCTGCGCGGTAAATAAGTGGAACCGCAAATACTCCTCGGAGATGTCTGTTGTTTTCTGTGGTGTTTATTTTTCTTTTTTTTTCTTTTTAGGAACGCTGCAAGGACGAAATTGCACAGGGTAATGAGGCTATGGAGATGTTGGTTTGGTGTTTTCGGTTTTCGAGTTTCGTTGCCTGCCAACAAATGGAAGAAGGGAGAAGAGTTCGTTCACTGTTCGTTTAAATTTTTGTTGATTGTTTATTTATGGTAAATCATATCCTTGCTGCAAATGAAAACCTTTCGGTGTCCTTTGGTCCAGTTTTCTGGACTGGGTTCATTTGAGAGGCAAATTCGTAACCAACGCTGGCGCTGTGTGACTGTGATTTTTTTTTCTTCTCTTCTTTGTTCGGGGGGAGGGGGGCGCATATAGCAGATGAATATTTAAAAATACAAAAATGAAATATTTAACTAACCATGAGCTTTAGAGTTGACAGCGGTAGCGCCCGTAGGAAATGAATGGGTGCTGTGTTTCCCCTCTTGAAGATTGCATTGGTTGCGTCTTTAGCATGGGATACCATAAGTCAACATCAGTGACTGACGAACGACCGACGGCATAACCACATGGCAAACAATGGTTGGATGCGGATGGCATAGAATCGTCATCCACATCGTCATCATCATCATCATCTTCTTGCTCGTTGTCTTTGTCGTCGTTGTCGTTGTCGTTATTCTAGCCGACAAAAGGACCCCGGGGCCAGCAACTTGGTTATTGCTGTGATGAAAAACGAAGCGTATCCTTGTGCCTATGTGTTCATTCATCAGCCATGAATTTGTTGGGTAGTATATTTCCGGTGTAATATGTCCTCCCCTCTTCTCGTGATACACACACATTATAGAAAAGTTTTCTTGAGGAACAATATCGGTTGTGTATTTGCTGAACGAAACGACACACAATGTTGCAACACATTCAATCTGTTGCGGGCAACAAAGCCAAAGAAAAGATGGTGGGTGGGTGCTCTTGTGCCATTCTTGTGCACGAACGCACAGCCTCCTAGTTGGTACATGTACATCAGTCAACGATGAGCAAGAAGTTAAAGATGAAATACCATTCCTTTAACAAGGACATAAAATAATGTTGGCGGGGCCAAATAGAAGTGGAATTGGAAGAGCTTGAAGCATGTCAGACACATTATGAGGGACGTGCTGCCACACACCATTAAAGCGACAAGAAACGGAACGAAATTACATTTTACAATAACTATGCCCCTAGCCAGGACACCATTGTGTGTGTGCGTGTCGGGATATTAAGGATATAAAATGAATGAACAATAGATTCGATATATATAAGTACAGCATAAGCGTTTTAATGGGGGCTGTGCCTACCGAAGTTTCTTTAATTTGTTGTCCTTAAGTTAGCCCATAGACTTGACTTTTTATCGTGTTCGAGGGGAAAAGAAAACAACTTAAAGAATATGTTTGCTGGAAATTTTTTGTTTTACAATTTTTCAGGATACACGATAGCAAACCTTGATTATGACAAGCGCCGTAAAAATGTCAATTAGGTATTTCGGCCTTGTTTGTTTGGACGTGTCGAAAATGTTTTTTGTTCATGTCATCTGAGTTTTTTCTTGTCATTTCTTTTTTCTTTAATTTTCCACCTTAAGCCTTGAAGCTATAGGAAGACATACATTTGGAAAATGTTTTTTAAAAGATTTCCACTCAAAATGAATTTAGTTTGACATTCGGCTAGCACCGTGTAAAAACAAACATTTGTTTCGAAAAAGCACTTCGTACATGAGTTTGTTTTTGCAAGGCATGAATTTGGATGTAAATTCGTCCACAGAGGCTGACTTAGAAAGGAAGTCAAACAATCTTCGTCAAGACTTGTGTGCATGTTCAGACGAAAGAGACAGATGAGCTTCTTTAAGGAACGATGCAATTCTCAGAACCCCTTTACAAATATCGACAGTCCCGAAACAAAACACAATTCCATATTTATTTTTTCTAGACGTTTATCTGGACCTTTAAATTATTTTCGATATCGATCCAGTGGGGGCGCTGACATTTTTGATGACAATTCGGCCTTTTTATCAATCGTTTTAAAAATAACTCTTTGGTGGATAAATTGTCGAACTTTTGTCGGACCCATTGAGCTTCAAATGTACTGAGCTTCAAATGTACTTTGTCGGACCCATTGAGCTTCAAATGTACTTTGATTTCACAGACCCGTGACGTCAAAAAATCATCAAAAATACCTACTTAACGGGCTCCCAACCCGTGAAGAGTCTCCGCTTGAGACACATCCGCTATCGCTTGGTCTTTTAAGCGGAGGTTCGGTCTTCCTTGTTATCTCGAACCTGATGGCTGTGATTCGTAGATCCTCTGTTCTAGAGCTCGTTGCAACCGAGCCAGTGTAATCGTAGTATTTTGTCTTTTTGGACTACAACCGAAAATTTTCTCTCGAAATTGCGCAAAATCTGCTCTGCCTTCCTGCTTATTGTCCAGCACTCGGCTCCATATGGCAGAACTGCCAGGAATAAAAATTTATAGTACATAATTTCATCTTTTAAGTCAGAAGTTTTGAACCCATTTGTTTCGCAAAACCGAAGTAGCAACGGTTTCCTAGGGTAAATCTTCGCCGCATCTCTACTAAGGTGTCGATCGTGGAGTTGATATTTAGTCCGAGGTAGGTTAACTCCTATGCCACCTCCAACGGTTGCCAACAGTTACGTTTTATCCAATTCGGCGCACACTTGGTTTTGCCAACCCGCATCGCCTTGTCTAAAATTGCCGTAAAAGCTTCTATGACGGCGCGCTTGGAGTGACCGATGATGTCGATATCGTCTGCACGCCTCAGCAGATGGACAGATTTGTTGAAGATAATGCATTTCCTGCTTACACCTGCCCTGCCCACTATCTGTTCCAGCACGATATTGAAGAAGTGATAGCGCATCTACTTGCCGAAATGCGGCGCATGTTTGGAATAGCTCGTGAAACTGTGTTCAAATTGCACATTGCGCCGTTTTTTCTAGCGTCACGCGGAACAGTTTGATCAATTTTGGCGGGTTCTCGAATTCTCCCACAGCCTTGAAGAGTTCAAAACGATGAATACTATCTAGAGATGGTGAGTCTTGACTTGAAATCTGTAAGTCTTTTGCAATATTTGCAATAGTGTGAATATATTGTCGATCGTCGAACTGCCTGGTCGGAAGCCACACTGGTACGTGTCGGTTAGTGTGTTGCAGAAAGACGTTCATACTGTACGTTGGGATGGATAATATGAAATGATAGTACGAATATCGGGTAAGACTTCTTCTGCTCCGCTAATAGACCATCAAAACTGGCGGCCTTGTTATTCTTCAGCTTTTTAAAAGTTGAGGCAACCTCTTCCAAACTGGAAGGGGGGGGGGTGAGGTGTGAATTGACTGGGTGCGGGTTGTCTTCTTGCTTTGTCACTCTCTCTACCTGATACCCACTAAGCAACTGCTGGAAATGCTGATCTAATACCTTTACTGTTTCTTGTGCTTGAAGTCAGCTTGGCTTTCCTGTTTTTACCGCGGGACTGTTCGATTTTGGGAGGCTGCGTAGGCTCTTTTCTTTTTACACAGTATTTTCTTCTCCTCCCTTCCTCTGGCTCAGAGCCCTTCCCTCGCTGCCCTTGTTCAAACCCAAGTACGAATGTTTGTGTCGAATTTGCCGTCAAGCCTAACTCGAGAACAAAACAAGCTATCAAATCCAAATAAGTTTCATTCGCAGCTTATGTACATAATTAATCCCTGAAAAGCTGTTTGATGAATTTTATGACGAAAATTTAAATTTTCTGACGAAAAATCTGTAAAAAAATGGACAAGTTTTTAACTGCCTTATCAGTTAAAAAAAAAATGTATGAATGTATACACTGCCGTTCATAAGTTTCCGAACAAATTCATATACATTTTTGTTTTATTGTTCAATGTCAATTCTAAAAGTTTCACAGACATTATGTTTATGCCGACGACTTAATTAGAGGAGTTATGAACAAAAAAGACTTACTAAAAGACTAAAACAGTATTTTTATTATTTCTTCATCCGCGTTCCCATGGCAGTGCTCGGCAAATTGTTTCAGAAACGTGAATCCTATGAATCTTTTTAATTTTTAATGATTCTGAATAATGTCTACTACCACGGGCGCATAAAAACAGCCTTCGAAAATATTGAAGCCACCAGTTTTTTTATTTATTTTTTTCAAAACATGCTGTTGTCTGACGACTCTTTATCGTTAAACTATGTTAACAAAAAGAAACTCACTGTTCAACTTACATGAGACAATTGTTTTCGTAGAAAAAGCATCAAGAAAAAGCTAAATGATCAGTCAAAAAATCAAAAAACATGAATAAAACTACATTCCTCGTTACAAGGAAGACTATAACATTCAAAGATTTAGTTTGTTTACCACCGGTGTGGTTTCTTATCAAGAACCCAATCATAAAGGTCTTTCCAAAAAATGACATAGAGATAAGCAATCTCTTGAAATCGGTCTGGAAACCACTATAAAAATCTGCAAAGAAAACGGGACTGAGTGTGATCCTCTTGAAGACATCTATTTACCAGAAAGAAAAAAATTCTATGCTGAAGATTTCCACAGCTCAGAAGGAAGAGGTGCAGAGAACCTTTCAACTGAAACTATGTACTTTTAAACCCTTTTTTAAAGAACTTAAATAAAATCACACATACGGATAGCTTGAATATTCCGAGATTTATTTATTTCCAGAAACAGCATTGCTGCGTATTTGGTGAAAATGCATCGTACAAGGTCGTAGAAATAATTTTGAAAATACATTGGAGAAGGAGTTGACGAAAGCAATGTTTATATCGAAACAATAAATAAATTAAAAATTAAAAAATTGAAAACATAGCCTTGTCACAAATATTCTTTTTACTCATTTTAAAACAACTTTTTAAACTTTTTTTTACTAGAATATCACTTGTTATAGAAATAATTTGTAAGTGATATTTCAGTAATAGCATATGTTTTTTTTAAATCAAAAAATTCTGAGGAAGGAAAAGTTTGCAAATAAAATGCAGAGTTCAATCGATCCAGACAAATTATTCTTTAATTTTTGAATCCTTATCCTTAACAGTGTTCTAACAAAGTGCAATATTCCTGAGACTAAGCTATCGAATATTAGATAATTCTGGCCACAGCTTTGTTACCTTATTAATGGGGTGTATTTGAGATATCTCTAAATCCAACCTGAGGTATTTAAGAAGGACATTAGTTGCTTAATGTCCTCAGCAGAAATCTCATCAATTGAATTGCAGGAGGGTCTACCAAGCGCTCGCTGTCTAGCTCTAGCAAAGGCTATAAAGGTGCAAAAGAAGTGTGTTAGGGTTTCCCTGTAAACAGTGATTTTGCAACTGCGACAGTGTGAACTATGTGGGATACCTAGCTTAACGGTATGATCTCCAATCGGCCAGTCTCCTGTGCAGACCGCCACTAGTTTAGCAATATCATGACGAGTTCGGCGAAAGAGATCTTTTGTTTTTGATTGTTTATCTTCAGGCCATAATTTCCTTGATGTTGCATAGTACGTCACACTGGCCCATCTAATGTTTGCTGCTTCAAGGAAGTATGAGGATATAATAGCCTTAACTGCATGTAGTGAGACGAAAACCTCCCCTACAGGCGAGCATAAAATTGTTGCAATGGAATCGATTTCCGATTGACACATCTTATCTTCACGCAGCGTTGGCTGCACTGCGTTGTTCGTTGGTCCTCTATTTTTGTTTTCAACAGCAGGAGATGGAATGGAATGACCATCTGTTCAGAAATTACCCTCTTTTATGGAAATGCGAGAAGTATGCTGTAAATAAAATGTGTGATAAATTTTCAAGTGTTCTAAGTGGTTGTACTCGGTTTTGAACCCATCTGATAAGGACACATCAGCTTCAAGTTGAAGTTCAACAAGACAGACCTCGTGCTTTCTCCGAATTGCTTTTGCAAGCCAAAGTGATTTCTTGCAGCTAAGAAGCAACTTCATAAGATGAGGTCATAAACATTTTAGCCTCGTGCACAATATATTCAAGCTATGCCAACGGTCGCAGCGTCTATGAAAAAGTTGAGAAATCTAGTAACAGGAATGAGGTTCGAAAATTCTACCAATGGATAAAATAATTATCTCAGGATAACAGACCCCAAACTTAAGCCCGCAAAGTTTAAAATGAAAACATCGTGGCAGAAGAAACTCCGAGGTCTAGGCTGTCGAGGTTGTTACGGACTTTGTCTAACTAGGCTCCGCTGTAAACACAGATTATAATACCAGCGCTGATATCAAACAAATAAATATATTCCTACCGGCAAGCTAAATAAATGTGTTTGTTGTTTTTAGGGTTCCGTACCTCGAAAGGTAAAAAACGGAACCCTTATAGGATCACTTTGTTGTCCGTTCGTCTGTCTGTCAAGACCCTTTTTCTCAGGAACGCGCAGAGGTATCAATTCATATCAATATTCGGATCTACTGTTCCTTGGAGCTGTGAAAAAATCAAACTTCTAAGCCAACGCTATCAAAAGATTCAGCCGTTTATGCCGCAAATTTTCGGCACTCGCAAAGGAACCAAAGTCTACAGGGTACTTCTCGTGAACTCAGAATCTTGAAATTTGGTACGAAGCAACGTTTTTAAGCACAGATAAACGGAAAGTTGCGAAAACACATTTCAAACAGCATTTTTCAAACAGTTTGTCATGACATTATAATATTGTCAAACATATTATCAGCTTGTATTGTTCCTATAATATTTTATTTTGCTAGGCTAGTGTAGGTATTTCAGTTGTATTATAAAATAAATGATATTTGTTAATATAAAATAAAGGATTACTGAAACGATAAAGAGACCTTTGTCTTTAAAAATACCATAACTATGAATGGTTTGTACGGAACCCTCGGTGCGCGAGTCTGACTCGCACTTGGTCTGTTTTTTTTTTTTTGCAATGCATTTGTTTAGGGAATGAATGATGCGTTCATAAACCAGAGTGAAGTTGAAGTTGGGGGCTTATTAAATAGCACCTAAATTTTTTTGTATCTTGAGATGGGAAGTTCATGGTATGGGCAGGTCTACTCGCACCCAAACCAATTTTTCTTATTTCTAGGACACTAATCTGGAATTTTATTTATGTACAAAATGCGGCTTTGGATTCGAATACCATGGCGACAAGGCGACTCTCATTGGATTATTTCTGGGGTCTCGATACAAAAACTTTACTTGTCAGAAGGAAATAGATATCTGAGAAGGATCTATTAATATGACTGTCAACTACTACTGCTTACTACCTTCTACCATATTAATCTAATCAATTAGCCATTCAAACTGAAGCAGCTATTGGTGCCTTTCTATTGCACATGAAATATTTTCTTTTATAATACCGGCCAATGAACTTTCGATAGCCCACTGTCCTTTAAGTAAATAAGAAATGTCGGCATCAAGATTGTACAAAGTTTTGAATGTCTTCAACAACCTGTTGTTCATCCTTTGACGTGGATTTCAAGATTCCTTTTCTTTCGCCCCCCAAACAAATTTTCTTCAAAGAGCACCTTCAAAAGACTCCCGCATCCCTCCATTCCAGCGTACATCCTGTGCCGGATCCTTTTTTGCGTCATAATTCTTTTTACCAAATCCTCATAAGTTCAGTCACTTGGCCGGATATTCCCAGATTTTTATATCATTCCTGGTCGTGTGCCTTTTGCTACAGAGACTGTGAACTGCTGCTTAAATTAAGTCCACCTCAAAGTAAAAGACAGGGGGGGGGGTAGGGCAGAACTTACACTAATTGCAAAATTATCCTAATGGCTATGAATTAAAAATTCCTTTGATTCTAGTGCCTCCATTCATAATTCACTGCCGTGTTCATTTCCCCAGTTCCGCTGGCTTCACATTCACCAAACCCCAAAGTGTACTTCAAGCCATTCTCATTTGCCTTAAAGTTCACGTAAAGCCTATGAACAGGCAGCAGACTCTCCTTCCAAAATTCAGAAAAACACTAAAGTGCATAAAACCAACCCAAAAAGACACACAACAGCCTTGTTGAGTTGAGTCGAACATCGTGGACGCCTTCAAAGTCGTTTTTCGTTGGCTTTTCCCTTTAACCAAAAAAAAAACACACAACACAACATAACACAACTCGGATTTGGCGTTTAAAGTCCTTTGGGCACTTCCGCCATAAACGATGAATGGTGTTGGGGCTAGTAGGTTTGTTGGGAGGCACTAAGCACGAGCCATGATGGGATGAAGAATGGCTGACGCAGTGTACCATAGCTTTGGTGGACGGACGGACGGGCAGCAGGCAGGCATGTTGGTGCCTCTGTGCATCCGATCCGTTGTTTTTATGGAGGCAGATTTATTATTTGAAGATTTTTAGGACGGTTTTATACTCGTTCTCCAAGTGCCAATAAATTTTCGCATTCATCCGAAGGAAATATACTGTGCTCAATAAGGGGGCAGGGTGGGTGGCATGAATAGATGTTACTTTTCCAATTGGCCGTTTGTCTGTTGTGGCCACTTCGTGATTGTTTGGAACAACACAACGAAGCGGCTCTGGTGACGTTCCCGGCCGACACGACACGACTCTTCGAAGGGCTGCCTGGGTATTGCGTGGTAACGACGCAATTATCCTGGTGAATATTGTTCATTCCATGTTTAAACCAATTGGCCAATTGCTACTGCTTGTAGCTGGACGCACTCGTTTATTGTGCTCTTCTGTGTGAAATGTGTTTTGGCGGGTGCTGCTGGAACTGGAACTGGCGTTCCGGGTGGGGATTTTATTGCCATTTATTGCCGCATCAATTGTTGTTTTCGTAGCAATAGAAATATTATTGTAAAGGATTGCTCCTGCCGACTCTTTATTGCGTAGCCCTCAAGTGGAAGAATGTAAAGAATCGCGCAGGCGGGCAGAGGGAAAGTCAGAGAGCCCCAATGATGCACGGTAGAGCATTGCAGACTTAATGGGTTTTATTAGCAATTGAAGATGAATGTATGAATGGATGGTATGGACGGGTTTTTCTTAAAGTTATCTGAGGTAAATGGCCCATTTTACTGGGTAACAATTAAATTGAGTGTTTTGCCAATAGACTTGATTATTAATTTTTCGTGAACTTAATTTGTTGTTTATTTAGCCGTGAAAATGGTGCTTGTTCGCCAATTGACTGGAAACCGAGCTTTCATTGAGACAAAACGTGACAAATCATTGGCATAAAACGAGGATAAATGGGACAATAAATTATTTAGTGGAAATGGAAATGGCTGGAAAAGTGCTTTTCAGATCATATAACTCATTTTTTTTTTATAATTCACGTGCGTTTAAGGGTTTATGATTACCCTTATTCACACAATGAAAAGGAAATATACAGATGCATATTATTTATAAATTGGTTGAGATTGAAATGAGTTGACAACATTCTGTATTGGAGTTGTTTGTACTTAACAGTACAGTTTGAGACGTATAAACACTTTTAAGCTATATCCAGCTAGTGTTGATTGAAGAAACTAAGCCATTTCGCAGCGTTTCAAACTGAGGCTGTTATTTGCACATTTTCCAAAAAAACATGACAACAAACGTCTTTGGTTTACATCAGTCTTAAATTAAAGATAAATAAAATGTTGCATACTGTAGGGTGATACGGAACCCTTCGTGTGGGAGTCAAACCCGCATCCGCACTTGACGGACTTACGTCTCAAAAAGCTATAAATGGCGTGAAGACGGTACAATTTGAATGGAGAGTGTATGTAAGTCAGGCTAAATGCAATAAATGAAACTATGGAGGGTTTTGAATACCCATTTCTATAAGTTTAAGAAAATAACGACGATGATCAAAATTTTTGAAAGAAGTGATGTGCTATTTTGTAAGAAATTTTTTTTTAGTATCTTAAAATCTCATTTACAAAAATATTAAATGCTTTTAAAACTCTATTCAAGTACTTATAATTTTTTGCAAATGATCCTTTTACAAAATGGAAGAGGCAAAATCATATGGGGTGGAGACAAATTCTGCAGTTAACATTCAAGTTAAAAGACAAATGAAAAGAAAATTTAAGAGTTTCGGAAACGTTCCCTTTTTCAGCAGGTTCAGCGTCTTGAAAAACTTCACTATCAGGTTGAAAAATAGAAGACAATTTTTTCATAGAACGAAATAACTTTATTCTGTAATGTATTGCCCATTTTGAGCAATGACCTTTTGCCATCTTTCAGGCAGCATCAGAATTCCACGTTCATAAAACTTCTGGTTTTTATCAAACTGAACCAGGTACGATTTGACATCATCATTATTATTGAAACTTTAACCATTCAAGGAGTTTTGCAAAGATCGAAATAAAAAGTAATCAGATGGTGCAAGGTCAGGACTATTTGGTGGATGTGGCAAAACATCCCAACCAAACTCGAATAATTTTTGCCGAGTGACCAAAGATGTGTGTGGCCTGGCATTGTCATGATGGTATTCGACACTATCACAATCGAGTCAATTCTGGCCTTTCTTTTGATGAACATAGGCTCTTGATGTTGTTTGAGCTGGTTCACCTGGCTTGCTCCATGATCTTTTCCCATTGACATTGTTGTAAACAACGTTGTGTTAAATGATTTTCTTTCAGTTCATGAGGAACCCATATATCGAGTTTTCGCACATCGCAAAGTTGTTTTAAGCGATTTTCAATGCATGTATGTGATACATGAATTTCCTCTGCAATCTCACGTGTTGTACTGTGACGATCCGAATCGATTATTGCTTTGATTTAGTTGTCATCAATTTCAACGTTTTTCTTCTTTGAGTGAAAAATCACCAGAACGAAATTTGCAAACCAATTTTGACACTGCTGTTCTTTTAAGGCTTCGTCACCATAAACAGCACATAATTTTTGTGAGCTTACGATGAGTTTTTCCCTTTCCGGAAATAAAAAAGATAAATATAACGTAAATGTTCGTTTTGATTTTCCATATTTCAACAGACGCCAAACAAAAACTACACAACCGATCAAAAATATTTTTTTACTGATTGACAGTTGAAGTACCAACTATCAAATAACAAAATGTGTTTGACATTTCGATTACGTCAGCAAACCTTAAAATTGGTTTGGGTGCGAGTAGGTCTGCCCATACCATGAACTTCCCATCTCGATAAAAAATATCATTTCCCACCACCATCAAATACCATTTTCGTTATGATAACATCATTCATTCCATAGACAAATACATTGCATTAAAAAAAAAGATACATATTGTATATGTTCTTTACTGCCCCTTAGGAAAATCTTTCTTTTAGATTTTTTGAATCATTTAAACTACGATTTGTGTATTTATCATTAATAGATTGTTCGAATATATTATTTCAAGTGATCAGGAAAACACTTTGGAAATACTTTTTTTTTGATTAAGTTACATTTCTACTCGAAATTAGTTCCATTTTTAGTTTAATAATATTACTAAAAAAATTACTTAATAAAATTTAAAATTATGTTTTCCGTTTTCCGTTTTTGTTTTATATTGATAGTTAATTGCATTTTTCGTCATAAGGTTTTTAATTAATAACTTGAGGACTGTAGCGCCAGTCCGCGTGGCATTGGAATTTTATACTTTTGGTTAATTCGACTTCGCTGTACAACTCATACCGTACAGTTCGTTGTTGAATCTTCTCCTCCACTCACCGTCAATGCAAATCACACTTTTCTCTCGAAACAACCTAAGGCGCCTTCATCCGCTTTTGAAACTGTCCATGCTTCTGCACCATTTACCATGAAGGGACTGATGAGAGTCTTATAGAGCGACACTTTAGTTCTAGGAGAGAGGACTTTACACAATTGTTTTCTTAGCCCAGAGAAACAGCGATTAACAAGAGGTATTCTTCGTTTGATCTCAGCGCTAGTGTTATTATCTATGTTTACAGGAGAGCATAGGTAGATAAAGTCCCTAACTACCTCTAATTTATAGCTTTCTAAACCCATCTTTGTCATTTCTGTCAGAATCCTCATAAACGCACTGTTGACGTCAAGATGCGTTCTCCTTTTATTTTAATATCTTCGCCGTATGCGAGTTACTGAATAGACCTTTAAAAGATAGTGCCACGGAACTTTTGCAGCTAAGCCGTCCGCTCAAGTGGCTTTCTTAGACTTAAGCTTAAATATTGCTGTCTTTACTCCGTATAGGTCGGGTAGATAGCATTGTTGGTTCTTCCATGTCCTCAGTATTGACTGCAATTCTACTACGATGTTTCCATTTCGAATTTTGCAGGTTTCGGGTTGGGTCTCTGTAACCTTGAGATAATTGTTTTCTCTGGTGATAGAATTTTCGAACCTTATTCCTGTTTTTTAATCTCTAAACATCCTCAATCGGGCGCTTCTCATGCTCTACCAAAGACGCTGCGACCTTGGCATAGCTTGAAAATGTTGTGCACGAGATTAAAACTTTTGTGACCTCGTACTATGAGTTGCGTCTTGGCTGTAAGAAATTACTATGGCTCGCAAAAACATTTTGGAGAAAGTACGAGTTTTATCTTGTCGCGCTTCATGGTGAAGCTGGCTGCCTGTCCATGGCTTGCACCACACGACTCAAAGACAGCATCTCTTCCTGTTTAAAACAAAAAAACAATATAGGACCAACGACCCAAAATCTTAGCCAGTCTTCTGTAGGCACATAGTAGCACACGGCCATCCCTCTATCCAACTCGACGTGAAGATATTTTTTTTATAATTTGCTCGTCTCAAGAGGCTATGAATACTCTTTTAATGCAAGTCGCACAGAACGAGTGGAAGAATTAGGAGATGAGCGAAAGATTTTTGTAGTGGTTTGAGAAACTCAGATGTACTAATTTGGTTTCAATTGAATTTCGTGGGTGGTGCTCGAATTGGGACGGATGATTTGATATCGACCTATCTCTCAACCCTGTCGTTTAAATATACACTATATTTTTTACTTATTTTATTATTATTGTTGCATATTGTTTTTTTTCGTCAAACTTAATATGATTTTGTGATAATAATATTTGATTGTAAATAGTAAAATTTTTTAGAAGTAAGGTACTGCGTACCACAACTCTAAATTGTGCAATATTTAAGAATTCAAAAATTTACTATGTATATATTTAGCTACCATAAAGAAAAAGCAAAAAGAAAAAGCAAAGTTTGGAAGATTTAGCTCAAATTTAGAGTTGCGAAAATCGATTTCATTTCAACAACTTTAACATTGGAAGTTGAATTTGTATTCGCTTTTGGCAGTTATTTTTCAACTTCTTCAATAAAGTGTTTTAAATCAGACAGTCAGAATAATCAAATATTATATAGCCTTGTTTCAAAATTATTACATTTTGTGAGAACTCTGTTTATAGGGATTCATATTTTAAAAGCTTGAGGACCAGTTGCATGGTGACACAAACTAAATTTCAAGCATGATCAAAGGCTCAGTCGCCTGGAACTGGTTTTTTATTAAAACTTGTGCTGAGTTATCGCTGAAACATCACTTACAAATTTTTACTGTTACTAATGCTATTATAGGGATAAGAATTTTAAAAAGTTTTTTTGAAATGAGCACAGAATTTAAATTGTTTCGGTAGAAATATTGTGAAAGGCCGTTTATCTCAACTTCATGTATTTTCGGAATTATTTCTAATCAATCAAATTTGTAAGATTGCTTTCTTTCCTATTAACCATTGCTTGGAATATAAAGGCGTGTCCTTTTTAAAAGGGTTCAAGAGTACATAATTTCAGTCCCGAGATTTCGACCGCCTCTTTCTTCCTAGCTGGGAACTGCTCAGCGTAGGATCTTTTTCTTCTGGTTAATATATGGTTTAAAGAGGATCACATTCAGTCCAGTTTTCTTTGCAGATTTTGATAGGATTTTCCACGCCGATTCCGAGAGATTTGTTTATCTCTGTGTCATTTTCTGGAAAGACCTCTAAGATTTGGTTCATGATAAGAAACCACAACAGGGGAAAACAAACTAAATCTAATGTTATGGTCTTCCTTGCAATATACGAGTAATGCAGTTTTATCCATGTGTTTTAACTTTTTCATTTAGGTTTCTCTCGATGCTTTTGCTTTAAATTCAATTGCGTCATGTAATTTGTGCCATGAGCTTCTTTTTGCTAATATATTATAACTATAAAAAAGCGTCGACCTACAGCCGCGCAGGTTTTGAACAGAAAAAGTGGTGGCTCCATAATTTTCCAAGGATGTTTTCCTGTGTCACTGTTGCAGACGTCACTCTTAGTCTTGAAAAATGGGAAAGACTGACAGAATTCACATATCTGAAACAATATTCAAAGAACTTCCGTGCAAATTTGGATCAGGAAAAAGAGAAAGGGGCACATCAATGTATGAAATGGCCTCAAATAAATACTGTTTTAGTCTTTTCGGTAGTGTCTATAGTTAGTAACTTACTAAGTTTAGTCAATTAGCTAAATAAACATAATATTGATGAAACTTTTGGCATTAAAATTGAACAAAAAAAAAATTTTATTTGAATATGTCCGAAAACTTATGAACGGCAGTGTATATATTTATGCATATTTTTTTATCTGATAAGGTAGCTGTAAACTATGAATTTAATTAATTTTGAACTTTTTTTATTGGAAACCTAAATTGGTTTTAATTGAAGAAGTGAAAATGTCCCTTTTTTTGACAGTTTTTTCGTCATAAAATTCAAACCACCCTGTGAAATTTAACCAAAAGCTTTTCAGGTGATCTTTATGCACACACGCTTCGAATGAAACCAATTTGGCTTCGATAGCTTGATTTGTTCTCGAGTTAGGCTGTACGAAAGAATCCGCACAAACGTACGTACGTACACACACACACACAGACATCCTTCTAAAAATGATGGAATCCGACTCCTGGGACCGCCAAACGTGGAGAAATGTAAAAATTTTGAATTTCGAAAATCGGACCGATTACAAGAACTTCCTGATGGGAAGTTAATATGTGGCATCCAACAACTATAGTGAGAATAAATGGACACCACTTTAACAGTTTAACTAAGTTTTATTGATTTTAGATATGCTTTTACAAAGAATGAAATTTGGTTTTTTGTGTCTTCATGTAACGAGTTCGTTAAAATTATTCAAACAGAAGAATTCTTCTTGGCGACTGTAGCGTTAGCTGGTGGCGAAATTCGTGACAGCAGTGCTGCCACATCACTCCCCCTCCCAAATGTTCATGTTGAATTCGGATTGACAGGTTTCCTGGAATATGTTCGTGGAATTGATGTTGACACTGGAAAGTCTGACAGCTGTTGAGTATCTTCTTTGATTGTAAACATTGGCTTCAATCTGTCCACGGAAACATTGAAGGGCTCGCCGTTTAATTGGATTGTGAAAACGTTGTCGTCAATCCTTGCGATTACCTTATGAGGACCTGAATACGGAGGCTCAAGTGGTTGCTTTACTGCGTCCGTCCGTAGAAAAACGTGTGTGCATGTGTAGAGGCCTTTGAGGATGAACATGCTTTGTTTGATGTGGTGTGCCGTGGCGGTGGGCCGGATTTTGCGCATGTGCTCACGAAACTTTTCCACGAAGATTTGTGGATCTGCGGGTGCGTCAATGTTTATGAAGAACTCACCTGGAATTCTGAGTTGTGTTCCGTATAACATCTCAGCTGCTGACGCCCCAAGATCTTCCTTGAATGCAGTGCGTAGTCCAAGCATAACTGTTGGTAGCAGTTCAATCCACGGAGTGTTTCCATGACACATTAATGCGGCTTTTAACGAGCGATGCCAGCGTTCAATTAAACCATTGGAGGCTGGATGATACGAGGTGGTCCGGATACGTTTTGCGCCGATAATATTAGTGAGGGCTCTAAAAAGTGCCGATTCAAATTGGGCTCCCTGGTCCGTTGATATGGTTTTGGGGCAGCCGAAACGAGATATCCAATGCGTGTATACTGCAGTGGCAACGGTATCTGCCGTCATGTCCCTGAGGGGTACTGCCTCAGGCCAACGAGAGAAGCGATCAATCATTGTCAGGCAGTATCGATATTCTTGCACTTTGGGCACGATGATGAGGTCCAGGTGAATGTGATCAAATCTGTTATCTGGTACGTCTATCTTGTTCGGAGTGCGACTGTTGTGCCGGTGAATTTTAGCTCGTTGACAAGGAACGCAGGATCGACACCAAGCCAGTATATCTTTTTTCATTCCTGGCCAGACGTACTTTTGGCGGATTTGTTGGCAGGAAGAGCGTCCACTGGTATGCGCAAGTCCATGAACAGAGTTAAACACTTTGTTGCGAAGTGTTTTTGGAATGTATGGCCTTAGTTGGCCCGTTGATATATCACAGTATAATTCTATCGCATCTGCAACTGGAAGTTTTTGCAATTTTAGTGAAGAATTACCTTGAATTAACGTGTCCAACTCGTTGTCCTTTTGCTGATGTTCTTGAAGTTCTTGGTGCTCAATTTGGCTGGGCATGTTGATTTGGTTGAGGCGGGATAGGGCATCAGCGACTACATTATCTGCGCCTTGAATGTGCACGATCTCGGTAGTGAACTGGGAAATGTAGTCCAGATGCCTGAATTGCCTCGGTGATGCTTTGTCTGCCCTCTGTGCAAACGCATAGACCAGTGGTTTGTGGTCAGTCCTTACAACGAATGTACGGCCATCGAGTATATGGTTGAAAAATTTGATCGCACTATAAATTGCAAGCAATTCCCGATCATAAGTGCTGTAGTTGGTTTCGGCTGTACTGAGCTTGCGTGAAAAAAAGCCGAGAGGTTGCCACACACCGTTGACTCTTTGCTCCAATGCCGCACCCATTGCTTGATCCGATGCATCAGTTGTAAGAGCTAGTTCAGCGTTAGGTGATGGATGTGCCAAGAGGGCTGCGTCTGCTATACTGCGTTTGCAGGCTTCAAAGGCTTCGAAGGATTTACGGTTCCAAGGAACTTTCCTTTTATCGTTTCTCTTAGAGTCTCGTAGAAATTCATTGAGGATAGCTTGATGGTGTGCTGCTTTTGGAAGGCACCTACGATAGTAGTTGAGGGTTCCTAAGAACTGTCGAAGCTCTAATATGGTTTCAGGCTGTTTGTACTCCAGGATGGCATCCACACGTTTGGATGGCGGTTTCATACCACTCGAATTCAAGGTGTAGCCACAGAACAATACCTCAGATTTGGAGAAGACACATTTCTCGAGGTTGATTGACAGCCCATGTTGCTGCAATTTTGCCAAAACAATCCTCAAATGGTTCTCGTGCTGCTCTGGAGTTTCAGACATGATAAGTATATCATCTATGTAGCAATATGTGAAATCTAGGTTGCGAAGAAGTTCGTCCATAAATCTTTGGAAGGTCTGGGAGGCATTCCTGAGGCCGAAAGGCATGACCAAAAACTCAAACAGTCCAAATGGTGTTGTGACTGCGGTTTTGTGGATATCTTCCGATGCCATTCGAATTTGGTAAAACGCTTTGGACAAATCAAGTGTGCTGAAGATTGTCTTTCCATGAAGCCGTTCCGCGATGTCATGCAGATGTGCAATCGGGTAGCGATCTGGTACGGTTTGACTATTTAATTTGCGGTAGTCGCCGCAGATACGCCACTCCCCAGTTTTCTTCATGTGCATCATCAAGGGACTTGCCCAAGCACTGTTTGAAGGGCGACATATACCCTGCTCTAAGAGGAATTTAAACTCAGTTTGGGCGCACTTGAGTTTGTCTCCCGCCAAGCGGCGTGGTCTTTCGGCTGTTGGTCTGCCTGTTGTTTCTATTCGATGAACTATCGTGGTGTTCAAGTTAATTTTGGGCTTGGTCGTATTTGTGGTGATATCTATGAACTCGTTTAGGATGTCCTTGCAGGGTTGTGTTGTACTCACTGTGGTGATACCAAACTGACTGGTGTGGAGTAAGCCTCCCGATGATGTTAGAAGTGTTGTTGAGTCGATCAGCCGCCGCTGTTTGATATCAATTAAGAGTTGGTAGTGTGCGAGAAAGTCCGCACCGATGATGGCGGTTTGGACATCAGCTATGATAAAGGACCACTTGAGTACACGTCTGATCCCAAAGTCCACTTCGAGTTTGTGCTCGCCGAAGGTAGATATTTCTGTTTGGTTGGCTGCGTAAAGTTTCAGATTACCTTTTTTTGTTCGATGATCGATGAGCGAGCGAGGAACAAGTGACACAACTGATCCTGAATCGATCAAAAAGCGCATATGTGAGTTTTTGTCTCGCATATATAAACGGTGTTCTTTGATGATATTATTGTTGGTGTTGTGAATGTTTGCGTTATTGACATCAGCGGAATAGGGACTGTCGCTAACTTTTGGTATTAGCGACAGTTTTACATGTTTTTTGAACTAGATGTAAAGTTGCATGGTGGGATGCACTTTTGAGCATTTGCACCAAACCGGCTGTGATAAAAGCATGCTTCGTTTCGTCTGCTACTGTTTGGTGGGCTTTTTGATCGATTTCGACGTTGCTGTTGTTGTGTTTCGAGATGTGTTGTCAGTTTTCTTACGGCTGCCGTGAGTTGTTCGAGATCTTTTTCTATGACAGAAAGTCTTGCTTCCGTTGCAGAGCTGCAGTCCATGTTGGATTTGGTTGACGTCGCCAATACCTGGATGTTGGCGGTATTTTCAAGAACGCGATCAGCGATCTCTGCTAACTTCGTGAGAGACACACCATCAACTACGGAGACTGCTGCTCTGACACTGATAGGAAGTCTCTTCATCCAAAGTGTCCGAAGCAGTTGTTCGGAGACACTCCCACCCGCGAGATTTGTCATCTCTCTCAATAGATGCGATGGTTTTTGGTCGCCGAGCTCCAGGTCGCACAGCAGCATGTTGAGTTGCTTCTCTTTTGAGTCTGTCAGACGAGTGATTAGCTTTTCTTTAATGAACGTGTACTTGCCTGTGTCCGGAGGATTTCGTATGATGTCAGAAACCTGGCGGAGGACATCCACGTTGTCGATCGCACCGACAACCATATTATATTTGCTGCTGTCAGCTGTAATGTTGTGGTTTCTGAACCGAGCTTCGATATGGATAAACCACAGCTCAGGTTCAGCTGTCCAAAGGAGTGGAACTTTAAGGTTTCCAACTGCCGCAGTCTGAATTTCTGGCACGTTTTGCTGGGCCGCTGCTGTGGTGTTGTTGCCCATGCCATTGGTGGAAGAATGCGGCATGGGTTCGAGTGCAATAGTTGCAGGGTCCGTCATGGATGCGATGTTGTGAAATTAATTATGGTGCTATTTTTTGCTTCTTTTTAGTCGGGGTCACCAGTTGTGGCATCCAACAACTATAGTGAGAATAAATGGACACCACTTTAACAGTTTAACTAAGTTTTATTGATTTTAGATATGCTTTTACAAAGAATGAAATTTGGTTTTTTGTGTCTTCATGTAACGAGTTCGTTAAAATTATTCAAACAGAAGAATTCTTCTTGGCGACTGTAGCGTTAGCTGGTGGCGAAATTCGTGACAGCAGTGCTGCCACAAATAAAATTCAACTAAAGCCATCTATGAGTGAAATCCGCAATTACTTAGTTGCCAACCTGATATTTTATTTAATATTTTTTTAATACCGGTTGCCTCAAACTCAAAAATTGTTTTTTTTCCAGCATTGAAGACATACTCCATTTTCAGTCTTTTTGCTCTGAGCAGCTTTACAGTGTCTGGTCTTTTAAACTGGACTTTCTGATTAGTTTTTCCTTTAAAAAAAACAATCAATATTTTTCGCATAATAACATTTATGAGGTATAAGAGGTAATGTAGTTCGCCTAGTTCAGTTGCCTTAAAGAACGCGGATATTGCAGATCTTTGTTAATATGACGTTTATGAACACAACAAATATCTGCGAAATAGGCTACTGACTTCGGGAACGACTGCAGTTGACAGTTAGTAAAACCTTACCTTACCCAAATATCTCCAAAATAAATAAATCTTGCAGTGCAGACTCCTTTAAAAATCAAATAAACTTTTGATGTCAATTGCAGAACGGGTTCAATTATGCAACTTATTTTTGAGGAACTCATATGGAGCTTTATTTGTCATTATCCTTATTCATAGTCACTGATATTTTGGATTGGTGTAAATTAAAGAGTAGGAGAAGAGCGATGATTCAAGAGCCATCATGTGATGCAGGATGGGATAGAAATTTAAAATTACTAACTTCACGATAACGAAATATTTTTCTAACCATTAAAGTAGTGTTCGCAAAAAACGCATTCGCTCGACCGTTTTTCAGTTTGATAATTTATAACCTATATCAA
This sequence comes from Orthonevra nobilis, assembly GCA_963555765.1. Lineage (NCBI taxonomy): Eukaryota > Metazoa > Arthropoda > Insecta > Diptera > Syrphidae > Orthonevra > Orthonevra nobilis. The sequence goes on from OY743225.1 coordinate 65,083,976, forward strand.
TTCTGAAGCTCCGTTGCACATACATACATACATTTAAAAACATTACCTCTTTATAAATTTAGTAAAGATAATGTTGTCAATCTGACAGATTCGGCAAAGCCATTCCAAACGACTTTGTGAAATGAGTGTTTTAATAAAATTTAATTTAAACTCTAATCCGATTTTCTTAAAACGTTGACATCGACTCCTCCATGAACTTGCCTTATGAATAATATTCGCTGCGACAATCTTTAGCATGTCACGCTATTCATTATTTATTTTATCTCCTGCTGGATTAATAAGCAAAACATTCAGGCCTGTCATCATAATCAAAGGACTGCAGCTTCCCATCTCACCCATCATAGTCATCCATTCCCAAAACAATAACTGAAACAAATAATAACCAAAAACACCGCACAATTGCTGCCTTACCAAAGGACTCTCATTTGTTAGCACAACTCCGCCCATCATAATCCTTACAAGCAACACTTGAATGAATGCGCTTCAGCTGAAGCGATGGTAATCCCTAAAGCTGATAAGACCTTTTCTTTTCTCCAACAGAGCAGGGGGAGATGATGAAACACCAAACCGTTTGTTCAACCCACATGCTTTCGATTTGCCACATTCAATCCAGCCTCACTTACTAGTTAAAGGCAAGCAAACAGAAAGCAGATCAGCGCAAAGCACCAGTGCAAACTCAAAAGGATACCGCAGGATATCCGATTAAAGAAGAAGCCCAAGCGTGCTGTACTCTGTTATGGATCTGTGTGTTTGTGTGAGTGGGTGTTTATGCTCGTGCAGTGCTACAACTCAAGAACTAGAGAAGGACTCCAAGGGAGTGAGAGTTCATATCTTTTTGATAGCCCTATGGCTATTAAGGTGCATTTCGTGAGAGCTTTACTCAAAAACCAAAAAAAAGAGAAAAAATAATAATAATAGCATAGAGCTAAGGATAACACACCATTTTACGAAACATAAAGGGAACTAAGACGAAGCGAAACAAGGATCCTTATCTCGCAGCCAGCGCAAGCATGCTGCATGAGAAGCAAAACTGAAACTGAAAATTGTATGTACTCGTATGTGTATTCTTTTATTGCCACTCGTTCGCATTCATAAATCCATTACTAGTTACATCTTTTGCAATCAAGTGAGTCCTTATCCTCTTCAGAGTCCTGCAAAGGCAACCAACGACCCAGAATACAATGCTGCAAAGAAGATTGCTGGACGTTCACACACTCGTCGTTGCATGAGTATAATAAATCCTTGGCGCTTGCAGTATGCCGACCTAAAACTGAACACACAAATTGTTTATATTTCCTCGATGGATCCTTCTTGGTTACCGATGTGCTCCTGATGATGATGATGATGATGCACACTACACCTTTGTGTGTGTGCAGATAACAACTGGAGCAATGTTTGTTTTTTTTTTCAATGGGTTATCCTTTGAACAAAGGGAAAGCACCCACAGTCGGATGAACCCCACACTTTATTCTTAGCACCTTTGCGCCATGACTCCGAGTGCCCCTTCGAGCTTCGTGAAGCTATCGGTCAGGGCAGCTGGTCGTGTGTGGGGCAACAACAGCACGAATCGTAACTTGCGATCTGAAAAGGATTTCATAAGTGGTGTCTGAGCATGTGTGCGTTATCTAAAATTAAATCTCGATGTTGAAAATAAAAATTGCCCGTTATTATTGTATGGAAGTGTGACTCCATTTCTCATAATAATCATCATCTCATACGGCTAGGCGTGTGGGTGTTTTCCTTCTGTTTATTTTGTGTTGAAGAATCTTGTATTCTTGTCGTGGCATCGTCCTTTCCACCAGCTTGTTGTTTGTTGCCCATGAGTTTGCAGTAGATTTCATGATTTCGTTCTTTTTGCTGCTAGAAGGAGGAGGTCCTTTTCAATACGTGGAGCAGACATGCATGTCCTGCCGTAGCTTAAATTGTGATTTCCTATGATATATGAGTCACATCACTCGCACAGAGAGAGAGAGAGAGAATGGCACATTGAAGAGAAGGATTACGACATTCAATTTGATGTTTAATCGAAAAAGGATGTGACAGGGTTCTGTTTTTTTTGCTTTTTTTTACCTGGCGGCCATCGAACTTGAATTAAATGAAATCGCAGCCTTCGAATTGGAGTGTGTTTGGCAGACACAGGTTAAGAGCACTGCAAATATGTAATTGGTTTTCACATTCGGAATTAAGCTTCGCCATTCTTCCACTTGTTTCATCCTTTTGAAGGGTTTTTTTTTATATTTTCAGTGTCCAGAGTTTCAAGATTCATATTAAGAAGACGAAGTGGAATTTATTTCGTGAACACTTTGATTTTAAACATCATCTACAATCTACAAGAATTTAAATTCTGTATCTTAAAACGAACTTCAAATTGCTTTTAATGATGCTGTGAGATACGTTTATGGCATTAGAAGGTATGACCGAATATCTTCACTGTTCTTGTATGCTCTCTGCAACATCAAACAAATTATATTGGATTGTTTTTTAATGCGGAAATAATAATTATTTCAAAACAATGAATTCCTTAACTTTTCTTGTCTTTATCCTTAAAATTCCTCATTCTTAAAAAAATTAATATCACTGTACTATAAGAGACTAAGTGTACACTTAAAATTGTTTTGCAATTAATCACATTTACACATATTAAGCAATAAAATACATTTACGTTTTCGAGTTCACCTTCCACACCACAATTTAAGCGATTAAAGCATTAAATGTAAGCTTTTCTTCGCAATCCTTTCATAATCCTTCCCAATTAGTTGAGTTACTTAGATTCTTTTGTTGGTTGTGTTATTTTCATGAGATTTTCACTTAGCTATGGTATCCACTAGTGGAGAGTGATCTGAGATTTTTCCTCGATTTACGTGAAATGGACTTTAAATATCTTTTAAAGCTCGTCCAGCTGTTTACCTAAGCCAACGCAGGTCCTAAGCTCGAATCGTAATGTATGTTTTTTTTCCTTTTATCCAGTTTTCGATTTTGGTTTTATCGTCCTATGACGTTTGGTTCATGTTTACTCCGCTATCACTAAAGTGATCGACCAGTAATGAGTTTCCTGTAGTGATTATAAAATCAGCTAGTCATGCTAGAATCTCAAGTTCACGTTATTAAAATAATGCATTACATTGTATAATCTAACATTGGTACAGGTTTAAAGACTTAACACTAATATGAGAATGTTGATACAATCTTCCGAAACAACTTTCTTATGTGTCAAATAATTTTGAATAAAATACTGTGAACTTAACGAATACAAATAAGTCCGTATAACTTTGAGGTAACTTCTTTTATCTTTCTCAGGATACACACTCTGTCTCACTTGATTTTTTTGTTTTAATTAAACAATATTTTTCAAATCCTTTGCTAATATGGAAAAAACGAATTCCACAAGGAATGAAGAATATATTATGTTTATAGTGTAAACAAAAATGGGATTGAGTTCATAAATGCAGCTTGTATGACGCTTTTCCCAAAATTGTCATAAAATGTTCATTTTTTTGTCCCAAATAAAAGGATACTTCGAGTAATGTTCAAACAATCCATAACTATGGATAAAGCAGAGTCATAAACCAAGGAGGAAATAGGCCAAATCGAGCTTACCGGTAACAAGGAAAATCTATACGTTTTTAACACTGTTTAAGTGTTGTATACAGCTAGAGTCAGCAAAGCAACAACATGTCAGTAAAGGCTGGCGATACTGAGAGCTGCTTCAAATTCAATGCTCTCCAAAAGTAAACTTAAGGCAGAAACTGGAGTTAGAGCTAGCAGATTGACTGTTCATTTCTTGATACAGAAGTCAGCCATATTCGCCAGGAAAAAATGAAGCGGCACGTAAAATCCAGCTGCTTGATTTTGCAACAAGTCAGATGGTAGAATCGAGCGTGGCATACCGTCATCTTTACTGATGAAAAAAAAAACTTTTAGTCGGACCTGATGGAATCAGTTGTTATTTCCATGATTTGAGAAAAGAAGATGTAATAGTATGCGGAGCAATAAGCTATAACATAATTAGATTTCCAAAGTTCCAATATATGGATTGACTTTCCAACAAGACAATGCATTACTAAAAACTATTACTACTCTTTGAATAAAACCAACGTCTATTTATATAAACAAATTTTGTATTGTTTTTTACGTTTTAAGCTTCTTTCGTAACCAATACGAAAAAAAACAGGTTAATTTTATGATGTCTTTGGGAAAAGCGTCATAGAAGTAGCATTTATCAACTTTATCCCATTATTGTTTCTACAGCATAAACTTTCGTTCTCCTTCATTCCTTGTGGAAAAAACTGCCTGTTCGTAATCAAGTGAGACGGAGTATATAACAACCCCCCAAACGACAACTTGACAGAGATTCGATAAAGGCTGATCCTAGCAGGTCTGACGTAATATTTTCATATATTCTTATTAAATCCACCGCATAATCCATAAGCTAACTCAGTGACGACGGAAATTCGTCTTATTTTACTGTTCCAGCACTTCATACATTACCAGCAACCACCGTCAGAGGTAGCTTATTTATTTTTTTGCGAAACTTTGCCAAGCAGTCACTTATTTCAAACACCTGATTGGATAGGAAATTCCCCAATTTTAGCTGAAATTCTAAAATTCTAGAAGAAAATCGAAAACAAACCTAATTCAATTTAAAAACTGCAAATATCGAAGCAAACAAAAATTATTGAAAAAAAATAATAAATGCACCCCGTTTTAAATTGAGTCTTCGGAATCCAACATTCAGCAACACAAGTCCAATTCGCAATTTGGATGAAATTCCCTTAAATGCATTCCATTCGCTCCACCCAAACACCATCGCCAAACCGATTCCTATCTGCTCATATCAGGCTTAAACAGTCGCTATTTCCTTGACCTAGCACGTTGCTGGAATACAGAAACAGTCTGGTCCGAACATTGCAATTCCATTTGATTGAACGCAACAAAGTGAGCCTACCAAAACCCGAACGACTACCAGCAGGCCAAACCAACGGCAACGGGACACAAAGGACGACGACGATGACGCACGTAATCAACCAGCGCCGACTTTGGACTTTAGATTATTTCATTTCAACAGGGATGAGCACACAAAAAAAAAACAACTCGAGCTACATACAATGGATGGGCGAAATCTCCCGCCCCTCCCGCGTCATTCGGCGAAGCATTCCGAGACCGGACCGAGTCCGCACAATAAATAATTGTGGCATCACAATCACGTATTAAAAAGCCAAAATTGTTCACAGGCACGTTCCCCTTTTCAATGTCGAAACTGAAATACACACCACCACTGGCACGAGCACACCGTGACACCAGCATCGCCTCCATGGCACACAATTTTTCCAATGAAACTATCCATCTGGTTCTGGCTCTGGCGCACAGGACAGAACACCAACAGCTGCCCGAGTCATGTCCTCAGTCCATGCAAAGCAGCGAGACAAACTTTTCGTATCTTGGCCCGTTTTCCAAAGTTTAAGTGTTTTTCTGTTGCTTCTAGCAGTCGCGTTGTGAATGGCTGCGGCCAAAAAAGGATTGGCATTAAAGCTCAAGTCAGCGGGTGGCACGGCGTCGTGGTGGTGACCCGGCAGTGCTGGAGGTACGCTTTAAATTTATTACGGACCCGTGTAGCGATATTCAAAAGTCCGATAAAATTTTATGACATCATAAATTCTAGTGTAATTTTACTTTCTTTTGGATTTCTTTTGGACTTTCTTGGTTGGCGAGGCGCTATTGATGGTGTTTACTGTGCGCCGAGTTGTGAAACAAAAAGGCGTTGAGCTTGGCAGCTGTTAAGCTTAAGGAGTGAATAACAATTAGGGTTGTATATTTGGGAGTTTGGCAAACAGGCTGTGAGGTGGGCTGATGTGTAACGCGATGCTGATTGGGTTCAATGTTGAAGGCGGATTCGCCGATAATCACAACAGGTTGTTGGGATTTAATGAAGGCATTATCAAGTTAATTATATAAGCACTATTAGGGCAATGCGCGTCGTCGAATTGGCAATCATTATAAATCTCTTGGCGATCTTTTGTAACAACTATTCGATTAAGATTAAGATTATGCTCTAAGCAAACTTTTGAGTTAGTTCTATTGTTAGCTATACAGAGATATGAATTGACTTTTCAAGACACAAAGTATTCTATCAACATCGACTATGATCCGCTTAATCTGAATTTCATTGCGACAGGCAATCTCTCTCAAGCTAGTTCGACCCCTTCCATTTCTCAATTGTTCCAGTGCGTCCTCTTACTTCTACTTCCATTGGATTTATAAGAAACATTTCGCGGAAGCCAAGCAAGCTATAAAATTCTATTGAACTTGAAATTAACAAGAATCTTCTTTCTTGCGTTCTGCCATAGATGGCCCATAAAAATATCCCGAATCACAGAGACTTTTTATTGACCAACAAGTAGCAGAAGTTCCACCGAAGAGGGGAACCATTCTCTGCATCTTTCAAGTTTGAAAACAGTCTTTTTTGGCGAAAATGTATGATTAAGATATAGATGAATCTCTTATTCAATGCATCAGGGAACAAACTTTCCATCCTCGGAATATGCATTAATAACAACCTCAGTTGGAATGACCTTATAATAGATGTCCCCAAATCCGAAATGTAAAGGTTTCCTAAAGCGATGAAAGAAATACTGGATCCGTTTAAGCTAGCTGCTATTTATGAAGCTTATATTCGCCCCTGAATGGAGTACAACTTAAATGTCTAAGCAGGTCCTCCAAATCATCATGAGCCTGCCTGACAGAGTTCAGCATCAAGCAATCGACTCAGTTCATCACCGACGTAATCTTGACTTATTTAGTTATAGTTTTTGTTTCCGAAACACGGTTCTCCTCTGACCCAAACGATTACGGGCGTTTGGATCAGGTGACATTAATTATAATGCAATAAATTCATATCACATGCAAGGCTTGACAAATTTTCTACGTGACATACTTGGTGGTGTTGACTTCATCAACTCATTTCTGAGATAAGTCAATTACACAACATGACACACTCCGCTTCAACTGAATAAGCACAAATATTTTCTGCGGTACGTTGTCCATTTTTTCCAAATATCATTCGATGATGCGTACTATTTGTTTATGATTTTGAGAAAAGCAATCAGAATAAACCAAAAAGTATAGCTAGTTTTTGTTCGGATGTCTTGCAAAGCTCTCTCTCTCTCTCTCTCTTGCAAAGCCAGACCCATAAACCTTTCGTAGTAACCATCCCCAAACATTTTCAATAAGATTCAGGACTGGTGAGTACGGCAGCCCCTGAAGCAATTCAACATTCTGCTCCTCTATCCAATTTTTGATATATGCGTGCCATGTGGATAGGGGCGTTGTCCTGCTGATAAGTCCTGTTTATAGGTCCAAAAATGTCCGAAAATTTTTGAAAAAATTCTTTCCAAGATTCCTTTATAACTTATTGCAGTCATTTTTGAAGTTTGGAACTCAGCTCAACAGTAACACCACTTTCTCGACTATGATGCCGCGCTAAAAACTGTTCTTATTTCCTTATATCATGGATGATTGGCACTGTTAATAACTCTTAGGACTGACGAAACACTTGCACTTACACCAGCTTACTGTTTTCTTTTTCCGCAGAGTCACAAGAACTTGAAGCCCATCTTAAAATTGCTCTTCGAGCAGCTGCTGTTGTTGCAATTTTTTTTTACCCCCTTTCATATTATTTCTTTAAGAATCGTTTTTTTTTTAATAAATAGGAATATATCGCACTAAAACTTCGTTAAATTTTGTTAGCTTAAGCACGCCCCATTAATCCTTGTTCTCTTAACAAATAGATTTTAGGTCTTTTTATTTAGGGATTTTGATCTATCCATTTTCTTTTTACTTCAGTAAAACGATTAAATTAAATTTTAATTTGCTTACTATCAGTTCACTTTTCACTTAAAATACTTCAATCTCCTCAGAATGTGTATAAATGTTGTGCATATTGTGTATTTTTCCATATGGAACCATTTGCAAGAGAGCCAGAGAAAAATTGCGGTACTGCTTAAACTATAATGGACAACTTTTAGTAAAAAATGTTTGTGCTTATTCAGTTGAAGCGGAGTGTATTCTTTTCACTAGTGATACCAGCAAGATTCTATGTCAGTTCAGAGATATGAACAGGAATATTGACTTCGAGGGCATTAGAAAGCGATGTGCGTTCCATAAGTACAAGCTGCATTTCTACAGATCAAGATGAATCATCTTTTCGACAATCATATTTCTATTAGGACCAAAACGAAGACATAATTCATGGTTCACACATGACATCAGTGAGTTTATGAAAAAAACCCGATGAAGCACATACCTAGTGGAAGCGCTTTAGAGAAGAGGAATATCATAAAACATTTCGCACACTCTGCAATAAGTGTGGTGTTCCAAATTCGGGCGGCTAAAATACACGAAGTGTTTGATTCTGTCGATATCAGGCAAACAATCATGGAAAAAATCAGAAGAAGATTGGTGTTGGCAAGCATAATGGTAAACATCTCGCTAACATTGGTGGTAATGAATTGAACCGGAGCTTCTTGGAAGATTCTCCTTCGATCGGCCGATCAAAAGAATTCGCATTTTCTGGCATATCACAGGCGTATGTGGTTGAGAGCCTACTCTCTATTCAAATTCATCCGGAATAGATAAAATTCAACCAATTCTTTCATATATAGTATAAACTTTACTTTTGATAACCTTCGGAAATATCCATCAAGTATAATGGTGCATATTAGAAACCGTATATTATGGATTATTTCAATCAAAAGTACAGTACGGAATAAGTTGCTGGGTTGGGGCTTACCAAACAAAGATTGAACCATTGATTGTTGTGCAAGAGGTATGTGGAGTCAATCGTCTAGCTTCTTCAATAGTTTTGTTGAATTGAAAATTCTGCCACTGAAAAATTTGTACTATTTTAAAGCTTCAAAAATATTGTTTTTTTGAGGAGTGGTTTTTTACACATCCCTATTTCTAATTTGCGAAGCAATTAAATAAATGTTGTATTTAGTTATACCTACTTTGCGTACAACTCTACTCAACAAAATTTACTTCGTCGTGTCGTAGATCGCATAAGATCCTTGTCTCGGTTCTTAAAATGTGTAAAAATGTGGCTTTTTGATTTTGATCACGAAGAAATTAAGGTTTTGCTTCCCAATGTTGTTATACATATCATATTGTTTTACTGCCGTTCTATAATATTGCATCTGATAACGTTTTCTTTTTCTTGTATTGAATTAATTAAAGTTTTCTATAAATAAATAAACAGTCTACCCCAGGCCTCAAAGTTATTTTTTGTAAGAGGTTATATTATCACTATTTGCTATTATATACTATTAATACAAATGTCACTACCTATTCTTATTTCTATTCGAGTATTGCTATCGAAGATTAACGAAGTATGTACAATGTTTGTGAAATCAAGAATAATGTACTATATAAATAATATAAATAAAATAAAATTATTCCGAAATTCTGTTTTCAATATCTACTTTTAAGTTTCCAAGTTTATTCATGATATTCAATAGGAACGCGATCATATCAACAGGAGCTGTCATTTCGCCGATCTTCTTCAATATTTTCACCAGTGACCTTGTAAGATCCCTTACCCATGCCATAGCGTACGCAGAAGACTTAATTGCGTACAGACCAGGTCCGAAGATCGAAGGCATTAGAAATCTCTTCCAGCGTGAATTCGGTGAGATCCAGCGATTTTGCGACGACTGGAAATTAAAGATTAACTTTCGGAATCGCGAAACTACATATATTGTTTCCATCGCCGTTGCCTGCGGCCTCTAGGGATATCATCAAGAATTGGCGAAAGCTCTCAATTATGGGACCGTACGGGTAAGCATTGACGAGTCGAAGTGTAGTCCGATATCTTGGGATTTGGCTGGACCAGCATTTCAACAAAAATATAGATGCGGCCCTTGCCAGAGCCAAAGTTGCATTTGGCCTAACAAAGAAACTGTTTTATAACCAGCTGGGTTCAAAAATAATCTGCTACATGGAAGCAAGTAATGTCTAAGGATTTGCTTACGCTTATACAGAGCTTCAGAGTCTGAGTACAGAAAATTCTATCCCAACGGGGTCCTAAAAAATAGGGCAGACATCATAATTTTGTTTTTTTGGTTGTCCTAAGAGTAGTGGCTGACTTAATTAGGTTAAGCTCTTTTAGTTAAGTTTAGTATAGTGTTTATGCAAGAATGTTCGACTTTAAATCTTTCATATATGGCAGGGGTCTGAAATACCTTACGAGCTATTCCGCAGCGCGAATTTCACCGAGGTCTGGAATACATTGATAGCAACCCGAAATAATATTTTTCTGGTATATGTTTAAAATGTAATTAAACAAAAAAAAATCAGGACAATCATCAGTTTTTGTTTTCTTTTAAAGTGCGATACAATTTTTTTTAATAACGTTAAATAAATTTCTTTTAAGTGTTTACGTACGTTAAAAGTTTAAATTTTGTCGCAATTATATCACCGGTTATTTTACTACGTTAAAATAACTTTTTTTATCGAGCAAATCGCTCCGGTCGCTTATATTGTCGGCTCCATTCAAATTATTCAGCTCTATTTACAATAATCCGATTTGTAAAAAAATTTCAGAGAAATCTTTTGAAACATTTTTGTTTTAGAAAATTCAAACAAAAGGAAATCGATTTGTTCAAAAGTTCAACTAGGTCCCCTTAACCTTCTCTAACTATGATAAGTTTCGTTCAAGATTCCAAGCTTAAAAAATAATATGTTAAAGAAGGAATTAATTCAGCTCTTCTGGTCTCAACCAATTAAAAATTCATGGCGCGATGGCCCTTTCAAGGGACTGGGTCTAGCTTCACTATTTGTGTGTGCGTTTCACATTTTTTTGAAAATAGCAGGGTGACTGACAATCCTCCGATGGGTACAGCTGCCAAGAAAATATTTGGAATAAGCCCTATACTAAGCATGGTGTAAAATTGCGGAAAAAGTCAGCTATGTCCACCCGCTTTATATTCATTTTTCATTTTATTTATTGTTCATTATTCTCATACAGTTTACAACTTTCTTAAACATTAAATATTTATTCTAATCTAGCTTTATATAGAACTATTTCATGAGAATAGTTAGTGACATTTTATATTTAATAGAAAATAGAAATAAATGCCACTAAAATAGAAATAAATGAAGCTTGTTAAACAATCTGCATGAAATGATTGAGTAGAAGTTTCTGTAGCTAGTGGTTCGAAACGCGGGAACACAAACAATGTAGTTTGTACTACTACGTAAGTTCTGCCGGTCGAAGATTGGGCTTTGCATGTAACCACCTCTTGCAAAGAAAACCTTTATTACTTTATAATAAAACAAATGTTTCACAGGCAAAATTTTCAAGGCCTTAAATAGATGCATAGTGTGAGAAAAACGATTAGTTTTACAAACTTTCCTTATGGCACATTTTTGAAGGACAGTTAACTGTTGGAGTTTATTGCGATACGCACCACCCCAACCGCTAATACCATATTGCATTTTTGAATGGAATATGCCATTATAAAAAATTTTCAATGTACGTATGGAGCATTACTTCATGAGCCGGTAAAAACAACGAATGGATGATAGTAGATATTGCCTTAAACACAAGATGTGTTTGGACCAACTCATATTTTGGTCGATGATGACACCAAAGTATTTAAAATTCTCCACAATATCAATTTTAAAGCAATCTTCACTACAATTAACTTCATTAATATTGTTATTATTGTCATTTATTTTCCTACACTTACAGTCAGATAAACTTTGCTTAATACAATCTGATGCATGCAATATAATGTCTAAGTCCGGGGGTTCTTGCAAACTTAGGCTAAAAAACATTAGCTTAGTTTTGTTACTAACGATCAATTTGTGTTTCGTAAACCAACGTCTTAAGATGTGCACATCATGATTTATATCGACAATCAAATTCAAGGGGCTTACTGAGCTAAAGGCAATACCAAGATCATCTGCAAAAGCGCTAATTTTGCCTACGAATGATTGCTCGAGTAAAGAGTTTATATAAATAAGGAACAAGATTGGGCCAAGCACAGATCCTTGGGGTACACCAAGATTGGTCACTTTCAAGTTACTGATATTTTCTCCAATTTTAACTCTTTGCGTTCTATCTTTTAGATACGACTCAAAACATATGAGGATAAACGCACGAAAACCTACTCTTTCCAAAGAATGGTATGGTTTACCATGTCGAAGGCTTTTGTTATATCAACAAAGTGACCAGCACAAGACTTTTTGCCATCCAAACCCATATGAATATATGAACAAAAATCTAGTAGAGCAACTTCAATAGAAAGGCCTGCCCTAAACCCAAACTGCAAAGGACTAAAAAAGCGTATTCTTTTAAGAACAGATAGAATTCTAGTTTTAACTGCTTTCTCGAACAACTTTGAGATTGAAGACAGTAAGGAAATTGGTCTGTAGTTTGTTTTATCCTTCTTGTTACCCTTTTGAACAAATTTAACTCCTCAGGAAAGTTGCCGGATTCAATGCTCAAATTGAACAGATGTGTTGAAATATCTACAATATTAAGCTCAGTTTTCTTATGAACCCGAGAATTTATTATTTTTAGAAGTTCAAACCCTCTTATTGGCTCGAAAAAGAAACTGTTCGTGGTGTTGGTGTTTTCATAAAGCCCATTCCCAGTTTCAGTTCGGCAATTACAAGATGAGGGAACGATATTCACAAAAAATATTGGCTATAGCTATAGAATCCGAAATATTTATATTTCCGTTTTTCAACATGATCGGCTCGTCAGAATTGCTAACATTACGATTGACAATATTATTGACTACTTTCCATTCCTTTTTGAGATTCCCTCTAGCCTCCTGAAACTTGCTTATATAAAAACCATCTCGTGAGTTACGAATTAACTTGTTGATTTTTTTACTCATATGGACAAAACAACTTTTCAAGTTTGTATTTAAGGGATGTTTGAAGCATTTTTTTTGCAATTTATGTTTCAGTCTTATTTTCTTGAGAAGATTTCTGTTAATCCAAGGCTTCAATCTAGTTTCTGATTTTCTCATAGTAAGGATGCAGGTTGATGAGCATATATGGTTCTTCATGATTTAATAAACATTTCATAAGCTTTAGAAGCATCTGATTCAGCATGAATATATATATAACTAGTTCGGCTAAGTATCTCAAAAGCAATGAGAATAATGAAACGTACAAACCTTGAAATCATAATTAAGATCTCTAGCATCTTTGAATACTTGATGCACCAAGGAACTTAATCAGAAAATCGTAATTTTGAAAGAACTCCTGCTACGGATACGTCTCATGAATTTTGAGGCAGCACACAATACGAGCGTATCCTTACGCAGTACGCAGATCTTTATTAGGAGTCTTTTGCACATAAATGAATCATATAATGCCTCGTAGGTGGAATCTGTGTAGTGGAACTCTTATGTAAATAAACACTATAAATCGAAAAGAGATAACCAACTTGATCAGGATTTTAACTGGTCTCGGCCAACACCTCTAGGCCGCTATGATGAAGCTATCTGGCTACAGACACATCTAGGGCAGGTGAACTGGAGAAAAAACTATGGTAACTAGAACAAGAACGTTTACATAGATCGTACAGCTTGAACGGTGTCCTGATGGCACGTTGATGAACTCCACAGGAAAGGTGAGTATGTACAAGTGTAGTGAATACGAAAGGCTTACAAGTAATTGCGACAACGGACATCTTTATTTTAAGGCCTAATTTCAATATTCGGCAGCAACACGTATTTTTTATTTCGAGTTAACACAATTCGATAATCTTCAATACGACTTAATGAGTTCAGATATCCAAAAGGACTTCAATGCCTGTAAAAGGACTTTGGTGTTTTCAAATTTTAACATAGAAGATTGCTTTCATTTCAATGCAATCTTTGAATTAACTTAAATGAATGATCAATCAATGACTTCAAAATGAATGATGATTCCATGTTTTGAATTTAAAGTTTTATATTGAATGCTTTAATTGAAGTTAATACAAATACGTTTTTTGAGTGACTTTGATGAGTGCAACTAAAATGATTGCACTCTTTTAAAACTCTGCACTTTTGTGTTGAATTTAATTTAGTTTATGCCTGAGTTAAAAACATCTATGCGATCTTGAAGTTCCTCGATGATAACGACTTCTGTGTGAATAAAAGCGAGTGTCGGATTCATGTCTAATTTTAATTTGTTTAACCAAACAAAAAAAAACATATCCAATAAATGAATAATGGAAACTTATGCCATTAATCTACTAATCAACTTTTATTAAAAACAAAGCACACAAAATTAAACCAAACAAAACATAGTGCTTAATAGCTCAGGAATCACCTCATATCAAAAGACTGCCGCCCATCGTTGATAAAACACAAGGAGAACTTTGAAAATTCCTTCTTAGCACGCAAGTCCTGTTCAGGTAGGAAATAAAAACGAAGCGAAAATCCCAATCTTCTAATAAACTCCCATGCGGCGCCAGACGACATGATATAAAGATAATAAGGTGCTTGAAGCTCCCTAAGTATCCGTGTTCAATAGAAACAGCAGTATCGAACCCGTTCAAATTTATTTTGACAGGAAAAACTAATTAAGGTCACACGAAAGCGATGTTCTTAGGGGTGAATGATTCGACACGACATCATCAGTGGAAATTAATGGGTTCGATCAGGGCTTGGTCATGTTTTCTACCCCGCAGTCCCATAGTGGTACATTGGTACATCAGTCGTCCTGCAGACAAGGAAGCTGATTTAGTTTGATGTCAGTACTATGTATTGAACTTATTGGATCCTTGTGGAACGATTTAACAAAAGGAAAAAAAAACCCACAGTATCTTCCGGGTTCTATTTTCGACTACCTCATTCAGGAACATTATGTTGGATCTCATGACTGTTGATGTTTGTGTAAAGCGAATATGCTTAATCGAAAAACCAAAAACTGCAGTCGAGAGAGAGATATAAAATAAAAATCAATTTTTGGTGAATTTAAAGTTAAGGCTAATTTTTAAGTGAAACACGCTTAAGTTTTACATCTGCACTGTGTATAGTCTTCAAAAGTCAAATTGTCGTCGTTTAGGGGCATGCATTTAAAAAAACAGATGAATATGAATTTTTCTCTCAAAATTCACATTCTGTAATTTTTTTTTAGGGTTCCGTACCCAAAAGTCCTTAAGGAATCCGCCCGTCCGTCTGTCACAGAGGTGTTTCTCCTAAAGCGTTATAGGGGGACACTTGCAACTTTTACAGAAGGTGAACTGCTGTTGGCGTTGCAATAACAACTAATAATAATAATATGAAATTAAAAACAAAAGAGGGGTCACCCTATAAAGAACAAATTTACACCTAAAAGTAGACAATGATCTCATTTCATCATATCAAGGAGCAACTTAACAACTGAAAGTATGCAATAAACCCGTCCATCCTACACTAAGTAAAAGCATGAAATTGGTTGACATCCGATTACAATAAGAAATGAAAAAAAAAAAACATTTTGGAAACCATCATTCGTTAAGAATTTGTCAAAATGTAGTGGTGTTAAAAGTATTTCATGTGATTTTAAAGTGTGTTTAAGTCATGATTGTCCAAGCATTTCAATAAATCACTCAACGCAGAAGGTTGAAAAATTATGAAAAGTATAAACATTGAATGAAGTTATGGCTCTATTTTTGATGTGTGCGTTTCTGTCTCTTCCTGTTTCACTCTTATTAAGCTCTGTCTTACAAATGATTGATACTGGTAGATCATTGCATTTGGTTTGTTCTTCGGGCGTAAACGTGAATGGAACGTTGCACAAAGTCTGAAGCTCAAAATCGATTAGTTTCGGCATGTTTTCATAAACTCTAATATTGATGTTGTTGGCATTTCCAAAACGTTGCTTACATCTAAGTTCTGTGATAATATATATGCTCTTGATAGAGATGATCGTGTAGATGTGGAGTTGCCGTATATGTGCGCAACGAACTAAGCTGTAGAGTTGTGCGAAAGCCAGATCTTGGTTGTCCCAGCGAATACATTGTTCTTAAACTGTTGTGCTTCAACGATGAAATTTTCCTCGGGACAGCGTAAAGGCCTAACTCTTACATAAATATTGAGCCACTTGTCCATGTCCTTGAAGAGTTATCATGCCAATCACCACATATCGTGTAATGTGAAGATCTGAATTGCAATCTGCTAAACTTCTTAATGATATGATATCCTTCAACTTTACCACAGTAAATAATTCAATTGCCACACACCATTCCTCTTGAAATAGCACACTTCTGGATCTTTTCTTTATTAGTGATATAAGTTAAGTACTACTTTATGACCAGTTATTAGCTTCAGGCTTTTCTAAGCAGGATTTTCAAAAGCAATCGGAAAACACAATTTTTCAATTAAAAGATTTTAATAATGTCGACCAAGCATGTTCTTCATGACTTGCGAAACTGTGATGGATCAGACTATTTTATTTATCATCTGTGAATGACCAGGTAGCTTTTTTTAAACCAGAATATAAACTTGTAATCGGTTGTAGTAAAGGAAAGAATGTTCAATTTTCTTGCAATGACTAGTGGTCTTCCGCATACTCGGGCCTATCTTGATCTGCATATATGTGAATGAGCTGCCTAATATAGTTAAGCATTGCTCCATTCACATGCATGCAGACGACGTCCAATTATTCACAAGTTGCCCATTACAGCCAAAAGAGGAATCCGCATTCAAAATGAACGATGACCTTAACAGCATCGTGGTGTGGGCTTAGGCTTATAGTATTTGGTCCAACCACAGTAAATCTAAGACACTTGTCATCTATCGGAGTCTAAATTGGATCGCATCAAAAATGTATTCTGGAGTTGGAGCTGGAGTCTTTGGATCCAACACAAGGTTCTTTGTACCAATGTACCCAGGTCCTACCGTGTTTCAATCATGATCTCCTCAGGGATATTAAAGGCGTTAAAATCAAAATCCTTTCAGACAGCCAAGCTGCACTTAAAGCAAAATCATCCAACCTAAGGGACTCTAAAACTTTCAAATGTTGCTATGATGCACTGCAATCCCTTGCCAAACACAACAAAGTGAAGGTTGGCTGGGTCCTTGGACACAAGGGGATTGCAGGAAACGAATCTATAGATAGGCTTGCTAGGAAGCTGCGTCCATAGATCTTGAACCATATTGTTGCGTCAATTGGCAAAAGCTACAACGCTGATTAACGAATAGGAAAACAATCAGTGTTTTGTAGAGAAGTAACGGGTTTTTAACAGGGACGCTACAAAAGAAGAGCGACAGGGACAGCAAAGGACGCCCTATTGCTTGCCGCTCTTTTAACATTTCTCTTCAGTAAGGTTTGCCATTTTATAATGGAAAGATATACGTGCCAACAACGAGTCGAAATCATTAAAATTTACTACCAAAATTCGGAGTCAGTGGCCTCAACGTTAAGAGCGCTACGTCCAATTGATGGTCGTCATAATCGTCCTAGCAGATCAACAATTGAGCGTCTAGTGGAAAAATGTTAGTCCACAGGCACAGTACAAATTGTTCCCATGCCAGTGAGACAAAGAAGTGCCCAAAGTGTCGAGAATATTGCTTCCGCTGAGGCTTCAGTTGCAGAAAGCCCAAATGTGTCTCTGACACGTCGTTCTCAAGCGTTGGGCATCTTTGTGAGGTCGTTGTGGCGAATTTTGCGAAAAGATCTTGGCCTACATCCTTGCAAGATTAAATTGAAGCAAGAACTGAAGCCGCTTGACCACCAGAAGCGTCGTATGTTCGTGAATTGGGCTGAGCAACAATTTGAAAATTATTCGGATTTTCATCGAAAAATCATCTTCAGCGATGAGGCTCATTTCTGGCTGAATGGCTCCGTCAATAAACAAACTATGCGGTATTGGTCAGGCAGCAATCCACACGTACTCCATGAGTCATCATTGAGTCCCGAAAAAATTACGGTTTGGTGTGGTTTATGGGCCGGCGGCGTCATTGGGCCTTTCTTCTTCTGTGATGATCAAGACCAGTACGTTACTGTAAATGGGGATCGCTGCCGTTCAATGATAACCAAATATTTTTGGCCGCACTTGGATGATATGGACTCGGAGGACATGTGGTTCTAACAGGACGGCGCCACAAGCCACACGGCGAATGTCAAAATCAATTTATTGGAAACCAAGTTTGGAGAACGTGTTATCTCACGAAACGGTCCAGTCGCTTGGCCGCCTCGGTCGTGCGATTTGACGCCGTTAAACAATTTCCTGTGGGGCTACGTCAAGTCTATGGCTTATGCCAAGAAGCCACCGACGATTGATGAACTTCGTACGAACATCGAAAGTGAAATTGCAGCAGTATCGACCGATTTATGATTGAAAACCGTCGAAAATTGGGTTCAGCATCTGGACTTCTGCAGGCGTGCCCGTGGTGGCCATGCAAAAGAAATCGAGTTCCATACATAATGGCATCGAACGTACTAAACACTTTTGTAGCGCTCTTATTGAAAACCCCGATATTTTGGTCCTCTGTGTTACGAGTTGGGATCCTTGTTATTTTGACAAACCGAAGTAGCAACAGTTTCCTAGATTTATTCTCCGTCTTATCTCAACAGTGATGTCCTCAAATTTGTGGCAGTCAATTGTTTTTTTTTTTTTGTTATATAATTTTCATCTCTTATTACATTGCGCAATTTTTTAAAACAATCTTAACTACGCCACTGGCATGTCAGACAGCAGAACTTTCATGGCATTTCCCTTCTTTCATTTCTATTTCCGTTTCCGACGTTTTTTTTTTTTAAATTCAATTTTAAAGTTTTCTTTCCAAACTCACGAACCACATTGTATTAAAGTGCCCGTCCAGATGGCGATACAACCCACTAGAAAGAACAACCAGAACAAACCTAACGAAACCATCCGCAAGGGAGTGAGCGAGACAAAACCAACACATCAATCCAATTGCGAATGCAACTCATATGTACTTGGCGTTTGTCTTTCGTTGAACGCTCGGTGCTGTTCGGTGCTCGCTGTCATTTTCATTTCATCTGATTTCGATGGAAATTCTTCCAAAAAATAACAGAAAATTTACAAAGAAACATCCATTTACAATTGAAGATCAATTTTTTATCAATTTTCCGGTGCGTTTCATTGAATAACCGCCCATTTGCGTCCTCCAGAGTGACTTGTGTTTTTGTTTGGTGATTTTTTTTTTTGTTTGATTTCCACGCACACACCCACTGTTTGTCTCGTTTTCCCCAAACAAACACACTGTGCTGCTCTTGCTCGAACATTGCATTTTGATTTTCCAGAGGGGGGAATTCGTTCTTCTCGCTCATACAGCGCCTCAGTCGAGACCGAGACCGAGCAGTGAATGCGTGGTGCTGTTTTGTGAACGTCGCCGCGGTCGCATTGTGTGGGTGAAAAAAAAAGGAAAATATTAAAAAAAATCCTATTCGAAGGATCTTCCTCGAAAATTGTGTGGTTTTTCCAAAAGGAAATGTGATTTTGAAAATTGTTTTGTGTTCCGAGTGTTTGAAATTGAAGGCGAAAGCGAAAAGAAAAGATTCTCGCCCAAGAGTCCTCAAAATCCTTTTTTTTTTCAATTGGAAAGGTTTTTTTTTTTTGGCTATTCGTTCGGTCATCTGGCAAGGAAGAGCAAGTGCGATAGAAATAAGACGTCTAATGTGCGTGTGAGAGGAGAACGATGTGATAGTCCGTCGTTGTCTGGATGAAAAAAGGGTTTGTAAGCCCCCTGCCGGCCGCTGAAAATTATTTTGTTTTTTTTTGTTCTTATCGTGTTCCGCGTGTCCTTTTTATTGTAATAAAATCCTACTCATGTGAAATCGTGTTAAAGTGCATTTTTTGAAGGATTATCCTGTTTGATTGTTTTTTTTTCATTGAGTAAGACGCTCAAGCCAAGGAGAGCGACAAGGAGTTGTCTCTTCGAAGTGGGCACATCACGCCCCTGCGTTTGAATGGTGAGTAATGAGAAGTTTGAAAAAAAAATCAATAAAAATTTTTCGTTTTTCGTTCCCTGTTCCTGGTTTCAGGGATAAATGTTATGAGAGTATTACTGGCGGGTGAGAACGGGGGGTTGTTTTCAGGAAAACAATCCCAAAAGGGCTTTTGTGCACGTTCCTGCGTTTTGCGGCAGAGAGACGCAATCACTGGCTTCGATGTCGCATTCGTTTTGCATAGAAAAACTGCAGACGCCTTGTCTGGGGATAGAATAGTGTTCGGATGATACTTTTGGTGTGCGGTGTGGTGTAGGGTCTCCTGTCTCCTGGAAAAGAGCAAAATCACAGCGTCACGGCACCAAGAATCGATTTATGAGCGCAGCCAAATGACGACGACGACGTCAATAATGGCGTTGTCGGCTGCCAGTACAATCGCAACGGAAATGCATTTCGAAATGGGACCGCTTCGCTTGTGCTTCTATTTTTTTTTTTTTTATTTATTACAAATTGTTGTTGCTTTTTTGGTATCCATTCCAATGTCGTGCGGCGAATGCGGTCGAACGACAACGTGCTTCACTTTGCAGACAGTTCTTGCAGATATTCGCGTTTATGAGTGCCAGGCTGCCAGCCATTTGGGAAAGCCAGTTGCCCAATTAGGATTCGTCATTGTAGAGCGAGTGGTTTTTTTCTTTTGTGGTAGAATGGGACTGTTATGGTCGGATTAGTGGTCCGTTTAAGTCGTTCCAATTGCCATCTAGTTTGAGTGGATCGGGTTTCTCAAATTGAAGGTAGTTTGGAATGGAACTTGCCACTGCTTGGGTGCTAATCGCGGAACGTGTTTTCATACATTTGGCTTATCCTGTGGTTTAATTGATTGGATGAAAAGTATGGGAACAGACGCAATATTTATTGTTCTCTTCTAATTATAGAAATTAATCCCGTGTGGCACTAACAAGAAAAAAAGCCACGCTGAATTCTGGTTCAAGCCTTTTACGAACAGTAAACATATATCTTTAGATTTCTAGACTGATCAGTGTACCCAACCTCAGCTGTATTAAGAACTCGACCGAATTCTATCGTTCTCTCCAGTTCTGAGCAATAGAATCGGCTTTATTAAGACTAAGAGATTAAGATTAAGAAAGGAAACGCAGTTTAGAAATAGAACTCTTATTCGTTTCACAGTATTTATGGCTTACTTTGCAGACTTCTAAAAACCAGGTAAATATCTGGCAAAGAAGAGCACAAAAATATCGTTTGCTGCCAAAGCCACCCAACGAAAGTGTAAACTGATGGAGAGAGTCAATACCTCTAGACTCAAAGAGAGTGTCCTTCTCTATTCTGATAGCTTCTTGGTTTGTTCTCCATATTATTCTGCTGATTGACAGGCAAAAAGTAGTCGAGAACTTTACTGTTCAAAACACTGCCTCGCAGTTCTGATGATTCCTGAAGATCACAGGCCGGTAAAGAACTGCATTCTTTCAGGAATGCAATTTAACATTAGAGGAGAAGCACTTTGTTTCAAAATACTGCAGATAAGCCTTAATTACAACACAAACGATCCTTTCATATTAATAAAGAGGCAAACACCTGATTCATTGCGATGGTAGAATTATAAGGCTGTGTATAGAAGTTTCAGTAGATTCTTGGGCTTGTTAACGAACTCTTTTTTATGTGTTAATTAAAGTTTTCCCCTCCCATTTGCTGGCTTAATTTTTCCACCAGTTGGAAACAAAAAACGTTAAAGTTGTAGCAAATTTGGATTTACACCGTTCTTCTTGAATTACTGTCTTGAATCACTGCGGTCAACATCCTTATTTCGGTTGATATGCTTTTACTTGACTTAATTGAAAGAGCATGCTTATTCACCAAGACTTTATCAATCTGTCTTTTCTAAAGTATGTTAGGATTAACTACATTACTTTTCACATCCATAAAACAATTCAAATTGAGGAGATATCAAATAATCGTTCCATGGTGCCTCTGCGACAGAATGCTGGATTTCCGATCTCACATAGATTTAATCATAAGCAGAGCGAACTGTTCTCAGTTCTTAAACGTTTACAACTCTAATGATTGTGCGGAGTAGGGTCTCCTTATTAAGGTGAACGCGCATTTAAATTGATAAACTACGTTATGAACCAACATCCTTTTGTAAAGCTGGTTCAAAAACTTAATTTGCTTCAAAGGGAAAAAAGAAACCATTAAAGGATCACTCCTTTGTCCGTCTGTCTGCCAAGACCCTTTTTTCCCAAGGAACTCGTGGAGCTATCAAGTTGAAATTAGTAACAAATACTTGTGACTGCGCCCTCTTAAAGCGTACAAAAATCAAGCTTCTAAATCGACTCAGTCAAAGGATACCGCTGTTTATGCTGCTTATTTTCGATACTCACATGGGAATCAAAAGCTAAAGCAGAACAACTTTTCGAGATTCGATTCCCATGATGGACCAACTAATTCCATACCTACAAATTTGTTCGGAACCTTCTTTGTGCGAGTCCGACTCGCACTTGCTTGTTTTTGTTTTTGTTTGTTCAAATTTAGCTGAATTAAAAGTTCGGGTTGCACCCGGGGCTTGACATTAATAAAACGTTTATAACTCATTCTAGAATCAGTGAGCACAAACGTGAGCTAAAAAGGACTTACGGCAGGCAAGTTCTTCGGGGAAGAAACTCAGTGCTCTCAGTGTTTTATTCGAATCCTCTTGTTTAGATTTCCTCAGGGATTTCCTCTGTTCCGAAAGCATATTTTCGCTCACGTAGCAATTGCAATTTCTGAAGCGCGTTTTATATTCGATAAATATTTATTTGTGTGGATTACCCACTGGGGTAGTGACTTCTTTAAACCTTAATAAGTTTCTTCGAATGTTAAAATGTTCCGTCGTTAGACAGAGTTTATCTCTGCACAGTTTTAGAATACCACCTTAGGAGAACTTTGCTCTTCAAGCAGGTTTTTAGTGTTTCCTTTGAAGGCACTAAGTCCAAAAACTTCTTATGATGCGTGGCCTGGATTTATGCGGAATGTTCTTTTACCGCGACAATATCTTCTGCTTTCTCAGTGGTTTGCGTATGATTCGAGCATGCACGGTTTTGATGACTGTGCTATGTCCAGTGCGTGTTCGGCCGAATCTTTCATGGTCACGTAATGCTCCGGTAGCTTCGAACTAATTTATAGTCGATAAACAAAGGAACGAGTGCTTCTAAGCGGCGCAAGGTCCCGAAGATAACACCTCGTTTGCCGATCACAACCACACAATTTTCGGAAATCTTTTCCGCAACTGAGAAACTTAAGAGCGATATGTACAACTCAATTTTTTTTTGGGTTCCAATCCACTTAATCGCAAGCCGTCAAAAAGCGATCTTCTGTCACTAAGAGCACCTCAAATACCTAAGAGCATAACTGCCACGTGTTATTGTTGAAGTTTGAGTTAAATTGAACCGAATTACGAAACCTCGAAACGTTTAATCCTCTTAAATATGTGCTCCCACACTACGTGTATGCTCCTTTAAAATCTATCAATATGTGACCTCATAAATCTGGCGTATATTTCAACACAGCATTCCATCATTACAACACATAATCCATTCATCAAATGGTTCCAAAGATCCTCACACAAAACTCACATCGGTTCCTCGTTGACAAATTACAGTCCCAGAGGCGCCCTCATTTTTCTTTTCGAGAAAAAGTTTTTTTTTTTTAAAAAAAATTCCATCAGCAGGAGGCCGATACTGTCCCAGTCGTCCGCCTGGGTCAGTTGTGGTCTTTTCTATTTTTTTAGACACTCCAGGTTCCTATTACAAAAAAACAACTCTGGTGGAATGTCATAAGCTTCCATTCGGTGCAGCAAGACTTTTCCCTGCTAACGGTCTCTGAAGTGGCACTCGATGCGAACTCCTTGGCGCTTGTTTTTCTGATTTCCCTTAAACCGCAAAGTGAAAATGTGATTTTTTCTTTTCGGGTAGATGTCACGTCTCGCTTGCAGGAAATCCGCACTCCAGGGTTGGCTGTAAGAGGGTGCTTGTAAGGATTCTATTTTTACCTACCTGACTGAAATAGCACTCGCCTGTATATTGATGTCGTCGTGCAATTCGTTTTCATTGCTTTGCTTGTGCCCCGAGGAGTTGGCCCTCTTTTTTTTTGGAGACGAGAATATGACAGACAATTGCAATATGTTGGACATGATATGTATGTTTGTTATGGAAATTTTAAGCTAAAATGCTTTTTGGTCTATTCTTTTCTTTTGCGACTGTAAATAGAGTTGCCCGAGGGTGTTAGTTCTTTGAGGCGTTTATTTTTCCATTTCGAACAGGAAAAGGGAGTGTTACTTGGGCAATTTGAGAAATGTCAATTTTAAAAGGTATTTTTGTGAACATCAAAAACTGAAGCTTCGAAATTTCAATTTGCGGATGATATATAACATTTGTGTTCAAAGTGACACACATTTAAAAACTGAAAAATGGACAGAGCAACAGTCTAAGAGATTATTTGAATAGTGCCTTAATCAAGCGCTGTCTCAATCTATGAATATTCGAAAAGGAGATTCACTGCCAGAAATTGTATTTAAAAAAATGAATAATGTTGCTGCCATTTGACTCATTAAGACAACATTTTGGGTCCATTACTTAAAGAGTGTATTGTCCTTATTCCGATTATGAATGTCAGAAGTTGCCAAAGATATGTGTCGAATTATACCGGGATTGTGGGAAGATCTGGGAAGTGACAAGTCTGACTCTATTTTCTCTTCTTCTTTGCTGCTTCTGCATAATTGTCTAATGATGTTATATAAATGACATCAATTGATCTCAGTACTCAGGTTCGACTCGACTTCTATGTCTGTTAGTCCTGACTACTGATTCCGTGAAATATTTTCGATAGAATTTTTTCCAACGTAGATGAAATAAATGTTATCTTTTTTATCATTATCTCAACTTCGATCCATTGTGTTACGAAAAACACATAATATTACCTCGGTAGAGGTCCTCTTGTGCCTTAAAGAAGCGACTGCTTAGAGCGCTCTCTATTCTTTCTAGTTACGGATTGACCTTGTTTTTTTTCGTCTCAAGCTGAAGGGTTCCTAAGTGGTTCCGCATGGATGCAAACAGGGGAGTGTTCTATGTGAGTCGGATACTTTGACTAGCTAGACTGGCAATCTTTTATCCTTTTACGCCGCTAATTGGCCGAAGTACTCTGGCCCCTTAACAAATAGGAGAGTGGGCGTATAGGTCGTCTCCGTTGATGCTCACTTCCGATATAATCTCTTATTTTTGTATGCACTTTGTGGACCTTCAATTTCATCCCTACTGGGCCGTGCATACGTTCCTTTCTTTCCTCGTTGAGCATACTCCTGTTCTCCTATTCCGAAGGTTGCTCTTGAACCGTATTGAAAATCGACAACAATTGATATTACGACTTCATACAAAAACCATTCCACTTTGGTGATATTAAAGTTGGTGAGGACTATCGGTTTTTACCAACGTTTAGTTGATGGTCCACGATTGCGACGGTGACAGTGCAACACTGTAAACGTAACTTCAATGTTTGTGTTTTTTATAATGGCAAGGCCGACGTAGTGTAGGACCCCACGTCTAAACAGATTCCAGGACCTTTATGATTTCGTATAAGCTGACAGCGTTGAGTTAATGCTTTTTATGAAGTGTTTGTATTGGCTTACCTCTTACTGCTTTTGCCCTCTAGAGAATAGTCAATAAGATATGTACTTGCAGTGGACAATATATTTGCTTAGTGCCTTATGCAAGGGGGTTCTGTGAAGACTCCTTTTATATTTGCAAAGGCAGCCAGAGTAAATTCCTTGGCATGTGATGTTTTGCGATCGTGCTGACAACTTCTAGATATGCTTGTTTTCCCGAACACTCCTCCAATGTGTTCTGTCTTTTCAAGCCTTTCAGAAGAAATAAAAATAGGCTAAAAGTCATTTGTGTGTCTTTGGGTAAAAATAACACACCCAGAATTTGGATCATTCATTGTTTAACATTTTCATAATTCAAGATAAGAGTCGCAACCAACTTCATACGAGAATAATCTTTGAATGGCCTCACTGTCATTAAAGCTTCAAATTTCTGTTTTTCGAATAAGAAAACTGGAAATGGAAAGAGAAAGAGGTCTAACTTCTCTCGAAGTGAGCAAATTAATTTCTAAACATTCCCATGATGGAATAACGGTCAGTGATATAGCCAAAATCGTCGGTTATAGTCACTCAACGGTCAAGAATATCATGAAACCACCAAACTTTTTGCAAGCAAGCCAAAAACAGCGCATTATACAATTTTTACTGTCGCTTATGAACGGTCTTTGGTTAAAAAAAGTTAAAGTCCAAAATTAAATTCTGAACGTGCCAAAGGAAGCTGACATTGCCCAAAATGAATTGGAAAAACATTTCAGTCCATTAACCATCAAGAATGTTCTTCAAAGAGCCGAATCGAATGGAAGGAGAGCTCAGCAAAAACCTCTTTTCAGCACACAAAACATGAATATGAGACTCCAGCTCGCCAAAGTTTATCAGGGCAAGGATTTTTCGTTCTGAAAACATGTTTTATTTACTGGCGAAAGTAAGTTTAACAATTTTCGTTCAGAAAGAATACCGTGTGTGCGAAGAAGACCCAATAAAGAGCTTCTTGCGAAGAATTTAAAACCTACTTTTTTGCAAGGAGATGTATCTGTGATTGTTTTGGGATCCTTTTCTGCGTCAGGGCAAGGAACCTTATATTTAATTGGTGGAATAATAATGCATCAAGACGTTTACTTGGATATCTAAAAGCATAATTTGCCATTATCTTTCAAAAGAACTTAGGCTTAGTGGTTATTGATTGTTTAACCAAGACAATGACCCTAAACAAGGGCTAATAAAGTTCAATCTAGGCTACTTTATAACTGTCCCCACGTCATGAAAATTCCGACCCAAGGCCACAACATCAACTAAATTGTTTACCTGTGGGAATATCAAAACCTAAATATTAGAAAACATGTGATTTAAAAAAAACATTATTTGAAGGGAGCTTAAGAAAAGTGGAATAAAATTGAACCAACATTTTGTGTAAAGTTAGTTCAATCACTTCCTAAGAGGCTATAAATTGTTTTGAAAAACCAAGGACTGTACGCAAAGTATTAACATTTTCAAAATCTTAAAAGTTTCACTCATTTCTGGTAACCGTCTGAGTTTGACTTGCGCATTGCGATTTTTATCTTTTTTTGTATTTTTTTTTAATTTGTTTGTTATCTTCATCTGTGAAATAAAGAATTTAAAAAAAAAAAACTGTTTTTATCTGCTTCGAATCATTGCTGAGTTATGTTTGTGGATATTTTAACTTTGGAAGTATCCAAATTTGGCTTGGAGCTATTTACTACATGCTATTAATGTTATGCTTTGGTCAGAGAAGTAATTCCGTGAAGACGACGCTCCCACTGCAGCTCAGATTGTTTAATGAAGAGCGATATACTTTGACATGGGTTGATCTTGATCATCGTTCCTTAAGTCGAACTTCTTGTACAAGGAACCCGAGATCTCTTTGCGTTCATTCCCCGATACAATGTAGTCGTCGTCGCATTTTGAAAGATTCATGACCCCATTGTCCTATTACGATACCAAACAACGTACGATATAGGCACAGAAAAATTTGTGACAATAATCTCCAATAGCAGAGATCCGTACATGATTTCTTGGCTCTACGGCTCTTCAGGTGTCCAAGATTACTGAAATGTCGTCATCCTCATGGTCAAGAACAGAGTCCTTCCTTAGATTTTTGTGGCAAACACCGCTAATTTAAGTCTTTCGATTTGTAGCAAACTTAATTTATCAAAAATAGAAACAGTCTGCAGCTTGTCTTTTTATTTTATAAAGTTGTTCCTATTGTGTATTTCAAAATATAAAAAAAATCAAAGCGTCATTCATCACAAAACGCATGTCATCTTTTTATAGTTGCAAAAATCTATTCCAGGGAACCATTTTTTGTTGTTCATCTTTCAATTCGTTTCACCAAATTACAGAACACTTGTAATAATATTCAAATCTAATCAGAATGGAATTCGAGTGCAAACATTTGCCACTTTGACGAAATGCAAACAATTGAATTCTGGAAATAGAATCACCAGTCATGAGCATCCCAGAACCAACCTCTCAATTAGTAACAACATGATGTCTAAACGTTCCAGATTGCGAACACCTTCTACACAGATCAAAGACCAAAGTCGCTCTCCTTTCGATTGTCTAAATCCAGATAATTCACAAAAGCAAAACCAACAACTTTGTCGGCAGTCATTCGGATGCTTCCAGATTCCACGAGGCTACACACAAACATAGTTTTGCGCCAAAGTATTATGTACGAGTATATGCAAATAATTGAGCTAAATAGAGTTCCAAATGTGTTCCATTGCTTCATGGAACACGCAATTTCACGTTGCCTTCACTTGTTAAACACTCCCGTTCTGCGTCTATATCAAAGGCGGATTTAATTGAAATAGTTTGGCCATTTGTAAACTTAGATACAGATATCCGCACATAGGGCAACCACAAGCATTGCAAAGCCACACCATGGAGGGAATGGATTTAACTTTCTGCTTTGGTGACTTGCGAGAGAGTTTGTGTGCGCTGTGATGCTGGGGGCTAATAGGATTTTCCTTCGGATTCTCGATTCTCAAAATCCTAATTAGTTTCCAAGAAGATTTCAAAAAGGAAATGGCATTCACGACCAAGAAAAGGACACCGATGAGTTCCACTTTTGGTAGCCCTTTGGGCGGTATTTTGTAATGTCCAAGCATGTGTAAATTAAATCCTTTTAGTTGAAATGAAATAATTAATTTCTTTAATTGCTTAGAGAAAGGATTGGTCGTGGAATACTTTGGGGAATTCAAAAAGGTGTTTTTGAGAAAAAACTCGCAGCTTGGCGTTGCCAGTTTTATCCAAGCCCTGTGCAGCTCTTCACAATGAATCCCTCGTTCATCGGCCGACCTGAAGCACAGTTCAAACCGATGGTCGCTCTTAAGTCTTTGTAGTCGAAAATTCCCTTGCAGGGTTGTCTTCTTAATACGAATTTTTCGTTCCGGTCGAAAATACCTTTACTTCACTTTAAGCCTGAGCTGTAGCTGCTTTTCACTCTCCATGCCTCGAACGGACTCAGCTCTTCAGTTAGTTAGACCTCGATGTGCTTTTACTCTCGGACTAGATGAACATCAATTTTTTCTCCATTCGAAACAAAGTGGAATTTTGCCATAAAAGGTTTCTTAAATCGAACCTGCTTTCTTGTTGTCGAGATGGTTTCAATTGCATACGCCAAGTTAGTTCAATCGAATCCTTGAATCTTTTCCTCTACACTCTATCTTCGCAAAGAGGACAAAGATCAAATAAAGAATTATTTATTCCACTGCTTCAATGAACCACAGGACGACCAGAATGATAAGGGTCCTGTATAATGTCAATTTGGTCTACGGCCTTACCACTCAATTGCCTTCTTAGCACAAAGAAAGGACCGTTGGCAAGAATCACTGAGGATTCTGAATAGACAAAGTCCTTGACAACCTCAAATTCAGTCTTTTGTGGCGTTATGTCCTGTCAATGTTGGACCCCTATTACTAACCTACACCGTCCCTCCGACACGACGCGTAGTGGTGATTTTCTGAACCCTTTCCGAAATAGCACGAAATAGGTTTACCCGCAATTCCATTAAGAAAAATGAAAAATCAGACAGATGAAGCATCGCATGACAACATAACCAATAGTCAATTGGTTTACTCGTCATCCTGCACAAGGATGATTTAACTTTGCATTGATTTTTCATACGAAACCTAAGAATCGATGCACGTTGGCTGAGTCTCGCTTTGAAACTCCTTTGTTTTTTTTAGAAGATGTGATTTAGTGTGCCAAGATTTACACTTAAGAGGATCTTCTTTCCTTTAAACTGGACAAATTTTGCTGAGATATTACCTTGGCCGAGGCACGTGGGCAGGTTAAGTTCAGTCCGAAATTTTTTAGTCAGGTGATATCGTTGTCGTTCGTCTATCTGACAGTGGTTGAACAAACTGTTAAAGTGTTTGTTTATGTCCCCAACAACGAGTGTTTCTACTTCAACGTTTTCATCTCTTTCCCATCAGTTGTCTGTTGTGGGTCTTTGGTTTTTAAGTTGGTTAAACTTCGTTTCTGTTTTAAGACCTCTCGATCTTTCTCTAAATTTTTTATTCGTCTTTTGAGCAACTCTCATCGTGCTTTGCAGGACCCCTTTGAAGGGCTCCTGTTTAGCTACTCACTATAGACATACTCGCTCGCTTGGCTACAGTTTCTGCCACGCAGAGATGTTGCAGAGTCTCAAGAGTCTGGGTGTCTTTCAAATCGTCTGCGTACCTGAAAATCGCCTCTGAAATCCTTTTTCGAGTAGTGGTCCGAGTCATGCTAAGTTTCTTGGAATGTCTCGGTATCCATTCTCTTAACAATTTAGTTTATGGCTTGTTTTCCTAGAGATCACCACCAGGTCCCCCTGTGGATGTTGTTGAAATCCATTTTTCGATGTCGGTTATGTTATTATTACGGCTGCTCCTTCGTATCAGGTTTTGAACATCGCGACCAGAATATTGCTCGTTAGCTCATAAAAGTTTTTATGCCCGAAGCTCAAAACTTCTTGCCTTTGTTCAATTGTCCACATCTAAATGTGCACTGTTTTTGTTACTGTTAAGTGTTCTATGTTTCCATGTTAGGATCTCAGCTTCGTTCTCCTTTTTCAGTTGCATGGATCGTCAGCAGTTACATCGTTCTTATCCGAGGCTTGTTTTTTTATCTTTTTTTTTTTTTGGGGCCTCATCTTCTTGAAAACGATCAGTAGAAAGCTAGAATTGAACATCTCTGACTGGTTTGGATCCCAAGATACTCTTGAAAACACGCTTATCGCTTGATAACTTTTCGTCTAAATCAAAAATTCAAAGCTCGCTCAAGTTTGCATGCATTAACCGAATTAACGTCGTAATTGTCGTCGATGCCTCACCAAGTCATAGTCTTGACGACCCTACTCACAAAAAAAGCTATCTTGTGTCCCGGTGCGTCAGCTTTGAGAATAAGAAAAAATAATTCTATTCCATAACGACACTGATGACCTCTATTCTTAGAGAACGAGCGAACAATATGATATGAACTTGCGAGTGGATGTGCCACTTTCATTGTCCCTACATTTCCTATGCAAATCACAACCAGTGTTCACCCTGCTGTTTGACTTAATTCCGAGAATATAGCGTTACAAGCCACAACAAAATGTCTGTCAGCGAGGCACAACAATTCTACATGTAGCTGCATCCGCGGCGTGTATGTAGATAAAGAAGGCGCATGGTGGGCATGTAAACCAGTTGAACCCGCCATCGTTGCAGTATCACATCCATTGCGATTGCGATGCTAATTAATTTTCGCAGTTGTTGCAATTTCGCTTATTTTTATTAGACTCGTCTTACAACCACAAGCACAAGAGTGGGTACATTAAAAAAAGTTAATAACACGCGAAGATTGACATTGTGCGCTTGTGGGGGCTTTGCTTTCACGTTTTGAACTTGGCTCGGTGAAATGTTCTGAATGATTTTTCAAACAATGAGATGGAAATCAGAAAGCCTTGCAGAAAAAGAAATCATTCGTTGGCAAAAAATCTGAGGGGAAGACATAATTGAAAAACTTTTATTCGGACAAGTTATTTAAGTAATGTCGCAGAGTTGTAAGACAATGCAATCATTTTGGATTAAAAACAGAGGGAAAGCCTTTTCGAATTGACTTCAATTATAGAATTCAATATTATACTTTAATTTCGAAATATGAAATCACCATTCATTTTGAAGTCATTGATTGGGAAATCATTTTAGTGAATTCAAATGAATGCAATATTCTGCGTTTTTAGAGAAGTGACTTAAATTTTTTTGAAGTTATATAAGTTTGTTTATAAGTTTGAAGTCATTTTTAATTCACAAAACCATTGAAGTCATTTTGAAGTCTTTTGAATCCAATTGTGTTGATTTGAAATAACCAAAGTAAATTTACACCAGCAATAAATTTTAAATATGTTTTTCAAAAATAATATATTGCTCAATTTTCTCTGAATCTTTTTCATATAATTTCTAAGCAGAAATTTTTCAAAATTCGCATCTGACAGTGCTCGGCGTTGAGGAATGTTTATTAACCTTGTGAATGAAAACAAGCTCTTCACTGCTGTGGATGAGGCTAGAGGTGTATTCTACCTCAAAGATATTTTTTCAGTTCATGGTAATAGGTCCAACATATTCAAAACTGGGGAGGTAATTGATATTCGCTTTCTGCAGAGACATTTGCGCCGGGCCTGTTGATCACAATTATAAAAATTAATAACATTGAAATAACTGTCAAATACATCTGACTTCATAAACGTACAGATAGCTAGTGATGCCAAACTTTTTTGATTAGTTTGAGCGAAAGAAAGAAGGAAAAGCGATTTACTGCTTCGCATTGAATTCAAATACTAAAGGGTGATTTTTTAGCTATTATCTTTTTGGCAACACTGGTTTAAACAGCTGATGCACGTTTCGTGTTTTGTTTCACTGTCAAACAACGATTGCAAATAATTGAATTTTATTATCAAAATGCGTGCTTTGTTAAGAAAGTTCATCGCGCGGTTTTTCCATTTTATGGTCAGTTTAATCGACCCACTGAAGCGGCTTTTCGGGCTATTGTGACTAAATTTCGCACCAAATTTACATTATTAGACATTAAACCGCCAACACGCTTACGTAGAGTGCGAACTGAAGAAAATATCGCAGCTGTATCGGCCAGTGTTAATGATGACCATCAATTATCGATTCGTCGTAGTTCGCAGCAATTGGGCCTCTGTTACTCAACAACGTGGAAAATTTTGCGGAAGGAATTAGGTGTGATGCCTTTCAAAATATAGCTGGTGCAAGAATTGAAGCCGAACGACCTGCCGCAACGTAAAATTTTTGGTGAATGGGCTCTTGGAAAGTTGGCTGAAGATCCACTTTTTTACCGAAAAATTGTGTTAAGCGACGAAGCTCATTTATGGGTCAATGGGTACGTAAATAAGCAGAATTGTCGATTTTGGAGTGAATATCAGCCAGAAGCATTGCAAGAGCTACCAATGCATCCAGAAAAAGTCAGTTTGGTGCAGTTTATTGGCTGGTGGCATCATTGGACCGTACATCTTCAAAGATGATGCGAATCACAACGTAACTGTGAATGGTGAGCGCTACCGTGAGATGATATCCAACTTTTTTTTGCCCAAAATACAAGAGCTTGACTTGCATGACATGTGGTTTCAACAAGACGGTGCCACATGCCACACAGCACGCGCAACAATGGACTTATTGAGAGGCGAGTTCGGTGAACATTTTATTTCACGTTCGGGACCGGTCAATTGGCCGCCTAGATCGTGAGATTTAACGCATTTAGACTATTTTTTTAGGGGTTATGTTAAAGCTCATGTCTTTACAGACAAGCCCGCTTCAATTGACGCATTGGAAGACAACATTGAAGCATTTATTCGTGAGATACCGGCCGAAATGTTGGAAAGAGTATGCCAAAATTGGACTAAGCGGATGGACCATTTGAGGCGCAGTCAAGGTCAACATTCGCATGAAATAATCTTCAAACATTAAATTATATGGACCGATTCAAATAAAGATTTCATGCATTTTTCTGAATTTTATTTGTTTTTTTTTTTGAAAAACTTTCCTATAGCTTTTAAAAAATCACCCTTTAGAATTCAAGTTTTAGATTTACCAGAACAGTCAAGAGAGCAATGTTGTCAAGATTGTACAATAACTCAGCAATTTAAATTATAACTATGGTATCATTTCGTTTTAATCGTCAAAATTTTAAAATAAATAGTTATTAGCACATTGTAAGTAATTGATGTGAGAAATAGGTTTAAACATTAATTAAGTCTTCAGCACAAATTAGACTTGATAACATTCGATTTGTGCGACAGCTAGTTGCATCCTTAAACTAATATCCTCAGGGACCTGGGATACGTTTAAATCGATCCGGAATAATTATTTTTTGGAAATTTTTTTTGTTCAGTATAGTCATGTTTTAAAAATTTTTTTCTTTTCTCTGCTTCATTTTTCTTTCGAAGCTATAAAAGTATTTCACGTCAAGGCAATCGGAAAGACTTCAAAATTATTGCAATAACCAGTATAGGTTTATAACTTCAAAATGACTTCAGCGATTTTACTGGAAACACAAAAGATTGCATTCATTTGAATTCCCAATCAATGATTTCAAAATGACTGGTGATTTCGTAATTTGAAATTGAAGTCATTAAGTGAATTCATGAATCAGAGATTTGTGGTGATAAAGCAAATGAGTTGAATTCTTATATGCTTTAATTTCTTTACAACTCTGACATGTAACCTCTAAAATGTTTGTACACAATGTGCGCTGTCTATTGAACTTTAATTTTTTTCACACTTTAAATGCAACAAATTATTTAATTATGTTTTTAGTTCGAATTTTTCATGGCAAAAAAATGTGCAAAATGTGTTGGGTTGCGTTAAATTAAAAAGGTATGTAGCTGAAGTCACAGGGATCTCAAAGAATCCTTGCCAACGAAATACATAAAAAGAAGATCTCTGTGGGTTGGGTGCCAAGATATTAACCGACAAGCATAAGAAGGGTGGAAACGACCCTCTCCACTGACGCCAAACAAATTGAAAATGTCGAAGAAGAAGCTACGAGCAAATCAGAAGATTCCGAGAGGCTATTTCGGAAAAAAGACGCGGCAAACTGCGAGTCGGAGAGCTGTTTCATCAAGATCACGCACTGGTTCACAAAGGCTGCAGTTGCGATGGCTACAATTCAAAACGCCGGATTCGAACTGCTTGAACATCCGCCCAAGTCGCCAGATCTACCTCCCCGTGACTTCAAAAATAAATAAATATGTTTTTGAGTTTAATCACTTACTTTTGGATAATCATTCGTACATTGTTAAAGTGGTGAATCGACTGCTGCATTCTGAAACTAGAAACTAAAATCTGTTCCATGAAATGTAATGAAAATAGATACCCATTTTGTTAGTGTTAACCAACAGCATATCTTCAACAAATAAAATGGAGTATTTTTTTTTCTTTAATAAAAGTTGAACAAAACTCAAATCGAAGGCATTGTCCCGAGCACAATTCTGTCTGGCTGGGACACAAAGTTATGGTTCCATCCCTTATCACATTTTTCATTTGCAAAGTACTCGTATTCCATTGCAGTTGCAGTTAAAAACAATTCTTTTATATGTAAAAGGAAACCAAAAAGTAAAATAAAAACCAAGCAATCACTACACTTTATTTTTCGTTTGCATAGCGTGCTGCTCCCTGTGTTTGCCTGAGCATTAAAAAAAAAAATGTAAAGCAGCGCTTCTTGACTTAAACTTTAACGGCTTGTAATGGAAATGTAAGATTTTGACTAAAAGAGCAAAGAAAAAAAAATTAGGAGTGTACACGTACGTCGCCTCTAAAACGCTTCATCACTCTAATAATAACCGTGGAAGCACACCACAACAAAACCGAATAAAGTACTGTGCATAAGAAAACTTTCCATTGAGAAAAAAAAAGTTCATTTTCATTTTCTCTTGGATCTCGAAACGGTCATAGACGACGAAACAAAGAACAGAGAAAGGAAGGAACCCATAAGAGCCGAGATAAGTATTGTTTCGTGTTTGAATGGACTTCGTGTGATTCTCCGAGATTACTTCTCTAGAGGCTTGTAAGCGAGGCAAGGAAAGTAGCACTCTACTATACCTACCGACCCAAGGAAAGTGTTGGATTTTTATCTGGTGACTGCTTTTGTTATCCACCCATAATTAACGTACACTCCGATAGAGGCGTCACAAATTGGGACACTTGGATCACACAACCACATTCATTGAGCGGCGAAACGGTTTAGAGGTCATAAACAAATTTTAACCACAAAAGAACAACAATTTACCTGTGAAGACGATGAGCATGGCTTCAGCAACAAAGTGAACGGTGTGCTTCCTTAGCGGTATCCGCCGTGTAAATTTTTAAACAGAGGAAAAAAAAACTGGAGGACAAGCTGTCAATGGCCTCTTTGTATAAAGTTGAATCTTATACGCATTAACTGCCGGGAAGTAATAAATGTAATCATAACGTTGCAAAGTGAGCTCGAGTTTTATAGTTCGTCTTGCGATAACGTAACACAAACCTTGAACTTACTTCAGACAATGGACAAGATGAGATTGCCTTGCGAGTGCTGCTTCGTCTTGTTTACTGTGACTATTTTGCAAACGTGAACTGACTTCGCGTTATTGTTGGTTTGAAGATGTTATCAACGAGGTGATTAAACTCAACGTGGTCTTGTAGGAAATGTCTCGTTCTTTTAAGTATAATTGGACAAAAGATGATTGAGCCGATAGTATGAGATTTGGTGAACTTGACTGGCATCCGGGTGGCGGTCACGTTAAGTTCGGACGTTGTCATAATTTAAAAAATGTACACTCAAATACTTAAGTTGTATTTTGAAAAAAAAAATGCATCGAATTTATTTTTTTTAAGTGTAAGTTTTTGAAAACGATTTCAAAGTTTCATCGTCTTCCAAACAGAGTCGGCATTCGGTGGTTGTACTGAGCCCTAGTTTGGTTACATGTGATCTCAAGGGGCAATGGCCTGAGAGGAATGCGTACCTTGTTTTCCCACTTATTGGTCAGACCTGTGGCCGTAGTACAGCTTATGCCAAAGAATAGTTCCAATTTCATTGCCCTCGGTTCCATGATTACCTGGAACCCATCCTTACCCAACTTTGTTACGTCAGGCCAGGGATTGTAAGGCGTCGTAGCAGCTTTTGACAAATTCGGATTCCACTAGATTGGATGACAGTGCCTTCAGCGCTGCTTGGCTGTCAGAATATATTAGAATTCTGGTCCCTTTATGGCCTTTTGCAAGGTTTACTGTGGCACAGGACTCGATGGCTTGTAGTTCAGGCTGGAAAACACTTGGATGTTTTCCCATGGATACAGAGACTTTAGTGTTGGGTCCAGAGTCACCGGCATCTACCTCATTTGCCATTTTTGAGCCATCAGTATACCAGATTAAGATTCTGGGATCGGGGGCAAGTATGTCGCTCGACCATTGATCATTGATGGGAAGTTCTACCTCAAAGAGACGCCCAAAGCAGTAGGTTGCCTTCATACAATCTGGGATCGAGCAGAGCATGTCTTTATCCGTGATGAAATTGATTATTTGCAAGTGTCCCGTTTGGTCACCTGGTTTGTATTTCATTTCCAGTTGCATCTTAAGGGCATTTCTGGCGGCTATTTTCCTTATGAAAATGTGAAGAGGAGGCAGCCCAATGACAGCTTCCAGTGCCAAAAAAGCTAAACGTTGGACTTTTTCCAGCTTTTAAGCAGTTGTTACTTCTAAAGTTTTGGGCTTCCAAATTATGGCTACGTAGGTAATAATAGGTCTAGCCATCATGATTTACACACGGTAAAGCATCTTAGGTTTGAGACCCCATCTTAGGTTTGAGTCCTATTGTAGAACCGCTTACAGGCCCACATGGCCTTGGTTGCGCGTTGTTGATGGACTTGTTATATGAAGTCCAGTTCACTTTCATATCTAAGATAAGACCGAGAGGTTCCCTCAATAACAATTGGAGACAGAGTCAGTTGTCTCCTCATTGTGAAGGGAACCAGAACGGATTTGCTAGGAGTCACGGAGAGGCCTTCAAGCTTACACCATTCTAAGGCATGCGTTAATGCTGAATGCTTAACGCTAGTGATTATAGTGTCCAATTTGCCTAAGATGACAATAGCCAGATCATCAGCATAGCCTATTGTGATATAGCCTATTTCATTGAGGTTCACTAATAGGTTGTCTATGACCAATGACCAGAGGAGGTGTGACAGAACACCTCCATGGGAACAACCTCTCGTTGCAGTGTAATGAGGTTTTGTTTTCTAATGCGATTTCTTTTGTGTTTTTCATTGCATCTTAGAAATATTCTCAGTCTAATTAGTTCTTTGTTGGACCTCCTCCTGCATAAATTACACCTAAATCGGGGAAACATAGACTCAGATGGGTTATTCCATGTGGATGCAGTGGTGGTGTTTCAGGTTGGGATAAGAATTTTTTTTTTTGGGTTATCATTTAATTGTTGACCACATATTCTCAATTGGATCGTAATCTGAAACCTAGGGAGGCCATCTTCGAATACATCTACATTATTTTCTTCGACTTAAGAAATACAAAAGAAAAAATCAAATATTATTTAAATCATAAAAGTTGAAGTTTATTTGAAAGCTTGATATTAATCTTTCACGTTAAAAAAATTCTTACAATTTTAGCTGTATGGCCAGGAACATTGTCCTGCTGAAAAATGAATCTGCATGTGTCACCAAAAAGTTCCAGCACAGAGGGATTGAATTAATTTTTCAGAGCTTCTGTGATGACTTTAGAACATTATACCTTATTCATCTCCAGAGAAGAATCCGCAGACCAGCACACTTTCAGTTTTGAGGGGCATCCTTAAGATGCATTCAGAGCTCAGACTTTCCTTTGGTTCTCTTCGCGCAAGATTTGTCCAATCTCCAACATGAAACATAAACTTTAATTCGTCGGAAAACATTACATTGTTCCACATGTCTTGAGTCCAATTAAGATGCTCCTGAGCCAAGAGCAATCGTCTTCATATTGAAAAATCCGCATTCAGTTCTGGCCAGCAAAGTCCAGCTTTCACGAGCCTTTTCCTGTCGCTCGACACAGATCGTTTTTAAGATCCACAAAAGTTCTGAACCGATGAAAGCTGACTTGGAGCACCAAAGCCTTTCTTTCTGTTTGTAGTCCAGGCCTCACAATATGTTTTTAAATTCCATGCCACAGTTTGTTGAGACACATTTTATGTTCCAGAAATTTCACGTGTTGTTAAATTGAGTCATTTTTTTCACTAAATTACTTCGGTTTTCTTATTCATAATAAAATCGACTTTTATGCACTATTTGAAAGAGATTTTGTACCTAGTGCAAGAAAAAAAATATCGAAGCTCTCATAAACTCCAAAAACTGCGTCCGAAAAAGTTAATAAAGGCTTCTTCAGGTGAGCTCATTTCTCTCATTTAAAAAAAAAAAAAAACTTAATATTTTTTGAATTTCCACTCTTCAAACTTTCTCGGCTCAAGAGTGACACAAGAAAAGTATATCAACGAAAGCCAATGACAACGAAATTCATTTCCAAGTGTTCCACGATTCTATTTGAATATCAATTTCGATAATCCACTTGAGAATTCTCCGGAAACAAAGCCCAATACAGGAATCAAATTTCATAGCTCAATGGTTCTTCAAAACGTGACAGCCTATTATTGCAGACGACTGTCTCTTTTCCAGTCAAAGTTATTCATGGTCATTCCATAACAATAAATTATCATCTAAATCTAACAGGAACGATATTTGTTTACGAAACAAATAAAAACACTTGTTAACTAGTCATTTGTTGATGCTTTGCCTTGGACATTTAGATTCATATCCCGAGTGCCATGATTCTGATAAATGACTGCACGCATTTGAACATGACTTAATGACGTTCACGGTACAATGAACATCTTTATCTTCCGGCTGTATGTATATCTGAATCACGGTTGGCATATTTGTCATCCAATTGTTTGGCAATAGAATAGGAGTAGAGATCTTTTCACACATCATTTAACTAACACCTTTTGTAGGCTCCACACTTTCACCACTGGGAGGCTATTTTCTGACATTTAACACTTCGCCGCCGATCGTAGGCATACATTTAACGCAAGTCTGATAATTGGAAGCAAACGAGAAACAAACAAAAAACATGACACACTCCGGATAACAGGAACTACCGTCTAACAACCCTGGCTTAACGGCCCATTCACAATCAATTATCTTACGAAGGAGGCCACGATATCAATCACCTCTTTCAGCACAATTAGTATCTGAGTTCGAAATAGAACTCGTGATGGGAATAAATTGAACAGGAAGTCACAATCCGACCACACTACTTTGAATTGCGCGAAAGGTGCATGCAGCGTTTTTTTTTTCCGATGCCGACGCCCGACAAGACTTCCTTGTCGATTTTCGAAATACCGACGACGGCAACGTGACAATGTTTTTGCAGCTCGTTGAGGTCGCTAAACGATTGAAAAATCGGTGAGTGTTTGTCATGGAATGACAATGAGCTGCGACAGGCCATTTTGGGGTTGCGTATATTAGGCAATAGATTCGACACCAACACCGACAATTTCCTAAACATGGGGGTAGTGTGTCGGATTAAGCAATTGAAAGGTTATTTTTGGGTTTCGTCAATGGCTTTCGAGACACCAGAAAGGTGCACGTTTCGAAAGAAGTCATTCACTTTTGGTGTAACCATGAGACACGTATCAGTAACAGGTTGTCGACTGTGGTATCAACGGTGTTGGCGTTTAAAGATACCCCTTATCTGGGAACGATTATCTTCGTACATTGAGTAACACGAAATTTGGAATCTTATCTCTTCAATGAAATGTTCGCATCATTGAATAAAAAATAGAAAAATTTGATTCGTGCTTTGTCATCCATGAAGAATTTACGTTCTATTATCACTGTGATAAGACAGGTGTATTTTGTTGGCGATTTCCAATGAAAAAAATTCAGCCTTTCCCTTGACGCGACAGTTTCATTGTTAACATTGTGTAAAGCACTTGGCAAAGGGTTTTGTGCCGACAGGAATAAAGCCTCCTTAACGTTAGCAGGTTTCAATGTCTTTTTTCCGACTTCGGTTAATGCTCTAGAAGTTATTTCCTAAGCCTCCTTCAGTATTGTCGTCATATACGGGTGGACGTACAAAAGGCCTTTCTTGATTTCTGTCCATGGAAGTCATGTGGTATAATACAGCTTTTTTGATTTCATCAACAGACTCAGAAGTTTATTGCTTTTTTTGTCACTATGACTTTGACGTCAATAACTATTTGTCGACTGCTTCTCACCCATCTTGAAACGATGTAGACTCACTGAATTTCAATTATCAACTGTCGATTTGCGTTGAAAAAGCTTTCTTTAAATTTAAGACATTTGGATGAAAGCTTAACGCTGGTACAAGAGTGACGAGAAAACGATAGACAGCTAAGATTATTAAAATTACGCTGCGGTTATTAATTTGCTTAATGCCTCCATACTAATTTTAAAAAGAGGTAATGCTTGTAAGTTTGTATGTATGAGGTAATCTTCGACGTGGCCCACCCGATATCAAAAATTCTTCCACCTATACTTTCAATGAACGTTCGAAACGAACATTGGCTAGAAATCATTCCATTTGAATATAAGTGTCTTCTTTGGCGACAAATTTTTTTAGTAAAGTTGATGAAAAAGCGGTTGCTTTTTTGGGAACATCAGCGATGATATATCTCAATATTTTACGATTAATATACAAATTGTGAATTTTGTACTCAAAAATATATATAGAACTAATTTTTATCTGTAGGTTCGCTTTGGTGTCAGAGAACGGTGTGCTAAAACTTTTCTTCGCACATGAAACCTACGAGGATGGAGTCGCAGAACATGGCTAGTATTTAATAATAAAGAAATAGTTGGTGTCAATTTTATTTGAAGAAGTCAACAAAACTAATTTTTTATCAAACTAATGTCGAATAATATCCTGCAAATAAAGCGCAAGCTAATGAGGCAATATCAAATTCTCTGTCCCATTTCGGGCTCCACCTTCGGAATTGAAGTGAAACCAATATACAGTGTGTGACAAAACTAAAGCAACTTTCAGTATTCAAACTGCTTTAAAATGCGATGCCCATTCCAATGCACACACTCACCACTCTCATTATATCACTCAGTAACGCACCTAGATTTATTTTTCGGACCATTGAAAATCCTGGAATATCGCGCTTATGGGTACATAATGTCTTTCAGTCTTTCTTTGTACACTTGGTCATTTAAAAAACCCGTACTTTGGTGGATAGGCCCCGTTCCCTAGCCGGAGAAAGAGCCCGACACCATAACATTAACAACTTTGCGTAAAAATGTTCTAGGATATTTTTGAACACCTTTTTCTCATTTTAACGCATTTTTATTACTCAATTCATTTACATACATGCTAGATAAAAATGCTTAAAGCTAGTTTAATTAACTTAACTAAATATAATCTAACCTACTGGCCCTCTGCGGGCACTCTAAGTTTAACCTAAAAAATTTAAATAATGTCTTTCGACTTATGTCTATTTGTTATATTTAAAATATACCAACTTATTATAAATCTAAGAAAAATTTAATCGTTCAAAAACGCAAAAACTTAGTATATGTACTTTTTATATTTTGCTTAAACTTTACCTACAACTAAACTAAAATCTACTCTAAAACCTAAAAAACTTAATCTATCTTAAAATTACATTAAAAGTACTTAACAATTAACTAATAATAATAAAAATGTAATAATGGCTTTCACTAACTTAAACGTATGTAGGCCAAGGCTGTCAGGACATGCTGAAAATTGCCTTAAGGGCACTGAAAATTACTTAAAGACGACAGAGTTCTTGTCTTCCGCCAAAACTTTTTATGTTGCCTTTCAACATCCGCTCTGTTGCGAGTCTCCGGTGAGCTACTTGCGACGTCTTGGCCGTAGT
Organism: Orthonevra nobilis; assembly: GCA_963555765.1. NCBI lineage: Eukaryota > Metazoa > Arthropoda > Insecta > Diptera > Syrphidae > Orthonevra > Orthonevra nobilis. The sequence continues at coordinate 65,126,469 of OY743225.1, forward strand.
TGACTCGCCCGTTCACAGCTTTTCGACCAACGTGGAAGATTAACGGTACTGCTTATCTATCCTGGACCAGACCTTTTCTATGTAAATAGAAAAAACGGCCGTCAGCCGTTAAGGCGCACAGTCTCGTGGTGCATATCATTGGGGTAAAAAGCCCCGGAGACCAATTTGTTGTTCGAAGTCATTGCTCTTGCAATGTGACTTCGAATAAGTTTAATCAGGAAGTTGTCCACTCTGATCAGGTTTGCCCCGTTTTACAGGATATACTTTTGAACAATTGTACTAAAAGATGATCCTGTCGTGCAGATGTTGTTTTTTGGTATCGTTTAATTAAACGAGAATCAACTGATTTCTCCATGGAATATTTAGAGCAAATATCTTTCCGTTTTGTTGCATTAAGAAAATCTGCAATAATTTTATTATTAAGTTTGTTTACACACTCGTTTCTTAAAATTCAATTCTTTTCGCTTTCACTTGATAATGGGCAATAAATTAAATGAATGATACATTTAAACAGAAAACAACAAGCATTCTTTACAGAATGTGACCTCACAAACCTCAAATGTGCATGAACTTTTGATTTTTCTATTCGGAGTTGCTTTAGTTTTGGTTTTTTTTGGATATGTTAAACATTTTAAATCAAATAGAAAGTTTTTATCTTTATAGTAACTAATTACTGAATTGTTATTATGACGAAAATGTGTACATTGGAATAAGTTTTCAACGCATTTCTTTTAGTAAACAAATGTAGTGCTGTATATTATAAGAAGTTGCTTTAGTTTTGTCACACACATCTGAGCTTCAAACCACTACAAAATATTTAATTCTTAGGTCAGCTTTGTGCAGCAAGCATCCATCAAAAGAGGAGTCATAACTTCTTGACAAGAAAGCTAATTATGTATTTAAAAAAAAGGAGTTTATGAAAATTATAGACTGATAACAACTATTAAATTGTGTATTGTTTTTATACAATGGGCAGCAAATAAATAATAACATACTTGATATACAGCACCCGTGCATAAATGAATATCAAAACCACAAAAAATATAAATAAATAAATTAGTTAATAAAGGAATAAATGGATTTATAAATATAAATTTATCTCTAAAATCTTACTTCAATTCTAACAATAAAAATAAATTATTTACTGATTAATAAATACCAAATTAATTCAAAAATTTAATGACAATAAATTCGAACTGCTATCTCTGATGACAAGTTTGTGTTAGAGGTCGACGAGCTACGATTGCATCTTCGAACTCCTACTATGGTGAAAAAAAAAATCAACGAAGGCGTCAGATCGTTTTTAGAACCTTGTTTTATGCAATTTGTAGCCTACAAATATGAGTGTTGTCTCAAACTGGCGAGCCGTAAAACATTATGACTTCGAACATTGACTTACAAATTTGTTGGTCAATTTTGACTTCCTACTTATGAAAGAATATAAAGTTTTCTAAGTTTAAAATTAAAATGAATTTTACTGCACATTTGTTTTATGTGCAACCCCAAAGCGTTTGACACTGTTGATCACGGAATATTATGTTAAAAACTTGGTTTGTAGTATTTTGGAATGAGGGACAGATCGATGCAACTGGTTAAAAATTATTTAAGTAACCGAAGTCAAAGTGATAAGTGATAAGTTCTCACTTTTTAAGGAATTATTTGCGGGAGTACCACAATGATCTATTATGGGGCCATTACTTTTTTGTCTTTTCATAAATGACTTACCGAAAGTGTGCTCGGCTGTATCGATGCACCTATATGCAGACCATGCGCAAGTCAATCTCTCGAGACCTATCGGACTGGTGGAGGATCTTATTGATTTAATTTCGAAAATTGAAAACTTGTCGTACTTTAATAACATCTTTTTAAATCCGACAAAATGTCAGTTAGTTCTTGTGTCGAAAAAACTGTACAAAACTGAACAAATTCCAAACATTTTCCTAAATTCCACATGACTTTAGTTTGTGGAAACTGTGAAAAATTAAGGATTTAAAATTAATCAAACACTCTCCGCTGTGGATCGTATTAACCATGTTATTGGGCGAATATAAGGGGGACTGCGCAGACTTTGATTGATTTCTAGTTTTACACCCGTAGCCACAAAACTTAAACATCATAGAATATGCCATAGTTGTGTACTGCAAACTTGTATATGGACTTCATCGATTTGTTCATATATCACGTTATCACAAGCTCGTCCTTGGTTGTACGTTTCAGGAGTTCTGGAAGATACGGTGTTGTATGTTCATGCACAAAATAATGCAGATACGAAAACCAGCTTATGTATTTGATAAAAAGCAGTTCGTACAATCACCCAGAGCCCTGAATTTGATCGTCCCTCAATCAAATTATTTAAATACTGCCCGCCTTTTTTATGTCCACTGTACCAGACTTTGGAACTCACTATCGAGAGCTGCGAAACAAATAAATGGAGCCAGCCAATTCAAAAAAAAACAATTTATATCCATTTCAGTAATAGAATATAGAATGTGAATATTTTTGTCTTTAACGTACTTTCTAATCGCTGTTCCTTATCCTATCCTTTAACTGTTCTCTACTTCGTTTTTCGAGTATCTACATATTTTGTATTAAATTATAATTTAGTTTTAAGATATTACTTATATTTTTGAATAATAAAAATAATCCATTTGATTGTCCACTATGAAATGTACTGTTAAAGACTAAGTCTTCCTTGTACCGCAAGAATTAATATATTTGAATTTGAATCCCAAAGTACTAAACGCTGGGTTAAGAATCGGTTTGAACCATAACCTACTTGTTGCTTGTCAGAAAACCGAATGTCTTTTATATTTTTCTAAAAGACAGACTAGATCTTGTTTGAATAGTATTAAAAGTAGCTTGAGAATTAACTTCGGTTTTGAAACCAAATTCACATGATGAATTTATGTGAGTATCATCCGCAATGATTGCAGGTTGGTATTTTTTAATTGAATGCAGCCTGAAGTGAAGATGTTGTACAGAAAAGAACGGACTACGGAAACTTTGGGTATCCGAAGTTATGAGCTTCACCCACTAAAAGCCATATTGGAAGATCTTTCGGACATTAATGCTTGAATTATTTTAGTCGTTCGTGAAGAATGTTAAAAATTGTGTCTCATCTTCCATCCCAACACTTGTTTACAATGACACCCCAGCTGTCAGCTCTGTGGACAAAGCAAATCTTCTCGCGGCCCATTTTGCCGCCAGCTCAACACTTCAAGAACTTGCTTTGCCGCCTCCTGTACTCGAGCGCGTCAACTTTTCCATGGGACGGATTTATTTCCGCACTCGTACAGTAGCAAGAGTACTCAAAGATCTTGACATCCATAAATCCGCTGGTCCAGATGGTATTCCACCCATTCTTCTGAAGAGGTGTTCTTCAACGTTGGCAAAACCATTGCGTAAGCTTTTTCATCTGTCCTACTCTTCTGGTCTCTTCCCGAGTAGATGGAAAACAGCATTTGTCCAACCCGTCCCTAAAAAAGGCGAATCTTCTTCTCCCTCCAACTATCGACCCATTGCACTAACGTCCCTGTTTTCCAAGGTCATGGAAACGCTGATAAACCGTCAGCTAATGAAATATCTCGAAACACGAAAACTCCTCAATGACCGGCAGTACGGTTTTCGTAGCAAAAGATCCTCTGGTGATTTGATGGTATATCTCACCGAAAAGTGGAACAACTCTCTACATCTTTCTGGTGAAAGCAAGATTGTTGCGCTTGATATTTCTAAAGCATTTGACAGAGTTTGGCACCAGGCTCTTTTGTCGAAAATGCGTGCATTTGGTATCGACGAATCTCTTATTCAATGGATTAGAAACTTTCTTTCGGGCCGTTCAATTCAAGTTGTATTGGACGGTGCCAAATCTGATATCCACCATATAAATGCTGGTGTTCCCCAGGGCTCCGTTTTGTCACCGACTCTCTTTTTAATCTTCATTAACGATCTTCTGTCTGCTACATCTAATCCAATTCACTCATTCGCTGATGATAGTGCTCTCAGTTTTTCATATTCGTTTTCAAATTCACGTCCCTCATCTTTGGCCGTGGAAATGGAACGGCAGCGTATGATTAACTCATTAAATTCCGATATAAACAGCATACTATCATGGGGCTCTACGAACAGAGTGGAATTTAATGCCTCCAAAACTCAATGCTGTCTTCTGTCACTAAAGCGAAACGAAAACCCTCGACCATTATCCATGAATGGCGCATGCATTGCTGAAGCCGAAAAACTTTCAGTACTTGGTATGTGTATCAATAAGAACCTCGGTTGGAATGATCACATAACCGTTATCGCCAAAAATGCTGCGAAATGTTTAGGTTTCCTGAAGCGGTGCAGGAAATACTTTACCCCATCTGATCTGGCTGCCATATATAAAGCGTACATTCGCCCCAAACTGGAATACAACTCCCATTTATGGGCAGGCGCTCCAAAGACCATCTTGAGCCTGCTTGATAGAATTCAAAATCGAGCGATAAAACTTATAGGGGACAAAAATGTTACAAAGTCAATTGACTCTCTTCACCACCGCCGTAACGTCTCCTGTCTAACACTGTTTTATCGCTTCTACCATAAGCAGTGCTCTAGCGAATTAGCCAGCTGCATTCCACCCTCCTATCACTTTCACCGTAACACCCGTCTCGCCAGGAATGCTCATCAGTTCACCCTCAAGCCCAACTTCGGACGTACAGTCAAGTATAGAGACTCGTTTATTAGCCGTACAACACGAATGTGGAACGCTCTATCACGCTCGGTATTTCCCACTCATTACAATCTGCAGAAATTCAAAAACAATGTGCATCAGTACTTATCCCTATTTCCTCCCTGATCCCTTCCACTCGCGTTATGTATTTACATTTTAAGGGTAGTCATAACCCCTTGTACGCGTGTGCTCTTTTAAAAAAAAAAAAAAAAAGTCAAGAAAACTGGAAACTAAAGTCCTTTAATATTCTAATCGTTCTTGACAAACGACATGCAAAAGTCAATCTTTATGCGCATTTTTTCGACGGGTCTTACATGATAAGGCCGCAAACTTAATTCCTTTTATTTGGCATTCAATTTCCTTGAACACATCTCACGTGAGTTCATACAACCTATAAAACTATCCTGATCGTCTCATAAATATTTTTTTTCTGCCTAAATTCGTACCCAAGAGAATCGCTGCCTTAACTAGACTTAGTGTAGTGTCCGTACTAAATTCTTATTGAACGTTTCAAACACCGAAAAACGGCAGCATATTTTATGGCCATGCTAAATGAACACTTCAACTTCTGTTATTCCACCACAACCAGCTGTCTTATCAAAAACTATGGGCATAATCAAACTAAAATACTATTCCTGACCACACAATTTCCATCGAAAATTGTCACTCACCAATTAGTACAAACAAAAATTCCATAAACATCCGCCGCAGTCGTTGCGACTCTATTTTTGGTGTGTTTCAATTACGCCATCAGCAGCGGACTCACACGCCCTACTGCCACTGCTTGTGCCTGTGCCTGTGCCTATGCCCTTGCTCTGTCTTCATATTTCCCAAAGCAATTATCTTCCTCACATAAACACGCAATTGATGTTTATCGCCACGTTCGGCGGCAGAGCCAATTGACAACGAAGCCGTCTATCTAAACCATCGCCGCCTTCCTCTCATATACGTTCCCTCTTTGGCAATAACACAACCATTACATCATTTTTTCGAAATAACTTTAGTTTTTTGCTTTTTATGAAAAGAACAGCAGCACTCATCAAAGCTGACATGCAAAAAACGAAGAAAGCATTTTCGAAACTTAAGAAAAAAAAAAACAAAATTATGAGTACATCGAGCGTTCTTCAAAGCTACCAAAGAAACAAAGACGCTCCCGGTCGGTCGTCTCCTGTGAACTGGAATTGAAAAAATAAAACACATCTCTCCCAGCAGGCTAATTAATTATTGATAAATTCCTTAAACTCGTAATTTGCTTCCGATAAGCCGTAAACGGAACATGTTTCACCATAATTGAGGAAAGGCGGCGCGTCGCGTCTTGGAGCATTGTTTCAAGCCCACTCGATTTGGGTCATTCGAATTTGTCAGTTGTCGATTTTGATCGACAATCTTAATGAGCAGTTCAATGTTCAAGTAATTATCGAACTGTCACTTTGACAGTAGTTTGTGCACACGCTTCCTTCCTTCGACAGATGACACTGATCCGGAAATTACACCCCCACACTTTGCGTAGACCCCCAAAATGAACCTTATCTTCCGCGGCGTTTTTTCGAATGTTAACAAAAAAAATTAAAAAAAAAACAATCTTTCAGGCACACTTTCGATTTCGATTACTTAATTTGTTTTTGCTCTTTTTTTTTTTTTGGTATTTGTTTTTGTTTTTGTAAACATTCATCGCCCACAGTTTGGGGCTCCAATGGGGATAATGGATTTTTTAAATGAAAGTAAAATTATTCACCCGAGGCTTTGCTTAAATCGTGGATATACTCGCGTTCACATGAATGTATATATTTTTATTTATTTACGCAAATCGAGCGCAAAGTTTTGTAATTTTTTTTTATTTTTTTTTTTTGTTTGTATTTATTTTTAAATAATTGAATTCGTAGCTCCTTCATCATGCTGTATGTACATACGTTTGCCATTGAAGAAGAATTCAAATATAAAAGAAGAGGCAACATGTAGGGGTCTTCAAAAGTCAGTGTCGTCGGCCAACGCTTTTGTGGATTGAAGAGGGTTTTTTTTTTTTCAAATAATTCGAGGGCTACGTTTGTAGGATTAACATCCTTTGTTTGGAGAAAACATTTTTGAAAGATGAAGACTGAAGTCACTTGGTTTAAGTGTTAAACAAAAAAAAAAGCCAACCGGAAAGTGAAAATCGGTGTTAATTTTTAAGGTTCCGTGTCTCAAAAGGAAAAACGGAATCATCTTAGGGTCACTTCATTTTCTGTAAATTTGTATTTACATACACACTAAATCGCAACCTTATTTTACGCGAACAAGACATAATGAAATTTAAAATCGGAAAAACTTATACGCCGCACGGTCTTAATTTAATAAAACCATGGCTATATTCAGCTATACTCCATAACTTCGGAGAAGAGTTAAAGTGATAATTATACCAAAATGTGGGAAAACAGTCCATAGCGCACCAAAAGATTTTAGACCCATCACGATCTCCTCTTTTGTTTTTAAACCGCGGAGAGATTGATAGATCTACATATTTACATCCCTATCTTCGAGTCAACACGCCTATCGAAGAGGCTGCAAGGCGGAGACAGCATCAACTTTCATTGATCAAACTAATACTAAAGTGTTATTGTCGACAAAGCTAGAAATTAAACATTCAAAAGCGTATCAGAAAAGCATCGATTGCACGCACCTGAAAGTGAATTTCCGGACCTAAATGGGGAATCACAACCAAGAATAACAAACTGGGTCTACACTGCAATAGAAACTGACTTACGGAGTCCTAGATTGCTGGCCGGTATTTCGGACTTAACAGAGTCTGACTAAAATAAGCGGAATAAAAAGATCGGCATGCATCTGTATAACCGGTGCACTAAGATCAACACCCACGGCTGCCCTAGAAATGTTACTGAATTTTCTTCCCATGGGCATATACGGGAAGCTTACTGCTACGTATGCAGCAATAGTGCTACTGAAAAACGCCATAAACGACACAAATCAAAGATGTGGCCTGCACTAGATCCGGTGAAAACTAAAGCTCGCCTAGAACTGGATAGGAAGCAAATAAGTAATCTAGTAGGTGTGATAACTGGCCATTGCCTCATTGGCAATCAAGCCAGAAGACTTGGAGCGCCCTACAATGATTTCTGTAGAAGCTGTATGGATGAGGAGGAGGAGCAAACTATACTGCCCGGTCCTCGCGGAGACTAGAAGAAAACTAATTGCTAGTTCTAGCGAACTTAAATATCAAGAACATCCTTGAATTTCTCTTAACCGCCAACTAGATATGGAAATTATATAATAAAATAAGCGAACACAGCCAGTTTCTGACACAGATGTGTTGGTGCATTACCAAAGTTTTGAAAATCATTTCAATCTGGTGATATCAAACCTTACTTTAAATAACACTAAAACTAACCACCATAGAACAATAATATTATCTTATATCACATTCGTAAGCCGGCCAAGGCTAACAGGACATGCTATCATTTTTGCCTAAAAGGCACTCAGAAACAAAATTTAACATACGACAGAGTTCAATCTCCGTCCAGCCGCCTATAGTGTCGGTACTGCCTTTCGACATTAGCTCTGTCGCGATCTGACACCACTCTACTGAGCCGAAGAGTCCCTGGTGAGCTACTTGTGACGTCTTGGTCGTAGTTGACTCGCCCGTCCACAGCTTTTCGACCAACGTGGAAGATTAGCGGCACCGCCGATCTATCCTGGACCAGACCTTTGCTATCTAAATAGAGAAACGCTTCAGGGGGAATAAGGCCGTTAAGACGCACTGTCTCGTGGTGCATATTATTGGGGTAATAAGCCCCGGAGATCAAGTTGTTTTTCGAAGTCATTGCTCTTGCAATGTGACTTCGAATAAGTTTTATCAGAAAGTTGTCCACTCTGATCAGGTTGGCCCCATTGTACAGGACTTCATTAATATAGAATTTTTTGTACTCAGACTCTGGAGTTCTATATGGATGGATGGTTGGATGGATGGAAAAGCCCTGAGGCATAGTCTCTCGAACACCCGAATCTTTTTCATTAAGCTTGTTCCGATGTTGCCTTGGCATCGAGTTGACTGCTGTGAAACAGTGTCTTTGTCAAGGTTAAGGCCACTTTGGGTCTGGAGAGAGCAGTATCTTTATGTTTTTAAGAATATAGTTACTGATCTAACCAGATCCCAAGGTATTGATTCGCCAGTGGCTGCCCGTTTTGTCCAGCGAAAGCGAATATTCGCCACTTCTTTTTAGTATTTCTAGAGGACCTAGACAACCGAGTTCTGAATATAATGGTCTCGAACTTTTGGAGATAGATCTTCAACTTCAAATCATCGCAATATCTCTGAATCTTTTCGAAGGCACGTTGCAAAAGACTAACGATGACTTCGATCGTCGGACTTGACCTGTACGCGATCAAGTCCTCCAATACAATTTCGTATAATCTTTTAATCTTGCACAGAAAATAGATTCTTTCATGTTCAATACGGCCGCAAGTACTCTGCATTTAAATATAGTTCTGTAAGAATTCCACAAGGAAGTGCCGTTGGTCCGAATTTTTTCTAATAGTGAAGGATCACTGATGAGGACAAGAAGAGAACCTTTAATCAATGCAAATGCCAACACCCTCTTAGTTTTGGACAGGTTGACTCTGAAGGCGGAACAAAAAGGTTGGTCTTCTAGAAGATGGTTTCAAACACGATCTAGATGTTCTTTTAGGGTACCAAATCACACAAGTTTGGGAGGATGAAGTCGTGCCCTATGACTCGACTATGAGTTCTATATGCACCATCTTCAAGAATGGCATTCCTTTGTCGTGTAAGAACTACCGAGACATATTGCTGCTTAATGTTTCATTGTCTCAACATCTGACAAGTCCCGGTTCTGGAAAAAATTTGAACAAATTTGGGATTCTATTAAATTTGATCGACGTGTGCTGTTTGACGCTGAAAATATCGAAATTAAAGGATAAACATTTATTTCTAAAATAGTTCCTTCAACTTCTAATTGTGACTTGTTCCATCTCCTGCTGGTAAAAATATGAAAACGAAAGGCACTATCTTCAATAAATCAGTTAAACTTCTGAGGTAATTGGTCGCTTACAAAGCCGGCAAGTTAAGGAGCAAGCCTTAAAGTTAATGAAAACAAAACCAAGTACATTTTATCAACAATCAATGGATCCGTCCATCGACTTGAATAAAATGTCACCATCTTAGACGAAGGAAACCGATCCTACTTCGGCTTGACGAAAACTGCTGACTCGGAAGACGAAGTGCACACTCTACTCTACTACTATCAGGCTCAGGTTTACAAAAGAGCTGTTGCGTCAAGAGTTTACATTTTGATTTTCTCAATGAATATTATTCAATCCTCCTGTTTCTGCCTCAAACCCGGAAAAGAAGCTAATTTAAAGGAAATCATCCCTTAAATCTAAACTTCGGATATAAGATGCCTTCTCTTGGTTAAGAGTACACTTAAACTAAATAACTGCGGTCTTATCAGTCTTCCATCCTCTTATTTTTTTGGCCAATGAATCACAAATAGCTTGGAAAATATTGTACTTAGTGCATGAATCGACTCTGGATTATTCATGCTATTTATTTCACAGGCCTCGATCTTACTACACCAAAACGACTGGTTTAACGATTGGACATCTTTTACAATAATTGGATAGTTAGACGACTTATGTGGTACACAGCCACATCGATTTCTGGCCATAAGAAAACGGTTAGGCAATGGGAGCGCTCACCATTTACTGTGACCTTCCTTCCATTGCTGCCACTTCTGAAACTATGCCAAACAGACACAAGTTCAGCACGCTTTGGTTTCTCTAATAATACTTTATCTGAAAAGCATCTATTTGGAAAGTAACTTTCCAATATTCTCCACCATTGTCAAGTGTAAATCGATTCATTTTTGAATAGATCCGTACTCAACTTAAACAATACTTAACTTTACCCAGTATTGGTTTTAAAACACTTCTCTTTACCGAAGCAACGCATTATTCCGATGCTTGGCTGTCAATCATCGAAACAGAACATCTATTGAAAGTGAACTCGCACCAAAACCTGACCTGTCCGGCCTTCCCCATAAGCCATGAGGCCATACCATAGAAAAAAAAAATAAAAGAAAAAAGCAGCCACCTAGATACAGCAGTAGCATGCATAGGCATATACTACTAACCTCAATTCTAATGGGTTTACATAACGTTTCCTATAGCGACGCCACCTGAACATGAGCATGTTCCCTCTATGAGCTACCTCTTGCGCCGTTTTGTCCGTCTGTCAATGGAAAACACAAGAGTGTGTACATTTGTATATTTAACAACATTCAGAACCGCCGCAGACTTGCAACCAACGTTCAATAGGCCCAGCACTTGCTAAATGCATGACATGCAAAGCAGCAGCACAACTAACGACAAGACACGTAAAAAAAAAATACAAAAAATAATTTAAACCGGTCGACCTACTGACTAACAAAAAAGCGCTCTTCCCCTCCGGTGTCGTGTATCAAAAAATAAAAAATGAAAAACAAAAATTTGCATACATTCGGATAAAGTTGGCATTTTCGAAATGCCTCCCTCAAGCGCCTGCCTTAAATGGCCAATGGATCATGAATATGCGAGTTTGAAATTTGTATTTACGTACAAAACACTTTTCTGGGTCAAATTGTTTTTTTGGGGTTTTCAAATTAATATGTTGATGAACAAGCAATTGTATTGTATTGCAACGAATAAAAGGTGTGTGAAAAATGTAAGGAAACGTTTTTGAAAGTTTGTAAGCAAATATTACAAGCAAAGTGGAGTCTTAATGCAGTGCCGTTTTATTTCGGAGCCCAGGTTCACTGAGCAGATTTTTGTAAAACTTTTTGAAATGTGTTTTCCCAATTAAATACTTAAATGTTAACCCATTCATTTTTGCTGATCTCAATTTTTTAATTATTAAAATACATAATTATTATTTTTATATAATTATTAATTTTTTTGTTAAAAATTTGAATAAAAGTCAGGTAGGACATATATTGACCATAACAAACCTGCCTCTGGAACCGAACGTACGTTGGATAAAAATGTGAGGAGGAGAACGGACAACAGCAGATGCGTGACGTCGTCCACAAAAAAAATGCACTTTGCAACTCGTTAGGCTTAACACGTAGAACTGTTTTTGTGCGTTTCGAAAACATATATTCTGGTTTTTGATTATTTCGAGTGTATGAATATTAAATGCCGTGCAGTAAGTGCAATAAAAGTTGATTGTTGAACTTAATTCTAATGTTAATGGACAAACTTAAAAAACACTGTCATACCCACACATGTTTTTGTTTTTAGGGTTCCGTACCTCGTAAGGCAAAAACCGAACCCTTATAGGATCACTTCGTTGTCCGTGCGTCCGTCTGTCTGTCAAAACATTTTTCCTCAAGAACGCGTGGAGGTATCAATTGGAAAGGAATGATTTTTATAAAATACGCAGGTCTACTGTCTCCCCTGGAGCTGCGAAAAAATCAAACTTCTAAGCCAACGCAATCAAAAAATATAGCCGTTTATGCCACAAATTTCCGCAAATTTTCGACACTCGCAAGGTCATCAAAACCTACAGAGTACTTCCCGTGAACTAAGAATATTGAAATTTGGTACGAAGAAACGTCTTATAGCCCAGATAGAGGAAAAATTGTTAAACGTACTACCCCTTTCCTCATGAACGCGTATTCACAATGCAGTGTGAGAGCGATACGAGAACAATGCGAGAAATTTAATCTTCTCACTTAATTTTCACTTAATTTTTGTTATAAATTGCTGTCAATGGGATCGCCCAATTTTTATGATTCAACTTTTTTATTTAAGCTTTTAACAATGCTATTGAAAAGGTTTCTCGAAAATCCATTTACTGTTTCAGAAAACTCAGGGCCCTATTCAGAGATGATCTACGATAAATTAAATTTATTTTTCTAACAAAAAGACTGTTATTTAAAAAAAACCGAGGCACCATTCTTTTGAAGCCGGTAATTGCTTGTTCACATTTTTTTCAATTTCATAGCATATGAATTCACGTGGCGTTAGTTTCAGAATCAACTGAAACTACTAAAATCAAAACAAACAATTTTGAATTCTAATGAGAATAGTGGGGAAGGAAATTATATTTAAATTATTATATTTAATTATATTTTAATTAGCTGGTGCGCGAGTTAAATAAATGCAGCTCGGATAAAAAATTTCATTGCAAGACGAGCCAAGTGAAGTTGTTTCACAATTACAGACTTCGATCACATGTACGGAATGGTTTGATTACCCTTTTCATACAATAAATTAACTGCAATATGTACATATATGTAAAACGAAACTTTTGAACAATAGCGCAACATTGACGCCCGTTTGCAATGTATGTTTAATGTTTCAAAAATAATCTTGCTAACGACCTTTATATCAACCTAGTTCTACTTTTTGCAAAACCGGCGACCTAGCAGGCCGACGAGTAGGGATGCAGCAGAGTCCCTCTTGTCCCGACCGGTCATTACTTCGCCGATAAAATGACGATGAAGATACTAATTACAAAAAAGAACATAAGTTTAAAGTTAATCCAATCCAATTATAATTGAAATCACTTACACTTCAACCGATTAAAAGTGAATTCACTAAAGACCTCAAGGAAAGATTTGAATTCACTGGTGACTTCAACTTAGTTAACATGAATTCAATTGATTTTCGAAAATGATTTCAATTCTGTGATTGCTTCAAATGAATAGTGATTTAAGTCTTTTTAATTCGCAGACTTTTTTAATTCAATAACATTAAACACAAATTTTAATTCTTTAATTTAAATTCCTTGAATGCATTCCCAAACGACTACATTCTTCGACAACTCTTTTCAATTAATCTTTGCGAATTCTCTTTCATCAAACACAAATTTCCAAAGTAAAAGTAAATTTTTCAGCAGAGCTGTTTTTTTAATTTGTAAGAAAAAAATGTTTCATTCAGTTTCACCAATCAAATAATCTTTGCAATTGAAAACTTTTCAAAAATATGCAAAGCAAACAAGCATGTAAAGCTCGTGAATATAATTTTAAAATTGAAATGAATCGTTTCGGAGTATTTTTTTTAAAACACGCTGGGTTTTTTTATGGTGAACAAAGAGAAAAAAAATGAGAGAAAAAAAGGAATTTGAAAATTATTCAAAAGTGTAAATTTGTTCGTACAAAATTAAACATATGCTTGAGTTCAGGAGTCGAAGAAATTATTGCTAACTCCCTTCCAACAACTTTACGTACATTACGGTGAACCGGAAATGGAAGACAGTTCCATGGAGGCTATTAAATAAATGGTGGTGGTAGCCAGTTTTTTTTTTCTTCAAGGAGGAATTCCTCCTGAATCTGGGTTTGTTGATGATACGATAATATAATGAGAAAATGAACAGCATTTTTTCAAACATTATCTTTCTATGCTCTTTACTTAAGCTGTTCAGGTTTTCAAGGCGAATCATTGAAAATAGTTCTACAATGAAACGTTTGCTCGTTTTTTCAAACGCATTTAGTTTTTTGTTTTGCTTTAGGAATATTTTAGGAAAAGCCTCCTTGTTTAAGTCATCGCCGTATGAAGCCAATTATTGCTGGAAATTATACATATATGTCATACTCCGAATTTGCAAATACATTTACAAATGCAAAGTTCTCTTTTCAGTTGGTGAAACACTCAACCTTTTAATTTTGTAAAATAGTCTGAAAAAAAATGAGAAGTTTGCATTTAGGTGATTTGTTGCTCGCTCATCACAATATTCTACTCAAAGAACACGTGACGGAAGAAGTCCTCGTTGTACTCTTTCCGACGAGAATGTCACCACTGTGACTGAAGATAACGTGCCACGCAATTGTAGGTAATGCGTTCGTCTCTGCATCAATCAACATCAAGGATGCTCCCGTAAAGAGTCTATCAGCCACTGCCTGCAAATCGTCATTCGCGTCTTAACTGCACTCATGCTCTTCTGAGCTACTACCACGCAGTGGGTGATTTGCGGTCGAAACTGAAGATGAACGTCGAGGTCCATTTCCATCTGCAAAATATGTACATACATACTAGGCTCCTCGACAGGTTATAAGAACGCCATCAGAATGTAAGAGCCTGTTTAGACGATTACTTTTGAGTGCCCCATGACGATAGTTTGTGGGTGAGAAGAGTGAGTGTAAAGGTAAAGCGGCAATCACGAAGAAAATAAAAAAATCGGGGTGAGCAGTTACGTTCCACACCCGAAATGTTCCGTTTCTATTCCATTTTGTCGGAGTGGAGTAGTGAGGTTGGCGGATGAACATCATAATTTGTTCGCTTTTGAGGTGAGGATCATGAGTTAAAATTTGTACTCGGTCGAAAGAAGAAATAAATGCTCCATTTCACTCATACCACCCCTATTCTTTGTCAAAGTAGTGCAGCCAGTGTTGCCAAGTTTTTTCTGAGCCAAAGCACCGTTCCTAATATTTTCAGCGTTAATTTTGATACCTTGGGCACCAAAAAAATAATTTTCCAGTTTCCCAAAAAAAAAAAAAAAAAACATTTATTTAGCTCAAGTCGTAAATAAGTGTTACAAAGCCTTTGTGCGTCCAATTCTGACATATGCGAGTGCAGTATGGTGGGATATAGTATAGAGTTTTCGAAAATAAGTGCTTGCGAATTTGCACGCGATTTACAGAAGCGCTCATTCCGACTTCCGGCATCAGCAAAAAACAAAAGACTATTGGATGCTTTGGGTGTGCCTAGGATTGACAACTTTATCCGAAGCTGACTGAGGAATCATTTTGCGTGATTGGCACTGTAATTGGGAACGAATTCAAATTGGGATTTTTTTTTATCCTAACCCAAGATATTTTAAAAAACTCAGTAGAAAAGGGACACATATCACCTCAGGCTTTTTGGTATTTAGACGCACATGACTGCTTGTCGGACTCGAGCAATATTCTCGTTATATACCTTGCTGCTAGAATAACAGACAAAAGAGTCCTATAGAGCTCCTGACTGGAATTACTGTATTAGCGTATTTGCAAAATTTGCATTTAACATCTCCAAACTAATTTTGTTCCTAAGTTTGCTTTTGACTAGGTTTGCTTAACTAAAAACCCTTTTAACATCGCCATTAGAATATGGCAAACAAAGCAGTTTCAAGGCTAGTTCGTTAATGTTTCCATAAGGATTTAAGTAGATTTCAGCGTTAAAGAACAGAGTTAATGAAGCACTAAAAATAAAATGAAAGCACTAAAAGAACGCCCGACCAATGACATTGGGCACTGAAATTAACGCTGAAAGCCCAAGCAGGGCACCTTGATAAAAACTCCGCGTTATGTCATAAAAAAAAATCTTTACCAATGCGTCAGTACAATTGTTGTGCGACTTTTGCGACAAAGTTTCTCATAATTTGATTCGATAAAAACCTTTGAAAACCTTTGGCAGTAATTTGATCAAATACCGATAATCACATGGGAGGGTTGAATTGTATGTTTTTTGGAAAGTTTTGTTTGGAAAACTTTGCTCAAAAAAACAAATTATTAATGTTTTAGTGTAGGTTTGTTTTATGGTCAGTTAATGACGTTTGCAGTTTTCTTTAATTAGTAATTGGTTTACGCCTCGACTCCGATATGACATTCTATCTGATTTTTCACCACGCACTTCTGCGCTACATCCGTTTCAAGTAATACGACCAATTGACTAATTCATTGAGATACGAGTAGTAGGTAAAACAGTGAGTTCAAATTTACTGCAATTGTCGCGTATCGTGGATTTTTAACAACACTTTACGATTAAATTTTGTTTTAAGTTGCAAAAAAGTTCATGAAATATTATAATCATATTGTGGCTTTTTATGGTGACTCTGAAGACTGTTTTCAAGTTGTAGGAATGATTTCTAAGCTGGAATAAGTCGTTAACTTTCGGTATGTCCTTTGATCTTAAAACACGAAAAATGCAATAAAGTTAATAGGACTACCGGTTGAAAATGTCGTTATTGCAGACAACTTCATATCTATTACTCTGAGGTGAATTTTGACCATAACAGCTGCCACATCAGAAACATCATGTCATTGTCTAATTATTTCAGTCTATGTTATTGGTCATTAGTGAAAACACACGAGTTTTTGTAAAGCCGTAAAATGTCTACATTCATGCCATCAAAACAACATTTGCGGGAAGTTTTAATATGCTTCTTTCATTTAAAGAAAAAAGCAACCGAAGCGCATCAATTGCTTACCGAAGCTTACCCGGGCTATACTATAGACGTTAGAATGTGTCAGCGGTGGTTTAAGCGGTTCAAAGATGGTGATTTCGACACCGAAGACAAGGAACGCCCCGGCCAGGTGAAAAAGTTTGAAGACCATGAATTGGAGGCATTGCTCGATTAAGATCCATATCACAAACGCAAGAAGAACTTGCAAAATCACTTGGCGTCGCTCAGCAAACCATTTCCGATCGAACGCCGATTTTGCATGTCCGAAATGTTGCTTGAACGCCACAAAAAGAAGTCTTTTTTGGGTACATTACGATAATCCAAAACGTCGGGCAACGTATGGATACCCCGGACATGCCTCAACATCGACGGCCGTTCAGAATATTCATGGCCTGAAGGTTATGCTATGCATTTGGTGGGACCAAAAGGGTGTTGTGTATTATGAGCTGCTAAAACCGAATGAAACAATCACAGACGAGGTCTGCCGATGACAATTGATGCGTTTGAGCCGAGCACTGAAGGAAAAACGGCCGGAAACGGTCGCAAGCCACGATAAAATTATTTTGCAACATGACAATGCTCGGCCACATGCTGCAAATGTCGTCAAAACTTACCTTGAAACGCTCAAATGGATAGTTCAAACAAACAGGCAAACAGACGATTAGACAATTATAAATATATCTCGAACAGGTCCCTCAAAATCATTTTAACGATAATTTGCAAATGTGGTTGCTCTTAGATCCACAACTTTTGAGTGGAATTGAATGGGCGGTGGTCTTGATGCAGCTCCGGACTTCATGGATAAATTTACGTAGGCTGCTAAATATATTTCTGGCCTAGGCAACACTAAGTGTGTTGTCATTTAATCGTGAATTGTTTTATTTACAGAGACTTGAAAAATTCATCTCGGCAACAAAATGGAATTAACTCGTGAACACTTTCGTGCCGATCATTTTTCACAACTTTCGACGTGGATTATCACGACAAGAGTGCATTGATGAACTTAAATCTTTGTATGGCGTTGAAGCACCATCCTATAGCACTGTGAAAAACTGGTTAAATGAATTCAGTCATGGTCGACGCTCGCTCAAAGACGAATTCCGTGAAGGTCGTCTAAAAACGGCCGTTATGCCAGAGAACATTGTTGCCGTGTGTGAACTGATAATGCAAGATCATCATGTGACATCCCGTGAGATAGAGGCGTCCCTGGACATTTCTCCCACCAGCATACATTCGATATTGCATGAACACCTGGCCGTAAAAAAGGTTTGTTCTCGTTGAATCCCTCACAATTTGACAATTGTAAAAAAAAGCTCGTGTCGATTGATGCAAAGAAATGTGAAAAAAATATGATCGCGGTGCTTCAAAAGACGTTTATAAGGTTGTCACAGGTGACGAATCATAGGTCTATGCGTTTGAGCCCGGAATTCGGAGAAATTCGAAAAACGAACAAGAGAAGACGAATCATTGTTCACCATGACAATGCGAGCTCTCACACATCGGCTCAAACCAGCGCCTTTTTGACCGGCCAAAACGTTGAATTGATGAGTCATCCGCCGTACAGCCCTGATTTGGCACCCAATGACTTCATTTTATTCCCGCACATCAAGAAAAAAATGCTTGGTCAACGATTTTCGTCGCCAAAACATGCTGTTGAAGCGTTCAAAAACCATGTTTTGGAGGTGTCTCAATCGGAGTGCAAAAAGTGTTTCGACAATTGAGCGCATGGAAAAGTGTATAAATCATGCTGGAGAATACTTCGAAAAACAATAAAACCACTTTTGATGATAAATAATCGCATTTTCATTATTAAGCCAGAAATATATCTAGCAGGCTACGTATAGCTAGGGATGAAAATTGGAGTTCCCAATAGAAAACGTGTGATGTGTTTGATAACGTTGAATTGTTGAAAATAATGGTTTGTCCGAAAACTACTAAGCGGCAGATTGAGCTCATGTCATAAATGTTGCATAGTGAAATAATATCCTTAAGCATCCTATGCATTATAAGAAATGGAAATTTCCAAATTCGTCCTGTCTTATTGAAGGGAGTGTCACAAATAATGCGTTCTCAGTCGTTTGTGTCTCTTTTTCTTTATGCACAAAACCCAGCTTAGATGTCTGCAAACTCAAAGTTGCCAATCGTTCGGCTCTTCTGTATATTTCCAACAAATTAAACGATTTAGAAAAAAAAAAATTTCAACTCAAATTGTCCATTAATACAAGCGCTCAGAGAGTATCCAACTGCCAACTTACTTATTTAAATCGAAATCGAATTTGTTTCCAATCAAACATCGAACAGATGCTTATTCCAGCTCCGGTCAACCAAGACTACATAATATAATTGTGCTCCTGTACACAGACTGAGTATGGAAATATCGACTTTTCGTTTCAAACCCACTCCATGCCATCGATGGAGTTAGTGGTTGCACGCTTGTTTGCGCACTATTCATCCGAGTCGCCAATTTGTCATCCAACCCAGGCCCAGAGTCCAACTGAATCGAGTTCCCGATTCCCATTTTTGGTTAAACCATTTTAAATATGCAAATTTGTGTCCACCGACTGGCGCTGATTAGTCATCATCAACCTCGCTGGCGCATTAGTCATTATACAAAATTTAACTACTAGTCGGCCGCTATGCGAACTTCAGAAAAGCCACTTTGCGGCAGCGACTCCAAGCTAATCGGGCTTCGACGTCGCGTCGTTTTTATATTCATGAATGGGCGGCGAGCACATTTAGCGTGTGCTTGAACTTTGCGCCTAATAATTGCGATTTCCTGCTACTTTTGCCGCGCATTTGCGATTGTCAAGTAAATTAATTTATAAAACATTTTTTTGGCGTTCCTGTTTTGCCATCTGTCAGTGTGTCAGTGTCTGTTTGCAGCAGCTGTCAGATTGCGTCTGCTGC
Organism: Orthonevra nobilis; assembly: GCA_963555765.1. NCBI lineage: Eukaryota > Metazoa > Arthropoda > Insecta > Diptera > Syrphidae > Orthonevra > Orthonevra nobilis. The sequence continues at coordinate 65,146,235 of OY743225.1, forward strand.
GGGACAAATGGTTTCGGGGATGATAAATTCTCTCCATTGTTTGGAGTGGTTTTATAGCTTCTCATTTATAATGTTGTTCGTCGAGAGCTCGAATGTCCTTTTTTTTCCTTGCTGTTCCTACTGTTGCTAAGGTCTGGCATTTATTTGTGTATCCTTTGTGCTTGGAATCCATTGCAGGTGCAGGGGAAATGTGTGCGTCTGTGTCTCTAGTTTCATGTGTCTTAGACTGAAGTGAAGTATAATCCTGGATGATGGAATAAGCTGCAGTTTCATCTTCCTCTCTTTTTGTACTTTTTAAATGATAGACATCAATGTTGGATGAAATTACCGTAGAAATTGTTGTCTCCGACTATATAGAGTTTATAATTCATTTTGAAAAGGACGAGAGATGATTCATGTAGCAGCCAGCTTCTTTCCTTCAAAGCAAATAATTTCTTTTGGAAGAATCCGTTTTGACAATCGTTTTATCTTTTGCTTTCTTTGCAGGATGTTGCGATTAAAGGGGATAACAAAAGGACATCTCTGTTGATGTAAGTATGAAAAGATGTTTATCTCTGTTTTGTTGATGAAGTTTTGCAATATAAACTTTGCGATATAAAAGAACGAATTGGGTCTCCCACGGGGAAAACTAAGCAGACAATGGATGAGTATGTATTTTGTTGTCATCGCTTTTAATCAGTTTAGAATTGGGTACACAAATAAGAGCTCATAAAATGGGCTTGAATTGCATTGAAGGACAAGGATAACTTGTAACGGACTTAAACAAGTTTGAATGGTAACGGCGGGGATAAGATGAAGGAGCATAGAATAAAAAAGCAATAACGATTGTTAAATACGGTCTATTAGGTAGAAAACTATTGGAACTGACCAATGCCTTGACCAAATCAAAAATGATGAGAAAAATGATTTTTCTTATTAATGTCTATGTTCCACCCACAAGCTCTAACAATGTTTATGAAGGAGTCTCAGCTGCTATCAATTATGTATCTGATAATTGCGATCCTCTTGACGAAATTTTATTATTAGGTGATTTTAACTTACCTCATTTAAAATGGATACCTTCTGACGACGAACTTTATTTTGTTACAGCTGGTAGTGTATCTCGTCATTCGTCAATTTTTCTTGACTCTCTAATCTCGTGTGGATTACAGCAAATGAGCTGTATAAAAAACTGCATGGATAGATTACTTGACCTTGTCTTTTTCACTAATGCAAGTAACTGCATTATCGAACGCAGTACCCTGCCTATGACAAAAATTGATACATATCATCCTCCTCTTCAACTCATTTTATCTTTTGACAATGGGCTTGAGAATGACGTGGAATACAAAGATCTTGAGTTTGATTTTAAAAATACTGATTTTAATCTTCTTAACGAATTAGTTTCTAAGATAAACTTTAACAGTATCTTCAAAGGAACTGTTGACCAAATGGTTGGCAAATTTTATGAACATGTTCGACTGCTTCGTTTCATCTGTTCCCGTCAAACAAACACGAATGGGCTCGGTAGCAACTGCCCCATGGTACAATCATGAATTACGAAGTCTACGTAATAGACGGAATAAGGCATGGAAAAAGTACCTTTCAAGTAATAATTCTAAAGACCATGATCGCTACTTTTCCATTCATATGGAATTTCAGTCACTTTCAAGTCGTCTTTATGACAACTATATTGGAAGAATGCGATTATCTCTTCTAAACGACCCAAAATCGTTTTGGAAATTTATCAACTGCAAGAGAAAATCTGATGGTTATCCTTCCACTCTTTCATACTTAAATAACTCAAGTAAAAAACCAGATGATATATGTAATTTCTTTTCCTCTTTTTTCAGTTCCGCCTATGATTCTGATAGTTTTATACCCGACCCAAAAGAATTCGCTCACTTAGAGACCTTTTGCCCTAGTTCAATGGGTCAACTATCAATAACTCCTAGTGACGTGGAATACCATCTTGCTCGCCTTGGAACGGACACCACCTGCGGACCTGATGGGATACCTCCAATAATCTTTAAGAATTGCTGTAGCTCTCTTGCAGCTCCTCTGGCTTTTTTATTTCAAGCCTCTATTAACCATAAAGTTTTTCCGAAATTTTGGAAAAATGGTTTCATAATCCCGGTGCACAAAAAGGGCTTCCGGGGAGATGTTACTAATTACAGGCCCATAGCTAAGCTATCTTGCTTGCCGAAACTTTTTGAGGCTATCATTTTCGACAGCGTTTATTTTAGTTGTAAACCTTTCCTAACTGATAAACAGCATGGCTTTGTTAAAAACAAATCCACAGTTACAAATTTGTTAGAGTTTACTTCATTCACAAATAAAACCCTAGAAGTAGGAAATCAAGTCGACTGCGTGTACACTGACTTCAGTAAGGCCTTTGATAAGCTTTCCCATAAGCTAATTACTTTTAAAATGAAATCCCTTGGTTTCCCTTTATCTTTCGTGGAGTGGATATGCTCGTATCTTGACGGGAGAACGTATCAAGTTTTGTTTAGGGGATCGACCTCTAAAACAATAAACGCTACCTCAGGTGTGCCTCAAGGTAGCCACCTTGGTCCACTTTTATTCATTCTAGCCATTAACGATGTTGTTAGTGTGATCAGGAACTCAAATGTTCTAATTTATGCCGACGATATAAAAATATTTAAGTGTATCCACAATCTATCCGACTGCAGCGCTTTACAGGATGACCTTAATTCTTTTGCAAAATGGTGCTTCAATAATTGCTTATCATTAAACATATCTAAATGTTTTAGCATGTCCTTTTCGAGAAGACTTAATCCTCTCTCCTCTGTGTACACCATAAATAGTTCTCCGCTGGCTAAAGTAAAACTGACAAAGGACTTAGGTGTACAATTCGCTCCAAATCTTGACTTCTCAATTCATATTGAGCAAATAGTCAACAAAAGCAACACCCTTCTCGGCTTCATCAAACGGTGGAGTAAAGAATTTTCATGTCCATTAATCACGAGTACCCTGTACACTACATTTGTAAGGCCACAGCTTGAGTATGCATCCAATGTGTGGTCACCGTATTACTTAACACAAATTGACCGTATCGAGTCTGTTCAACGCAAATTTGTTCGTTTCGCACTTCGGCATTTATCATGGACTGATCCTCTGCGTCTTCCACCTTATAAGGACCGTCTTCTACTTATCGGCCTTGATTCATTACAAAAACGTCGGGAAGTCTGTGATATTGTGTTTTTAAATCAGCTTATTGCTGGTAATATTGACGCACCACCACTTCTTAACCAAGTCAATTTTAGTGTAAAGTCTTTCAATTTTAGAAACTTACACATTTTTGACATAACCTGTTACTCGGATGTCAATGGAAGCGAATGCAAGCTGTCATATGTTCGATTTTGCATCCAATAAACTGGCACTCAAACAAAAACTTTATGGACGTGTCAACTCTTAATGTGCATGCTACGTATTTCTTCAGTACTCTTGTTTTTATTTGTATTTATTTTATAATTAACAATTGTAATTAAAATATATATTCTTTTTTTAATATTTGTTAAACTTTGTATTTGTGTATGGTGTTAGGCTTTATTTGTTTATGTTTACTAACAACTAACACCACGCTAAATGATGACTGTGACAAGATGGGTATTACTCTCTGAGTAATACTGTCACTTACAATGCTTGTTTTATAAGCAGTACTGATAGCGTCCAAAGTAAAGGATAACCGGAGTTGGTCTCCACATTTTCGTTTTAAAAAAGAGGGAATTTATTTAGAGTCTGTGATACACCTTGCTCGATTGAAGTAGAATTTCATCTCATTCATAAATATAAATTTACGTAAAGGGTGGGACATCTTACTTCTTTTTTAATCTGATGTTTTTTTGAAGCTTACTGCAATTTTATCAGTTTTGATTTCTGAGAATACTGTACTGAAACTAAAGCAATATCATTTAACTTTTATTTTTTGAAACATTATTTTATTTCAAGAGCTTGAGTATATAAAGTTTTAAAAAAATTATCGTATTTTTAAAATCAATTTGCCGGCATAATTTAAAAAGGTGTGTAAAACATTTGAAAGTTTTTTTTTTCAGTATTTTGACCAATATTCTTTGTTTTTGGGGAATTCTGCACACCTTTTCGACACAGGGTGTTTAATTCTCCCATTTTAATACTCAGCCAAGCAACTTTTAACGCGTCGAAAATAACTTTTGACGACGAGAGCCGCTGGCCCCTTGTTCGTTGCTCTAAAATTCCCATATCGAGGGATTTTTCTGGCAAATTTGTCACATTGTCTTTATTTCCTATCCAAGAATTCCTAAATATATTTTAAAGTATGTTTTGGATTCTTATCGTGTTGGAACCTCCGTGTTTCCAAAATATTTTTAAAGCCAAATGGGTCCATTACAATAGTTAACTAGTAGAGGATCACATCCCTGGGCCAAAAAACGACCATACTTCATACTTCAAAGTAGCAGAAAGTATTGTCGCTTGTGTGCAATACCTTGTTCACCTTGTACGTATGCAATATCGTCGAAAGAAAGAACAATAAAAATTGCTCTCATCGCTAAAAGGGGGAAATCACAGTTGCACACAAAAAAATAGCCATTTTTTCGGGAATTAATTTTGGCTGAATAAAAGTATCAATTAAAAATCTGTAAAGAAAGTTTTATAGCAATACTAAAGAAATACAAAATGTAATTTTTTCAATAAAAAATATTCAAAAATGGCGGCTGCGCAGCATATGACCCAAGGCGACTATTTTTGAAAGCGTGTCGATGGCCTTAGTTTTTGACCTGGAAGCAAACACCAAAATTTTTTGGTTTTCATGTAACAACAGCTAGCGAGCTACGTAGGATTTTTCGCCATAAAATCGTCGATAAAAAGAAAATAAGCCATATAAAATAAAAAATCCTACGTAGCTCCTTGGAGAAAGATATTTCGAAGCTGCTGTCAAAATTTCACGTTGATCGGTAAAAATTTGCTCGAGTGATGTCTTCGGCGAGCTCAAAAAAAGTAGTTTCCAGAAAAACGCGTTTTAAGTTTTAAGTACTGAGAAACCATATGAAAATACTACTGTGTCCAAAAAATAAGGTGACATATGAATTTAAACTGCGCGCGTCGAAGGATTTGGAAATTTTTCTTTCTTTTTAGGTTGGTAGTACTGTCAGTGACATCTATGTGAAATTTCATGTCAAAATATATTCATAGTGTTTGAGATACGCGTCGTTTTGTGAGCTGCTAAAAGTGAGTTTTTCGTTTTTTGCGATGTCGAAATTTATTGAGCAAAGAATTTGCATTAAATTTTGTTTGCGGAATCAATTTTCTGCTGCGGATACGTTGAGGATGGTGCAGAAAACCTTTGATGATGAGGCTATGTCTAAAAAAAATGTTTACAAGTGGTATAGTGATTTCCAAGCCGGCCGTGAACGTGTCGAAGACGAAGAGCGTTCTGGGCGACCATCAACCTCAACCGATGAAGCACACGTCCAACAAATCAAAGATTTGGTGTTGAAAAACCATCGATTAACGATTAGAGACCTTGCTGATGAAGTTGGCTTATCGAAAGGCTCAGTCAATACCATTCAGTCAAATCTCGACTGGAACCGAAAACATTGAATTTTTTGGAAAAAAGGCGTCGCGTTGAAGTGTGTGAAACAATGCTTTCCGACTACCAGGATGTCATGAAACGCATTATAACTGGCGATGAGACTTGGATCTATGCTTTCGACCCCGAAACAACCGATCAATCGAGCGAATATCGTGCCAAAGGAGAGCCAAGACCAAAAAAAACCGCGCCAAAGTCGCTCAAAAATCAAGGTCATGTTGACTGTTTTCTTCGATTATCGTGGTGTTGTGCTTTATGAATTCCTTCTAACCGGCCAAACAGTCAACAAGGAATATTATTTGAACGTTATGCGTCGTTTGCGTAACGCTATCCGCCTAAAAAGGCCGGAATTGTGGAAAGACAATTCTTGGTTTTTACACCACGATAATGCACCATCCCATACCGCACTCGTAATTCGTGATCATTTCGCCAAAAACTCAATCCATATCGTTCCGCAACCACCGTATTCACCTGATCTGGCGCCGTTCGATTTCTGGCTGTTGAACAAGCTCAAAAGACCGCTCCGGGGACACCGTTTTGATACGATAGAGGAGATTCAAGCCGCAGCGAAGACGGAACTGAAGGCCATCCCGGAAAGTGACTACAACCAGTGTTTCAAAGACTGGAAAATCCGTTGGCATAAGTGCATTGCATCGATTGAAATTGATTTGGAAGAATAAATAAAGAATTTTCAAAATAAACACAATGTCACCTTATTTTTTGGACACAGTAGTATATGAGCATACCGGAGAGGCGTTACCGCAGAGTGAAAAATGTAGTCACTTCGGACATTTACATTATTTTTAAGACCCTAAAGCATGTTTTCAGCGGTTAAATTTTTTTTCGAAAAATTGAAAATTTTACTGTGATTTCCCTTCTTAATAACACGGTCTTCCATTACTGCACAAACTATTTGCGGGTATATTTCAACCTAAATATAAGAAAGTTAGCAGCATTCATGAATGCAGTAAAAACTTTACCTTTTTTGACGATGATTCAATGTTACCATCAGTTTCTTCACTGCTCGATACGCCTTCAAATTCGCTTATTCTGCAAATGTCTACGCACAGTACTTTAGCTAATTGCCAATTTAAGATCTCTTACGATGTAAAAGGAGGAGATAAATGGTTCCTGTGAAATCAGTTTGGCTTTCCTTTCGCCCGTGGGGTGGTTCATTTTGCGTGGACGACCGCAAGAATGTGCTGTTGCGAAAGGCAAATTATTACGATGTTTAAAATAAACCTAGAAACTGTCGACTCGTTCTTTTAAATTCTTTTGAGATGTCTTTTTATGTGGTCATAGACATAACATAACGCGACTTTCCTTTGATGTGATTATTATAAAAAGAAAGAGTATACATGGAGTAACAGTTTTTTTGCAAGACAAAATTTACAATGTTACTTTTACATACAGTGGATCACAAAAGTTTGGTAGGTTAAAAAAAAAACTTGCCAACGATTTGCCCAAAACTCAAGTTCATATTGTACGTCTTTTCACGCTTTCAAAAGTATCAACTTCCGCCTGCACAACGTTGAGAAATGTTGAGCTTAGTGATAGTTAACTCTCACATGGAGGGTATCGCGCCTCCCAGGAATATGATTCCTCGAGAATTTTTTCACTTTTCTCTACTCTCCTTTTTTTTTTTTTTTTTTTTTCAATGCATTTTTATTTTTCATTTCATTAACTTACTTGCTAGACAAAAACGCTTAAAGCTAGCTTAATTAACTTAACTATATGTAACCTAACTTACTGGCCCTCTGTGGGCGCTCTACTTACTAATTACTTACTACTTATACTACCTTAAATATAAGTAAGCCGGCCAAGGCTGACAGAAGCATGCTATTTTCATTGCCAGAATGGCATCAAAGATAAATAAAAGACGAGAGAGTTCTAATCATCGTCCAACCACCAATAGAATCGATATTGCCTTACGACATCAGCTTTGTCGCGGTCTGATACCGCCCTACTTAACCTGAGGGTCCCCGGTGAGCTACTTGCGACGTCTTGGTCGTAGTTGACTCGCCCGTCCACAGCTTTTCGACCAACGTGGAAGATTAACGGCACCGCTAATCTATTCTGGACCAGACCTTTTTTATCAAGATAGAGGAAAGCTTCCGGGGGAATAAGGCCGTTAAGGCGCACAGTCTCATGGTGCATATCATTGGGGTAGAAAGCCCCGGAGATCAAGTTGTTGTTCGAAGTCATTGCTCTTGCAATATGACTTCTAATAAGTTTAATCAGGAAGTTATCCACTCTGATCAGGTTTGCCCCGTTGTACAGAACTTCATTACTATAGAATTTTTTGTACTCAGACTCTGGAGTTCTATATAAGTGGAGACAAGCCCGAAGACATCGTCTCTCGAAAACCCGAATCTTTTCCATTAAGCTTGTTCCGACGTTGAACCAAACGGGACATCCATAGGCTAGGACAGGCCGAATGAGGGCCGTGTAGCAGATCACCTTTACCTTGGCATCGAGTTGACTGCTGTGAAACAGTCTCTTTGTCAAGGCAAAGGCCGCTTTGGCTCTGGCCAGAGCAGTATCTACATGTTTGTTAAAATATAGATACTGATCTAGCCAGATCCCAAGGTATCTGACAACACTTCGATTCGCCAGTGGCTGCCCGTTTTGCCCAACGATGGAGAACATACGCCACTTCTTTTTAGTATTTGAAGAGGCCCTAGACAACGGAGTCCTGAACAGAATGGTCTCGCACTTTTGGAAATTGATCTTCAACTTCCAATCGTCGCAATATTCCTGAATCTTTTCGAAGTCACACTGCAAAAGACTAACAATAACCTCGATCTTCGGACTTGACCTGTACGCGATCAAGTCATCTGCGTACGCTATGGAGTGGCGGAGAGATCCTACAAGATCACTTGTGAAGATCGTAAATAAAATCGGCGAAATTACTGCACCCTGTTGTAGACCGTTGTTAATTTCAAAAGTTCCAGCAGACGTCACACTGCCATTTTTCACAATAAACTGTCTGCTGGTGAGCATATCTAAGATTATGTACAGCAGCGGTTTGCTTATGCCGAGCTGGTCAAGCTTGAAAAAGAGCCCCTGCAACCATACAGTGTCAAAGGCCTTTTCCAAGTCAGTCGTTCACAAACCTTCGCGGGAGTATTACGTGTATCGATTTTTTTTATAGTGAAAGTCAAAGTACAAGTTCAATTTAAATCGTCTCTTCGCCACTGGACTGATAACTAACCAGCCGGTGCAGTGGGTGCGTTGCGGACCTGTCGATTCGAGAGTCCGTGGTTCGATTCCCAGCGGGGAAAAAAAAAAAAATTATTTTTTCAAACTAAAAAATAAATTCAATAATTTAAATTAAACAAACGAGAGTGTTGGTCAAAATGAGTGGGCGACAAAAGTCCCCACGTCAACCTGGAGTAGAAGAGGGGAAGGCATCGCCTGACCCACAGCCACCGTTGGCTTCGTCAAAGTATGAGAGCGGAAAGAGGAGGAGGAGGGGGCTAAAACCGACTCCGAATCTTGTAAAGCGCCCGTCCCTATCGGCTTCGGTAGAAAAGCTGCCAACTGAAGCAGGGGAACGGGCGCCAACAGCAACAATAACGGCAGCAACAATAGCAGCAGCAGCTACCACAGCAACAGCTTCAACAGCAACAACATCTGGCGAACGTGACGAGTTCCCGTACGTCTCCGACGGCGGCGAGGGCCGCTACACTGGAGACAGTAACTCGTTTCTGTCTTTGGCGGCCTCGGAAACAGATGACGAGGATGACGAGATTTGCACACTAGAGGCATTATTAAGGGCCGTGAAGGCTAAACAATTGGCTCGGCGCGAGAAAGAGCGGAAAGCAGCCATACAAAGCGCACAAAAAATTGTGGAACAACAACAGCTGGCAAGTAACAGCCAAAATACGGCACCAGTTCAAACTCAAACTAAAAAACAAGCACATCTGCCTAAGCAACAACAACAACCAATGCTGCCAAAGCAGCAGCACCAACAAGTGTTGCCAAAGCAGCAGCAACAATTGGAGCTGCCGAAGCAGCAAAAACAGCAGCAGCAAAATCAGCAGCAGCAAAATCAACAGCAGCAAAAACAACAGCAACAGCAAAAACAGCAGCAGCAAAAACAACAGCAGCAGCAGACAACAGCGAGGCCGAAGGTGCCTCCAATCAACACCTACAAGATGGAGCTTAAGGACACCATCAATATATGTAAGTCGGCCATAGGCGATAATTTTATTATAAAACGACTCAGTAAAGACAGGCATGCTATCCACTGCTTCACAGTGGAGCACCATAAGTTAGTTAAACAATTATTAGAGAAAACGACGACGGAGTTCTTCTCATTCACTCCCAAAAGTGAGCGTTTGCAGACAATGCTCCTTCGTGGTTTAGATTCGTCCACCGATCCCGAGGAGCTCCTTCAGGAGCTTCAAGCGAAGGAATGTGACGATCTTAAGTTCGTCAGTGTTAAGCCTTTCACTACAGCAAAGGCCCGAAGGGAGAATCGGAAATTACCGTTCTTCCTGGTCCAGCTGACTCCCAACAGCAAAATAGATAGTCTGAGGAAAATAAAAGTCCTAGATTATCAATGCATAAGTTGGGAAAAATTAAATCGCAGCGATAACATTTTACAATGTGTTCGCTGTCAGAGGTTCGGGCACGCCGCTGCGAACTGTCAAATGCAGTTTCGGTGCGTTAAGTGTGCATTGAACCACAAGGCAGAGGAATGTCCGCTAGGTAAGGATAGGGTTGCTGATAGCACGACTCTCAAGTGCATTCTATGTGGTAACTCGGGACACACCGCTAACTATCGGGGTTGTTCCAGTTACCAATATGTTAGGAAATTAAACCTGGCTCGCCAACAGAAGGTGGAGGTCAAGCGTCCACCTGTTCCCAAAACACCAGCCGTAACTCCCAATGTGACCTACGCCCAAATGGCGGCCGGTCAGAGGAGTACGGTACAACAAGCACCAAAGGTTGCTCCTCAGGCCTCACGACCTGGAGCACCTAGTGGTGATGCTGATCTGCTGGCTATTTTGCTTTCTATTCAGGGGCAAATTAGTCAGCTGCAACAGCAAATTCAGGAACAGGCGACACGCGTAGATCGTATCTACACTTTGTTGCCGAGTCTAACGCGCCTCCAGTCGTAATGTGTTCGCTGGTGGAGAAACCCTTAAAGATCCTTTCGGTGAATGTAAATTCGCTAATAAATATCGAACGAAGAGCTGTACTCTTCAAGTTGTTAGAGGACCGAAGTCCCGATGTTCTTCTGGTTAGCGAAACCAAGCTCTCTCAGAGGCACAAGTTGAGGCACAGTCAGTACCATATTATAAGAAGAGACAGACCCAACTCCAATGGAGCTGGTGGCGTCGCTATCTTTGTTAGAAAAAATCTGCGTTATAAGGTTATGTACAGCGGTGAAGTGCGTAGATTCCAGGTGCTAGAGGCTTGCATCATATGCATCCCCCTCCGTAGTGGGAAGAGGCTGTATATGATCGCATCCTATGCAACTGAAGCTACTCAACAAACCTGTTTTATCTCAGAGCTCGAGACACTTTTTCAATACTTACGTCTGGGTTCGGAGGAGAATTATTACCTCATGGCCGGAGATCTAAACGCCAAACATAGTAATTGGAGAAATCAATCACCAAACACTAGAGGGAACCTACTATTCAATTGGTGGGGTCAGAATAGTGTCGAGTATCGACTCGATTTAAAAGCGACGGATAATCCGTCTTATCCCAGATCAGGCTCCTATATAGATCTTATGCTGTTTGACGAACGGATACAGCTGACTGACATGGACCGACAGACAATAAACTGTCTTCACACATTCGTGTACGACAGTGACCATTGCGGATTTAGTGCCGTAATAACGATTCCCAACGAAATTGCGGAACTGGAGGAGTATGTCCAAACGCATTCTTACAATTACAGTAGGACGCGGTGGACACGCTTCTCCCGAACAATGACAAGAGCACTCTCTTCGAACTCGCTCAACCCACCATCCAATAGGAATTTGTCGAACGAAGAGATCGACATTTACCTTAAAAGGATGGACGACACAATAAAACAAACAATGGACAGAACAATTCCCAAGTACCAACTGACTGACAACGTCAATATATATCGCAATGCTACGATCGACGCTCTACACCGACAAAAGAGTAGGCTACTGACAAGGCTCAAATTACTATACAGACGTTTTACTGACCCACAAAACTCGGAGGTTATGACACTGAAATCACAGTTAAAAAACCTACAGCAATTAATTCAGCAAAACTACCGTGCTGTAATTAATTCGCATTGGAATACCAAAATTCGGGCTGTTAAAGCTAGCAATCCTAGTATGTTCCCGGAAATTAATAAAATCTTTCGAAGAAAAAATCAAAATGAGCTTCCGTGTCTTAAGCTCCCCCGAACAACAGACAACGAACAAGTACTTGTGACAGCAGGAATAGATCCAATAGAAGCGATCGAAGATGACAACTTTTTTGTGATCGAAGATCCTCAGGAGAAAGTTGAAGTAATAGGTGCGGCGTTTCAGGATGTGTATCAGGTGAATGTTAGCACTCGCCCGAACCATATCTTGGAAAATCGTGTCCTATTGCACAACTTTTACTTGCGATATGACATTGAGCACTGGCGATCGGAGAACACTGGTTTTACCAGGTTCAATGACGATAATTTGGCAAATGATGTCATCGACAATGAAGGGATTCACCCTCCATTCATATCAAAGGAAGATCTCCTGGTCATTTTCGGTTCACTGAGAAGTAAGAAATCTGTGGGAATCGACGAAATACCAAACATTGTTCTTAAACACCTTCCTCTAGAAGCGGTAAACATTTACACTACGCTGTTTAACAATTTGCTGAATAATGCACATTATCCAGCTCATTGGAAGACAGCGGTGGTGCAACCCATTCCTAAACGGAATAAAGACACATCCAATCCGGCAAATCTCCGGTCGATAAGTCTCCTTCCCAACATCAGCAAAGTGTTTGAAAAAGTAATCAATAGAGCCCTGACCGAGTGGGTTGAGGACAAAAATATTATTCCGGATAACCAATTCGGTTTCAGAGCGGGGCATGATTGCATACATGCCGCGTCTAAACTGGTATCGGATATCCAATGGAACAAAGGTAAGAAACAATGCACGGGTGCCTTGTTGATTGACTTGGAGAAGGCCTTTGACACTGTATGGTTGCAGGGGCTCTTTTTTAAGCTTGACCAACTCGGCATAAGCAAACCGCTGTTGTACATAATCTTAGATATGCTCACCAGCAGACAGTTTATTGTGAAAAATGGCAGTGTGGTGTCTGCTGGGACTTTTGAAATTAAAAACGGTCTACAACAGGGTGTAGTTATTTCGCCGATTTTATTTACGATCTTCACAAGCGATCTTGTAGGATCTCTCCGCCACTCCATAGCGTACGCAGATGACTTGATCGCGTACAGGTCAAGTCCGAAGATCGAGGTCATCGTAAGTCTTTTGCAGCGTGACTTCGAAAAGGTTCAGGGATATTGCGATGATTGGAAGTTGAAAATCAATTTTCAAAAGTGCGAGACCATTCTGTTCAGGACTCCGTTGTCTAGGGCTTCTAGAAATACTAAAAAGAAGTGGCGAATGTTCTCTATTGTTGGACAAAACGGACAGCCATTAGCGAATCGAAGTGTTGTCAGATACCTTGGGATCTGGCTGGATCAATATCTATATTTTAACAAACATATAGATGCTGCTCTGGCCAGAGCCAAAGCGGCCTTTGCCTTGACAAAGAGACTGTTTCACAGCAGTCAACTCGATGCCAAGGTAAAGGTGATCTGCTACACGGCCCTTATTCGGCCTGTCCTTGCCTATGGCTGTCCCGTTTGGTTTAACGTGGGAACAAGCTTAATGGAAAAGATACGGGTTTTCGAGAGACGATGTCTTAGGGCTTGTCTCCATTTATATAGAACTCCAGAGTCTGAGTACAAAAAATTCTATAGTAATGAGGTCCTGTACAACGGGGCCAACCTGATCAGAGTGGACAACTTTCTGATAAAACTTATTCGAAGTCACATTGCAAGAGCAATGACTTCGAACAACAACTTGATCTCCGGGGCTTTTTACCCCAATGATTTGCATCATGAGACAGTGCGCCTCAACGGCCTTATTCCCCCTGAAGCTTTTCTCTATTTAGATAGAAGAGGTCTGGTCCAGGATAGATTAGCGGTACCGTTAATCTTCCACGTTGGTCGAAAAGCTGTGGACGGGCGAGTCACTTACGAACAAGACGTCGCAAGTAGCTCACCGGAGACCCTCAGGTTCAGTAGGGCGGTATCAGACCGCGACAGAGCTGATGTTGTAAGACAACATCGACACTTTTGGTGGCTGGACGGAGGATGAACTTCGTCGTTGTTTTATATCTTGGGTGCCCTTATGGCAAAAATAGCATGTACTGTCAGCCGTGGCCGGCTTATATATGTTTTATGTAGTGTAAGTAGTTTTTAATATTATTGTTAAGTTAGGTTTAGATTTTTTAGATTAAGATTAGTTTTTAGTTTAGTATTTAAGTCTAATTTTAGTAAAAAACATAAAAATAAAATCCATATACTAAGTTTTTCTTAAAATTAATCTTTTTTCTTAGTTTTATTATAAGTTATTTAAATTTAAATATAGTAGTTATTGATAAGTCGAAAGACATAGTTTTAATTGTTAATTTTAGCTTAGAGCGCCCGCAAAGGGTCAGTAAGTTAGTATAGTCATAGTTAAGTTAATTAAGCTAGCTTTAAGCGTTTTTGTCTAGCATGTAAGGAAAATGAATTAATTGAATAAAAATGCATTTTGAACTGAACTGAACTGCCTTTTCCAAGTCAATCAGCAAGGCACCCGTGCATTGTTTCTTACCTTTGTTCCATTGGACATCCGATACCAGTTTAGACGCGGCATGTATGCAATCATGCCCCGCTCTGAAACCGAATTGGTTATCCGGAATGATATTTTGTCCTCAACCCACTCGATCAGGGCTCTACTGATAACCTTTTCAAATACCTTACTGATGTTCGGAAGGAGACTTATCGATCGGAGATTTGCCGGATTGGATGTGTCTTTATTCCGTTTAGGAATGGGTTGCACCACCGCTGTCTTCCAATGAGCTGGATAATGTGCATTATTCAGCAAATTGTTAAACAGGGTAGTGTAAATGTTTACCGCTTCTAGAGGAAGGTGTTTAAGAACAATGTTAGGTATTTCGTCGATTCCCACAGATTTCTTACTTCTCAGTGAACCGAAGATAACCAGGAGATCTTCCTTTGAGATGTATGGGGGATGTGTCCCTTCGTTGGCGATGACATCATTTGCCAAATTATCGTCATTGAACATGGTAAAACCAATATTCTCCGATCGCCAGTGCTCAATATCATTCTGCAGGTCGGAGTTGTGTACTAGGATGCGATCTTCCAAGACATGGTTCGGGTGAGTGATAACATTCACCTTATACACATCTTGAAACGTCACACCTATTACTTCAACTTTCGCCTGAGGATCTTCGATCACAAAAAAGTTGTCATCTTCAATCGCTTCTACTGGATCAATGCCTGCTGTAAGAAGTATTTGTTCGTTGTTCGTAGTTCGGGGTAGCTTAAGACACGGAAGCTCGTTCTGATTTTTCCTTCGAAAGAATTTATTAATTTTCGGGAACATGCTAGGGTTACTAGCTTTAATAGCCCGCATTTTGGTATTCCAATGCGAATTAATTGAAGCACGGTAATTTTGCTGAATTAATTGCTGTAGGTTTTTAAGCTGTGCCTTCAGTGTCCTAACCTCCGAGTTTTGTGGGTCAGTAAAACGTCTGTACAGTAGTTTGAGCCTTGTGAGTAGCCTACTCTTTTGTCGGTGTAGAGCGTCGATCGTAGCATTGCGGTATAAATTGACATTGTCAGTCAGTTGGTACTTGGGAATTGTTCTGTCCATTGTTTCTTTTATTGTGTCGTCCATCCGTTTGAGGTAAGTGTCGATCTCCTCGTTCGACAAATTCCTATTAGATGGAGGGTTGAGCGAGTTCGAGGAAAGTGCTCTTGTCATTGCTCGGGAGAAGCGTGTCCATCGCGTCCTACTGTAATTGTAAGAATGCGTTTGAACGTACTCCTCCAGTTCCGCAATTTCGTTGGGAATTGTTACTACGGCACTAAATCCGCAATGGTCACTGTCTTACACAAATGTGTGAAGACAGTTTATTGTTCGTCGGTCCATGTCAGTCAGCTGTATCCGTTCGTCAAACAGCATAAGATCTATGTAAGAGCCTGATCTGGGATAAGACGGACTATCCGTCGCTTTTAAATCGAGTCGATACTCGACACTATTCTGACCCCACCAATTGAATAGTAGGTTCCCTCTAGTGTTTGGTGAGTGATTTCTCCAATTGCTATGTTTGGCGTTTAGATCTCCGGCCATGAGGTAATAATTCTCCTCTGAACCCAGACGTAAGTATTGAAAAAGTGTCTCGAGCTCTGAGATAAAACAGGTTTGTTGAGTAGCTTCAGTTGCATAGGCTGCGATCATATACAGCCTCTTCCCACTACGGAGGGGGATGCATATGATGCATGCCTCTAGCACCTGGAATCTACGCACTTCACCACTGTACATAACCCTATAACGCAGATTTTTTTTAACAAAGATAGCGACGCCACCAGCTCCGTTGGAGTTAGGTCTGTCTCTTCTTATAATATTATACTGACTGTGCCTCAACTTGTGCCTCTGAGAGAGCTTGGTTTCGCTAACCAGAAGAATATCGGGACTTCGGTCTTCTAACAACTTGAAGAGTACAGCTCTTCGTTCGATATTTATTAGCGAATTTACATTCACTGAAAGGATCTTTAAGGGTTTCTCCACCAGCGAACACATTACGACTGGAGGCGCGTTAGACTCGGCAGCAGAGTGTAGATACGATCTACGCGTGTCGCCTGTTCCTGTATTTGCTGTTGCAGCTGACTAATTTGCCCCTGAATAGAAAGCAAAATAGCCAGCAGATCAGCATCACCGCTAGGTGCTCCAGGTTGTGAGACCTGAGGAGCGACCTTCGGTGCTTGTTGTACCGTACTCCTCGGGCCGGCCGCCATTTGGGCGTAGGTCACATTGGGAGTTACGGCTGGTGTTTTAGGAACTGGCGGGCGTTTCACCTCCACCTTCTGTTGACGAGCCAGGTTTATTTTCCTAGCATATTGGTACTTGGGACAACCCCGATAGTTAGCGGTGTGTCCCGAGTTACCACATAGAATACACTTTAAAGACGTGGTATCATCAACCCTATCCTTACCCAGAGGACATTCCTCCGCTTTGTGGTTCAATGCACACTTAACGCATCGAAACTGCATTTGACAGTTTGAAGCGGCGTGCCCGAACCTCTGACAGCGAACACATTGTAAGATGTTATCGCTACGGCTTAATTTTTCCCATGTTATGCATTGGTAATCTAGGACTTTTATCTTCCGTAGATTATCTAATTTGCTATTGGGACTCAGCTGGACTAGGAAGTACGGTAATTTCCGTTTCTCCCTTCTGGCCTTTGCTGTAGTGAATGGCTTGACCCCTACAAATACAAGATCGTCACATTCCTTCGCTTTAAGCTCCTGAAGGAGCTCCTCAGGATCGGCGGAAGCATCTAGACCTCGAAGAAGCATTGTCTGCAATCTTTCACTTTTTGGCGTGTATGAGAAGAACTCAGTCGTTGTTTTCTCTAATAAGTTTTTAATTTTTTTGTGATCTTCCACTGAGAAGCAGTGTATGGCATGCCTATCGTTACTTAATCTTTTAATCATAAAATTCTCGCCTATGGCCGACTTACATATTTTTATTGTGTCCCTCATCTCCAGTTTGTATGTGTTGATGGGAGGCACCTTCGGCCTCGCTGTAGTTCGCTGTTGCTGTTTCTGCTGCTGCTGCTGCTGCTGCTGCTGCTTCTGCTGCTGCGGTTTTTGTTGCTGCTGTGTTTGGTGCTGCTTAGGCAGTTGTTGTTGTTGTTGCTGCTTAGGCAGCTTTGATTGCTGCTGCTTCTTAGCCAGCTGTTGTAGTTGTGGTTTCTCAACAGGCGCCGGATTTTGGCTAGTACTAGCCAATTGCTGTTCAAGCACCTTAACCTGGGCGCTTGAAATGACTTCAAGCCGCTCCTGTTCGCGCCGAGCCAATTGTTTGGCCTTCACAGCCCTGATTAACGCTTCAAGTTGGCAGATCTCGTCGTCTTCGTCGTCCGTTTCGGAAGCCGCCAAAGACAGAAACGAGTTACTGTCTCCAGTGTAGCGGCCCTCGCCGCCGTCGGAGACGTACGGGAACTCGTCACGTTCGCCAGATGTTTTTGCTGTTGATGCTGCTGCTGTGATAGCTGCTGCTGCTATTGATGCTGCCGTTATTGTCGCTGTTGGCGCCCGTTCCCCTGCTTCAGTCGGCAGCTTTTCTACCGAAGCCGATAGGGACGGGCGCTTCACAAGATTCGAGGTCGGCTTTTGTACCTTCCTCCTTCTCTTTCCGCTCTCCTTCGTTGTGGTTGACGTATTTGTTTTTGGGTCAGGCGGTGCCCTCCCCGTAACTCCTCCACGTGGGGACTCCTGTCTCCCACTCATCTTCTTTTACGTTTGTTTTGGATCAATGTAATTAGTTAACAAAGAAAAAAAACAAGATTTTTATTTTCCCCGCTGGGGCTCGAACCACGGACTCTGGATCCAGAGGTCCGCAACACACCCACTGCACCGGCTTGCTTATTGAGAAGGCAATGCCGAAAGAATGACTTGAACAAATGTTTACACTGGTTTTCACTTGGAAAGTTGAAACACGTCTTTACACCGTGAGGTTCTGTGAACAACTTATTCTCTACTCTCCTCTTCTGAATGATATGACAGCGGGAAATTGTTGCTTTTTCACTTTCCTCCTATCCTAAACGAACTTCGAAAAAGGGAAAAAAATCCTAAGGAGAAGTAGTTATCACAAACGTCAAAATAATAGCGGAATGTGATCGTATTTCTCAAACAATTCAAGCGAGAAATTTGATGAAATGTGAGTTTTATATTTGTAAATGAACATTTGAGCAGTAAAAATATAATTAATTTTAATTGTTAAGGTCAAAACTGTCAAGAGCAAGGAAGGATTTTGATAAATCTATTGGAGACTCATCGTAACATTGCGTGCGGTTTTCATAGGGGAAACAAGGATGAAGTGGTACGACTTTGGAAGAGGGCAGAGGCAGATCTCAACTCAGCAGGGCCGCCTTTGAAATCTATATGCGAATGGAAAAAGGTATGGGCCGATAAAAAAAGTATGTACGGCAAAAAGCAGCAGTGAATAAGATAAATAAAACCGACACCGGCGGTGGGCCAAATACTGACTATAATTTTTCCACTCTGGAACGTGCTGTCTTCGATTTGGTCGGCATGAAGCAGTCTATAGAAGGCGTTTCCGCTCAATCGTTTGGCTTGTGCTCTTTGAACCAAAAAGGGAATTCGGTAGACGGACAAAGAAAATGTTTCAGTTGCAGAAGAGGCGTTTCCACAGGAGTTGGAAAAGAGTTTCGATGAATCCATCAGTTATTTCAAGGGATGTGAAGAGCAACCAATAAGGGCAGAAGACGTCTACAAACCGTGTCTGGAACAAAAGAAAGTATTCAAGAAAAACTTGCCAGCTTCGGATGCTTTGGAGAAGGAGATAGAAATCCAAACGGAGCTATGTGCGATTATAAAGGAAGCAGTCGTCAACATGCAGGAAAATCATCAAAAATCAAGAAGAATTATCGGTAGATTGACAAGTTGTATGAAAAAAAAAAAAAATCATGAAATGAAAGAACTGCATGCCAAACAATTAGAAGTCCAACAGGAGGAACTTCTTGATATGACGATTGGTGGGACCGCAAAAGTCTTTCTGGCTTTCCTGCGAAGATTATTTGATCACGTTAAGTAAATATTTAAACGCGCACTTATTGACACGCAAATATATTTTTGAAATCTGTGAAAATAGGTAAATATTTGCTTGTGAAACCAACCTTCAGACGCATAAGTCGTTACACTTACATATTTTGAGGTAATTCCAAGGGATTGGAGCTGTCTCTCAAGTTCCTCCTTGTTTTTCGACAGTTTTGCTGTTCAATAGCTGCTGATTCCTCCGCCATCATTCTGAATGCGACACTTATCATTTTTACACGAGTTTCAACAATAAAACAACAATCAGAAATTACTTGAATTATATTTATTAGTTAATTTATGAAAACAATTATTTTTTATTCTTTCGACAGAATTCACAAAATGACACTTAATTCTCTTAAACACCTGATTTCGAAACATCATAAATTCCACCTTCCTGATTCGAAGTGAAATATTTTTCACCCTTGATTCAGAATAGGAGGATTTAATTCCCGAGAAAAAAAAATTCTCGAGGAAAAAATTTCCCGGGAATATTCATGATTGGGCTGTATATCTCTTTAATTTTACATGGAAAGAACTATCTTGAGAGATCCTTGAAGTAGCATGAAAATCAAAAGCATTGGAAATTATCAAGAAGTTGGACGATAGAATGACTAGATGAAACGCAAACGTTGTACTTGTACGGTGGGGTTCCTTGAACGAAACATACATATATCTAACACCGTTTAATTGTCCAATTGCTTTTATTTTATTTAAGGTCACTATTCCATGGTGATACATTCATTTGAATACGAAACGTCAAAGAGAAAATATCAAAATGCAGAAAAACGAAATTAGAGCCGTCAAAAATGTCTACATATTCCACTGTTGCACGGCTGGGCCAAGGAGTTTAAGCTAGATCCACTGAACATGAACACAGCAAAGGACGTCCATCACCGAAAATATGTGAAAAAAGTTAAATGTCATGTTGGCAGGTCTAAGAATGACCATCAAGCATGTAGCTGAAGTCACAGGGATGTGTTCAAAGAATCCTCACCAACACATTTCGTATGAAGAAAGTCTCTGCCCGTTGGTAGTCGAGAATCTTAACCAATGAACAGAAGAAGAAGAAACGAGTCGAAATTCGATGGTGAATTTCGAAACTGGAAGCGACCCACTCCACCGACTCCAAAGAATTTCAAAGTGTTGAGTTCGGCAGGGAAAGTTAAGGCATCCGTTTTTTGACACGCTGTAGGAATAATTGTGGTGGAGAATTTGGAAAATGGAGCCACTATATCAGGCTCCTACTTCGCAGACCAAATAAGAAGAATGCAGGAGGCAAAAAGAACGCTGCAAACTGCGAACCGGAGTGCTGTCTAATCAAGACTTGCGATGACTGCAATTCAAGAAACAGGATTCGAATTATTTGAACACCCGCCCTATTCGCCAGACCTAGCTTCCAGAGACTTCATAATATTGGTGAAGCT
Source organism: Orthonevra nobilis (assembly GCA_963555765.1). Classification (NCBI taxonomy): domain Eukaryota; kingdom Metazoa; phylum Arthropoda; class Insecta; order Diptera; family Syrphidae; genus Orthonevra; species Orthonevra nobilis. Next base: position 65,167,133 of record OY743225.1, read on the forward strand.
ATAACGTTTTGATTACTAAATTGAAAATATTCCTTTGACCGTATGTACTGGCGGTGAACTTATGAACGGTGGTGTTTTGCAAGTTTATTTTAACAAAAAATTAACACTACGGTAAGTGAAGACTGTGAATTGTGAATAATACTGTCACAAAGCTTTTCTGTAAACAGAACTGATAACGTTATCTCCAATTATTTCCACAAATATAACCCACGTTCAGCACTTTATCCTAACCAAGTGCTACTTTGCACCAATTCAACCCTTTTTGTTTCGGATTCCTAACGTCCAATAAATTTCGTTCCATCAACGAAGAGTTCCCATCAAGACAGCTCTTTGAACTCAAAACGTGCCATTCAAGCATGAATGCTGTTTAATAGAGCGAAGCCATTGCCAACCCTCTTCCGGAAATGATTTGACTTCGATTTGAATGATTTTTACACACCTTATAATGTATCTCTGATCTCACTTCACTTCCAGGAGCGTTCGAGTATAATAAAATATGATGTACTTCGTGTCCACTTAACACCTTTTTAACTCGCTTGTGTAGCTCCACCCTGCTGCTCCTCTTCTCATTGTTGCACGAAACGCGAACGAACCTACTAAAGAACCTCGAATGTAGTTCCAGATCCATGTCAATAGCCCACAATGTCACAGCCAATTAAGGTAATTACTGCCACTAAGGGAATTAGAACGTTTTTCAGCGATACTCTCTCGTATGGAGGTGGTGTCACGTTCCCATTCGAGCGAATGTTATGCGGCTAATGTTGTAAAATGGCTCGCTGCTGATTGAATCAATTAAAACGAGGGCGATCATAGCGAAAGTGATCGACTGGATAATCGTTATCGACAGCAGCAGTTGGTTGGACCTACGAAACGAGGTCACCAGGCTCTTTGCTCTGAACTCCCTGACCATCTGCTAAAGTTTTTGGCGTGCAAAATAAACAATATTGCAAAATATATTTCCCCAGTGTTTTTTTTTTGACGGAAATGAGCTCGTATGTTGATGATTTAATTATGGCTGCCAGCTGTGAGCCGGCTGGTAAGGGATGACTTGAATGTAATCAAAAATGCGGGCATTTGGCATTCCTCGCTTTGATGAGGGCGAAGACAAGTGAAATTGGAATTTTTTTTTTCGGAAATGGATTTTGAAGTGGTTTCTAGCCAATGTTATGGCAGATTTTGAATGCGAGAAAATCCACATCTGTTAAATTCATGTTTATTTTATCGTCATCATTAAAATGAATAAATAAGCGCCGAACATTTCATTAGGAACGTTTATACTATTCAGCATGCATATCGTGGAGCTTTAAGATCGTTTGCAGATTATATGGAAATGGAAATAAGGTGAGCTTCAAGGTCAATGGCGGTCAAAGATTTATCGTTCTTTCAATGAAAGGGAATATAGGAATCGAATTTGAAAAGCCAGGCGTATTTAATGACTTACACATGCAATGTTAATTTCTCAGCATACAGAGAATTATTGATCGGATTTCCTATTTGAAATGGCGATTCCTAGAAATGAAGAATATGTGATTGATCCTTTTGCAATGGGCCATTCTAATATACATGATTCTAACTTTCGTAGGAATGGCCGCATATGTATGCGATGTTTTCTCTACCGTTTCAAGAAATACTTTACCCGATGCTTCAATTTTAACGGGCTTTAGCTTGAGCTTCGGATGAGGCCCCGAAACCATCTTACACAAGATAGAGTTCAAAAGTGCACAATCGTCTAGAAGCGGAAGACTGAAAAATGCACGTTATCCGGTGCATTAGAAGACAGCGATGGTGCAACCCATTCCTCCGAACAAGGTATTTCAAAAAGTGATCAGTAAAGCCCTGACCCAGTGGCTCGAGAACAAAACTCTTATCCTGGATAATCAATTCGGTTTCAGAGCGGGGAATGCATGCCGCGGCTGGACTGGTATCGGATATACAGTGCTTGCTTGGTTGACTTGGATGAGACCTTTGACAGAGAACGACTGCAGGGAGTTTTTTACAAGTTAGACGGATTTGGCGTATTCTGAAGGATAGCAATGTGATTTCTGCTCGGACTTTTGAAATTAACAACCGTCTGCAACAGGGCTTAGTTGATTCGCCGATTTTATTCACTACGTGTTTTCACGAGTCTTATAAATGTCTTCTTTAAGATTCAGCGGTATCGCGACTGTTGGTATTTTAAGTTTCTATAGCACGAAAGCATTTTGTTAAGGACTCCGTTGTCTGTGGCCTCTCGGGAAACCAGCAAGAATAGGGGAATGGTCTCTTCATGGGCAGCTTCTAATGGGTCGAAGCATATTCTGATAATATCGGCTCTGGTCGATAACGATCTAGTAGATCGTTTAATTTTAACAGACACTTCAAGACAATTTTTCCAAACAGAGATTCTTGCACGAATGGAAATACGACAAGAAACTCCGATAAAATCACCATTTATTACAAATTCGGACGACTCTTACATGTCGTTAGAGTCGGGGCAGAGATTTACTGCCCAAAACCATCGATTGAAGTTTTAAAGCCTCTATTAGCTTAAGATTTCGCAATACTTACTGGCGTAGAAGCGCTCACCGACCACAACATACGTGAAAAGCAAAGACTAATCTGCTCCAACATTACTGCAGCGATTAAAGCCTTCTTAAACCCCTTATCAAAATCGACACTGATAAAGGAATGTAAACCCTAATTTAACAATGAAGCAAAAACAAACTACGTCAGTTAAACATGGGTACCGGGACACGAAGGTGTAATGGATAACGAAAAAGCTGACGAACTACGAAAGCCGCAGGAATAGAGGCCATAACCCTTTTAAGGAAAAAGGCGTCCCGCTGAGAGCAATCAAAAGGGCTAGCCAGAAATTCAAAAATCACTGAGTTGTCCTAATAACATTCAGAACAGCAAATAATAAGGTAGCGAAATGAGTTCTGAGCTTTAGCAAAATGAATCTTCAGTCAATGAGGGCACAATTAACCTAAATCTCCACTATCATAGACTTGGACAGCAGAAACCTCAAGGGGGAAGAGTAAGATCTTAAGCACTTTCTTTGCTACTGCCCAGCAACACCGAGACTGGGACACCAAATACTGGGATCAACACTGATGACAGATCTGTTGCACCTCAAAGAATTAGGGCCCGGCCAGATCATTGATTTCGCAAAAAAAAAAAAAAAAAAGATAAAAATTACATTATACGAGTATATTAATGAATGGTAATTATTTCTTATTTTATTAGAACATTTACTTTAATTCCGTCTTTCGCTGCGATTACCGCTTGCAGACGAAAAAGGGTCTTTTACCACATTTTTGGCAATCTCCATCTTTGTGAACTCTCATAGATTCTCGATGGGCTTTTTATGCTTGGAGAAACTCCCGGCTAAGCCAGTACCTTCATTTTTTTCGACTAGGAATGCTGTGACACTCCTGACTTCACGGCACGGTGCGGAGTCATGCATGAATACCTACCTACTTCTGGCCACCAGGGAACCATTCTCCAACTTGGGGCAGCATCCTATTGTCCAGAACTTGTCTATTCCAATATAGAGTCTCATGGTCCCTTGCAAGATAAAGAGACGTCCCATCCACTTGAAAAGGATGACGGACTACACCATTACACTTCACAAGACAGTCGTATTGAACGTCGGTGGCCGAACGATGATTTGTTGAAAAGTGGACTCGTCGGAGACCTGACAAAAAAGGTCATATTCGCAAAATTGTTATTAAGAGGCTTAAAACAAAAAAAAATATGATTACTTAATTTCAGTCCTCGACAGTCATGTGTTGGTGTTCTTTGGCCCACGCCAGCCGCTCTTGCTTCATTGCTTCCGTGAGGCAAGTTTTTTTTAGCTGCTCAGTCAATCTCATCTGTACTGCTCTTTTGGACACTTCAATACCTTCTTCGTTGATCAACAATGTCAGACAGGCCACACGTTTTTTTCGATTTAGGAGACATATGTCTCTAATGTTGAGGTCAATAAGAGGTGTGTGACCCTCGTCCTACCACATTGTCCAATGCGATCCATTTCAAGGCGCAAGTTGCAGTCGATTGTATTCTCGATTCTATTAACCACCGACTTGGAAACGCCTGCAATGGCTGATTATTCCTTATGGGAAAGTTTGGTGTTTAATAATCACATCTTAACAGCTCTATATTATCTTGGGGACGTGTCTGAAGTTTGGGCCATGCTGAAAAAATACCAAAGCGGCAAAACTATTAACTTAAGGGGGTATTCTAGTCTAGAGGCATGACTTTCATGTAATTTTTGAAGTGTCATAAAAAAGGCAATTAATATGTTTACTATCCTATTTTTTTTATTAGTTATTTATTAAAACAACAAGAATACAGAAAAAATCAAAAATAAAAAAGTTGAAAGTTTTAAAAATTAGCAGTTGATGAAGTGGGGGTCTCAAAAAATTGGCTCATGACCATACCCACGATTTCAACCCTCCTAGCAATCTGAAACCAGAAAAAAAGATTATTAATCTACAATAATGTCGCAATGTCTTTTTTTGACAAAATGGCGACAAAAACCATTTTTGTACCACTTTTTTTACTGTTTCAAATTAAAAAAAAAAGTAATAGAAATTTGAGTTTCGCGTTAAGTTTTTCGCAGTCATGAAATGATATTGTAGGCTTACATTTGTTCAATCTGCCATTCCTGCTTCATACAACGGACATTCCTCGACTTCGAAAAAACTATTTTCCGCGTTTCTCCCTTCATATCGAGCAATTCTGGCCTCCTTTTATGCGTTGCATGCTCGTATCTCGGAGCGGTCAATCCGGGCGTTGTCTCGTTTCACAGCAAATGAATGAGCTTCCGGGGCAATTTTCATTCGCATAAGTCTTTTTGTTTGTCGATCTGGACGCGTAATCCTTTGCGCTCAGAATTTTTTATCCATTTTATTAAAAAAAAAAAAAAATTCACAATATTTCTATTTCACGAACGGCACATATGGGCGTCCACGTGGTTTGAAGGTTAGAATTCAACTTTTAGCAGCTGGTTGTAAGTGAACACTAAATATAAAAGATACAAGTCACCTTGGGTTCTTGTATTACACTATATACAAAGGACAAAAGGTTTTACCGAGAATCCCTAATGTCTTTTGTTCGATTAATTCCGGCCGATCAGCAAATTACCTCGAAAACTATTTTAATAATTTTAATCCATTTTGTTTTAAATTTCTAGACAAGAATACTCCCTTAACCTGTGAACACAAAGCTTTGCAAAATGAACAAGTAATTTAAGCTGAAAGTAATTGAGATTTATTCTCAAAAATGCTAACCAAGTGGAAATATAGGTAAAATGTTTAACAAATGCGACTTATGCCAGTGCTGCCACTTTTGGAAAGTATCGTTAGTGAAATATCAATCAAACTTGAAAAACACCAGAAAATTGTACTGCCCCTATTTTGAAAGTTGTGAATCAGACAGATCTGGGCAATAATTTTCATTGACTATCCATTAAGTGAAAAGGAAAGTTTTATTTCATCCAGACAATGTACCAAATATAAATCAATGCATCAAAGATCAATTTGCTTTAAGGGCAAATTTAAGCCCGTAAATATAATCTCCATTGTTAAAGTATTGTCAATTTTTTTAAACAAAGAACAGCTAAAATTTTCTATTGATGGTTGTTTTAAGGAGTTCAAATTGAGTATCGAATCTATGGAACGTACCTTTGTTTTAAAAGTTTATTGAAAACACTTTGGTCTGGTACAGATCACCTCGTAACGGATGAGCGTCGGATTTCCTAACAACCTGTGAGCGAAGATCTAATAACAAAAAAACTCATAAGGCGTCATCACTTTTTTCAAGACTGTCAGAAAATATAGTCGGCAGTAAATATTTTATGAGAACGTAAGAATCTGTTAATATGGTATACACAAGCTTCTAAATACCGCAGCGCTTCCATTGCGTGTTGATTTTATTACATCATAGCGAGGAAAACCACAACCAGTAATTTCTTGAGGCAGATCAATCTTAACCATACTCCCCACATTTTAGAATTATTACATTAAAGTGGCGCCACTTACCAGAGCCCAATTGTATCCAAGATGAGAGTCAACCACTAGTAAGCAACCCAACACATGACACATGTGACTCCAGTAAATACTGCAGCCACAATTTGCTTTCGAAATTCGGCACATGTTTCATCTGGCACATGACTTCGTCTCGCTTTACAAATGAACAAATTTCAATTTATGTCTCATTAAACATTTAAATAAATCCACTTTCATCACCCCCTCTGAATGAAAAGTCAAACCAAGGAGGACATTATATCATTTAGCGAGCAAACATAACCTAAATCAACTGGAAGAACTAATAGCACAAGAGGGAGCCAGATGCCTGTCGTCACAGGACTCAAACAGCTCACAGGCGCAATAAAATATGGGAAACTCTAAAGTTGAAGGATGTGTATTTGCATGTGTGTGTGTATGTGTGTGGCATGGTTAACGACGGTTAAAGACGGAAGCGGGAACAAGCGACAAGTCCATCGGGTCGACTCTGCTGAATGAAACTCGAGGAATCATTCACATGTCGTTAAATGTCATCTCGGGGTGGTGAGAACGAACGCGAGCAAAATGATGCTTCAATGGGGTGCTTCTCATTCAGCTGACGAAGGACTTCCTCCCGCCCAACAACTTCAAGCTCCCACAACTTCCTGCTGCCTGTTTTATGTGGGAACTTGGTTCAATGATGAATACCGACGAGGTACGAAAAGGGGACTTTGTGTGTATGTCCCTCTTCATCGATTTTATTTGCCACTTTTTCGTTTGGGAATTTTTCACAATCATCGCCCGAATCGATCGGAGATTGAGTTTGAGTCTGATAGATTGCCTGTTCTAGGGGGTGTCAATATAAATTCTGCAAATGGCTGAAGAATTAACCTTGTTGCTGCATACACTCGTACTCGTATGTGTGTTTGGAATATTTCATTCGGCAGAGGAGGGTGGATTATTGGAACATCGACATTTCATTGAATGCGATGCTTTGAAACGGCTCACGATGGTAAATATTGAATGGGAAATTGATTTCGGATTGGGGACGGCAAAAGTGTATTCGACTGTATTCATAGGGCTGTCGAGGGTTTATTCACATCGTTGGGTGTATTAAAAGGGCGATAATATGATGTGCGTCATGCTAATTGGATGACCTTTAAAAAAAAAAAACAGAAATGGAATTCATGATGGAAGTCCGTAATGAACGACCGGCGGCGGAGTTCGTCCCACGTATGGGTTTGAAATTTAATTAAAATTTAGATTGATGGAAAAAATAAATGATTGGTTGGATAGACTTAATGGTTATTCCAAGGGAGAGGGTGGTAGAAACTGAACTGAACCAAGCTGAAATAACCCTCAACCAGGGTCATTATTGCAATTAAAAGAATTCCAATATGCATTGTAAGGACCTTGCGATTCTTTTTAGTTTTTTTTATGAGTCTGAGAATAGTTACTGAAAGACAAGCTTAAAAAAATATTAAGGACCCTCGAAACAGTTGACTAAGATATACAGAAGCACATATTCTTTAATGTCAGAGAAATACAAGTAAAGTTCCCAAACCTTCTCCAAATCGACATCTGCACGAACTAATAGGTTGAAAAAGTTTGCACTGTACGCACGGATTTCCATCAACTCATCTTCGTATTGCTTCTATTAAGGCGTGCGTATAGTGTTTATTTAGTATAATGTACCCTTAGTTACAACAAAAATGTACTGCCAAACAAATCTTTGTTATAAATTTTCAAATACTATCATAGATCGTATGTGATTAACAAGAAGCCTTTTAAAAATACAAAAAACTGCTTCATTTTTAATGTTGATAGTTCATAAAAAAGTTTTAAACCTCTATACAAAATAGTATCCTTATAAAAAATTTAATCTTAAGTCTGAATTTGATCATAATTGATATAGTTGAGTATCTTAAATATAAGTTAATTTTGAAGAAAGAACAGAACAGCATTTTAGAACCGTTCTCTTTGTCTTATTCTCCATACTATTACCTATAAATAAAATGATTGCACAGAATTCAAAGTGAGTCTTAATTATCGTATTATAAATGCAGATTGCAAAAATTTCGAATTCTTTTGAGAAAACGGATTCTTTTCGAAATCTTTTTTGCAATATATGATAAATGAAATTAAGTTTCTTGTTTCATATAATGCCGAGATATTTTATTAATTGTACTTGTTCAATTTTCTCGTCATTCATCTTAAAGTGTGCAAAAAAATTCACTTTTTATTACCATACATTTTGATTTGCCCCCATTTATTTTGAACCTATTTGCAAAGGTCAATTAGATCACTTTTCATATGTTCATAAATTCATTCTATGTCCTTACCGCAAACAAATAACAAGGCATCGTCTGCAAATAATGATATTCTGCTATGTTTAAAGACTTTACTTATATCGTTTATGTATAGTTAAAATAGCAACAGTCCGAGTATTGTACCCTACGGAACACCACAAACTGTTTTCCCGACTTCTGATAGCACATCATTTATTTTTGTTCTTCGAGTTCTTTCGCATAAATACTAAATAAACCAACTTAGTTCCAAATTTATTTTATACTTTATTTCTGCAGTTTTTTAATGAGTGTGTTTCGATCTATGGTTTTAAAAGCTCGTTGGAAGTCTAAGCATAGGGCGAGAATTTTGTTTTTTGCATGCCTTTCTTCTTTCAATGACACTATTAGGTAGTTTAAGGACGTTTCACATGAGTGTCTTGGCCTGAATCCAGATGGGTTTTTCACTAAAATGCTATTTTGTGAAGTATATTTATATAGTTGATCATAAGCGACTTTTTCGATAATCTTTTCAACAATTGGAACCATATTTACGGGCCTAAACTTATCACACTTTATTGCATTACTTTTTTGGGTATGGGAATAACAAAGGATTCATCAACAACACCAATCAGTTGAACCGTCTTAACGAAGTCACCACGATTTCTTAAGTTTTTTTTTTGGCGTGCAAAATAAAAATATTACAAATTCTATTTCCTCTTTTTTTTAATTTAGTTGGCACAAATTCTGGTCTTCATCCAAATTTATATTTTATTTAGTTTATAAACTTGAAAGTCTAAAACAGATTACTGATAACGCCATTCTTGCTGACAGTGTGACAGGAAAAGCAGGTGTTCCTACTTTAAATCAAATTTTTATACATGAGTTATTGGAGGGTAAAACCTTTTTTTTTTGTCCAAAAGAAGAACGACTCAAGAGAGAATAATTTTTTGTACAAAAATTACAGAAATATGGAAAAGTTTTCCTTTTCAGAAATCACGAATATGCTTAATTGCTCAAAAGCCATTGCCTTCAATCAGTAAGCTACAGTGAGAAACATCAAATAACTGAAAAGGACACAAAACAAAACACAAAGTTTTTTGTGAGGATCCGAATTCCCTTTCAGCACACTCCAAACAGGAATGAAAACCAAGAACGACAAGAAAAAAACCATTGCTTTCCCTAAAAAATCGAAAAGTTAAATAGAAACCACACGGCATGAATAACAAAAAATTAATTCGAAAAGAATTTTGTCGATGTTTTAGAGTTTAAAATTCTATAGAAAGTTGTAAATTTGAACGAATTATTTGCAGTCACAGGAACGATTCGGGCCTATATACTACCAAAAAAATGACGCCATCTTATTGCATCTATGCCCCAGAATCGTGATCGCGAGTAAAGGGTTTCCTAGAAAAATTGAGCCAGGACATAACAATTCCGTAGATAAGCAAACATTTGCATAACGTTCGCGAAATATTTTGAAACATGTAATTGAATTTGAATAAATTCTTCTGCTTATAGCATTTTTTTTTTGCTTGTTGTTCCGTGCTTTTCAAACTTTGTTGATCAATTAACAAAATATATAACAAGGCTTAATATTTTCCAACTGTAAACCAAAAACGATTCCAATAATATTTTTTGGTACAATTGTGCCTAATAAGATCACCACGACTATTTCTATGCTGGCTTATGAAATATAGCAGCATGGTTTTCGCAGTAAAAGGTCCCCTTATCATCTGAGCTCACATCGAAAAGTGAAACAACTCTGGACCTGTACGTCGAAGATACTTGACAGAATCCGGCATCAGGCTGTTTTGTCGAAAATACATTCATTGGAAAGATTCAATTCGAATTACATGTCTGCAATCTGTGTCATAGATCTATTTTGCTGTATATTTTCCGTTTCTCTTTATTCGTAACCTCACCATGAATGCTCTGGCCTACATGCGGCTGATTACAATTAAGATGTACATCAAAACTTGTCTCTGTTTTTCCCCTGATCCTTTCCACCCTCATGTTAGCATTATAAGGATGAGCCGTCAATGTCGCACGAATCAAGAAACGAATTGAAGATGCTCTTATATAAAGTGCATACACCTCATCAGCTTGTTATCTGCTTTCAAGCCACCAATTTTGTTTGAACTATGCTCACACACACAGTAACCCGATTCGAATTTCATCATGAGCCACGAGGTCCATTTTCATCTGAATCGTCGTAGCAATAACAATGAAGCCGGAGGTGTCACCGGGCCAAGCTTTTTCGACGACGCCTTGCAACTCTGATCGATGAACAATACAAGACCTTTATGGATGAGTTTTTACTACCACAAATTTATGAATTGGTACTGAAGAACAAAGGATTCCACGAGGACGAACAATGGACATTTTTAAAGACGTGCTTCTGAGTTGTCCAATAGCTCGTTTTCGTGATTTACACTGCCCGACAAGATCTCCCGTTATGATCGCTCAAGAATTTTCAAGTCGTTATTGTAGTGGTTTTTGTATCGGCTAGAGTTCTAAGTTCGAGTTGTGGTTTGTGTAGATGGCACTATTGTACGGGTATAACACTGACAGCTTAATCTTCCAAACTTTCAATAAGTCGATATCAAATCATCCGTCTCATTTCGGGCTCCGACCACTGAATTGAATTGAAACCAGACATATATGAGTTTCTGAAACCAATTACAAAACAAATCGTTCGTCCTTCTCCTAATTCTTCCACTCGCTCTTTGCTTTAAAAGAGTAATCATAACCTCATGAGAGCGAGCAGATTATAAAAAAAGTGTCCCACATTCTGGAAGCTCCAAAAGATGTATCAAACGAGCACAAACTCAATGGCGTTGCGACGTTTTATTACAACAAAGTTTTTATAGCCGCCGTCCAGTATACCTTCTGGCTGCATCTACGATGAGAGTCCTTCGCAAGGCATATCAAATTGAATGTTCATACAAAATTTCGTGTCTGTGACATTTACCGTTGGAAATTCAAAAGGATCGAACAGAAAACGTAATCCGCCATCTTGTGACATCACTCAATTTATTCCTACTCTTGAAGATCTTCGATGTCTTTGATACCCATTTTAACTGGGATGAGAAAATATTCACCATCCGCCATCTTGTGGCGGCGGCCATTTTAAAAATTTTACAACATAAGGTATTGCAGTCACCAAAGCAAAGTAACAGTAAATTCGGCTAGGAAGAAGTAAATCAAAACTCAGGCGGCACTGATGAAACTATTATTTAGCTCCTTAAATATAACTTTGATTGAAATTGATTTGAAATGTCACCTTTTGTTGTCTGAACCATAACCTGATGTTGATTTAAATGTGAACCCTTTTTTGGCAACTTGTTGTGAATCGAAGTTAAAAATAAAATAAAATCCATCCACCGGTCATTTGCGAGATCAAAATTAATGAATGGATTGATTGCATCAGCTGTGTTCAATTAGTCACCCAGTTTCACCGGACTAACTACCATGATGTTTGTTTTTCCAAGCCATGACTAATTCACTCAAATAAATTAAGTAGGGTTTTACGACTTTACCCTTTACCCTTTAAAAAAAAAAAATCATATAAAAAATTAATCAGAGGCTGCGAAATGCGTGCATCTAGTTTGAAACATGAATATTTCTTTTGATGACTAACAAGCTATTAGAGTAACAGTGGCTCAAAGTTTAAATGGAACAAACAAACGGGGAATATGAACTGAATATTAATATTTGACTAGTATATTAAAATAAAGTTTTACGAGTTTTTTTCTAAGCTTTATAAGTTGGCTGTTTCGTCTTAAAAAGAATAACAAAATTCTTATAAGATGTAAGAAAACAGTCGCAAAGTTATTATGGAACATCTTAAATAAATTTTTAAACTCAATTCACCAAAAGTTTCGTGCAAATTAATATCTGATCAGTGATCTTTTTTGCTTTTTTAACTGCTGATAGGAAACTCGACATCGACTCAACTGATTTCCAGCAGAAGGATGGTTCAATTTAGTACTGATTTTTTTTTAGAAAGGAATGGTTTTTCAACTTTTCTTCCAAGTAGCTCCATAAATGCTCAATTGCATTAAGGTCAAGAGAGTACTGAAGTATTTTCAACTTCATTATATTTAAGTACATATAGTAGTCTGATCCATTATTCAGTCAAAAGAGTGAAAGGTGCTTGGTCCTGCATGTAAAATTAACATGTGTTGATTTGGTCTCATTTAAAACCAAGTCTTCGTCCACTCACTTATTTTGTCTAAAGCTCGCTGGATTTTTTGCGTTGACGATTCGACTGTAGTATCCATTGCGAGTGTAGTCGTGTCGTCCGCGAACGTGGCTTGGGGCATGTCTCTCGTATGAAGCAAGAACAGAATCGTACCCAGCACACTTCCTTGGCGAACACTACGGCATGGATTTCTTTGAATTCTGAGTCCCGTATCTTACACGGAAAAGTCTGTTTACGAGGTAGCTTTCTAGTATTCTAAACAATTTCTCCGGTAATATAAGCCTTAGTTTATACTTGAGTCCATTGCGCCATACCTTGATGCTTGACTCTAAAACCAAACTGGTTGTCCGGTATTAATCGTCTTACTTCAGTAACCGGTTGAAATCGTTTTAGCAAAAGTTTCTCAAAGACCTAAGATATTATCGGCAGGAGGGAAATTGGTCTTGATGATTTTTCGTCGTTTGAACTTTTTCCCAATATGACTTCTGCGAATTTTCACTGCCTTGGGACGTATGAAATTCTTAAGCAAGCATTCATAATATACAAAAGCTTGACTAACGCATTTTTAGGCAGTTCCGTACCTCGGACCTTTGTTATTTTTTTTTTATTTCTGTCGAAGTTCGAGCAGTCTACCGTTTTCATTTTAAAGTTATTCGGTTCCGCATTGGACATTGGTTGTCCGTCAAATGGTTTAAACGTGCCTTCTTAATAATCTGCAAAGAGATCCGCTTTCTCTTTTATCTTCTTTTGCCCATTCGCAGTAAGCTACCCTTTTTGGCACGGGGGCATTATGGGTTTTTTAATGGACTTAAGGGCTTTCCATAACGAGTATTTTGAGCTCTTATCTGCAGTCAAACCTTCGAGGTAAGCGGAAGTCTCGTGACTCTTAAAATCTTGATGGACGCGCTTTTACTTTTTGGAAAGGTGGTTTCAATATGTTTTTTCTGGTGGTGCTCGGGATCTTTGCAATCGCTTACGCGCTCTCCTCTTCTCACATACGAGCTCTTCGAGCGGAAATATTGTTTCACAGTTCACTTTTCGGCCTTTTGGAACGAAGTGCTTTGAATAGTTCATACGAGTTTGTAGATTTCGTCTACTATTTCAGGTGGCGTTTTAAGAGACACATTGAGAGGAACGTTTTCCTTGCAGTTTTTTCAAAAGCCTTCCCAATTGGTGTTTTTATAAGTCAATCTTAGCGTTCTATCTTCAATTTCAAAATATACGCCGAGTTATCTGAGCAGAGGTCGTAGCATTCTTCAACATTCTGGAGATATGTAGGGATTCATTCTGCGATAGGGAAGCCCACGAGATCGGGAATTTTATCTATATCGGATGGCCAATACGTTGGCTTTCCTGTAGAAAAGAAATCTACTCCACATTGCATGCTGGCTCTGTAGAGCAGTCTGCCCCGTCCCCACCGATAATAAAATTCGAACCAATTGAATCAAATAGCCAAACGAGTTTATGGTCTACCAACCTATGTTGAGGAGGGAAATAACATGAGACGATGTTGAAGTCCACCTGGTTCAATTTTACTGCGACTGAACATATTTGGATAGAGACATGTTCGATATACAAATATAGGCTTGATGCAATAGAGGACGTCCCGATCCCTTTTTTAAGTGGGTTTCCTTAATCAGGCAAATCTTAACATTTTTCCGTAGAATCACTTCTAGTTCATCGATTTTTTGCAGAACGCCGTTCGCATGCCATGTTAAGGTTTTTAGTCGACTGTTTCATATTCGTGATCGGTTGTTTCGTATTTGAGCTTTGAACTCTAGCTTGCTTAACTTGTTAAGAATGAGTTGGTTGCACATGATCTGACCGTCAAGTGTTTCTAGAACAGCGGCGAGTATTTGGGGCACCGGGTCTGCTGCAGCCGACTATGATTTATTTTCGAGAACCGTGACTTGACCGTACGTTCTCGGGCCAACAAGCTACGCTTTTCAGTCAGAGTTTGATCTCTCGGCTTTGTTTTGTGTCGTCTTCTTCGGTTCCTTTAAAAGTCGGACACTTTAGAATGACGAAGTAGGTCAACCGAAGTTTGTGGCCGTAAAGGAGCCATACTGATTTTCTACTGGCTTTCATAAAACCAAATACGACAAATCAGAGTATAAAAGACTTTTGGGAAATCCTCTGATCATTCAAAATAGAAAAATGAAGAGAACGGCAATTCCATCTTTGAGATGGATTTTTACCGATTTTGTCTTTTGTGAAAAGCCAAGAAATAAAATAATTGTTTTTTTTAACTGAAATTCGTTGCTAAATTTTCTCCACGTGAAATTTTCAACATGGATTGTTCCATTTTAACTTTGATATACTGTACATACTTTTGGGCGTAGCGGAGGGTTGCTGACGCAACAAAACCTATTCAGCTTTCATTTTGGAAGGAATCCGAAACTTCTCGCATCGTATCTGCCTATTTTGCGCATGGGACTAAAAAAAATAAAAGCCCTTACCACCGGAAGTAGAAACGCAGCTTCACTGAACAATTTTCCACATGAAAACTCAAATTCCAATTAACTCTTCATCATTATTACTTTGTACGAGTATGACCGACAATGGAAAATTTCCTTAACAAAAAAATTACAAAACGCACTCGAGTACTATCCATCATCGTATGTTGACTTTCACAGGAAAATCAACACCATCCGTGTACCTGTTCACTGCTTTATACAAATTAATAATAATATTTACAATGATTTCCTATCTGCCGGGCAATGAAAACCCTGCCGGGTGAGATAAATATTCCCATTGATCACCAGTGACCACTGCCATGCCCAATTCTCCACACTTGGAATGGAAAAGCTACACATATGAAGTGAAAGTGAAAGTGACGTAAAGGAAACCCCATCTTACTGATGTCTCGACCTGTTAAGTAATTACTGAACGTACATTGACTCCATTGGAAGCCTCTACTTCATTATGTTCAGTTATTGGACCAAAGTCTGACCCATTGGGATTGCATGCGCGTCCATCACTCACAGGTTGGGTAATGAGAAGTGCTTGGGCATTCGTTCTGGATAGGTTAATTATGAGGAACAACGTGGTTCCATACAAGTCAATAGTTGGGACTGTTGGCTAATTACTTAATGGATTTGCTCTTATGCCGGGGATAGATGGTGAGTGTACACGTCGGGGATTAAAGGATTATGGCATTTAATTGGAGAAACTAGGACAGTTGTTCTAAGAAGTCTTACGAGTATTGATTGTTGATTACGAAATAATCAAGGCAATTTAAACTAAAGCGGTGTCAAGATTTGTATAACTTTAATTAGCAGTCCGGAAGCGGCTTATATTAACTAAGCTTCCGGCATAAAAAGTCTATACAAAAATAAGGTCCTGCCAACGCTTTCGTTTCCTCGTAATCCTTAAACCTTTCTTTCCACTTTTTTTTTGTATATGTGGTTCACTCCATCTAAACCAAGTTTCTTTTTGGGATATTTTCGCCCTTTTTTGGCAACTTTTTACCCGTTTAGTATCTTGATTTTTCAACTCTACTGGCTCCTAGGTTTGCTCTGAATTTAAACTGGCCCCTCGATTCCTGGTACTTCATCTCTGAAGCAAATTAAATGCTCATGTAGCTGGCATTCGGGTATTTATGTTCCAAGTGTTTTTTTTTTGGCCTACGTTAAAAAGAGAAGGTTAAAATATTGATTAACATTATAGTTAAAAGAGCGCTCGATCGGAATGCCAACTGAGTCGATCACGCTTCACTTAAACGTGAAGAATTTTCATATTTTTGAACTTATTGTCTTATTGAAGCATCTTCATCTCAGCTGCTGTCAATTTGCTTTCAAACTTTTTAAACATTGTCCAACATAGAACCTTCATTTCAGCTCGTTAGCGGTCCCTGAGTTTTTAGGCTGCCTGTGACCAGTTAAGGGTCATAATATCTTTCGTGCAGATCTGAAAGCCATTAGCCTTTAAAATTAAACGCTCTTCCACCAAGCAATTCAATCACAGAAAGTGTAAAAGTGTTCTCCTAACAAAGCAAGGAACATCAATTCAATGGCACCGGCTTAGGCGGACTCTTTGCCGGCTTAAACATTGATCTTAAAGTGGCATAGTCTCTTTAAAAAAAGGCTGGGCCTTACTTGAAGATGCACAACGACCAAGACGGCTGATCGAAGTGATTATTCCAGAAATCATTCAAAAAGTGGAAGAAACAATATTGGATGATGCAAGACTAAAATCAGGAGAACAAGACTTTTTTTTAAGCCACTAAGGTCAGCTCAAGTTGAGTGCAGAGAAATCTCACTACGTCTCAAAAACAGCATTATGTTGATTAATCTCTTAAGTTTTTGAACAGCTGCAGTTAAGACAAGGATGCGGTGTTGAATCGAACTGTTTCTGTGGACGGAACTTGGATTCTAAACCTAAGTCAAAACAAGGCAAGGCAAGGAAACCAACAGCCAAGAAGTTAAACGTTTTACACCCGGTTGGAAAAATCATGGTGAAATGCTTAAATGTGTGTATGTAGTCAGACATTTCTGAGTGTCAATCTTTGAGCTATTGAAGGAAAACAAAGAAGTCAGATCGGAGGAAAACCTAAGAAAGATATCCTCCTTTTGCGTTGGCTTTTCTGGTACAGCTGGGCTTTGATGTTTTGGATGACAAACCCTACAGGTTAGACCTGGCTCCCAGTAATTATTCGCCCTTTCCCTTCGTGGGAAAAGTTTGTATAGGGGAGGTTTTAAGGCGAAAATAAACATATTTTTGTGATAATTTTGCGGCGATAAGAGTTATATAATTTTATTAAATGAAAATTATTGATAAAGAAGCCGGTGTCGTTTAATCTCCATAGGCGCCTTGAAAAAAAGAGGTAATCAGTAAAAGTTTTTTTTTTTCTATTTCTTCCAGCACTTGGAAGTGAAAAGGCGATTTTAACGTAAGTATTAAAGAGTATTGGTGCGGATACTGTGCCTTGTAGCAGACCATTAATGCCATCAAAAATTTTTTCAGTCTTGTACTTTCTATCTGTTACAACGAATTTCTTCTCGCGTATCATAGGTACGATTATCACTGTAAGGTGATGGGGAAACTCATATCTGATTAGTTTGTAAATAAGCCCGTCAATCCAAACCGTGTCAAAGGCTTTCTCGATATCCACTAGACAGGCACCTGTACTTTTTTTTCCATTAAGGTACCAGTTTATATCAGATACTAGTTTTGTAACAGCGTGTACTGCCGAGTGGTTTCTTTTAAATCCAAATTGATTTCGCGGTATAATCTCCTTTGTTTCGCACGCGAACAATATTGATTTGGTAACAACTACCTCAAAAACCTTCCCAATATTAGGCAGGAGACTAATTGGCCTATAGTTCGAAGGATCTGAAGGATCTTTATTTTTTTTTACAATTGGAAATACCTTTGATATTTTCCAACAGCTTGGGAAGTAGCATTTGTTAAGCAAATTATTAAAAATCACGCAGTATTGCCTTATAATTTCATCAGGCAAATGTTTAAGTACAATATTTGGAATGCCATCTAATCCCGATGTCTTTTTATTATTGAGCTTCCTGAATATTTCAGTCAATTTATCGAGCGTTGTGTAGTAGTTGTTTGTCTGTTCCGTCGTTAGTTCGTCTGCTTTCATATCTTCAGAAAATTGGAGAAGAGGGTCGTTTGAAACACTCGGATTGACTTAAAATTTGTAAACAATATTCTCGACATATTGATCATTCAGAAAAATAAAATGCAAATGAAATAATTTGAAAACCTGAAACTCAAGTATAGTTCGGAGAATTCAATTCAGTTCGCAATATTTTATTCCTTATTGCGCATTGTTGACTTGCTTTATTGTTTTGGAAAACTGCTTCATCCCTCTGCTGTTAGTGTTATAAAGCTTGTGTTGTTTTTTTTAGCATTCAAATTCAATATGAAATAAGACACTAGAAGATAATGTTAATTTTGGTTTATTAGCATAGACTAATAAAACTTCACATACCCTCAAAAAAGTAAGTTGAGGTGTGAGTTCACAGGATCGTGGAGGCCAGTTAACAGATCCATTACGCTCAGTAAATGTTTCCCGCAATAAATTGATGGTGTCGTGCGCCGTGAGGCATGTTGCCCGGAACTAAGAAGTCAGAAATTATGTTTCTATTGCGCTCTCCATTAACGGTAACATTTTGGCCGGCATTGTCCTTCGTCCGCAATAACTTCTTATTTTCGCACTTTAGGTCGTCTTTGAGGATGCGTTTTACCCACTAGTGCACGTGGTCCGAAATCGATGTGTCGTGTTCCAAATAACTTGCCCAGATGTTTAAAAACCAAACCTCTAAAGAAACAAACTTTAGCAGAGCCAATGGTGTCATCTTCAGAAGTTTTTAGAATTGTTTGCCCTGCGTGTACAAAAATTTATATGATTAAACAGCGTGGTTTTGAGTTCAGCGTTGGGAATTGGTTATTTAATGTATCTCATAGATTTTTATCCGGTGTGTGGGTTAAACCTTTGATGACAGCATCGCAGGCTACATTTTTGTTGTCATTGGCTTCTAGAATTCCGTTCAGATTATTTATTTCGGTGCTTAAGTGAGCCTTTAGTGCTTTGCAAGTTCAGATTTGACACTTGAGCGCTGACCTCAGTTTTAAGCACATCGTTCTCAGCAGCTAAGTTTGTATTGGTGCTGTCAACGAGAGATACTCTTGCGTTTAATTAGGAAATATTATCTTGTTATTCACCTATCTCTGCCTAAATTTTGTTGGAAATTATAGATTCGGTCTCTGACATTTAGTTAAAAAAAAAAGTGAAATTATGAACTCACTTTGTTTGTTTCGACAATTTTCCATCCTTCACAACATTTCAGAGACGTCATCCATACTATTTTTTTTTTTTTTTTTTTGGGAAGTCGAACAAATGGAAACATTAAAATGCGAAAGAAACTTACAGCAAACCAACAGACCAAAGAAAAAAGGTCTACTCACTCTAACTCTCATACTGACAGACCTATCAAAGCGCTTAACCAACTGCTCCTCCCAGCCGTGTGAGGATGACTTGCTGACATCTTATGCACAAAAGCCCATGCAGATTTTAAGTAACTCAGAGAGCAATGTAGGTAACTCAGTTATACAGCTGCAACTGCATGGTTGAGTATCCATAAGCAGGAACCATTGGGAGATGATTTCGGTTCACTTTGAATAAGCGACGTTTTTATGTTTCTTAAAGGAATACTAGAACAGCTATTTTATTTTTTTGTTGAAGATTCATTTACAGAACAAAGGAACGTGGTACATTTAGTATGGGATTTGGAAATTGCAGTCTTAATCGCGCTTCTGAGTGAAGCTTCTCAGTAAATATTGTAGTCGGATGCTCTTACGTAGGCTGCTAGACATATTTGTCATCAATAGCGGTTTTATTGTTTTTCAAAGTATTCTCCAGCATGTTTTATATACTTTTGCATGCGCTCAACCCAATTGTCGAAACACTTTTTGCACTCCGATTGAGACACCTCCAAAACATGGTTTTTGAACGCATGTTCTGGCGACGAAAATCGTTGTTCACGCATTTTTTTCTTGATGTGCGGGAATAAAAAGTCATTGGGTGCCAAGTCAGAACTGTACGGCGGATGACTCATCAATTCGACGTTTTGGCCGGTCAAAAAGTTGCTGGTTTGAGCCGATGTGTGAGAGCTCGCATTGTCATGGTGAACAATGATTCGTCTTCTCTTGTTCGTTTTTCGAATTTCTCCGAAGACTTCAGGCAAACAAATTGAGGTGTACTCAGAATTGACCGTCATACGTTGCTCAAGCGGAACAGTCGCCACATGACCAGTTCTGCTCTTATTTGAAGACCCACACGATCGATTGTTGTTTTGTTTCGGGCTCATACGCACAGATCCATGATTCGTCACCTGTGACAATCTTGAAGCACCGCGATCGTATTTTTTTAACATTTCTTTGCACCAATCGACACGAGCCTTTTTTTTGAGCGATTGTCAAATTGTGAGGGATCCAACGAGAACAAACTTTTTTCATGCAATATCGAATGTATGCTGGTGGGAGAAATGCCCAGGGATGCCTCTATCTCACGGTATGTCACATGACGATCTTGCATTCTCAGGTCACGCACGGCAACAATGTTCTCTGGCACAACGTCCGTTTTTGGACGACCTTCACGGAATTCGTCTTTGAGCGAGCGTCGGCCACGACTGAATTCATTAAACCAGTTTTTCACAGTGCTATAGGATGGTTCTTCATCGCCATACAAAGATTTAAGTTCATCAATGCACTCTTGTCGTGATAATCCACGTCGAAAGTTGTGAAAAATGATCGCAAGAAAGTGTTCACGAGTTAATTCCTTTTTTTTGTCGAGATGAATTTTTCAAGTCTCTGTAAATAAAACAATTCACGATTAAATGACAACACGTTCTGAGTGATGTTATGCTAAAAAATGTCAAACTTTCGAATGGAAATGGAAATGTTGCATTGCTTTCCAAAGTTTAAAGTCGTAAATAAAGAAGTGTGGTTACTATTATGAAGATCGAGGATAATTTTGCAAATGTGCGTAGAAAAGCAGCTGGGATTTCCATCTTATTCAAAGAATGTTTCTCACAAATTCACAATCCACCAAGTGACCGAGTTCATTTCGTTTTGAAGCATTTGCGAGAATTAATTTGCTACTGTCTAGACTTCAAAGGCAAACAACCTCACGTTTCTACAAAACATTTTTTGCTGATTTCAAATTTACGGCAAACTGTGTTCACCTTTTTGCTCACTTTTACGCACCTCATTATTTTATTGCATTTACAAAGGAGACTTACGTTGGAATCAATCAAAAAAAAAATTTAAACAAAACAAAGCCTTACTTTGCAAATTTCCTAAAAGTCCCACATGGGCACCTACAAAAAAACAAATTAAATTTCCACCGTTCCATCATAAGGTGAAAGATCAAAGATGTTCCATTCCAAAGGAAGTCCCCTTTCACCCACACTCAATTCCATCAATACATCATCATCTCGTCGTCGTCATCGTCGTCGTCAGTTGGAACCTCACGTCATGCGCATATGAATCAATACCGGCAAAGAATAACAAAATGAAACTAATAACGATATGAAGCACCACTCCATCTCCATCAAGAGAACTCCACCACGAAAGCTGCTGACGACTACAACGACCAAAGACGACGACGTTCTCGGTCTCGATTCACTGTTAATTTACTTTTTCTTGCCCCCCCCCCCCCCCTTTGGCCTCCTCCTCACATTCAATTTGCTGTGCAGGAGTGCCTCAGTTATATTATATTAAGCACACAATACCAGGTTTCTCGACTGGCTCTTCAAAAGAAAGAGGCAAACTAAAGCCACTAACAGAGCCACCCGAAGAAATCCAATCAAAAAGTTATTTTAAAATTTCAAAACAGAAAAAGAAATACGATTTAACCTCATTTAAAATGTATCTTTTGGTCTATTTTCAGATAGCGCTCCACTTAAATGATGTGATGACCGAAAAGGAGCGAAAATAAGAGCCAGCTTTTATTGTTGCAAGAACATCGGATAGGCGCACCAACCAACAACATGTCCAAGTTACCTGAGAACGATAATCTACGCAATGATATCTACGAGAACCTTCCATGCCAGGCGATGTTCAACGAATCGGTGCGAAAAATCAATAAGACGACGGCAAACAATTCGCTGCTGTTGAATAATTGCAATCAGAATAGCCACCGTGGGAAGCACTCCACGCACTTGACTACGAAGGAGATGCTGTACGCGACCCCGCTGCGCAAGTCGGATCGTTATAGGAGCGGTGAACGCAGTCGATTCCAAAGAACCTCAGGAAGTGTCGGCAGAGGCTGCAGCAGCAGCAACAATGACATTGACACGAATGAGAAGTTAACGAATCTCATGGAGTACAAACTACTTAACAAGGATAACAAGTGCCGCAATGGGAATCCGGATGATGTGGACAGTGTATTGGATATCGTGGGTGATGCTGGGACATCATCTTCACTGACTACAACGGCAACAACAGCGAATCAGTTGGAGGATCGTAGGATCTTGAATTTCCTCAAAGACACAACTCAAATTCATAAGAAAATGGAGATAACCGGCAGCAGGGAGAGAGATTGTCCAAATGCCAGTTTCTCGTGCTTGGCCAGAGAGGAGCACTTTGCCAATTTGGTGCAGCAAAATTTTAATATAGAAACCAGCGCACTGAACGTCGTAGGAACAACGAACGGTGGTGGCGCGGAATATGATGAGGAAAGATTACAGCAGCAGCCGAACGTTGCGGATGAACGTCCTGTGGCTGAGGAGAGTGAACTTTCCATGGGTGGAGAGGAAACAGTGGGAAACTTGGAGGTCTTCATGCATAAGAAACAATCGCCGGATAAGGAGGTGAATGGATTCATACCTCCATCTGTTGGGATTGTGGTGTCGCCAAAGCCCAACTCGGTGTACATTCATCGGGAATGGGTGCTTAAGAAGATCGCTTTATGTTTGGAACAACGTAATGCGGGGAAGAAAGTCATTCCAGGACTGCTTGGAGCTGCAACAGGTGCTAAAAATGAAGTTGGTGCCACGGCATATTTGTCGCGCTCAAAAGCAGCAGGAGCAGCCTCAATGTATCATGGCTGTTTGGTTTTGGGCTCCAATGGGTCTGGCAAGACATCCATCTGCCAGGCAATCATGAATGGAAACTCGGGAACGAAGGGTATCCTCAATCGAAAGTTATTGGCTTGCTACTTGATAAACTCGCAAAATCCCGAATGCCATAGCCTAAGTCTATTCATACGAAAGTTTGTGCTTCAGCTGCTCAGTCATTCCAGTCTAATTCACAAGGAAGACAGTGAGCGTTTGATTGAAGATGGGCTGTTGTTTTTGAAGAAAGAGGAACAGCAAATGGAGTCCAAGCTTGATGAGGCCATGAATAACATTTCCTTGGAGGAGAATGCAGAGGAAATCCTAATTGCCGAGCTTAAGAGGAGTGTTGAGCAGGATAATTTTCGTGAACGTCGCACCTCGACTTCAAATCAGAAGAAATCAATGATTCGGCAGAAATCGGCTCCATCGCCGGAACAACGCCATCAGGGCAGTGATTTGGATTTAAAGAATGCCTACTCCACGCACCCTCCGTCGACTTCGGGACAAAGAACCACGAAACCCGAAAACAAAGATAAGGAACGAGAATCTGATGGTGCAAAGTCGAGTCCAGGGAAGAAAATCTCCAAAATTCCAGTTGCCATTAGCGCCAGAGTGGTTGCTACCCCACCAAAGACGAATAGTAATTCTATTCAACAAGGCGGTGGCGAGGCTATCGCCGAAGTCGGAGGTGATGAGATGAAAGATGAGATTGCTGCCGCGATCAATGAAGACGAACAACCCGAAACTGAGGATCAAAGCAACGAAGATGAAGCAAAGAATCTCATCGACTTTAAGGAGCCAGAGAACCCTTGCGAGATCACAATGGCGATTGGGGACATGCAGTCAGAAACTTTGCCCAGCATCCCGCCACCGTTACCGAAACCGAAAAGCTGTCGTACGATCATTGCAGATGGTTACTACGAAATGTTGATCTCGAATCCAGAGATTTTTGAATGCCTGAACGTGGACAACATCGAAAAGAATCCAGATGAGTGCTTCAAAAAGGCTTTGTTGTTCCCTCTGTTGGAATTGACGCCTCCGAAGACAGCTCTTCTGCTTTTGATTGATTCTATCGACGAGAACTACATAAACGAAGGTAATTTAATTTCAACCCTTAAAGGACGCTGCTCGACCACTCAGAAGAGCCGAAACGTGGCGGAACTTCTGTCAAATCATATCCACTTGTTCCCCAAGTGGCTGTTCCTTGTGTGTACAACGAAGAAGCAAACGAAACACATCACGAAAATGTTCACCGGCTTCAAGAAGATCACTCTGGATGATCTGCGTAAGAGTCACGTCGTCAAAGACGTCCAAGAATACATCATCAACCGTTTGAACTCAGACTTCAAGGACAGTATTATGCTGACTAAGGAAATCATTGAATCCCTGCATCAGCTTTACATCAAATCCAATGGCTGCATTCTGTATCTGGAAAAGGTTCTAAATGGCATCAAAGAGAACTTCTTCTCATTCCGCGAGATCAAGCTGATTCCGTGCACTTTGAACGGCCTCTATCTGTATATCTGTCAGAAATCGTTCAACAAAAAGCAATACCTAAAGATTCGGCCAGTTCTTAACATCCTTCTAGCCTCAACTGGATTCGTTGACAAACTGTTTCTTTTCAATTGTCTGCGCACCCACAATTACGCGATCGATGCGGATGAGTTCGAGAAACGTCTGCAGCTAATGCGGAACATCCTGATGTATGACAGCGGCCAGAATCGAGTGAAAATCTTTCATAATTCCTTCTGCGACTGGTTGGTCGATGTTAAGTTCGCCACGAAGAAGTTCATCTGCGATGTGAACGAAGGACACGTGATGATCTCCATGTACTACATGCTAATCAGTGACACCCTGTGTGCCAATAGTGTAAGAAAATTCGTATACCATTTGATAAAGGCTGGCGAGTACCTGACAAGTCGGGAGATCAATCTTGACTTGATTCTGACGCTACTCGAGTCCAGAATCAATTTGAATGACTGCTTCTATACGAATCATCTGAATTGCTGTTCGATTTGTGAGCTAGAATTCAAAAATGATGCAAATGTTTTGCCAAAGACCCGCATAATGCTGGAAAAGTTTCTGGGTAACGAGTTGAATGAGGATTTCTCGACATTTTTGTGCGACTTCTTCAAGCCGAGCTTGCCAACAGACGCAAAGATTTTGAAGCTACTCATCGAAACGGGCATCAATAACGCTGATTCACAGGTGAGCAAAGTTCCCTACTATTATTTCCTTCATAATCCATCAATTATTTGGACATTGTTTTCATCAATATTTATATTATATAACTTTCTCCTTTGTTACATGTTTTGGGGGCGTAGATATTTCAGCTTTAGTTTATCTACTCCTTGCTTTTCGTTCATATTTCAAACATTTCTTTTATGAAAGCATTCACGCGTCACCCTTCTTTTGACTACGACTTCTGGCGCTCTCCGATATAAGAAGAGCTTTTAATTGGACATTGGCCAGGCAACATAAATCAGTACACCATTCGTATGATCTCGGGTTATGTTGTGTTTTATTTGAAATCGGAATCAGTCAAGAGCGCTCACTTACCACGCCATCGATCCTTGGAGGATCTGAAACTGAGTAATAGCTGTTTTCAATCCTTCTCGGTCCTTAGCATACTGCTTCCTAGAATTACGGTCTTCCTTTTTTTCTTGAAGCTGTCATTCGTAGACACTCTTAGCTGGAGAATATTGTCCATTCACTCGATGTTGCCAAGCCAGTGTTGTCCACTATATTTTTGTCTTCTGAACAAAATCTTTTTAGTTGATTTGATCACACAAGAACTGATCCTCAACCCAAGATTAACAACAGTGTTAACATTTTGTATCTTTCTTTCTGGCAGAATATCCAAATCATACGGCTTATGGGATGGAAGAATTGTTTGCATCTTGTTTGTATTTAGTTCGAGTCTTATTGAGGTTGACCAGCTATATATGGATATAAGGTCTTCATTCAATCTTCAAACAAGGACAAATACATTTGAGTATCATCGGCAAATAAGTGTAGTGACACTTGGCAGGTACAGAAAAGGATTGGTCCCAGTATAGATCCTTGAGGTACTCCAGCAAGCAGACATCGCGTTTCTGAGCAAATGATTCTAACAAAAACTTTTTTAATTAGTTTCGTGAGGTAGTTCATTATACGATGAACAGCTCTCTCACTGAATCCAAAGTAAGATCCAAGCTTGTGGCAAGGAATCCCATGGTCTACCTTATTTAAGGCCTATAAGCAGTCAAGAAGACAAAGGAGCTAATCGAACTGTCTAATATTTTAAACAGAGCATTCGAGCAGCTGTGGTTTCTTCTAAATAAAGATTGATACGGTCATAAAAGATTTTTCTGATCAAGATGGCTCATAATCTGCCTTTCCAGGAATCTTTCAAAGACTTCAGATAAGGAAGGTACAATGCTGTTTGGCCGATATTCAGTTGGGAAAGTCTCATGTGGCTTTTAAGCAGCCGGTATTGCTGTCCGAAAAAGTAGTTGAAGCAATGGAAAAATTAATAGGAAAAACAATTGAAAGGAATTGTTGAAAACATTTGAATCATTGGACATTCTAAATACTTAAGAGCCCTTGCCAGCACCAATACCGTGCAGATTTCTCCAAAATTTCTCAAGATCCAAATTAGTCTCTTACTTGGAGGAGAAGTAGAGTCTCTTAGCTAGACGTAATTTAAAGGTGCATGCAAGTTGTGACTTGTAGGCTGGCGTTTCCATCTGGAGTAAGGCTTCCTTCGTTTTCTGATTCAATACAGGAAATCCATAGTCAACCATGGGCACTTCGAGTTTGTTTCGAACGAGCAAAGTACGCAGCGGAACTTAATTTTCAAAAAGATGTTTTAATTGCGTATTCAAACTCTTCATTTGAGCTGGAAAGATACTCGCATTCTTCTCATGACATTGAACCTGCTTCAACGGATAATCACTCGTGATCAATTGATTTATAATCTCTGAATTCGAAAGCTACAAAAATACTCGTAAGCGAAAAGTCAATGTTGTATGCGCAAATTGGCCGTCGAAATTGGCTCAGCGAGAAGGCTAAAAACGTACAGAGTAGGATACGAATTTAATACAGAAAATCCAGAACTTGGTGCAAAGTCAAGAAGCTGGTGAGGTCTAGAGTCCGATTCTGAAATCACGCCATTAACACGTGTTGATACCGGCTAGCCAGATAACTAAATGCCGAGAAATGCTCTGTTGATATGGAAATAATTATAGCGACTGTACGCAGGGATATGTTTCAATAACACAAAATAAATATTCCATTTATCGGGCATGCTTTCGTCCTCCCAAAACTGAAAGGTGCTCTGAACATCTCCGCAAAATATAAAAAAAAATCAGCTTGTTAAGCTATTGAACGCTTTCAATTTCCATTTGCTCTTGGAATCAAGGTGGACGCAATGTAGCATACAGATTTTTGCTTTCTGCTGCTTCGTTAGTTATTGCTTTGACTTTTCTTCCGGAAACCATCTTTTTGGACCATTTTTTTGTTTCCGCTTGTATCAATACATGTACATATGTTTGGTCTTAAAAGCGAATGCACGTAGCTGTTGTGATCCTATTTTGTTTAAAATTCCCTCCATCTCTCCGTCCTAATTCTTGAACTCTGTGGCCACCAGAGAAGCGAAGCTGCTCCCTATCCCTAGTTTAGAAACTTATGGTTATTCCACATGCTCGAATGTATCTTTGGTTTTTTTTTATTATTTCTTTTTCGATTTTATTACATTTGCAGTGTTGTTTGCGTCGAGAAACATTTGGGTTTCTAAATTGTCTAGTCTTGCTGACGTAGCTCGTATATCGCGTGACTTGTTTATTTCTACTCCACCAGTATCGGGGGCAGACATCTGACCTTTATCACCGGCTTTTGTATCTTACTGGGAATCAAACCCGAACCTTCAGGGTGTGAAGTTGTGAACACTACTGTAGTGTTTGGCTCTTAATTAAATAAATTTCGACTTGGCTACGACTTACTTGAATAGGTTTTTTTCTAGAAAATATACAATGCCGTCCATTGATTAACGGCAGAACGTACTTTAAAAGGAATTCATAATAAACTTCTATCTGGACATTCTTCTGATCAAAAAATGTCAAAAAGTCGACAGTTTCAAATGCCGTTGATATGCAGGTTTCTTGCAGAATTTCCACAATCTTTGACAAGTTTTTTTTCTCTTAAGGTTCATCCCAAAGCAGCTTTCTTGGGTTTTCGTCACGTGATAAATCAGGCTGTTCATATATTTTTCGATCTTCCTTTTTATAATACAGCTCGGCAGCATCCGAATGTAAACTTTTTTTTCAAAAATTCTAAAATTTCGTCTCGTCTCTTCATAAAACCAACAAGTCGCTTGATGTACAATCCTGACGCCATTTTTATTTACTTAAGTAATGCAAATCAGTTAAATTTCGGAAAAAAAATGTTTTTTTAAATTTATAGACTGCAGTGCATTAAGTAGCTTCTAGACTAAAAACAAAGATTTTTACCAAGAAAATGTACCTTTTAAACTAAGAAGCTGGAAGACCCTCTTGAAAAATATGTTAAACAGACGTTTCCCTGTTGTTTACAAAAATTGTTTAATGCCGCAAAACTAAAACCCAAAACTTTTTGAGTATAAATTGAGCTATGAAGCTCTCCCCTGGAATGTGTTTTTTAAAACCCCTTGCAGAATCCTAATGCGGACAACGAATTGAATTGTTTTACTTATCCAAAAAGCTGGATTCATTTAGAAGCTATTCAATTGCCCTATCGATTTACGTTTCAATGTCTTACCCCGGATGTGGTCAATATGACGATATGATGTCAATATGGCAAAAATGTGGTCCTCATTTGCGGGCAGGTGCGCTGAAAAGTAAGTCAGGTTGCATGAACTGAAACAGAACGTATGACTCAAGAATACAAAATTATATTTACCACGTTGTTCCGCTCATGACTCGTTGCGTTATCGACAATACGGCCAATTTTTTTTTTATCAATTTCATCTTAGTATCAATCAAGTTAGACTTTGTGTAACCTTGGCCTTTTTAATGGCCTTATATTCCTGCAAGATCAATTTACTCGCATATATTCTAGGGAAAGTTTGCCAGAGGTGTAAACTCTGCCAAAAGTGTTAACTACCCTCTGATGAAAATGAGAAAGTTTTGATTTGACTTCATGAACGAAAATGGAAGATTTTGCAAAGAGTCGAACTAGACCTCCAACAACAGTTG
Organism: Orthonevra nobilis; assembly: GCA_963555765.1. Classification (NCBI taxonomy): domain Eukaryota; kingdom Metazoa; phylum Arthropoda; class Insecta; order Diptera; family Syrphidae; genus Orthonevra; species Orthonevra nobilis. The sequence continues at coordinate 65,196,404 of OY743225.1, forward strand.
ATGAAGATGAGGCTTTTAGCCTTAAAGTTACTGCAAGACTTTGGGGAGAGTACGATAACTTGGGCGCCAAAAATTGATAACGATTTCTTGTAGAGGGGTCAAAAACAAACATTTTTTACTATGAGAGGGGGGGGGGTCTATCTCGCACCGTTTAGGAGGTAGGGGCAATTTAAAAAAAAATTACTTAAAAGGAAAAAAAATAAAAATAACAACAACGGCAACACTTACAATAAAGTACTATACCTGCTTTGAAAGCCAGAAACATGTTCATTAATCCTGGGCTTAAATAAAATAGTAAACTTTAATAGTTTTTGAAAAATTCGCATTCAAACTCAAATTTTTGAAAAAATAAAATCAAAAAACAAGTTTAGACCAATTTTTTTCAAAATTGTGAAATGAAGTGCTAAATTTGCTTACTTTAGTCAATGCTTGTATCAATTCTGAATAGAACACAAAAAACCGAATGGTTTCATGTCTTCTAGTTTTTGAGAAAACTAGAACTTTATCGGTCTTATAGGTTCAAACGATTCATCTCTTAGGTATATTTATAGCTTAAAGAGAGAATGGCTTGATGCAGTCAGTCTCTCTAAGGTTATAAACTTTCACAAAACGTATCGTCTTCTCCAGGATGCAATCGCTTAATTTTCATAAAAATAATTCTGGAAGGCAATTAAAATTACTTTTTATATATTTTTTTTTTCAATCGTTCTTCTATTTGCAGACATCATGTGATTCCTCGCTTATGTCCCCCGAGTTGTCGGAAAAATCACAAAATTTGGACTTTGAACTCGCTGATCTCTTGCTGTCGAGCGAGAAATCGTGTTTGGTTGAGACGCAACGTCCGACGAGTCCTTCAGAGAAAAGTGAACCACCACATGGCGATAGCCAGGATGAGAACAACAGTACACTTCATCAATTGTCGGATTCAAATCGTATCGAGCTGCACAAGGGTAAGGCCTTGATACACATTCTCGCAAACGATGGCAACCACCAACTATTGGAGCGAGCTCTAAATGCTTGCAAGGGTCCAATAGATCTTGAAATCGAGGACTACAATGGACAGACAGCTTTAAATATCGCTTCAAGAAATGGTCATTTGGATGTTGTTAAGCTGCTTCTGGGTTTCGCTCAACTCGCGAACGACGGAAGTACTCGAATGAAGCGTGTGGATGTTAATCATGCCGATCGAGATGGTTGGACACCACTACGATCGGCATCTTGGGGTGGTCACACCGAAGTTGTGAAACTACTTATCGCTCACTCAGGCTGCAAGATTGATTTGGCCGACAAGGAAGGGCGAACAGCTCTTCGTGCAGCCGCTTGGAGTGGGCATGAAGATATTTTGAAAATTCTCATTGAAGCCGGCGCCGATGTGAATTCGGTGGACAGACAGGGACGGACTTCATTGATTGCCGCCTCGTACATGGGTCACTATGATATTGTGGAAATATTATTGGAAAATGGCGCCAATGTGAATCACCTCGACTTGGACGGGCGCAGTGCACTGTGTGTCGCCGCACTCTGTGGCTCCTCTGGCTATAGCAAGGTTATTTCTACATTGCTTGAGCATGGCGCCAACACCGACCAGCTGGATAATGATGGAATGTCTCCACTACTTGTGAGCTCTTTTGAGGGGAACTCGGAAGTCTGTGAATTGCTCTTGGAGAATGGTGCTGATCCCGATCTGGCTGACTTTATGGGACGAACACCGCTTTGGGCTGCCTGTACTGCTGGTCATGCAAATGTGGTAAAGCTCCTTTTATTTTGGGGCTGTGGCATAGATTGCATGGACTCAGAAGGACGAACAGTCCTTAGTATCGCTTCAGCGCAGGGAAATGTCGAAACAGTACGTCAGTTGCTAGATCGTGGCCTTGATGAGACACATCGTGATAATGCCGGTTGGACGCCACTGCACTACGCCGCTTTCGAGGGATTCCATGACGTTTGTCTGCAATTGCTTGAGTCTGGTGCCAAAATCGATGAATGCGACAATGAGGGAAAAACAGCATTGCATCTGGCAGCGCAAGAGGGGCGTGAAAAATGTGTCCAGTGCTTGTTGGAGATTCACAGCGCGTTCATTGATCAAAAGGCGCACGATGGAAAAACAGCTTTTAGACTTTCCTGCATAGAGGGGCATTTGGATTGTTCTCAGATTCTGTTAAGATTCGGCTGTGATGTGAACTCAAAGGATGCTGATTCCAGAACAACGCTATACATTTTGGCGCTGGAGAATAAGCTCGATGTGGTCAAGTACCTGTTGGACGTAACTGATGTCGATGTTAATATACCTGATAGCGAGGGCCGTACCGCTCTACATGTGGCATCTTGGCAGGGTCACACGGATATGGTCAAGCTATTGATTACAATGGGTATATTACACAATAATAGGCACGTTTTAGCCAGTCTTATTTTGTTTTTATATATTTTCAGGTAACGCTGATGTGAACGCAATGGATCTTGAATGCAGATCGCCCCTACACTCGTGTGCCTGGCAGGGCAATCACGATGTGATGGGTATTCTGCTGTACTTTGGTGCCATGGCTGATCATGCCTGCAAACAGGGAGCAACCGCTTTAGGAATCTCAGCTCAAGAGGGTCATGAAAAATGTGTCACTATTTTGTTGAAATATGGTGCCAATCCATACAAATCAGATCATTGCGGAAGGACACCCATCAAACTGGCAGCTAAATCCAATCGTAGCAGCATTCTGAAAATCTTCGAAAGCTACACTAAAAGTAAGATACGTCCAATGCACCTTAAATTCTCCCTATTTTAACAACACCCTAACTAATCGAAATGTAATTTTCCTTCCCCATCTGCTAGCAGATGAGTCTAACAACATTGATCCAACGAAATTCCATCCGAGCATGCTTCGATCACCGGATATCCCCCCACCACAAGGATTCCTCCCGCATCCAGTAACACAGTCTTCGGCTACACATATTGGCAATAACAGTCTAATGATACCAAACAATAACAATATGCAACCGCCGAATATCCTGAATGCATCCACCTCTACGCACAGTAGCAATAACTTCTACGAGAATACCATGCAATCGGACACGAGCAGTCTGCAGAAGCGCAAGAGTGTGGTCTCTAGTCAGTCAACGGGTAGCAGTAACGAGGTAAATATCACTCCTTTATCTGCTGAAAACAAATTATATAAATAGATTTTCTCTTTGCAGCAAGCTCCGCTATCATTCACTCAGCAACTGCAAAGGCAAACAAAGCTCAACTCACGAAATAATCCATTCGTGCAGAATGCTTCAATAGTTAACACTAAATATCCCAAAGGACATCACCGACACTCGCAATTGTTGCCAGATTTGAGTGAACATCAAATTAACATGGGTAAAATATTTAAGTCTTTATATTTCTTTGGAAATCGATTACACTTTATTTTTTTCTGCAGCAGCATCCAATGAAGCAGACATGTATGACATGGAATGTATGTCACCACTTTATGCTACTCCTCCCCATTCACCGAGCAGTGAATTAAGCTCACCCGGACAGTTACCGTCTATTAATGCATTTGAAGAAATCGGTGGTGCTAATGGTGGTAATAACCATTCGACGACAACAGGAGGCGGAGGCGGAAGTAAGTCAGGCTCTACTGACAATCATTTCGCCCGGGACACGCATATGAGAATTATTTTAGGAAATCTCAAAGATACCAGTCAGTCATCATCAAAGTAAGTATTGTTTTTCAGTTTATTTATTTGTGGTCTGGGAAAATAACCCCAGACTTAGCTAAGAACAAGAAAAAACTTTAAAAATTAGTTTATGGACGAGGGGATTACTTGTTGGAAAGGATATTTTTAGGGTGAGTTTGCTGAGGTGGAAATCAAAAATTGTATGTACGGCATTACTTTTTCGCATCAATCTGGACACATGTTCATGGGAGCCATAGTTGATGCGGAGCGAGTGTGGCGAGTATGGAGATTATTCGAAAAAACAGGCAGTCGAGTTAGCGTTGTGAATACGGCGGGAAATTATAAATCTCTGACCATGAGAAACTACGCTTTGCAACACGAAGATATTGGCGCTGGACGGCTTCAATTCGTTTGATATGGATTTTGTAGTGAGGAGACCAGACTTGCAATTTGGAAATATAGTGGCTTGAGAACTCCTTGGACCATCATTAAACATTCCCAAGTGCAGACAGCCCCGTTGAATATCGCAGATAACTCCCAAATCAAGTAGGAAAGTGACTGAAGGGACAGAAGGACCAAACTCTGGAGCACAAGGAAATTTGTTTACACCAGATTGAGAGCCTTACTGTCATCTTGCAGAAGGCAAGAGTCATTGGGGGATGATATAGGCATGGATTTTTTCATGTCATTGGAGTAAATATATATAAATGCGAGTTATGGACTTTGTAGTCGACATCGTTGATTGTAATGATGAAGAGCATCGGGTCAACATGGTTACCTTGGGCGATACCTGAGTTTGCTGAAAAAGGTTAAGATTTGGAGGATTTGAAAAGGAAAACGTATTGCTGATGAAGAAGTCGGCAGGGGAAATCAATGACTTTAAGCTTGAGAATGATATTTCTATGCGAAATTTTATCAGTTGCCTTGCTGAAGTCAGTGGCTACAACATCAATTCCTTTTCCTTCTTCAAAGGCACAGAGGTTTCGAGGAACAAATTTTGTTGAGTTGCTAGTTGTCGACCTCCCATTTTAAAATCCATTTTTCCTTCTTCAAAGGCACAGAGGTTTCGAGGAACAAATTTTGTTGAGTTGCTAATTGTCGACCTCCCCTTTTAAAATCCATTTTGATTGGGTGAAATAATCTTTTTACAATGGAAAATCATTATACTGCTCATTATGCTCTCGAAAAGCTTCGAAATACTCGTAAGTTTTGCAATTGGTCTATAGTCCGAAAAATCATTTTTTGACCTTTTGTATGGGTCGGGATAATGTAGGAGTTTTATCAGAGCTTGTAAAAAACTCCTTGCGAAGCCGAGTTTGAAGAGTGCAGTTAGGCTTTGAACCAGAGAGCTGGTTTGATTTTACAGATCATCTCTATTGCCAGTCTTCTATTGATAATTGTCCCAATACTGGAGAGGTATAGGTTTTTATAGAAATGCAAAATACTCGCTTTCTACGTAGGAGTTTGCTGCATTGAATAATTCTCGCGGCTTATCTGAAAAACGATTTAATATTATTGAAATTCATAAAGAATATGAAATACGTTTTTGCTTAACAATCTGAGAAGGATATTTCCAGAGTCTGGCTCTTAACTTATGCGTATTTAGAAAAGTTTTAGAATTCAAAAAGGTATATTTGCCGCCTGCTGACACTAACGCGTACTACTTGTCCAAGCAATGTTTTGTAAGAGTCAATTATTTTGTGCATGGAAATTCCTCGACATAAGTAAAATGATTTGGATAGGTTTGCATAGCATATGAAAATTACATATTTTGACAAGGACATTGTTTCATATCAATGCATGAGTCAAATATGTTTTTTTTCTCAAACATAATGCTTCTTACGTAATATTTATCTTTCTTTTGTCCTGAAAAGTTTAAAAAGTCAGACATTTTTAGTCGTATTCTTACAATTTAACAATTTGTGTAACAACCTTAGTCGCTGACTTTTTGAAGACTTGTTTTTAGTTCTACAAGTGTTCCATAGAAAGCAAACGTCTCTTTCGGCAGCGTTCGCAGACTTAAGGTTCATAATTTGTCGCCAGAAAAAGCTCTGTTATTTAAGCGGATTAGATAAAGCCTATATCGATTCTGAAAGACGATTCTAAATACTGGTGAAAGCATTTTCAAAATCGGATTAATGGTTTCGAAGATCACCTCCTCATAAAAAGTACAAATGTACTTTTCTATTCAAAATATTATAAGAGAAGATGATAAAAAGGAAGCTTGTTTGCTTTATTGCGAAAAAATAAATGTTTATTTGTATTTTATTATGCGTTTATTTATGAAAATTAAAAGAAGTGATAAATAAATAAGTTAAGTACTTTTATTTCTTCGAATTAACACAATCACATTAGAAAGACTTCGAAATGACAGCAAAGACTTCAATAGTTTTATGGCTTCAGTGACTTCAAAAAGACTTCAATGACTGCATTGAAAGCACTATTTATAGCATTCAATGAATGCAATCCTTGAATTGGCCAATCAATGACTTAAAAATTAATGGTGTTACCCTGCAATTGAAGTCTTCAAATGAACTCATGATTTAAACATTTTTGAAGATGAATCATATGAGTTAAATTGATTTCGCCCATCTGTTTTGGCCAGCCCTCATGATTTACCAAACTACGAAGACAGTTTCGTTTTAATGGAACTGCAAATGTGAATCCTTAACCGATGCAACTTAAATCAATATCGATATGACTGTTTTGGCATAACTTAATAAATTTCCGGTTCTTTTTTTTTTCTCTTTCCAGTAACAAATCAAAACGTAGCGGCATAGCAACAAATCCTGCGATGCGAATGATTCGCAGCCGCTTTGATTCAGCGGCTCAGCTGATTCGAAGAACTAACAACATGCTTTCTTCGAGTAGCAATCAGGGTTCATCCAGTATCGGCGTGAAGTCAGGAACTTTTCAATGGCGCAAAGAAAGTCAAATGTAAATGTAATGAATTTAATCCTACAGTTGATAAGATTAATTTTATTCAAATAACTATAGTGTTTTATTTTTAATTTTATTTTATTTTTTAATATACGAAACGAATATGCTTTGAAATAAGAGACACAAACTGAAAGAAAAGTGTTTTTGTGATAGCTCAAAATTGTTTTTTTTTTTTTTCATTTTATCTGATCTTCTTTTGTCTGTGTCATTCTATTTATTTATGTTAATTTAATTTTTTGTTTTTGTTCTTTTCGTTGGGTTATGTCTTTTATATAGTTTCAAACAACGATAGTTAAGAATTACAAAAAGTATTTCAATTTGGAATTTTAACAAATATTTTACTAGTTTCTATTCAACATAATTAATATACGTATTCTATGAATTAAGAATATTAATGTACCGGGCAACTGATTATTAAGCAAACAAAATATATATATACTCTTTTTAAATGAAAGACCAAATGTTTAAAAAAAAAATCAATAACAAAACCTAAATGCACCGAGTAGATAAATATTTATAAATATACTCGTATAATTCAATTATCAAAAAACGAAAACAGCAACAAAGTTTAGAGGCCTATAATTTAAATCAAATGGAATGTTACGAAAATAAGAAAATTAAAATTAATTAAATAACACGTTAAGCATTATTAGTCGAACAATTAGATTAACATTGAAAACTCATTATTTAATCAAAATGGAGACAACTAAACGAGATGAGAATTAAACAAATATTTAATCTAATTTAAGTAATTTAATTATCGATGGTAAATCATATAATAATGTTTAAAACTTAAACATTTTCATTTAATTTTATTTCAATTCAGTGATTAATTTTATTCAAACATAACTACTTAAAACATATTTAAAACAAAAACCTTAAATTATATTCAAACAAAGTACTGATTTAAATTTAAAAACAAAATAAACAAAATAAAATGCAAGCAAACACTGAATGCTTTTAATTTTTTTCTAAAATAATATAATGTTGATTTTAATTACAATAACGCTTTAAAAACAATTAACATTACTTTTGTTTTTAAATGTTATTTTCATTATTTGTTTTGTTCCGACTAAATTGTGGTGAACAATGATTCGGAAGAAGGGTCTGTTATGCTGTACACATTTGAGAGCGATTTAGGATTATTTCATTGCCTTAAGTTTGATGGTGATGCAAAAGTAAGTTGAGATGCGATCGAAAATATTAAGCTCTTTGATTTGATGCGCATGTTCTTTTAATTTGGTAAGTATTATATTTTAGAACATTTATTATTATAACTCGATTTTACATAAAAAAAATATTACCCTTTAATTGTGAGGTACATAAGCGTATCAAGGCGAGGTTTTAGCCCAAAAATGTAAGAACATAATTCTTCTATTTCACTGCATCCCTACTGCCTCCTTTTGAAATTTCAGCAAGCCTCTCTCTCGGTTTCGTATCACTTCATTACTGAGGCCAATCAAACGCAGTTGTTGCAGCGTTTGTACGAACAAAGTGTTTTTAAGCGGTCGCATTGGAAAAATGATGACCTTCCCTCTCAAACGGGGCTCGTGGCATACTCTGTCCTTAAAACGTAACTGAAGCACGCTCCTCTTCTATCGAAATAGGTTAGGTGACGTGAATTCTTTCTCGGATCTTTGAACTTCTTATTCGACCGCGCTTTGTTACTTCTATAAGCATGTGGAGGATCAAAGCACCAGTTTATCTCACAGCTAATTTGAAAGATAATCCAATCAAAAGCTTAATAACTCTAAAAAAACAATTTTTTTTTTTCGATTTTGAATTCGAATATTGCGTAGGTAGCCGAATGTAACAGGAAGAAGTCTGCACAAAATCTCGGCATTTGTTTATGATAATGGCCTTCTTGGTGAAATACGAATCCCTCGCAATTTAATATAATAAATTGTTATATATGACTCCTTACTTATCATCACTAGAGTCCGATATTCCGTATACCATAGCATCACCAACTCTACGCTAAGAACCTGCACTTGCTAGTATACCAACTTATGCTGAATAAAGTACTAAAAAGTGAGCGAATAAAAATATGTCAATATTTAATTCTGCGTACCCGAAACCAAATAAAACTGGCTTTCAAACCGCTACACAATCTTTCAAATCTTCTGATAATTCTGCTCGCTCTATGCAAATGTATTAAGGTATTATTTGAGAGTTCTTTTGCTAGTAAACTCTCGGGTGGTTGTCGATTTGTGAGTGATATTTTAGAAATTTTGCTGTCGCGAGTTCTCTGATAGGTTGCTGATAGTTTTATGCCTGAGAGTACTCTCATAATCCTGTCCACATGTATTCTTGCAAGAGAAAGACTGCAGCTACTTTAACGGTTCTCAAAAATTAAAAGAATTTAAAAAAATGAGGGGTAAGAACACGGGTAAATCTTCGTCTATTATTTTAAGCTCAAATTAATATAAACAAAAGGCATAGATTAATAAGTAGTTTTCCATAAAGTTTCATATTGCTCTGAGTTGATTTGGATCTTCCAATGCCCACTGTTTCGTCATGTTGGCTCTTGGCAGCTACTCCCACAATTCGACCTGGTTTGGAACTCTGCGAACTCATCTCCGATAGTGGTAATGCAAGTGACTCTGAAAAAGAAAGAATGTCGAGAATAAAAAGTCAACTCTCCGCGAGCTACTCTTAAGACTTTTTGCTCTCGAGAGCAGCTTGAGAGCGATTCACAGGTAGTCTCATTACTTGAGAACAAACATATTGTAAAAAACAAACTTTTTTAGGCAGGGTGATGATCACAGATGGTTTTTCGTCAGTGAGTTTCTTTTATATGAGAGCCTTACAATCCAGATCCACCAATTTTAGGGCTTTAACCCTTTTGATGTAAGGAGTTATAATCCAAGAAAAGCACACATCTGAGATAGAACCGCTTCAATAAAACACGAAACTGATGGCTAAATAGTAACGTCTGACTAATTATTTCATGATGGTAATTTAAGAGGAAAATGTCTTATGCACCCGTCTACCATTAGACATTCGGACTCTGAATCTGATTGGTACTAAAACGTGGTAAAAGTCGACACTAAAACGTTCGTAAATGACAACTGAGGCCCTGTTTGATGTTGTTTCTTGGAAGTTATATTTTCCAATCACTCCGTTAATGATGTTTTTTGTACCGATTTCAACATTGAGGGCACCAAGTAGAAATCTTATGTCGCTCCGTTTTAGAGGTTAAAGAATTTTTCTTTTTTGAGTAAAAGTCATTTTCTTCATGGCTCTTGGTTTTGTCCAACGTACCTCCTGGATCACTGAAATTTCTACCTTTTACAACGTAAGGATGGTGTCCAATATTTAAGCAGCTCTTTAAGCAGTGTTCTTTCCCTCAAGAGTAGTATAGTAGCATATCGTCACCTTTCCGATGCAGTTCGTTTCTCTTAACTTGAACCAACAACCAACTGGACGTAAAGGCTGTACGCCATTTTGAATAGCCGATGGATAGGACTCGATTAGGGATTTGAATCCTCGAATTCACCCGGAGGTTGCCCGAAAGTTGTTTTTCAGAATCTACTCTGAATACCTCGAAACGTGGAAACATGTCGTGATTTTCAATTGAAACAAATAACAGAACTTCCTTGCGGGAAATTAATAAAAACAAATATTTTCTGTTATGATTTCTTTCCATTCGATTGAAATGTATTTTGTTTTTATAACTAACCAAAATGCAGAATAACCAAAAACTAACCGAGTTAACAACACAACCAAAAAAAAATAAATTAAACAAAAAACATACTACAGGTCACAAACTCACAGTAATTTACACATAAGATTTATTATTAAAGAAAATTATATATTTTAGGAAAACAATGTAATTGAAACGAATTTTTAGTCTTAATAAAAAATAAAACTTCAAAAAATCACAAAAAAAATATTCACAAAACAATGATAAGCAATTATTTTGTTAGCTGATTTTTAGCAGGGTTTTAATTGAAACATAAAAAAATATCAATTAATTCGTAACACTTAAATAAATGAAAAAAAAATTACCGATACCGTTCTTGCCAAATTAAAAAAAAATTATTAAACGCTTTCTTTTAAATTTAATCCTTCCTTATGCCTTGACGCAAAACAAAAAAAAAAGGACAAAAAGTATGGCAATAAACCATACCCGGTACAAGCCTGACAAAAGATTGAAAAAAAGAAAAACAATTGATTGTTAAATGAAAATAAATCAGTGTTAATTTAAGTTTAAATCAATCGTTTTATGTGTATGTCAGTGAGAATATCCTTTTTGTCTTAAACGTGTTAATATCGTAAACAAACAAACAAAAAAAAAGCAAATCAAATGAAAATTGTTGTATACTAACCTGAGAATTACAATCTGGGTAGAGAGTTAAAAACAAAAATATAAATTTTCGTTAAGCAATGAACAATATTAACATTTTAAATATTTATTTATTTATTGCAATAAAAGAATATTAATAATTAATTCATTTTCTTTGTATTGATAAGATGTTGTTCTACTCTTACAGCAATGCAATGATCTGGAGACCGATTATGCAAAGCAAAGCCGCTCGGATTTAAAATGGAAATTGAAGTCAAATATATAAAGAACTTTATCAATGAAATGCATGTCTAGCCAAATAATCAAACACTTTGGTTATAACACAGAGTTGGACACCTTTTTCGTCGAATAGCCCACGTCGTACTTGCACCTCATTGATAGCCAATTTGGTCATCCTATCAATCAGTTCCTTAATAGTTTTTAATGCACTTGATCTCCAAGCTACTTAAAGGATATCTCGAAGTTGGCCTTTCGATGTTGAAAAGTGTTTTCAAACCTGTCCGGGAAGTACTTCGTATTATAACTCTATTGGGTTATGCTACAATGTCCAGGGTCTGAAATCCACTCTTTCTCTCTTGCTTTTTTTCATTTGGACTTTTTAATTTTCGCTCTTTATGGATAAACTTCCAGTTTCGAGACTAACCGGTGGCGTTCTTTTACATTAATGCAATGACAACATTGTCCTGAATTAATTTTTTTAGTTTATTGCCTTCATTCCAAAACTCTCCATTGATACGAGACGTAAAAAATTCAACTGAATTCCATGAGAATTCTGCGACAAAAAATATTTTCATCATTTTTAAGTCAGTAAAGTTAACAATTGGAATTTTTTATGGAAATGGCGAAGAAAAAATATAAGCAAATAATGGTGGTTGAAAAAAATGAATTAATATAACTTCGAAAAAGAAGGCGATGCATGGAAAGTTTCTGTTACATCATCAATAATCCAAACACCAAAAGAAACAAAAAACATAAGCTATGATAAATCCAGGCCCATAAATATGCTTCCTATACTGGAAAAAATTATCGAGAAAGCTGCTATGTTTTTTATTCGCAATTAAACGTGTTTTCCAACAGAGCCTAACTCTTGATAAAATATATCTTGATAGTGTCCTTTCGGCAAATTGACCGTGAAGAAACACATTCGTAAATGAATCTCCATTTCAAATTGTTTAATCTGATAACTATACATATATTTGTATATATGTACATATACGTAAATTTGCAGATGATAACTCGAGAGCCAAATGGTGGGATAAGATCCTGTGTAAAAAGAAAAAAGGCCCACGCAGCCTCCCAGTCAATGAAATCGAAGAGTTTCGCGATAGGAACAACAATTCAAGCGTGCGACGAAGGCTCTTCGAAACAGTGAAGGACATTGAATAAGTAGATGTATTTGAGAAGCATTTCCAGCTTCTGCTTAGTGTGCATCGGATAGTGTGAAAGAGCGAGAAGAGAACCCGCACACAGTCAATACAGAAACCATTCCCTCTCCCAGTTTGGAAAAGGTTTGCTCAGCTATCAAAAAACTGAAGTTAACAAGGCCGCCGGCACTGATGGCCTACCAGCGAGGCTTTTCTAGCATGGAAGCGACGTAGGGTGCTGCACCAAATTATAAGCCAAGGATGTGTGGATGAAGCAATACCCGATGACTGGACCATCAGCTCTATATGCCCCATCTATCGAGGCATATCCCTGCTTAATGTCGCATATAAGATCCTATCCAACGTACTGTGTGAATGTATTAAGCCTTGCTACAACACACTCATTGACATGTATCAGTGTGGCTTCCGATCCGACAGATCGACCAAATATTCACACTATCGCAAATCCTGGAAAGGACCAACGATTGTCATGTTGAGGAGCTCCACAGGTAAGAAGAATATCGACAGATGAAGGAATATTAGACGCTGTACGATATAATCCATCAACCAGCATTAGCTCTTTCAATTTCATGTGTCCAGAGAAAGAGTTTCGAATGTACTGCATGGAGAAAATCTGCATATATACCACCAAACGCCTGTGCAAGAACTGCTTCTCGATAATTTACAATAGAAGCTTCATTTAGAGTTTGAACGACAACCAGTTTATAACAAAATTCTTTGAACGGAAGAATCTCAATTTTCAAATTTTCATAATCTCCATACATTGGCTGCGCAATATCCACATTCAAGAACACATAGATCATTTCAACACATACAAAGTTGATTGGGCCATTTAAATTACCGCTCAGGCCGAACTAGCAACCATGAGAAAACAGGGACCCGGGAAAACTCATTGATAATAAATGCACTTTAAATAAAAAATTTGTTAAAAAAAATAAATTCATTATTTTTATAGGAAAACATAAATTTTTTTGATTTTTTGAAGGAAATTGACGTCAAATTCAAATATTAGAACGGGCAACAAAAATGGAACGCCCTTGAAAAATATCTGAACAACTACTGAAGATACCAAAGTAATTCAAACGCAGTTACCGTAAAGTTGTATTTCTTCTAAAAATAAAGAACTTATAGTTAATGTGAATCAAGGTATAAAAAGGAAAAGCCTTTTCTTAAATCATCGATAATTGATATCAACTTTGAATATAGACCCTTACTGTAGAACAATTTCTGTTCTTAGAATATATTCAAGAATCACCCATTGAGATTTCCTTGACTAATTACGGGACACCCTGTGAAATAAACGATAGAAAAAAGAAAACATGCGAATTGTGTTTCATTAATTTCTTTATATTTAGGAAGGTTCTTTTCTGGATAGCAACTTCTGGATTGTTGCACTCATTTAATATCTCACAAATATTAATTTTAAATATAATTTTAAGTTTTTAAAATTCCCTTTTGATTTCGTTTTTCATTTTTTTTATGATTTATGATTCATTAAATATATTTTTATGATGAAATACAAACCAAACGTATATATAGACTTTTATTTTATTTGTTTGCAAGGGCGAATGACATTTATTCGGAATCAGCTGCCGCAGAAGCGGTAGCAACCGATGACTTCTTAGGGCTGGGTTCAGTGTCAGCATCAACGTCGGTGTGTACGCTCTCGGATGGGGTTGGAATAGCAGCGGCTGCTGCTACTTCACACTTGTCAGCATTGCCGTTTTTTCCATCATTGCCATTATCGCAATCGTTTCCTGAAGGCGGGTGCAGCAATTTAACCGTTTCAATTCGGTCCGACAGCGCCCTGTGCAAATTATTTATATCGGTTGGACGAGACATTACAAGAAAGACTTTAATTTGCCCATTGTTGTCCATTGCTGTTAATCGCATTGATTTTTGGCTAGGACGTTCAGCAACCATGCCAGACCACACCTACAAAGAAGAAATGTTTTTTTTTTTTTTAAGAAATCCAACCCGACCGTTTGTTACCTTTGTATTGACTAATAAGCGCAAGTTTCCCGAAGTGCGGAATACAACTCTGGAGCATTCCTGTGTTTTTGAATCATTTAACCTCAGGCTACCACGTCCCCGTTCTTCCCAATTACTGTTTACGAATGCAAAAAGCTTGCAACTTATCTGGAGAATGTAATATGCATTAGATGGACTGGACTTCAAGATGGGAGTAAGAAACTTACATCTACAATATTCACTTCGTCTTCCTCTCCTGTGAATGTTTCGACTTCTTCGAACTTTCTTTTTTGTGCCCTACTCTCTTCGTATTCCCGTGCTACCTCCGTTAGGCTCTTTGCATCTGTGCTTTCCTTGGCAACAACTTCTCCGTCTGGCTTGGCAGCAGCTTGTATAACACTAGAGAACAATAGTGGAGAGTCTGATGAGGTGGTGGAATTCTCTGATTTACTTGTTGATGATTCAACGTTGATGTTCTCCTGAAAGAAAATTTAATATGAGTTGTTTATTTTTGTTATTTTACAAATTCTTGATAAAACTGATGTCGAGTTTTGCATTCTGTTTTAAACGCTAATCTCCCCGCATTTGAGACAAGCAAAGGGAAAATCGAAATGTGCAGTGAAAGTAAGTCCTACTTTAATTTATTTAAGGACCTTTTCGCGGATAAAGGCATATTATCGGTGGGGTAATAAACGCTTTTGTTGGAAGTTCAATTCAAAATCAGAAAATATTATTTAAATGCTGCGTCTACATATACACTGTCTCCAAGAATTGTCCGTACACCATACTTTCCTTAAAAATTCGTTCTTCATTTATTCGAATACATCTATATATATAAAAATGAATGTTTGGCTATATATCCTTAATAGAATCGTAAACTATGCGTTTGATCATGTGATGATCTTTAGCAAAGTTGTTGTGCATGAGCCATTTTCTCATATCTTTTTTGAAGAGGGGAACATACGAGGGGAGGTCAAAAACTTTGCTGAATGAAAGGTTTTTCCTTTTCAATAATTAATCCTAATACTTTTTTCAGATCTTTCAAAAATCTTATTAATACCATTGAAAAAAATGTTTTATCTTAAATGTCAAAATAGGTCGACATATATTCTTTTAAAGAGTCGTGTACCTTTTTCATACCATTGCATTGACTCCTGCACTGATTTGATTTCATAATGGTGAGCCCATGTTTCCTTTTCAGTAACAATTCGGGCCAATTGTACCTCCTTTTGCATTCCACATGCGCAGTGTTCGGCGTATCGGAGCATGGGGGGCAAAAATAGCGACAAAACAACGACAAGCAAGAAACATTTCTACGATATATTGATTTCGCTATTCGAAGCTTGAAAATTCTATCTTAAGGGTCTTTCATTTAGCGCTTCCTAAGTTTTAAATTTAAATAAAACAGTGTGTGTGAGATATAATCGAAATTTTTAATTCGTTTGAAAGGCCCAACAAAACCATTATGTATGGAATATAACACCATTAAAATGTCCACCGCGGCTTCACTGGGTGGCGCGCATTTGAAATGTTCATTTTCCATGATTCTTGCGCAGCTTATTCGCATAGACCTGCGACTTCAGAGAACTCCACAAGATAAAGTCGAATGGGATCAAATTGCACCATCTCGGTGGCCAGTTCACATCACCTCAACGTGAGATGACCATGTCCTCGAATCGCTCATGTCGTCGGTGTCCATATGATCCAATTCAGACCAAAAAAAAAGTTGGTAATCATCGACTTATAGCGCTCGCCGTTTGCGGTGATGGCCTAATCATCGTGTTTCTCAAAGAAATATGAACCTATGACGCCGCCCAAAATCTACACCAAAAAGTGACTTATCCGCATTGGACGCTCTTGGATCTCAAGAAAATTGGTATCGTCCCAAATTCTACAATTTTGGTTACGTACTCATTCATCTAAACATGGGCCTTATCGCTGAAGATGATTTTTCGGTGATAGTAAGGGTCAGTTTCCAACTGCTTCAGAGCTTTTTTATTTTTTTTTTTTTATTATTATTGCTTTAAAATAATTTTCACTTTAATGTTTTGCATCCGCAAAGCCCTAAGGGCTTATCTGCAGAAGATTATGTTTAAACTATATCAATTTTATAGTGAGTTCAAGATTTTGATATATTATCTATGTATTACGTTATTTCATTATCAGATCAAATTGAGAATAAAGATATAAATAAGCTTAATATGCAAATAGAATTATAAGGACTTAATCATGTAATATTTTCATTTGACATTTAAATATTTTCATTTCACAAAAGGAAAAAATCCTTTCTCTTTTTCAAAAAAGAAGACCTAGGTAAGTATTGTAATTCCGTGGGTAATTCGTTAAATACTGTAGGAACAGCAACAGCAAATTTCCTTCGTCCGTACTCGTTCCAGTATCGTGGGTACGCAAATCGGCCCTGCTCCCTGCGTCTTGTATTCACTGTTTGCTGTGTTCTTGTCTTGTATGTGTCATCTGAATAGAACTCAGTTATCACCGCTAGCTTGAAAAGCTGTTTGATGTTCAGCATTTTTAAACCATTTTCATTTTGATTCGCCCGCCTCGATATTATTTTTAGGATTTTTAGGATAGGAAAGGCCCAAATCAAGACGCAAAATTCGCCAAGTTGTGGTCTGCGAAAGGGCGAGTTCTTGTTAGCGACGCGAAATCGACTGCCTCGAATTCTCTCTCAAGGGTCTGCTAAAGTTGCAAAGAACATTGCATTTGTGGATCGGCATCCGTCGTAGGAGTTTTCTGAACTTTCCATAGCTTACATTTGTTATAAGATCGGCTTACTGTAGGCCATAAGAGAAGCAACGCATTATTACGGATAGAACTCCCTACTTCCAGGCTTATCAACTTAACAACATATTTATTTTCCAGTTAATCATGCACATCATTGCACAGTAAACAGGACGTTCTTCTTTGTACTCATAAAAGTTAATTTTACCTAACTGTATGTTACAACCAACTCGTATATTAATTTCTCGAATTTTAAAAAACAAGGTATAAAAAATTATTTTTCATATCACCATCTTCTCAATATGCGCATTTACTGCCGGATAATCTGGTGAGTATTTGGTTATTGTGAAGGATTTTAGAAGAATGAAATAAGTGCAAAGTAATTTTGGCCAGAAAGCTTCGACTTCCGTCTTCATACTTCTTCTGCGACACCGTACCTTTTCGGATTTTTGAGCAAACACCAACCACATTAAACAGGGTTGGGAAAAAGTTATGTCATATCGTTAATTGGTTGCTGCTTTGTTAGAACTGAACAAAATTAGGCTGTTTTCTTAAAAAAATGTATTTGAAGCGGTGAAATTGGCGAAAAAATTATATTGACCAAAATTAGGCGCAACGAACGTCTGCTGATACCGAATCATAAGCATCGTTGTCTTAACGGTGTTTGTGGACTCTTTCGGATGTCCTCGCAATCACACCAGTGATTTTCCCGGCCGAACGAGCAATTCGGAGCCGCGGACTTCTGGTGAGGTCTTAAGCATTCCAAGTGTGAACGAAATTCTCAACCACATGGTGCGGGACGACGAGGAAAACGACGACAAAATTCACGCTGCGTCAAAACAAGCAAAACCGCAAATTGGCCAAATAAACAGAAACAATAGTTCAATGTTATTCAGTACAATATAAATGGCCCCATTCCAGTACGCCTTAGCGCAAATCCACTACGCAAAAAATTTACTGAGATGCCAGTTCTTCGCGTAGCGAAAGGCAGAGAAGGGAAGCGAGTCGCTTTGGGGAAATTTAGCAAAGATTTCTTCGCTACGCAAGAAAATATGTCAAATCCGACTTGATTTCCTGGTAAACGTGACGTCTTATTTTCTGTTGCTCCCTGTAGCGGAGCAGTATACTAGTTTAGCAAAGGCGTGCTGGAACCGGGCCAGTGAATGTACGGAACGAGGTCAATGTAAATCCACAATTACCCCGTTTATATGACCGGATCAAGAGGTCGACTGCAAATAGGTTTAGGATTAAATCCCGGATTGAAAGATCTTTTCTCTCTCGAAGAGCTTGAAACATTTTTTTCGTGTGTTTTTTGGCGAAATTTTTGTTTCTTATTATTTGGAATATTTCTACTCGCCATGTTCTGATGAGAAATTTCGTCGCCTCTCTTCCTCCCTCCTCTCTCTCTCTAAAACTCAATCTTTCGATTGAAGATTAAAGAAGTGAATGCAAATTTTGATCGGATAGAGTAATCTTATTTGAATCCGATCTGCGTTAACGTGGTACAATCCGTCATATAAACGGGGTAAATACATTTGACGCCATTTGCAAAAATTATAACATTAGTTTTGCCCCACCTTGTATATTTGTGTTTATTTAACTACCCGACCGATCAAAATGTTTACGTTTTAAGTCGCGACTGCTTTGCCGATTCAAAAAGAAAAGGAATAACATTTACGGTTCTTACCCCTGTGACACGTTCATGGACGTTTTGTCCGAACACGAACCCGGATTTTTCTACCCTAGGGATAGAATTCTTTGCTGCAGCGAACATATTAGCTCGTTCAAGTCCATTTTTAGCCAACAAATTCAATGGGTCCGGTCTCTGCAAAACAAATAAAATCCAATAAACACTTCACATTCTAATTCTGATAGTTTTGTAACTGACATCATCTTTCTCATCGTCGTCCTGTTCATCCCGTTTATTGCTGTCTGACGAAATGGCACAAGCCTCACCACCATCATCTTCATCTTTCTGTTCCCTGAGGAAGGGATTCAATGTTTCGGCATCATCGTTGTCATCGGCTTCCTTGGCTTTGCCATCTGTACTGATCGCGTTCGATGAATTCAATGACGATCCAAGAACTGAAGGACGCAAAACCCCAGCCCTGATCGGATTATTCAATCTGGAGGCTTGAAGTATTGAATCGGGTCGGCTGTTCGAATCGTTGGAATTATCTGGAAATGACAAACATAAAGTCAACTGTTTTTCGCCGAAAAAAAAATAAATAATTGGAGCTGATTCAGCCCCAACGGATGGGAAATTTGTTGGAAAATAGTGGAAATACTTTGTTCAAAATACTGACCATTGTTTTCAGACATTTTCTATTAAATTTCCACGTGCGAAATTAAAGTTTGTTTTAACACAATCCTAAATTAAAAATTAATAAGAATGACAATCCAACGAAGGTTAGCGTATGCAGAAAGCAGAATGTCAAAATGTACAAGAACAAATACACAATCGCTTAGCCCTTAGCCGGCAAACTGCAATTCTCGCAGCTATGTTGACTATAGATTTTTCTTTGCGGGTCCATGTGGAATAGATACAGAATACAGTTGTATTAAAAAGTCAAGCGGCAGGAGCAGTATCGATCCAATTGGCATGAAGTATTTTTTATCCATAGTTAGTGTAAGATATAAATTCAATTATACCAAGTGTGCAATAAAGTCATAATATCATTTTACATAATTCTCAATAATTATACTACAAAAAAAGTATTTTAAAATTCATCGTGAGAAGCTTAAATAAAGGCTCTTCCAATAGGGACTTCCGAACATTGACAGTTGAGAGCAGCCATATTGTTGAAGCTACATCTGTCAAATTGGCTGTCATAGCGTTCAGCAACATATGCAAAAAATAAAATTATTTTATCAAAATGAGTGTCCTGTTTGGGCAACGTTACGGACGCCAGAAGCTTCCGAGAGGTGTACCCTCTGATAGATAAATTTAAGTTCACCGATTCAGTAAACACACATACGTCGACGAAACGCAAGATCTGTCAAACACATCGCAGCTGTCCGTGAGAGTGTGCAGAAGAATCCGAATCGTTGATTCACATATTTCTTTGAGAACGACGTTGGTCAGGCCATTACCTTCAACGGCGAGCGCTATAGGTCGATTATTACCGACTTCTTTTGGCCTGAATTGGATCATATGGAAACCAACTAAATGTAGTTTCAACAGGATAGCGCTACGTGCCATACAGCTGACGCCACATTAGAAACTCTGCACGAGCGATTCGAGAGCATGGTCAACTTACGTGGAGATGGTGTGAACTGGACACCCAGATCGTGCGATTTGACCCCGATTGACTTTTTCTTCTGGGGTTTTCTGAAGTTGCAGGTCTGTGTGAATAAGCCACAAACCAGAGCGTCCTCAAGTCCAACGTAACCCATGCCATCGGTCAAATTCAGCCATGAGCCAGAGTCTTGTGAAATGGGACAATTCGGAGTGTGTTCCAAGCTTACACACCGTCTCTACGATATCCAGATAATAAAAAGAAGATGAGCAAATCCGACTAAAAAGCAAGCGATACGAGTTGGTCTGTGGGTTAACGAGGACAAACCAAAGTTTAGTATATGCTGTCGAGCAGAAACCAATCCATCACCCACCACATAGCTCCTCAAAGATTTCCCAACGGAGATCCGGCATAGAATTACCCTTGGCAACCATTGCTATTTCGGCTTGTCGAAACTCCTCACTCGAAGGACAGAAATCATGCTCTACGAAACCGTTATCATGCCAGCTGTGCCTTATGGAGCTGAATGCTTGTCGAAAAGCAGGACAGCAGAGCTGATTCTCGGAAGGAAAAATTCTGCTTTGGATATTCGGTCCAGTCTGCGAGGAAGGCGAATAGAGAAGCAATAGAGATCTCTATGTGCTATACAGCAATGTTGACATAGTCTGGAAGGCGAAAATCCGCCGAATACATTGGCAGGGCCACATCGAGGGAATGAGCATCAACGCTCCAACTAAAAAAAATGTTTGAATTCAAGTATCCTGGTTCGAGTAGAAGAAGGCAAGACGACTTCGACTTGGTAACTGGAAGCAGGGCGCCCGGGACCGTCAATTATAGAAGGAAGACGTAGCTCAAGCTCAGACACTCCATGGATTTCTGCCCAGAGATTTCTTTATGTAAGTATGAGAGCAAAAGGATAATTTCAGATATGATTCCTTTAATAGTCGTTGACAGTAACGAATTTCGAAGCGTGCTGCCAGTACCCATCGATATGAGACGTTGGTAAATGATATATGGACTCCCTCTGATTTGCACTTAGAATTCCATTCAATTTTCTTTTTTCCCAATTTTAACATCCTAGACTGCCAGTGAAACCTCCCCATTACAATCTGTCTGGTGCCGTCATCCCAGTCAGCCATCTGACAGCTCTGAAAGCGTTTGACAGTTCTTTTAACTAACTTAAAAAATAATCTTCTTTCTTACGTGGGAATTCTTTGATTTTAACAACCAATTTCCGATGACAAAATAATGTTATATTAAAACCACAACCATCATCACCATATTTCGGATGTGAGTATAAAATCGAGCCTTATTCTGCCGCCACCAGAAATTCCCTTTCTCACCAATCAATCGGACACGTATCCCAGTTTTGTACCCATGATAAACAAAATAAAATTGTAAAAAAAAATATAATTTCAAAAGCATAAGAAAACAAAAATATTTTACTCTAAAAAGTGCTCAACTATTGTTTTTCAGTTAAGAAACCAAAAATGAAAATTAGAATCAAACATCTGTTAATCGGCATTGTTGTGGCGATACTGATTTCGGAAGGTGGAACAAGCGAATTGCAAGGGCCACCGGAACCAACGTCGTCGTCCAAACCGATAGAGGGCAGCGATGAGCCACCTATCGAAGCTGAGACAACAGATGCTGAAGGAACTGCATCTGCAACAACAGAGGAATCTACAGAAGGTAGCGGACGTAGTAAGCCAAATACAATATCGGATGCATTTATGCAGGAGAATCTTATCATTTCGCATTTGGGTCGGCCATTGCTTATCAAAGCGATAAGCGATCGACAATTAAAGTTAGCCATTGAAGAGGAGATCGCCAAAACGGAGAGTGAAATGGAGAAGCCGGTTGAAAGAGAGCTAACACCGCTTGAAATTGAGGGTGAGAATTAATTAGTTTGAGTAGTCATAGATTTATTTATGTGGTTTACATATAAATTTAAGCATTGAGATGAGCCTTTTCTTTTGTCTTCAAAAACACTTTCTGAAAAACAAAGAAATGTTAAGAAATTTATATATGTATGTAGTTAAGAAATGTTGATAAAAATCTAGATACACTACCCACCCAGAAGAGTCTCATGCAAGTAAAATGAATCTCCATGGTATTTTACAGCCATGACCTACTTATCGGGCACATTGCTTTAAGTCCGATTACATCATACGTGATTGCAGCCTTCTGGAAATTCGGTCGTTCTTCTCCTTCATCGCCCGCTTGGCAAAAAGGATCATTTATCGGGCGAAATGTTTTTCATACCAACCCTTAAATCAACTTAGCGCTTATAGTGAATTAGTAGTTTTGATCCTAGTTTGGACAAAGCCAAGTCCAAGTTCTGATCGGTATTGTTTGTAACCACCTCTTGTTGGTCTTTTTTTTATTGCAGTTTGAAAATGCGAGCCGCTCTTTTAATATAGTCTCCGTAACATAAAGCGGTAAAGAGTTTGAAAAGATTTTACCTTCCATCTTGACACCTTCAGATCGCATTATCTGTTCAAGTATTAGATTATAATTTCAAATTACAAGGCTGGAATTATTTAAAGTTGCATAATGTTGGGCGATAAACCGAATCAGTTCTCCAGGGACCACAGATCGTTGTTTCATCTGTTTTAAAAATAAACTTAAGATGTTAGTTAGTTAAGTTAGCTCAAGTAAAACAACATGATTAAGTCGAAATTATGTGGCATATTAACTCGCAGGGAAACATTGATGAAACTATAGACCCATTTATTTGTGCGCGTTGTACATCTCGCTCAGATGAAAGGATTTGCAACTACAGTTTAAAGCTAACTTCAAACGAACCAGCTTAGTCAGGATAGTAATCATTTCTGAGCTCTCATCATACGCCTATAGGTTTCAATGGGTAATCCAAATGTGGAAAATGATAGTTTCAAAAGAATAAAAAACGAATGAACCTTTCTATTTTTAATACACTTAAGGTATAACAATCTTCTACAGCCAGCTTGTTTCCTATCTAGTTTCCAGTTTTACACGACAAGCTCGATAAGTTCCTCTTCAACCTGTGTGCATAACCTGAGTCGCGGTCTTCCTCTATTGCGCCGTTCTTCGGGGGAGGATTCTTAGAATCTCCGGGCTAAAGCATTGGTGTCCATTCGCTCTTCTTGACCTAACCATCTCAGCCGTTGTACTTTTTTCCTTCTTGGTCTATGCAGACGGGACCATATTCCTCCTAAGGCACTCTCATCCGCTTTTGAAAGTGTTCATGATTCTGCAGGACGGGGATGATGAAGGTCTTGTAGAGCAACGTTTTAGTTTTTCGAGAGAGCTTTACTACTCAATTGATTTCTTAGCCCAAAGAAACAGCGTCAAGCAAGAGTTATTGTACCTTTGATCTCAGCGCTGGTGTTATTCTTTGTGTTTATAGTGGACTGGAGGTAGACAGCCCCCATGTATGTAGGGAGGGAATTGGGTGATCTTACGGCTTTATGACCATGGCACAATAAGACCAACGTTCTGGGTCCATTGTGTCCCTGTTAGGGAGTGGTATGCAACCGTGAGACCTACTTAATCCTAAAACCAGCCAGATCCACATATAAATCATAGGAGGTTTTTAAGTCCTCCAGCTCTTATAAGTGCTAGGAATTGCCTTCTTTTCCTTGCTAGTGCTGGGCAATCATAGAGGAAATGTTGGATAGATTCTTATCCTCCTTATCTCTGCGAAAAACGTTGTGCGGTATGTTCAGACGCATTGCATGTGTGCCTATGGCACAGTGCCTTGTAAGATGTTATCAAGCGTATCTCCTTGCGACTAAAACCGATCAATGAAGTTGATCTCTTCTTGCTCATCGTCGGCCATGTAACCCTTGCTGGCTCGATCCAGGGTTTTATCTTCTTTGTCTTTCCTTATGGAGCTTGCTAAGGATTCTCCCAGCTCGGAACCCTTTTTCCCGAGATTGTTCGCTTGTGATTGTGACTCAACAGAGGGTCAACGAATTTATCAGGGATATCTCATTTATGCTCTGTCTGCAAAAACTAACCAGTTTCGATGTCAGAATATCTGATGTTATGACCTTTTTTGCCCCTTGGCTATCAGTATGGTAATGGTAATCGATTTATCGGTTATATTGCGGTCTCTTAGAGCGAGTGCTTCCTTGTGTATCGTAGCCACTTTGGCTTTAAAGACGCTGCAGTCATCTCTTACTGTCAGGTATATTTCGCGCTCGTCTTTAAACCATTTGTGTATGGGACGACCTCCCCTTCTGCTCTTACCCTTTGTGTTTATCTTATATTCTGTACGGACGTCCAATTATTTAGTATGGCAGCGTGACCGTATGGTTTTTCCTTCCAAAATCCACTTCTCTAAACCTCAGGGCCGATGAAGCTGCACTGCTGTTGCTACTGTTACTGAGACAACCTGTTTTTCCTATGGTGAAGTCTTTGCAGCTTTACCTTTCCATCGTCATCGTGCACAAGCGTACAAGTTTGGCAGGGATGCCAAAACTACACATGGCGCTATAAAGCTCGTCTCTGTGGATGCAGTCATAAGCTATGAAAACATGGTGGGTGCTGAATTGGAGCTCCTGAGTTTCTGCTTATATACTATGACTATTAATTTAAAAACATTGATATAGAATTTTTGGTAAGAAATTTGCTCGTACAATCGCATTCTCGGAAATAGAAAAACGATATCAACTCATTGCGATACCACACAATTGCCCTTTTACAAGAGAAGTTTTATCAACGATTCTTGTCGCGATCCTTAAATATGTATACATTTAAAAGTGCACTCAATTAGACAAAAAGAGAAGAAAAAACACCGCAAGATTTTCGTAACGGAGGAAACAAGTTAATTTTTAAATGCCTAATATAAAGAAATATTTATCCCATTGTCCAAATACAAAAATACATATGATGCAATTGTGAACCATGTTGGAAAACCAACTTCGTTCTCTCCGCACCGTTCTGATGATTCACGGGCCCGGTGACGATATCTAAAATATGTACAAAGCCGTCATCTGAAACAGAGTCGAAAACTAACCACTAACCCAGATAGAAAGCGCCATTCGTAGCTTGATAAAAGTGCTCTTCTACGCAAGGATGTGTAAGAACTCGCATTGATATGCAGACGTCTCGTTCAAAAGCAACGTCATGTATTTTATTCGTTCTATTTTATTTTAAATATTCATCGATTTCCATCGTCGATATATGCCAATAGATTAACAATTTTAATTTCATCCCAATTTAGCCGAAAAAATCTACAAAGAGGCCACGGAACTATTGAGTAAGCGCCAAGGCGACAAGGTTCTGGGGCAATTGCGACTTGAATTAGCCAGCAAGATGAATCACATAAAGGCACGATGCGACATTGCCTGGGCCCATGTCTTGGGTGTGCGACCCACTGATTTTCATTTTGCAGCCAAGGAGTTCGAAGAGCTCGCAAAGCTGGGTCTGCCAGAGGCAAACATGGTATCAAATGCAACGCTCTTTTAAAGATTTTCTTTAAATAATTTTCATTTACTTTTTCAGGGGTTGGCGTTTTTATATTCCGTTGGAGTTGGTGGAAAAAACATCAGCCAACCTCTGGCTTTGATGCATTATACACTAGCAGCACTAGGAGGTGATGTCTATGCACAAATGGCAATGGGCTACCGCTATTCGTTTGGTATTAACGTGCCGATTAGTTGTGAAATGTCGTTGTCGTTCTATAAGCGTGTAGCGAAGTTGGTTGCCTCGAAAATAACATTTTCGAGCGGGCCAATCGTGCATCGAGTTAGACTGTTGGATGAACTTGAGAATTCGGGCAGTCAGGAGACAGAGCTAGTCGACTATTACCAGTTATTGGCCGATAAAGGGGATGTCCAATCACAGGTTAATTTTAAAAAAAACGTAAAACACTCACAGCCTATTCACATCTCACTGAGTTTAGGTAGGGTTAGGGCAATTGTACTATCAAGGTGGCAAGGCCACAGAGCAGGATCTTCAAAAGGCACTGGAATACTTTACGCAAGCTGCAAATGCTGGGAATGCAATTGGGTATGCCTTTTTGGGGAAACTCTATCTAGAGGGCAGTGAGTACATCAAAGCCGATCATGAGGCTGCGTTTAAGTTCTTCAAAAAAGCCGCTGAGTTGGGTGATCCGATTGGTCAAAGTGGCCTCGGTTTGATGTACTTGAAAGGAATGGCAGTTACGCAGGACACAACCAAAGCATTCAACTATTTTACTCAGGCTTCCGATCAGGGATGGGCAGATGGGCAGCTGCAATTGGGCAACATGTATTTTAGTAAGTCCTCTCAAATCTCGAAAGAAACAAATTAAAATTTAACATCGTCTTAAGCTGGAAACGGTGTGAAAGCGGATTACAAACTTGCACTCAAATACTTTAACTTAGCATCACAATCGGGACATGCACTTGCCTATTACAATTTAGGTGTGATGCATGCTTATGGCTTGGGTATGCTGCGTTCTTGTCCCGCAGCCGTTGAGGTAAGTGATGTCGGAAGAAGTTTTAACATCTAAAAAATAACCATTCTTTAAAGTTTTTCAAGAATGTTGCTGAGCGTGGACGTTGGAGTGAAATGCTTATGCAAGCATATAACGATTATAAGAAATATGACATGGATTCGGCGTACATGAAGTATGCTCTACTCGCGGAGATGGGCTATGAAGTGGGCCAAAGTAATTCGGCTTTTCTACTGGATCGCAATGAAGTTACAATCTTCAATGACCGCCATGAGGATTTGATCCGTGGATTCTACTATTGGAAGCGAGCTGCAGCACAAGGCTATTCAGCTGCGCAGGTTAAGCTTGGCGATTACTATTACTACGGGTGGGGAACAGCGGTTGATTTTGAGTCGGCGGCGTCACTGTATCGGTAAGAAAATTAACTAGTGTAGCGTGTAGCAGAAACATTTTTTTATGCTACTGGTTGTAGGAAAGCTTCGGAACAACATTATAATGCGCAAGCAATGTTCAACCTTGGATACATGCACGAACAGGGTTTGGGAATGAAAAAGGATTTGCATCTTGCGAAGAGATTATATGACTTGGCTGCCGAAACTAATGCTGATGCTAAAGTTCCTGTCGCTTTAGCTCTGCTGAAGCTTCAAATCATTGCAAAACTGGAATCCCTAAAAGAGGTAAGCCATATGATAACAATTTTAACAATATATGTGTTTTGTATGCATTTAAGTTTCGAAAGCGTATACAACATTTTTTATGTAACTTACTGCATTATCTTAAATATAAATAAGAGTAAAATTTTGAATGTGAACAACTTGAAAAGTCGACTTATATTAGCATTGCATTGGTTTTCGTTTTTACCACACCGGCTTAAAAGAAAGAGAACAGTTGTGGAATGATTTTCCATCATTAAAAGGTGTTCATTTTCTATTTAATTACCAACTTCATCCGAAGTTCGAAGGAATTGTTCGTCACCTTGACCGCCTTTTATACTCCTTTCAAAGTTGACTTTTATCGAACCATAGTTAAACAACCTTAGTAGTAAGTCGCTTTGGGGATAAGTGGCAGCTGTGAGATCTAAGTCACTTGATGCTACTTTGTTTTCTCAATTTTAAGGAGACATTAAAAAGGTCAACCGTTTCTGTTTTGGGTTTAGAGAAGAAACAAATAAGTGCAGAA
This sequence comes from Orthonevra nobilis, assembly GCA_963555765.1. NCBI lineage: Eukaryota > Metazoa > Arthropoda > Insecta > Diptera > Syrphidae > Orthonevra > Orthonevra nobilis. Next base: position 65,224,250 of record OY743225.1, read on the forward strand.
TTTTCTCGAATGTCAATTTTAAGTTGAGATCGAGGGTAATAAATTACTTTCTTAGTGATGTGGTGTTACTGCACTTCCAAGTTGTTTAACTTATAACGGATCGACCTTTTCCTCTGCAGGATATTTATTTATCCCATAGAAAAATCGACTCTCAAACGATTCGAGTCTTTTTTGTCTTTAATGTAACCTCATAAATTTTCAATAACAATCAAATCTGTCCTTTGGGGTGACCAGTGTTAAATTAAATAACTGCTCGATAAGCCAATCGCCAGAGGAAAATGCGCGATTGTTTAAAGTACTCACATACTAATAAAGTTCATTATTTATATGTGTATATAATGAAGAGAAGTGCTCCCTGATCCTTTGTGAACTCTGGCTTCTGTGTTTTATTCCATGGGATCTATTCCTCAGGAATGATTTAAACCCAAATTCATTTCGGTTCCCTTAATACCATATTTTTGAAGTTGTTTCAGCAGGATGTTTCTGTCTACTGTCTCAAAAACTATTTGAAAGTACAGGAAGACCGCACCGATGTACTTTAAAACCGCTATTTCATCATGCGAGCGAATGACAACATTGTTCAAAGGTGTTTTGTTTACATGAGTATTTTTTTTTTTTCTTTCTTAAAAGAACCCATTTGATTCGAAGAGATCTTCAAGTAATATAGGTCCTTGACTATCTTTCCCAAAAACTTTTCGTATATTGGTAGTGTATAAACGGGACAGAAATCTTCGCATATTTTTGTTCAATGTTCAAACACTATCCAGGTTTCTTGAAAGCCTACAACTCGCAGATCTGTTTATTCATTTTACCAGAACAGGGCCAATTACAATTCTACTGTGTCTTGGAGCATTTTAGCATAAAAAATCTCTTTTTGGTTCATAATTTTCAGGTGGGTGGGCACACGTATGATTAAACTGTTCATGCGGTATTGATTCACTGATATCAAGGACGATGTTAATAAAATATTTGTTGAATTCTTCGGCTTTATCACTATAGTCTTTAAAACAAACATTATAAAAGTAACTTGTAACTTGTAATATAATTTTCATTTCTTTGAGAACATATGACTTATTGACTCGCCAATGCGCATGTGCATTTCGATTTTTTATGTTGTAATTTTCTTATTTAGTTCAGCTTTGTTTCGGTTTCTTAGCTCACGATATTCATGCCAACTAGTGTCGCTTTGGCCAATTTCCATGTTTGCAACGACTCTTTGAGACTCAATTTCCGTGATGGACGAAATGTTTACATACCTTACACGTTTGTACGGAACATTCGTTGCATGAATGTGACTCGCACTTGGACGGTTTTTTCATACCAAGCTCAAGATTTTCAAGACGACTATGAATACTTACGTTTCCGAACCTAAACCAGTCAAACAATAGTGAATTATTTCATTTTATCGCAGACACACCTACAAGATGCGACGAACACGCATCCTCAGACACAAATCTTTTGTTCTTAAACTTTTTGTTTTTTAATTTTAAAGCAAAAAATCATCGAAAAGTCGTACTTCGATTCCCTTTTTGCAATATTTATCCGACTTTCTGTTTCATCCTATCCAAAATCCAATGTTGATTTTTCTTTTTCCCAGTGTCTCTCAAATTCTCATGAAATAAAAATGATTTAAATGGATATTCGAGAGTATTTTGGAAAAATGTCTTTCTAACTGAAACTCATTTCCATTTCTAGCTTGTTAATTTGTTTCTAACTGTCTTTTCAGTCGCCTTACAAGTTCATCTTCTACTTAGACGAAAACATCGCAGCCAACTGGGATTTGTACATGATTACAATTCTAACTTTACTTCTTGGCTTTATAATGTACACAAGGCGTCCTCATCAAAATCCACCAACACCGACGCCAAACAATGAGACTGAAGAACAAAGAACGCGACAACCAAACCCCGACACTCCAACACCAACGCCACCGCCAGATCAACAGGAAACGCCTTCTTCCGCCTCAACCTCCTCATCACAACAGCCAAAAGCGTCAACTTCAAGTTGTGCCAGTAAACGGCATTTGGAAACCTCGCCTACTCCATCGACGTCATCGCCATCAACGTCATCACAATCGTTCACACCAGCCGCAAAACCAGCGACAGCGACCTCAGTAATATCCGATAGCGAAAAACCCGAATAGTCCTCATGTTTATTTTGTCTCTTATAAGTTTTAAAAAAGAAAAAAGCAAAATTAAGTTTCTTTTTTTTTGTAAATAATTAAAATTCATCAAATGTAATGTTTTTTTTTATCCTCTTCTCGTATTTGCGTGACAAAATGTCAGTTGAAGTTCAGCCCGTTCACTGCAGCCCTTTTTTTTATCATACTTTAATTAATAATTTTATTTAATTTTTCTTTTTTCTGTAAATTCATGTGATCTATTTGTGGTGTCAATGCTATCATCGTTGATATAAATGATAGACGATTATGAGAAAGGAAAATATGGGCAACAGCATTACTTTTTTGAAAGTATTCTTTGGGGACAAAAAGGAAGACCAGAGCAATACTTCAGATGGCATTGTGTTCTCTTTTAATAATTATTTATTGATTTCAATTCCATTTTTTGAGATGTAAACAGAAGTACATAAGCAAAAAGAAGATAACACAAATAAATAAAAAAACAAATGTTAGTAAAATAGTATGCACATTCTAAATGAAATGATAAATGAAAATCTAACAAAGCAAAACATTTTGTAAATAACATAATGAATTAAACGAACCACAAAATAAAAGACTTTAATAATTTATAAAAAAAATTCCACGAAATGAGCATGATTCTTTTCTTCTTTGGGTTCGCTTTTAGAAGAGAGAAATTCTTAATTCGTTTACAGATTCTGGTGGATGTAGGCGGCACCATTCAGTTCGTAGTATCTTCTTTTTCACTCTACACCACCAGAAATTATTGTGCTTTGATAGCCTTGATCTTAGATGAAACAAGAAACTTGATCAAGCAGTTTGCAACATTGTTAAACATAGAAAAGCGAAAGGACAATAAAGTCGTTTTAAGTTGAGAAACTATGGAACCTTTGAAGTAAACTGAATTAATTCCTCTAAAGCTCAAAAAGTCGTATTCGTAATAATTTAAATTTTTAGCTGAACTAAATCTAACCACAGATCCGATGTTCCATTGTATAAGTTTATCGAGAGCCAGAGGCAGTGGCAGAGTCAATCGAACCACATGAGTTCCTTGGTCGATGTTTTGGAAGAAAGCCACTGTATCTCTTCTAAGACAAAAATATTTCAAATTCGTGTTAGAGCCATTTTTCACGAAAATAAAACGTGGTTTTGGGGGACCACAATTCACAACCAAAATTTAGCATTGGAAACTGGATGTTGACATCCTTTCTTACATCCAGTTAGTTAAATCAAAACTAAAAAAACCCAGCTCACGGTTTTCAGGTTCACTCGTCCTGCGAATCATATTAATGCTCTTTAATTACTCGCACTTTCTAAAACGAGGAACAGCAACTTTAACACTTATTTTGATGAAATGTGCAGGTAATCCAGCAGTTACGGGACAAAATGACATCCATAAACTGCCCAACAATTTTTTCATTTCAATTGCATTTTTATTCATTAAATTCAGTTGCTAACTTTTTAGACAAAAAAGCTCAAATTTAGCTTTATTAACTTAACAATTAATAAACTAACTTACTGGCCTTCTTAGGGCATACTGCACAACAATGGTTCATGGTTCTGTGAACATAATTCTAGCTAATCAGCATATAATCTGTTAATTTTTTTTTCTTACTCTTTTAAATTTAGAATTTTCTATCGGTTTTTTTAATACTAAACTCTCTTCGCATGATAACAGAGCGAAAACGGCTTTCCAATGTGTTAGCGATGATTCAGCAGACCTTATCGGGAAGTCAATGTTGAAAGCTGAAGAATGGAATGGACTTGAGAGTTCAACCAATTCGTTGAGCACAAATAATGGCTTCCTTATAGCGTTAAAGTATCATAGCTTGTTCTATGGTAGTCTGTTCAATTGATACAATATGTGATCTTGGTATCCTTTCTGACGCTCAAATAAGCTATAAAAGCCCAAGTTCCATTTTCCTTTCTTTTTTTATATGGGGTATTTACGTTCCTTTTCTAATATATTTCAGGCCGTAGATCTTAGAAGGCTACAATGTCTCTCCACCAATTCATGGAACTAAAAATGATCCTGAACCACGATTTTTAGTTTGAACCTTATTTGTAAACAGTCGGCAATTGATATCATGTAAGAGAACGACTAAGCACCCCTTCCTTTAAACAAATTATCCAGTGGAAAGAAATCAACGGTCGCATGTTAAATATGTATTTTTTTATTAAATCTTTTTCACCGGAAAGAATTAAGTGAATAATTTTTTTATGCAAGTGTTTAGTTGTAGACATTATAAAGTTAATTAAAAAAAAAAAAAGAAAACAAAAAGGGAAAAAAATGGTGTAACTTAGGCATAGTAATTCAAGTTGGCCTTCTTCTTTGCTTGAACCTCCATTATGGCGTCCATAAAGTCTTCATGTGTAACACACGTTGCCGAACGCCGCAGAGCAATCATTCCAGCCTCCACACACACCGCCTTACACTGTGCACCATTGAAGTCGTCTGTGGATCGTGAGAGTTCCTCAAAATTAACATCTGGACTGACGTTCATTTTTCTCGAATGGATTTGCATAATCCTTGCCCTGGCCTCCTCATTAGGATGTGGGAATTCGATTTTACGATCCAAACGACCCGAACGGAGCAGAGCAGGATCCAAAATGTCAACACGATTGGTCGCAGCAATAACCTTGATATCAGCAGTCGAACTGAATCCATCCAACTGATTCAGCAGCTCCAACATGGTACGTTGTACCTCACGATCACCAGCTTTTTCCGAGTCAAAACGCTTCGTACCGATGGCATCCAATTCATCGATAAAGATGATTGCTGGTGACTTTTCTTTGGCCAGGGCAAAAGCATCTCGTACAAGCTTGGCACCATCGCCAATGAACATTTGAACAAGTTGTGGTCCAGCCAGTTTGAGGAAAGTCGACTTTGTCTGAGCAGCACAGGCACGCGCCAACAGAGTTTTACCCGTACCGGGAGGACCATAGAGGAGAACACCTAGAATTTGCTTATAACGTAATCAACTGCTGAGAAACAAACATGTTAAAACTAACCTTTTGGTGGATGGATACCAAGATTCTTGAATTTTTCTTTATGCGTCATCGGGAGGACGACAGCTTCGATGAGTTCCTGAATTTGTTTGTCCAATCCACCAATATCTGAGTACTGTTCAGTTGGTCGTTCGTCGACTTCCATTGCCTTTACTCTTGCATCATACTCCGCTGGCAGGGTTTCCAAAATCAAGTATGAGTCTTTGTTCACACCCACCAAATCGCCAGGCTTCAATTTCTCTGCATCCACTAAGCCGATCACCGGCAAAAAATACGCCTGACGTGTGGAGGTTTTTATTACAGCGCACTTTCCCTTACGCTGATTGTCCAACACCAAGACAGCTCCGTCGTCCTCCTCTTCTTGGGGATCGACATCGAGAAGTTCAATGACATTCGATACCAAATACGGAAGGGTTTTATTAACCTAAATACGATACGTGTTAGTTCAATTCTGAATGTGACTTGCTCCTTACCTTTATTTTCTCCGTATTGTCCTTAATTTTTTCATTTTGCGTTTGAATTTCATGAGTAATCCGCATAACCTCACTCTTCATGATTTTGATTTCGTTTTCCATCAATCGAGTGCGACTTACGATTTCATCCGTGGACATTCGAAGTACTTCCTCGCCAAGGGATTCCTCACCATCTTCCCAAATGGATTTATCCTCTAAGGTTGCGGCCATTGTTTGTTTTTTTTTTTTATTTATAAGTAAGTAACAAAGAAATTCAGAAGAGGATTTGCACTTTCAACAATTATTCGATTCCCGATGACTTGTAAATTTTGATCGAATTTCTTTTGACAGCGAAACACAGAGACTTGTTTGACAGTTGCCGGACAAACAAAAGCTGATGAACTTTCGTTGGGCTCGTCAAAGCAGATTGAATTTCGTTTAGTTGAACAGCACACTGTCAAATCGTAGGTTCCAGCGATTTAGCAAACGTTTTGCTTAAATAAAAACATCATTAGGAAAATTGTAATTTTTTATGTTCATTATTATAATTATTCTGCGAGATTTCTGGGTTCCTGAAACAGTGCAATAAGTTCTCTATCCCAGATGATCTGGCTGCTCCAAGTGGGAGTATAACTTTCATATCCGGGCAGATGGTTGAAAGACTTTTGTTGGCCAGCTTTTTTTTGTCAGAGTCAAAAATAGAGCGTTAAATCTCATGGGAGACAACAATATTACGCAGTAAACCGACTCTCCTCATTACCGACGTAATGTCCTGCCTTTTATCATATGCTCCGGGTGATTAACCAGCTGGATTCCTTCCCCTCATCATTTTCACCGTACTCGCTTCGCCAAGGATGTTCATTTGTTCACATCAAGCCCGATTTCAGGCCCAAAGTTAAGTAAGGCGATTTAGAGAAGGTCAAAACAATGACTTATACTTCAATATTTGGTTCTATACCCTCTCTGGCTCTTTCCACCCACATTATGCGCCAGTGTTAGAAGAGTATTCATACCGACTTGTTTTTGGAGATTGACTATTCTTTAAGATGATTGATGTGAAGAATGCAAACAATAATGTGAGCCGAGAATTTCACTACAGTACTTGTAATTTCTAGGAGCTTGAAAAATATTAGATTTTATTTAGACTCACTGAAACGCATCAGAATCAGTTTGGTGCACTTTTTTTTTGGGAACAAGCAACTGTTTTAATTTTCCGTAGCTTGGGTGGACTTAGTTTTTTTTATTGTCACTGACCTTTTAAGTTACTTAATCATGTGGTAAAACTGCTTTCTTTCAATCTTCTCAAAGTTCATTGCAGGCTGTTCAGTTCAATTCCGCAGAAAGGTCCTGCATCTGATTAGACGCTTCCCAGTTATTCTGTTAGAGCAGATGAAGTGTTCCCAAAACAAGCGTTGTCCCAAAGATTTTTGAAAATTGGCTTCAAGGACTTCAGCCTCAGTGTCAACATTATCCAATTCCTGCATACCTTGAAGCCTACATAAGCTAGGCGATGCAGCTTACTCAGTCGTTTTTGCCCTTTTGACTGTTGTGCTTTTGAAAGGGCTTTTGACAAACCGACAGGGAAAGTAAGACTAGAGGGGGAGAATGGAGAAGTATTCGAAGAAGGCAAATGATTGAATCAAAATAGATAGTCTTATCCCAGTGTTATTTATCTTATTCACTAAGCTATTTAGCTTAATCTTATAAGAGCCAAACGAAAAAAACAAGATTGGTAACTAGAGATTCATCTTCCTTCAATTCCTATATTATGCAGACGTTATTGTTATAGTAAACAAACCGGAGAGGCTATGACATGAGAGAAGTGGTGCAACAATCTGAAGAGAAAAAGCATGGCAGGTAATGTGGATCTCCATAGGACAGTCCAATAGAGGATTTGCTTATAAAATGCAACGGCCGAAAATTAGAATCAGTTGAGTCCTTTCAATACGTAGGAACCGTTGTTAGCTCAAGCTCTCTCTCAACCCTGTTATAAAGTTAATGGTCTGATCTGAGGCAATTCATTTCTGAAATGCGTACGAGGGGCTGCAGAAAAACCAGAAGAGTTATGATCAGAACACATTTAGAAGAAGTCGTTCTGGAAATGAGAATGAAAGGCAATGCGGCAAGAGGAAAACCACGAAATACTTGGGAAAATCGCAATCAGGAAGAGCGGCAAAAACCTTGCAGAGATGAAAAGAGACAGCCGAGCCGAGTTTTTTCGAGAAGATTGATATCCCGAGGCCAAGTTTTTTCTGAGCCAAAGCACCATTCCTAATATTTTCAGCGTTAATTTTGATACCTTGGGCACCAAAAAAAATCATTTTCCAGTTTCCCAAAAAAAAAACATTTATTTAGCTCAAGTCGTAAATAAGTGTTACCAAGCTTTTGTGCGTCCAATTCTGACCTATGCGAGTGCACTATGGTGGGATATAGTATAGAGTTTTCGAAAATAAGTGCTTGCGAGTTTGCACGCGATTTACAGAAGCGCTCATTCCGACCACCGGCATCAGCAAAAAACAAAAGACTATGGGATGCTTCGGGTGTGTCTAGGATTGACAACGTTATCCTTGGCTTACTGAGGAATCATTTTGCGTGATCGGCAACTGTAATTGAGAACGAATTCAAATCGGGATTTATTTTATCCTAGCACGAGATATTTTAAAAAACACATATCACATGGCTGCTTGTCGGACTCGAGCAATATTCTCGTTATATACCAGACTGCTAGAATAACAGACAAAAAGAGTCCTGTAGAGCTCCTGACTGGAATTACTGTATTAGCGTATTCGCAAAGCGTATTTGCAAAATTGCATTTTACATCTCCAAACTAATTTTGTTCCTAAGTTTGCTTTTGACTAGGTTTGCTTGACTTAAAAGCCTTTCAACACCGCCATTAGAATGTGGCAAACAAAGCAGTTTCAAGGCTAGTTTGTAAATGTTTCCATAAGGATTTAGGAGGAGGACTTTCAGCGTAAAAAAACAGACTTAATGAAGCACTAAAAATAAAATGAAAGCACTAAAAGAATGCCCGAGCACTAAAATGACATTTTGGGCACTGAAATAATTTTTTGAGCACTGAAATTAACGCTGAAAGCACTAAATTGGAAACGCTGTGTATGTACTGCAGTAGTTTTTCCAAAAGAAAAACACGAATATTTTTGAAAGCAAAAGAATTTCTCCTTAAATCGTTTATGGTTAAAATTTATTATTCACGTTTGTTGCACTCATTAACAACTGAAAAGTGTAGTCACATGCTTTTGAAAATTGCCCGATTCAGTCATCTTCAATACTCTTCAACTTTCTCACTTCCATTTTGTTTCATTGTTCGCTCTCTCCGCAAATTCATTTTCTTTTTCGAATGAACTCTGTACTCTTCTTGCTACTGCATTCGAAATCGAGATTGCGGGTGCGACGCATGTCGTTTTATTACGCTACCTTCCGTACACTAGTTTCTCCACACTGTTTTATGTTTTATTTTAGTTTATTTTTTTTTGCATTCTTCTCGTTTTTGTTTTCGTCTTGACTCCCGTCCTTGGCTGAAATTCATAAATTAAATTTAAGTCCAGTGAAAAAAAAAGTGAGTGTGATTCGGTCAGGTGCACAGTTTTATTTTTTTTGGTGTGACATTTGTGAGTGCGAAACCAAAGTCGTTGACGTTTCGCAAAACAAATAAAGTTTCCCGCGAATATATCGATGAAAAATCAAAACGGAATGTGAATAAAGTGAATATAGTGGAAAAAATAAATAATAAAATCCAACAAATAACGAATGATAATTCAACAACGTAGCGAATGTAAAACTAATTTCCGACACTGCTGCGCTATCTATTATTCTTGTTTCTCGCTTGTCTTTGTTGCTTCTCCCTCAGTGAATCGGGTACAAGCCCAGCGAGCGGCCAGTACCAGGTATTGGATTAAATTAACAATTGAAATAATAAAGCGAGGACAGTTAGAAAAAAAGACACAAAAAGAAAATGCAAAGGCCTCTTTCCGATACGCAACCTCCCGCACCTTATTCAAATTTGTTGCGTTGTTGTGTTGGTCGGGGCTTCAATTTGTCGTGGCACAGTTTAAGGGTCTTATCCATTGTTGCGCATACCTCAATACCTCAACGCCTGCAACATGCCGTGGGATGTTAAAAATAAACTTTGGAATTTGTGATTAGGCACACATATGCGATTGAGACAGCGGATTGGGCTTCCATTTGGCAGTTTTGATTCGGATTCGTCGTGCAATGAATTTCAAAAAGCTAGGAGTGCATGTCTGTGAGTGATGTTGGGGTCGGTCTTGCCAACTGATGAATATCCTCTTCACTTTCTATACACTGCGTCGTTTGAAGCGCTTTGGAATGTAATCAAGAATTCAAGTCTCCGATTTAAAGAGTTATGCTGTTGTTTTTTTTTCGGATTTCAGTACGAGTCTACACAATTATAGACCGTCATATGTTACTCTGGTAGATATGTAGATCCTGGTGAACACTACGCTCTTCGACAATATATTTCCCTAGTGTGCGTCATTAAATGTTAGTCTACCTTAACGGTGGTGTCCGAAGGTAGACTCGGTGATGACTCGAAGACAACAAGCTGAAGGCTTTTTCTTTCAAAGCGATTAATTCATTCACCTTGGATAAAGTACATTCTTTTGTAGAGACAATAAGTTTGGTAAGAGTTGATTTCTGTTTAATTCTAGATAGTAAACGACCTTGACCATCTCCAAGTTGGGTTTCCAAACAAACATGTGTCAAGCAAGCAGCTCTTTCTGTTTTTGCAAACCTATCAATATCGTCATCATGCAAATAGCTGAATTTTTGCAAATCGCACCTATAGTGTTGGCGTTTGAGATTCGAACGACTCTTTCGACAACGCCGATTGCGCGTTCCCTTTACTAAAACTTTTTTGGGACCAAAGATCACAAATAGATCATCATCTTTACGGCGTAACGAGCATGCTTCGTCATCGCCTTGTGACACCAAAAACTCATCAATCAGATGATCGAAGTACTGAAAATTTATTTCCGCTTAAAGAGTATTAAAAATATGTTAGCCATTCGCAAAAACTGCAAAACATTGAATTTTGGACAACGCTACAATAGTACTGAATCAGGATCCATCACTTTATAATTTGTTTCAGATTACACGCTCTCTTCTCAAGCCATCAATGTATAGATTTTTTACTCTTATACGAGTACAACCCGCCTTGGCAATGTTGCCGCAACCTGAAGAGATCTATTGGATCGAAGGGTTGGTCTTTAACCAGAAGACGTACTGCTTCCCATATGAAAGATAATATGGCTTTTGAAGTTGGTCATTATTAGAGCCACTGATGTGAGTCTCTCCCTGTGGAAAATACGTTTCCTTAACCACTGGAGTGCCGGAGATTCATATAAAATGTGTTTGGGTTTTTCATCCTCTTACTGGTATAGCCGACATTCTTTATTTCGGCACAGGTTTATTTTGTTAAGGTGGTAATTCAGGTCGCTGTGACCAGTAAGAAAGCTCGTTACCTTTCCTTGTCATTGCTGAGGGTTTCCTTATAGGAATAAGGCCTGATTAATCGCTTGGGTTGCCTCAGTCCAGTTGTCCAGTTGTCTAAGCGAAGATTGTTTTCCTATTCGTACAGCAGCGTGGTAACCATTGTCCAATATGCGCTACAAAATGGTTCAGGGCCAATGAACGGAGTTTTCGAGTCAATCTTATCGAGCTCATCTGCAAATTCTTTTCCATCAAACAATGGATAGATCGTAAAACCGGAGGTTTTGTCTTCCCGGCGTTCTTGGATTGGACGCAAAGGCTTCTCTTGGCTGGAGCGTTATTGTCCAAACACCACGATGTTGAAACAGTGTAGTCGAGATTTGCCTTCCGGACTATATCCACATCATTTTATAGCTCGTAGAGTTCGCGGCTATGTTTGCTCCTCCATACACCCTCCTCACAGACAGGCCGAAAAACTATGGGTTGTAAGCGCATTATGACCTTGTGTTAGGCTTAGTAAATGACTACCAGCAATTTATCAGCAAATAAAGACCAGTTAATAAACATTCACTAGTGAGGTTTCTGTGGTTTTTATGAGATTAAGACAACCTAAGCAAAGTAATCTGTTTTTCTTTTCTTATTAATTCACTGGGAATGCACCTTAAGAACTTATTTACGAGCCACTGGTTTTCGATCCTTTAATCAAAGGTTACTCTTTTGTTTTTGTTTTTTTTAAGTTTGGTCTCAAGGTATAATGACTAACTCGCGTTTTGCACTGAGCGAGGAATTGGTTTTTGGTTAAAAAGATTTGAGTTATGCAAGATTGAAAAAAAAACATTTATAACTGAAGATTATATATCGTTCGTGGGTATAGTTTTATCTCGACAAAAACTTCTTTCTTACCTCTGTTCCACCCTTTAAATTGAGGTAGAATCTCTTCTCGCATCTCCTTTAATCGCCCTGAATGATAAATCGGGTATTTTAGAAGAGTGAGGGATAAACTCACAATTATGAGTGCATTTTGAGTACTATTCATCAGTTCTTCTTCAATCTTCTTGCGAACGTTTGAACAGGCTTCAAAATCTCCAAAAAAAGCGTTGTATTCTAAAAATGCCTCTTTATACATCGACTTCGTGTATTTTAAATACGTTCTATTGGATAAATATTTAACAGAGGGTATTATACAAAAGCAGCCTGCCTCACGGTATGCAACCAAACCACCTTCGGAATAATCCTAACCTGGTTGAACCCTTACCGTACTACTGCTGGTTAAAACAGGACTTTGCACAAGGGTCTAGCTATGTTGTAACATACTGCCGTGCATTATGAAAAATTGTGAAAATAAGTTCGTCTACAAAAGCTTATTGTTAAATTATTTGAAAGAACACTTTTCAATGTTGCTGTGTCTTCTTAAAGCATCGATGACGGTTGCGTATTCCTCAAGCTTGACAAGCTTGAAAAAGCTATTGCCTTCCATGTAAATACCTATGTACTTGTTTCAGCATTATAATGAACAAGACTCTTGGTTACTGCTTAATCCTGGCTTGGAAAAAATCAAACAGGCTGTTGAACTTTGAATTGAACAATTCGATGCCAAGTATGCTGCAGAAATGACTAATCCTATGTCGCTGGATTTCGTTTTAGAGTTAAACAAATCCGCTCGACTTTCGTTTACTCGCCTTCTTAGCGCCTTCGAGCGTTCGTACTGATTTTCGATCCTTAGCTCTAGCCGTTTCAATACCTTGCTGCCCGCGAAAATAGTTCTGAGTACGAAAGATCACTGCTCGACATGAGCACCATTCGTATTAAATTGCTGGGAAGTTCATTTATGAACGCTTTCTGACTCAAATATGATCCTCCACGACACCGTTACCCGAGGTAACTCTATTCATGAACACTGAGGACATTTTTCAAGATGTGTCTCTGGTGTAGAAAATAAGGACTGTCTTGGTTTGATTTTCCCCGCTTAATCGCCTGTAAAGTGAAGCACTGTTTTTATGAGGCATTTTAAAATGGATACTAAATTTACAATGCCTCATTTATTTGCGTAACTGAGTGAAGGCATTACATCCAATAAAGCCTTAGTCGAACTTTCTTTTCTTCTTGAACTCAAAAGTAATAACACCATTTATGGCCTTCGTTGATTTAAGGAAAGTTATATACGAACATTATAGGAAAGGTGTTAAACAATCATCGATTCCAGATGGATTACCATCCGACTTTTCTTCGCATTTCCATAACTGTTATGTAAAATATGCTTAACAATGGACGGGCGGGCTATCTCATACCTCATGCTTCGTCTTTCGTCAGGAAATAAGAGATAAGGAAAAAATGAAATGATATAAAGCAAACAAATTAAAACAATCCACAAAAGCACGATTAAAATTACAAAAACAAAATTCATTGGTTTATTTTCCCGATTAAGTTTTTTATTTTATTACGAAATAAACCCACGGCCGTCTGCGGGTTTTCACTAGGAGTGGAAACAGAGACTAACGCATCACCTAGGTTTCCTCCACTCATTCTCACTTTCAACCGTCTAATTGATTTACGTTTTGTTGTGCTTTTCTTTCATTCCATTTTATGCATTCGCTTCGCCTTCGGAAATGAAGTATATGAGAATAATTGCTGAATTAATGCGCTCTGAGCAAGTTCACTAAATAATACGCTACAAAAAAAAGTGTGTTAACAATACTATTTTTTTTTTTAGCGACAGGCGCACAACAAGTGCTGCCCAAGTGCCCAATTGACAGCACCCCTGTGGCTGCACATCACGTTGTTTGGTCGATTAGTTCGGCTTGTTTGTTGATTTTTTTTTTGAAAAGCTGCAAAGCAAAACTAACTAAACAAACCAAAAGACTAGCAGGGGAATAGATACTTTTGTAAAAAAAATAAAAAAAAGATTCAAAGTTAAAATGTTTGGCCATGAAAAAGTAATGATGAATGGCAATGGAAGTGGTGTTTCTTCCAGCATTGCAGCCGTACAAGCTGTATCCACTTCAGCGACTACATCTGCGTCTACATCAGCTGTATCTGCATCGGCGGCAACAACACCAGTGGGTGCATCAAACAGCAGTTCCGCTCCAGCAGGAATTACAAATGGGATGAATGGGGTGAACCAGAATGCCAACACCAGTCATCGTGGTATGTAAATCTAAATATACATATTTTTATTGCATGGATATATTGTATCTAATGGTGTAATCTGTTTATGTATCTGCGCCAGTTGTTAAGTATTTCGAGGTTTTTTTTTTGTTAGTGCTCTTTGGATGGGTAACCACTGGAGCAATTGATGAGATTCTCGTAATGTTGTGGATTATGCTTGCGCGGAAGATAGACGAGCGTATCTATTGTGTGTTGCGTTTATTGTATTATTTAACAACGAAAAAAAAAAATCTATTTCTGCTTTAGAGTGATCACTGTAGGCGGACAGAGATAAGTTGGAATAGTCCCTTGAATCTGTACGAACATGTAAACTTTACAGTCAAAAAGATTCTGAATATTGTTTGACATAATTAAGACAACTTGGACAGGAAACCGAACCAAATTTAGTTACTTATTAACCAGAAAAATATATTCGCGGCTGATCCTCATCAATAGTAGCAACTTCTGCTTTAAGGTCTTGACAACACGTTTTTTCATTTTATTTTCAATTCAAATTTAATTCTGTGTAACAAACTAAAATAAATTAGTTTTAGTAACTGAGAAGTACTACTGTGTCCAAAAAATAAGGTGACTTATGAATTTAAACTGCGCGCGTCGAAGGATTTGGAAATTTTTCTTTCTTTTTAGGTTGGTAGTACTGTCAGTGACATCTATGTGAAATTTCATGTCAAAATATATTCATAGTTTTTGAGATACGCGTCGTTTTGTGAGCTGCTAAAAGTGAGTTTTTCGTTTTTTGCGATGTCGAAATTTATTGAGCAAAGAATTTGCATTAAATTTTGTTTGCGGAATCAATTTTCTGCTGCGGATACGTTGAGGATGGTGCAGAAAGCCTTTGATGATGAGGCTACGTCTAAAAAAAATGTTTACAAGTGGTATAGTGATTTCCAAGCCGGCCGTGAACGTGTCGAAGACGAAGAGCGTTCTGGGCGACCATCAACCTCAACCGATGAAGCTCACGTCCAACAAATCAAAGATTTGGTGTTGAAAAACCATCGATTAACGATTAGAGACCTTGCTGATGAAGTTGGCTTATCGAAAGGCTCAGTCAATACCATTTTGAAGGATGCTTTGGGCCTCAAGCGCGTCAAATCTCGACTGGTACCGAAAACATTGAATTTTTTGGAAAAAAGGCGTCGCGTTGAAGTGTGTGAAACAATGCTTTCCGACTACCAGGATGTCATGAAACGCATTATAACTGGCGATGAGACTTGGATCTATGCTTACGACCCCGAAACAACCGATCAATCGAGCGAATATCGTGCCAAAGGAGAGCCGAGACCAAAAAAACCGCGCCAAAGTCGCTCAAAAATCAAGGTCATGTTGACTGTTTTCTTCGATTATCGTGGTGTTGTGCTTTATGAATTCCTTCCAACCGGCCAAACAGTCAACAAGGAATATTATTTGAACGTTATGCGTCGTTTGCGTAACGCTATTCGCCTAAATAATGCACCACACCACGATAATGCACCATCCCATACCGCACTCGTAATTCGTGATCATTTCGCCAAAAACTCAACCCATATCGTTCCGCAACCACCGTATTCACCTTATCTGGTGCCGTGCGACTTCTGGCTGTTCAACAAGCTCAAAAGACCGCTCCGGGGATACCGTTTTGATACGATAGAGGAGATTCAAGCCGCAGCGAAGACGGAACTGAAGGCCATCCCGGAAAGTGAATATAACCAGTGTTTCAAAGATTGGAAAATCCGTTGGCATAAGTGCATTGCATCGGGAGGGGATTACTTTGAAGGGGATGAAATTGATTTGGGAGAATAAATAAAGAATTTTCAAAATTAATACAATGTCACCTTATTTTTTGGACACAGTAGTATGTACAGTGTGTGACAAAACAAAAGCAACTTAAAGTTTTCTTTCTACTTTGAAGGAGAACAAAATCTGAAAAAAATTATAACTTAAAATTTAAAAACACTTTGAATAAGCTTTCTTGAAAAACATTATTTTTTACATATTTTTAAGTAATTTATTATATGAAATTAAACGAAAACAAAACCATCTTTTTTGTTAGTTTGACATCATCAGGGCATAGATTCAATTAAGTTGTTTACTGTATCCATTGGGACGTTCTACAATTCTTCTTTTATAGTTGTAAAAAGAGAGGCCTTGGAGGAGTCATTTTGAGTCCGAGTTTTTCAATCTACAATCTCCCATAGATTCTCTGAGCGATTGAGGTCGGGTGATTGCGCTGGCCATTCCAGGTCGCAATTAACCACTCAGTGACGAGCCTAGACTTGTGATGGGGTCATTGTCATATTGGTATTTATCAGCGCAAAGGCATGTTGTTGTCCACGTATGGAGACATAATGTCCTTCAGTATATATTTGTACCCTTAGCTATTTAAAATACCCGTAATACCCATTCCTTGGCCGGAGAAACAGCTCCCATTGCACCCAATATGTTTTACTGTTCCCTGCCAATAGTTTGGGTCTAAGAGTTTTCCGTTCGGTCTCCTTACGTGCGCTCTTCCATTTGTTCCCTTAATGTTATATTTAGATTTATGTGACCATAGCACTGTTCAGTATCGACCAGTTAAGATGCTCAATCGCAAACTTTATGCGCGCTATCCTATTTTTATTCCTGGCCATTTTCCTTAAGAAACTTGATCTCTTTCTGCTATCATCACAACGGATGATGAGTGAATTGAATGATGCATATAAACAGAAAACAGAAAGTATTCCTTCAAGGAATGTAAAACATTTTCAAGCAAATAAAATGTTGATATTTGTTAGTAAATAAAATTCCAAGTGATTTTATGATGAATAGTTAAATAAAGGGACACGATTTCGACGTGTATCCAACGTTAACGTCAAAATAGAGAAAAGTTTCAGTCGGAATTAGATCGTTAAGGGGCACCGCAGACATAAGGTTGTTGCACGACATTATTGTACTTGCAATATGCCTCCAAAATAGTTTAATTAAAAAGTTTAATTAAAAAAAAGACCACCGAAAACTAGGTTCCTTCCCTTGAAGGTCCCCACAGGAATCGCGAAGAACCTCATTTTCAATAATTTAGTTTTTCTTTATAAAGTTACAAAACCTTATCTAATCTACATTTTACTGTCATTTCTATTAAAAAGATTTTATTGGCTCAGGAGTACCATAAGATAGTCAAATGGGCTAGATCTTAAGTCTTTAAATGACAACAGCTGTCAAAAAACTGGTCTTATCGACAATTTTACTTTTCGTTTAAAAAAAAATCGTTACTATTAATGATTGTTTAAGCATTTAGTGAAACTTTAAGCGTTCAATTTATGGTGTAACCATATTCAATAACATGTGAACGGTGTAATTGAACGCCGAAAAAGTCCTTGCTGTCTTTGGAGAGTTTTAAGAGGTACTCTTTCCAATGTGTTCCAAAGTTCCACAGCATCTTTAAGCTGACACGTACTTCTATCTAAAAAATATCGTATTGAAAAATGAGGATCGCTTTGGCTGAAGCTCAATGACCATTGTGGCTCCAAAAGAATGGCAGTATGTGCAATAGACGAAGCCACATCGGAAAAAGTTTGTTTGGTGTATGCTTATAACCTTCAACAACGAGATTGAGCCCCAAAAAGTGTGCCAAAATTAATTTGCCAGAGCTTTGTTGTATTCAAAAAAGTGCCATGAACTATCTTTATAGTTAAAGATTTTTATTTCCGACTCAATTGCTGTCCTTATTTTTGAAAAAAAAACCTTAATTCGCTCTTTGAAAAACACCATTTACATGTCATTTTACTCATCTTTTCGAGTCAATGGAATGAAAGGATGATGAGAATTTAAAAAACATATCTCCCTGACTCGGATACACGGTTCGTTTTCAATCAAACGCCCACAAAAGTATATTAATTGTGTACCAGAGCCATAAACATGGCATTTTCTATTTTAACACCCTGTGCAACTTCTGACTTGCAACAACATCATAAATAGATATTACAACCCATCTGAATTCTATGACTCTATTTATTGGATGATTCTGTAATATTTCTCGGAATTCATTCTAAATTTGTTTTATAGCACATAAAGTTATTCGTTGGACACGCTCTTAAGCAAATATAGGGTATTCCCTTTCATTGGGTAAGCCCAATGATGAAATTAGTAAACAAGGGTGGCGCCTAGTGGCTTATTTATAATCAGAAAAGCAGATTATCTCTGGAGTATAAATAACTGCGAGAAGGAGAGTCACTCAAAAGGAAAAGGGAAACTCGAGTGCAATAATATGCAGAAAGATCGTTAATGTGTAAGTACTCTGAATTCCATAAGTTTCCTAACATATGTCTTTTTCACATTTCAAAAATTGAAATTTATTGTGAATGGGTTGTTTTTCAATTAACATAATTAAGTAAAGCTTAAAAAATAAGGATAAAGAGTAGAGTCAGACCTGTTTCTTTTTTATCTGGTATTGTGCTCTAGTTTCTTGAAGGATCTTTCAAAGTTTGGCTGTCGATATTGCACAATGTTTTCGAAACTCTGTCAAGTGACCATAATTAGCTCTAATCGGTTTAGGTAAGGTGATTGGACAAGCCCTTCCATAATGTGTTCTTCTTGATCAGCTTATCTCCGGCTGTAAGTTCCTTACATCAGTATGAATCTTCGACATTTCCTTCTCCTCATTCATAATTCTGTAGTTACAAATGAGGTTCCCAGCCCCGACAGAAATGACAAAACTGACAATTTTGAAAAACAAAAAAAAAAAAAAATTGTGGAGAATGCTTTCTTTAGCCGACCATGGGGCTTAGCATGTCTTTTTTTTGTCCAACTGCATATGAGGGAAGAGTCAAAATCCCTCCAAAAAGCGTCCTTATTTTACTTATTTTGAAATGGTGGTTTTCGTGGTTCAATGGTTAGTGCGTATGACTGTTGAGCATGATGTCCTGAGTTGAAATCCAGGAAATGATGTTAGGCATTTTATCGAGGCTTGGCAATCCTCGGATTTTGCATCCATTTCGAGCACATATTTTACTGCTTCAAAAATCTTTATAAATGTGAGCGAAACTTTTGGGTCAAAGAAAATGTTTTATGTTTTCAAAAAATCCCTTTTTAGTTTTTCTGTGAAACAAATTAATGTTTCAAGTTTGGGTTTAAGGAAGAAAACTTGTTTTCATTTAATTGTCACCTTCACGTAGAATGTTAATTTACTTTTTGGGTGCTTTTCTTCTTCCAATATAACTTGCAGGTAAAGGGTGATTTTTTAAAAGCTATAGGAAAGTTTTTCAAAAAAAAAAACACATAAAATTTAGAAAAACGCATGAAATCTTTATTTGAATCGATAGTACGGTCCATATAATTTTATGTTTGAAGATTATTTCATGCAAATGTTGACCTCGACTGCGCCTCAAATGGTCCATCCGCTAAGACCAATTTTGGCCTACTCTTTCCAACATTTCGGTCGGTATCTCACGAATAAATGCTTCAATGTTGTCTTCCAATGCGTCAATTGAAGCGGGCTTGTCTGTTTAGACATGAGCTTTAACATAGCCCCAAAAAAAATAGTTTAAAGGCGTTAAATCGCACGATCTAGGTGGCCAATTGACCGGTCCCGAACGTGAAATAAAATGTTCACCGAACTCGCCTCTCAATAAGTCCATTGTTGCGCGTGCTGTGTGGCATGTGGCACCGTCTTGTTGAAACCACAGGTCATGCAAATCAAGCTCTTGCATTTTGGGCAAAAAAAATTGGATATCATCTCACGGTAGCGCTCAGCATTCACAGTTACGTTACGATTCGCATCATATTTGAAGAAGTACGGTCCAATGATGCCACCAGCCCACAAACCGCATCAAACTGTGACTTTTTTTGGATGCATTGGTAGCTCTTGCAATGCTTCTGGCTGATATTCACTCCAAAATCGACAATTCTGCTTATTTACGTACCCATTGAGCCAAAAATGAGCTTCGTCGCTGAACACAATTTTTCGGTAAAAAAGTGGATCTTCGGCCAACTTTCCAAGAGCCCATTCACCAAAAATTTTACGTTGCGAGGTCGTTCGGCTTCAATTCTTGCACCAACTTGAAAGGCATCACACCTAAATCCTTCCGCAAAATGTTCCACGTTCTAGAGTAACAGAGGTCCAATTGCTGCGAACGGCGACGAATCGATAATTGATGGTCATCATTAACACTGGCCGATACAGCTGCGATATTTTCTTCAGTTCGCAGTCTACGTAAGCGTGTTGGTGGTAATATCCTACAATGTAAATTTGGTGCGAAATTAAGTCACAATAGCCGCTTCAGTGGGTCGATTAAACTGACCATAAAATGGAAGAAGCGCGCGATGAAATTTCTTAACAGAGCACGCATTTTGATAATAAAATTCAATTATTTTGTAAGCGTTGCTCGTTTGTAAGACGATTCATGGTTAAATTATGGACCAAACTGAAGATGTTTGACAGTGAAACAAAACACGAAACGTGCATCAGCTGCTTAAACCAGTGTTGCCAAAAAGATAATAGCTAAAAAATCACCCTTTATTTGAAGAAAAATTTCGAAAACAAATTCTTGGTGCGATAAGTCTTTAAAAGTCAAGGCATAGCTTCATCATTAGTGAACACGTTATATTTTCTTCTCTTGCATTCTCCGATAAAATGTTAGTTTAAATGATTTATAAATTGACGTCGCCAAAAATGCTGCAAATTGTCTAGAGGGTCCTGTAGCAATAAAAGAAACATTTAAGCCCGTTTAAGCTAGATGGAGAGCTCCTCTAAAGACCATCGTAGGGCTGAGCCCAAATCGAGCGATAAAACTCATAGGAGACAAATATACATTGTGTTGTTAATCGACTCGCTTCATCATCGACGTAACGCCTTATTCCACAGAGTTTCATCGCTTTTTAAAGAAAAAAAAACACACACTACTTTTCTGGAACCACTCGTCTGCATGGTCAAGTAAAGATACTCTAAGTAAGTTCTCGGACGTCGGAAATTTTCTTTGAGAGAACATCATTGCAAACCCGTAACCTCAAAAAAAAATCAAAGAAAGAAATCGTGGATAGGTCGATAGGCCGGTAAGCTTTTCTGTATTACTCAACAGAAACCACAAAAAGTTAGACCCGATAAAACTTCTGTCATTAATAACCCACCAAGTACAAAGATGAGTTTGAAGAAATCGTGAGTGCAGTTTAAATGCGACTACTGGTCTGCAAGCCGTAGCTGATGAATTGACTGCACTTTTTGAAAATAAGGCCTTAAAAATGAGCTACAGCAAAGTCTTGTGATAGTCATAAAATCTTCCCTGAAATTTACGTTACAATTTTTAAGAACCACTTTTGTGATTGGACAAGAAAAACTTTCGAAAGCCAGGTACTAAGTCAAAGAAAGAGATCAGTTTTCGATCGTGCCCATGCTGGGATTTAGCCAAAAAAAAAATATGTTAAACAGTTTTAACCTAAATGTTTTTTATTTTGTGCTGAATGCCATGGCGACTTTTAAATTTCACACAAGCGTCAAGTACCAGTTCTTAATCAGAGAAAGTGCTAAATGCTATCACTTGTTTACTTTTCCTTTCAAATATTTCCCCTGTAGCAGTTTCTTGAGGTTTCACCCAACACCTACCACTGAGCTTCAATTACCCGCTGAGAACTAAACGAGTCCCCTGACTGAAGATGATAACAATTTTTATTATTATTATTATTATTGTATTCTTCATGAAAACGTATTCAAATCTCAACTTACACACCCTCAGCACAATTTTAGTCACGAGATAGAAATAGTTTCGAAAATTATTCATGCCTGCATACTTGGGCATTAAAAAAAAGGTCTCGCATTCATTGCCTGGGAAGGCTTTCGTTTCAACTGCAAAAAAAACCTCCTCGAATAACAGGTTATCTGAATATAGTTAATGACCAGGTAATGACTTGACTTTATTCCTTTTATTTTTTGTTTGTTTGGAATGACGTTTTATGGATACAAGAATGCGGTCTTCGGTTAAAGCGTTGCGTGTAACCTGGCAATAACTACGCTGTAATGAACTTTCGCTGTCTATTTGCAAGCATTTGAAAAACTCCCTACCCTGATGGGATGGGTTAGGTTAGGGATTAATATTTAAACCAATTAACATAATCAAATGTTTATTTTAAATTTCGAGGCTGCAGATAAGGTAGTCGCGATAGCTCGCCTGAGAACAAGGTGCTCATTATAAAGGCAAAATAAAAAATACATCTCAGTCTTCAGATGCAACAGTGATTGTCTATCACTCGCTTTACAATCAAAGGAAATGTTCAATTTAATTCCCACCGATGGGTTGTTTATTTTGGTCCCACAACTCGTTTAGTTCCGAAGCCTCCATTGTAAGCTCGTGATGCCAGAATACTCGTAGCTAGAATTCGAACGACTTGGCCGTATAATTAGATAAGAGCGGTTGGTATTGTGAGAGGGGGTCCGACGAGTAAACACATCTGTTGATGGGATTTTTCTGTTTGGTCCCGTAATAAATATACAAACTGGGACGGGAGCTCTAAGATTCTGTGGGATTTTTGAGGATAATATTTATGGATGTTTATTTGGAATCGATCGGAAAGCAGTTTTTGTTTGAAACGTATCTGCCACTTGCTGGAACAGTGTCTACATTTGGTGAGGAGTTCTCAGACTTATTTAGTTTAGCTTATCAATTTATGTATCTAGCAATCAATGAACGAATATTTCACTTTCATCTATTTCGTTTCATTGACAATTTATATTTGTAAAAGGGTCATACAACAACAGGTGTATTTTTAAACAAACTGAAAAACGCAACATTTTGTGTTTTTTTTTGTAAAGTGGCGATATTTTTTTTAAGAAATAGAAAACAATATCGTCAACCTTTCTTCTGTAATGCTTTTGATGAATTTTTTGTTTCAAGTTTTTGCGTAATTGCGGTTGTAATTCGCGAATTTCAGTTCTTATACTGTTATGGTCAAACAAAATTAGGTACAACATGGAAATTAAGGAAAGTAATAAAAATTCCAGTACCAAAGCTGCTAAACAGAATGTTGAAGACTTCATATTTTGTGGATTTTCCATTCGACTTAAGAACTGCGTCACATTTTGCTGGAAATCATCTTTTGGCGAACTGGTGGTGGGTTTGATTCTCATATTGGTTTTGATTCTACTCATGCTTCTTCGTGCTCCCCCAAAGCATCCTTCACATAATTCAAAAGATGCTCGTTTGGATTTAAGTCCGGGGGTTTTGATGGCCAGGCAAGAAGATCAACCGTATTCCTTTGAAACCAATCTCGAACAGCTTTGGAGAAATGCTTGGGATCATTATCCTGCTGAAATTTATAAGGGGCTGGCATGTTTTCCTTCGGGATAGTGTAACATAATGCTGGCCAATAAATTTACATGCACAATGAGTTTCCTTAATCCAGTGAATAGGCCCCGCACCATACCAAGAAAAACAAGCCCACACCATAACGTTACCACCTCCTCCACCTCTGCATGGTGTAGGAAGAAGAAAACTCTTGATTTCGAGGACGACTTACAAATGTTTTGCTATCAGTTTTACTTTCATCGCTCCAGAGAATTTTATGCCATTTTCTGATTTGTTCACATCTCCAAGAAATGCGTCCTTACGCAAACATTTTCCCTTGGTTTATATGATATTACTTGAAGATAGAAAGGATTATTTTCTTGCTGCTCATCAAAGTAATTTAAGGCGGCTAATCTTCTTCCAATAGTTCTGGCCGATACATTTTCTTCTGCCCCTTAAATATCTTTTTTGAAGGCAAAAATGGGTCCTTTTTTGAAAAATTTTCAATGCGACGGTATGAGGCGATGTTTTAAAAAATACTTTTAAGCCATACGCTATTCTTTCGGCTTCGTTGCATTTACTTTCATATCTGCAGATCTTCCGAGCAGCTCTGCTATTACTCGAAAATACTTTCGCGAAGTAAACAAACATTAAGTATTCATTTATTTAAAATACAAAGCTCTTTTTGCGGCAATGCACACATTTTTTGCTTTTCATAAAATAAGCTATCAATTTTTTTCACTTTGTACCCATTGTTTTTTTTTGTTTTTACCATAATTGTATTTTTTTAAGGGCATGAATCTTTGTTGGACCTTTTATAAAACCCCAAATCAAAAATTCGAATGTAAATTTTGTAAATTTGTCACGAAATGGAATCATTATCGTCAGCTGTGTGGCATGTGACTTCCTTCTGTCAGTCAACATTGTTCGGGAACGCAATATATTCACTGAAACGGTCGCACTTAAGCATAATTTTTGAAAATAACTTTGCCAAATGCGGCATCAGTACAAAAAGCGAACTGTCACACTCTGTGGAGGGAGAGGTTGCTTTAAGATTTGTCTTTGGTGTCAATAGCTCCAGATGCGACAGATTTGCTTGCTTACCAGGCAAATGGAACTGAGGCTCATCACTCAGAAGAATTTTTGTGTATGATAAATCTTGATCACGAACTTCAGTTCTAACACTCAATCACCCAAAGTTCGGGACGGCGTTTTGCGTGGTCTGCTAGCTTTATGTACCTTATAAGAATCTTTGTTAAAAGTACGGTGCACACGGTTTGATTTTTGTGATAGTATCGAAATGGTTTCTAGAAGACTTTGTGTGGGGAACACTAGTTGGGCTCTTCATATAATAAACCCCTCCGAGATGTTTAAATTTATTAATTAAATTGACTGTAGCAGCAGGGATAGTAGGGTGACGACAGTTTGAAAAAAAAAAAAAATATTGACACCTTTGAAGCAGTACCTAACAAGACATCTAAATATATGGTAAAAAAAAGGAAGAAAAAAAGCAAACCTGCCTTCCAGTATGAAATTAATAATTCGGAATACACCTTGACCCGAATCAAAAGAGTAAGGCACATATAATGAATAATCAGAAACCTAAGACTAAGTAATAGCTCTGGACTTAAAAGATTTATTTTCTACAAGTCAAAAGATCAAAGGCTTTGGGTTTGAGTTTGCTTCCAAATTAAATATTGAAATTATAATAAGGAATCATTCCAAAGTATTACATATGATTTTTGAGGCTCATTAGTGTATTTCATTATCAATCACAATCAAGATGAAATTAAAACGTTTAGACTGAAATAACGAGACCGATATTAGCAAGGTTTCTTGCATTCTTGATCCGGACACTTAAAAGCAGTGCATAAATGACACGACGGTGCGTCCTGACTGAAACAAAAACCGTGTTTTCTTCCCTTACCAGAATTACCAGACATTCCCCGTTGCGAATCCTTCGTGATATGGAAATATTTTTTGTCCACAGCCACCACAATGAACTTATTGTCCGCCGTGAAGCCACGGTCTTTTGTTTTGAGATTTTTTTGACCTAAAAAAACACCAAAGAGAGAATAGCCGTCGAATTTGCCGATCTAGACGGGCCGTGCAACTTTGTGCATTTGAAGTAGGATGGTTGAGTAATCAGTACCGAAACTCACGTTGCCAAAAATCATTCTGCAACCGTAACTACATCATTGAATAGGTTCCCGACGTGTTTTCTTCACAACTATCGAATTAGTACGGGCAGTTGTCGCCCTTTGCTAAATTAAAAGCATCTCCCGGTAGGGTGATTTATTTTCAGTCATTTTGGATTTAAAATTGCCCCATCTTGGGGACCTGTGCTGTGCTGCCAAACTGCACAAATGTATGATTTAAACAAGTTTCCAACTGGTTCTTAAAAAACCCGGTTATTGAAAACCCAAAAGTGTTTTTGTTTACGCCGCAAATTACTGCGAGTTTTCGTAGATAACTATAGCCAATCGCATAAAAGTTAATTTTATAGCAAAAACTTCGGATGTCAATCAAATTGTTATAAAAAAGTTATTGGTTTATGACAGGGGCATTGTCGTGGTGCAAAATCCAGAGACGATGTTAAGCTTTTTGTTGGTGTTTTATAAAATTTGGGCAAGCAGGTTTCAGTGATGCCAATTAGCATTTAATGTCTGACCAGTTTCCACCTTCGCCTCCGTGAAGTAAACCGACATAATAACATTTCGTTTGGATTTGCACTTTCTAGGCTCCATGCATAAGGTGGTTGTTTAGTTTCCAGCTCTGTGTCGGGTTCCTCATTCTATCACTATCAAATAAGCTTGACTTCCTATTTTCATACATCTTCAGTAAATATTGTGCATAGACGAACACCAGTCTCTTGGAACCCATTGACAGATGATCTCTTAATGATTTATATTCATCTCCGAATTAATTCTATGATCTTTGTCATATATAACCTTACCCTTCGTTATTCACCGAAAATTAGCTGGTGTGGAATCTTCAAAGCAACTTTGAAAAAGTTTCACGCAATGCGTATAAATTTTATATACATTTTGGCATTCCTGCAAAATTTTAACTTGTGAGATGATGTCGAAGTCGAGGAAGGCAAAGCAAATTTCTTCTTGTGTTGTAGGTTAAACTTCCGCCAAGCTAACGTAAGACAGCAACCCCTTTCAGGCATGTTTCATTTAATTAAATGAAATGAAATGCGCAATTGAAATTCCCGCAAAGTTGGATGTTACAGTTTCATGGTGCATTGACCTCCACTGATCTTAAACAGGTCAAAGACACTATTGTCTCCGGTCATTTAGAAAGAAGGATCGGTTCAAGAATTTGTATCAGATCCAGTCACCATTTGCCTTTGAAATCAATCAAATGAACGTCACTTTAACTGGAGTAGTCTTATTAACGTGGGTAGTTGTGCTTAAGTGGTGACTACGTATATTGGCTTGTTATGAAGGACCTCCAACCTCGTCTGGGCAAAAAAATGGCTTGAGAATTAGCTGTCATTGGTATTGCTGTGAAGACATAAGACTGACAGCAGGGTGACGCAATAGTCTTCCATAACGCAACTTTCTTGTACAAATTACCCTCCTACAACGCGGATGTCTATAACGCGTTTTTGCTCTTACGCGGTTCTGAAAATGTGTAAATTTTCTTACAACAAAAATTTTTAATATATAGCAATTTTTATTTCAAATATTTACTATTTTTTATTTAAAAACTTTGCTTCCATACATGCCTAAGCACTGCGTTGTAGGAGGGTTACCTGTTTATCAACCAAATTCGAATAAAATACCGTGAATTGATCGAATGCAAAAAAGTCTTCTCTATTCGGACTTCACCAAAATTCATCAGAGTTTCAAACCACTATGAAAATCTTTTATTTGCTTCTCAGTTCGCTCTGAAAATTCAATCATGAGCTTTCTTTGATTTTTTTGTTTACAAATAACAATTAAACTGAACTTTAGTTAATACCGTCGTATTTAAAGTCAAAATAAAATATTTAACCTTATTTCGTTCGTTCTTTTTCAGTCTTATTCAAATACATTTTGCCACTGACTTATGCAATGATTTTAATTAAAACGTTCATGTAGCTAGTTGATATATTTAACAATCACATACGTAAAAAGTAAGCCATAAAACTCCTGGACCTTAACAAAGATGACCGCTAAATTCACCTTTCAAATTCAAACTAAATATATGTACGTATGTGTGCAATCAGGTAATCCCATTGTGTCCCCTCCTCTAGGCACTTAAATCCAATCCACTCCAGTCAATTCAATCTTATTTTGTTAATAACAAACAAAAGGCCTTCATTAGAACACACAACAATACAGTACCGGTCACCGCGATGATATAACTCTTTATTTTATTGTTTTTCATTTTGCGAAACCATTTTTGTTTCGTGCATTCGAATCGAAACGCTTCGTGATGTCATGCGGCGCGTATCGATTTCTCACTGAAGATTGTTGGTATTGGGCTCTGTTGACGTTGGCACAAAACTGCATCCCAGATACGAAATATTCGGCACAAATGGTTTGTCGTTCACTGGGAGTGCCAGCAGCGTCTGAGAAAAGACGTATCCTTGAAATCGGTTTAATCCTCGCAGGTCACCATAGTTTTGATTAAGTAAACAATTTTGTTTGACATTTAGTTTTTTCGCGGCGAAAATTGTTGATTTTTTCTGTTGTTTGACATTTGCTCTTGTCGAGTGTCGACTGGTCGGAGGGGCAAACAGCCTTCTCAAGGAAGCAGTGCCCTCGGTGTTTGCGTCAGGCGGCAACACATGATTTCGCGCAGACACCGGTGAATGTCTGGTCGGTTGGGTAAACATAAATCGCTTATTGATTTCTTTTCTTTTTGTTGTAATTCCACACGCATAGTTGTTAGTTCGTGCGTGTGCATGTTTTTGTGCTGCAGACGTGTCTGTTGGTGGTTTCAAAAAAACAAAAAACAAAAGATTTATAGGTTAGCTGAGTCCATTAGCATAGTGTGTTTAAGTGCTGTGGGTGGCGGCTGGGCGATTTGGTCGATTTACTGCGGAAAAGCGCGAAAAGAGCAGGTGTAAGTGTGTCTGGAATGAGCCTAGACATGCAACAGTGAAGAAGTGCAGGAGTATACTCATGTGTCAGAAGCTGGTCTCGTGACAATAGCAATTCCAGTCGTATATTTTCATTTTCTATAGTTTCATAGTTCGACCCTTGGTGGTGCAACCGGAGCGTAGGTGAGGTTTTGGTAAGTTGCATGACTTATTTACTGATGTTAATTAAGGAAAAAGGTAAGCCTTAAAAATATCGATGTAAATAGTATAAAGATGGCATGAATGCGGCTTTAGTGTGAACACATTTCATAAAACTTACAGCTTTCAAGGTTTGATAACAGACATGCCAAAGGAGCCAAAGCGATTCGAAAAATAGTTCTTGAGTTAGTAGTGAACTCTGAACTTTCATTCTGTTCTTAAAAAGTTCTTTCAAACCTTATCAGTTTAAAGTATAACTATCAAAATCGATGGTTTCGGGTTCTTTTTAAATCGACAGTGTTCGACCCTATTGTCCACAACTGAGGAATAACTTAATATTGTCATTTAGCACCTATTATCTTAATTATAACGGGCCCGCCATCTTTTTTCAACTAGTTCTTATTTCGTGAATGGTAACACTTAGCTCATGTCTGATTTGACAGATAATTAGTTTTATCCATCCGCTGAACGAATATGGTTGTGTATACGCTTGAACAAAGCTGGGAAATATTGCGACATTGCTTTGAAAATCATGGTAATGTTGCAGAATGTGTGCGAAAATTGCGTACGGATTTTGGAAGAAGAGAAGCACCGTCAGCTCCGTATATTCGTTAACTTGTGAAAAAATTGAAAGAAACTGGCATCCTCATTGATAAACCAAAGCGTGAAAAGCCAAAAACAGTTCGTATACCCGAGAATATTGCTGCTGTGGCGGAAAGTGTGCGTGAAGCGCCATCAACATCAATTCACCGTCGTTCTCAACAATTGAACATTTCGGAGACAACATTGAGACGAATTTTGCTTTAAGACCTTGGTATGACGTCATACAAAGTCCAATTGGTTCAGGAGTTGAAGCCAACTGACCATCCAATGCGTTTTCGCTTCGCTAAGTGGGCCTGCGATCGACTTACAGAAGATGCCGATTTTGCCAAAAAAATCATCTTTTCATATGAAGCTCATTTTGATCTTGGCGGGTATGTAAACAAGCAAAATTGTCGCATTTGGGGCACAGAAAACCCGCACGCATACATTGAAAAGCCGATGCACCCAAAACGAGTCACTGTTTGGTGCGGATTTTGGTCCAGAGGCATAATTGTGCCATTTTTCTTCGAAAATGAGCAAGGAGTGGCCGTTACAGTCAATGGCGATCGTTATCGGGCCATGTTGAACGAATTTTTGTTCACAAAAATTGAAGAGGAGGATATTGGCAACATTTGGTTTCAAAAGGACGGCGCTACGTGCCACACAGCCGAAGCTACACTCGATGTTTTGCGCCCCGTTTTTGAAGATCGCATTATCAGCCGCAGAGCTGATGTCGTTTGGCCACCTCGGAGCTGCGATTTGACTCCGTTGGACTATTATTTGTGGGGAGCCCTCAAAGATAAGTGTTACACCAACAAGTCAGAGACAATTGACGCTTTAAAGGATAATATTCGTGAAGCCATTGGTGAAATACAGCTGTACACAATCGATTATGTGCTTAAAATTTGGACCGATCGTGTAGGCTACTGCATGGCCAGCGGAGGCAGCCATTTGAATGAAACTATTTTCCATTATTAACCGGAAGGATTGTTCTTTCAAATAAAAAAAGAAATTTGAGAAAATATTCAGCAGTTTTTTTTTTTATAGCATTTTCAAAAAAAAAAGTTATTTTGCGGGCCCTTATATTTATTAATGACTTTAAGCCCGTCTTTTAAGAGTTCGACTTGTTCATTTAATCTCGAAACATATGTATTTTCGAATTCATGTAAATTAACTACCAAGGGACTTGTATCAGTTCTTTATTAATTGTAAAATGGTATTCTTGCATGCGTCTACTAGCAAAAAAAAACTCCGAAAGATCTATTCACCTTTCCCTGACACAGAAGAGTAATTTTTGTCCAAACAATCTTTTGGAAAGACAATCTTCATCTACATACGAACTCCTCGACGATAGGCAAAATTAAATTGATAAGAATTTGAAATGACCCACTTGAATTACTGTGACAGATTGAAATTCATTTTTTATTTATTTTTTAGTCATATTTTAACAATCAGTGTATTAATTCTAACAGATAGAGATAAGTCATAGCGGACATTTTTATAGAACTTTTCAAGTTCTAAAACTTTTCTTCAAAAAGCAATCAAATATCTCTTACCGCTATGGCAGAGTTGGCAAAAAACATTCGCTCGACCGTTTTTTCATCAACTTTAGTCACAAAATTGATCGCCTTTAATTTAAACGGGATAATATAAAGCCTTTGTTGATCCTGATGATCAATTGTTTATATTGGTGAATGAATTTTTTGCAATTAGATGAGTAGTTTTGACAATTACCTCATGCATACAAACTCACAAAAATGATCACCATATATAGTAATATGAGAATAGATGGTGTAGGCACGTTTCCAGTCCTAATATATCAGGTTGGTAACTAAGTAATTGCGGATTTTTTTTTTTATAAAATAAAAGACAATTTTTTCATGGAACGAAATGACGAAAAAACTGAACCGGGTACGATTTGACATCATCATTATTATTGAAATTTTTACCATTCAAGGAGTTTTGCAAAGATCGAAATAAAAAGGAATCAGATGGTGCAAGGTCAGGACTTTATGGTGGATGTGGCAAAACATCCTAACCAAGCTCCAATAATTTTTGCCGAGTGACCAAAGATGTGTGTGGCCTTCCATTGTCATGATGGAATACAACACCTATTCGATTTGTCAATTCGGGCCGCTTTTCTTCAAGTGCATTGTTCAATTCTGTTAGTTGTTCAATGAAGACATCTGAATTGATCGTTCGGTTGGGTGGTAAAAGCTCAAAGTAGACAATTCCTTTGTAATTTCATCAAACTGTTGACATAACTTTCTTTTGATGAATATCAACTTTTGATGTTATTTGAGCTGGTTCACCTGGCTTGCTCTACGATCTTTTCTGATTGACATTGCTGTAAACAACCCATTTTTCATCACCAGTTATCAATCGTTTTAAAAATGGATCATTTTCATTACGTTTCTTTAACAAATCGCAGATGTTAATGCGTTGTGTTAAATGATTTTCTTTCAGTTCATGAGGAACCCATATATTGGGTTTTCGTACATAGCAAAGTTGTTTTAAGCGTTTTTCAATGCATTTATGTGATACATGAATTTCCTCTGCAATCTCACGTGTTGTACTGTGACGATTCGAATCGATTTTTGCTTTGATTTCGTCGTCATCACCTTCAACTGGACGACCAGAGCGTTTTTCATCTTTGAGTGAAAAATCACCAGAACGAAATATGGCAAACCATAAACAGCACATAGCTTTTTGTGAGCTTGCGATGCGTTTTTTCCTTTCCGGAAATAGAAAAGCAAAATATGACGTAAATGTTCGTTTTGATTTTCCATTTTTCCACAGACGCCAAACAAAAACTACACAACCGATAAATTTTTTTTTTTACTGATTGACAGTTGAAGTACCAACTATCAAATAACAAAATGTGTTTGACATTTCGATAACGTCAGCAAACCCTAAAATTCAACTAAATTGCCAACCCAATATTAGGAACTTCGCCTCTATGTCCACTTCTTGAATATTCTCCTAATAATGTGCACAATCACTGAGAACATGAAAACATCACAGACAGACAGAGTTGCTTTCGCATTATAATATTGATATGCAATAGTATGGAAATTCAGCAAATGCATTACTTAATGAGGATATACTCGTATGTACGTAAATAAATTTTATAGGTATGATGGGTTACAACACCATCGTCACATTTCAGCCAATTCATACAAAACATTAATTAGTTATACACCTAAGCCTTCCTATTAAATCACTCTGTCCATTGGTGAAAACCGTATGAAAATCCATATGGTAGTTTTTAAGTTAATCGCGTTCAGACAGACGGACGGGCAGGGAAACTTTGTTTTATGATATTAAGTAATAGTAAAATGTTCAAGAAAGTGGTGATCCTATGTATGAAAATGATCTAGGTTGGGCAGGAAGTAAGTGCTCTCTGAAACGACAAAGCAATCCGCATCAGAGGGGAAAATACTATGAAGTTATCTGTAAATGTTAATTACTCACCTTGCTGACCAGCATTCAATTCATATGATGAGTAAGAGCTTCAGAGTTTCTGGGTCACAAAATACGGCTGATGACTATTAGCCAGAAAATACTCATCAGCTAACTTAGGTCGACGACAGCCTTTCGACAGGACGAAACAGGGTTTATCCTCGGATTTCGGGTCTACAGTATCGATCACAGAGATCCCTACTCAAATAGGACTAATCAATCATCTCAGAGCTTGGGGTTGTTGGATTAACTTTTTTTCTTATGATTGTATTATTAACCATTCAAATAAATACAAAGCGAGATCAAGTGGGGCTTGCCCAGATCTAAGAGGCCAAAACGCACATTGAACCTTAATTAGATAGGCTTTGTTAAATGAGCTGAAATTGCCTTGTTTCAGCAGAGGCATTGGTTTGATAATGAGATCTAATTACATGTTATACAACTTGGTATTCAAACGAGATATAATAATAATAATAATGTTTACGCTAATATTCGCATGTAACCTTTTGA
Organism: Orthonevra nobilis; assembly: GCA_963555765.1. Taxonomy (NCBI): domain Eukaryota; kingdom Metazoa; phylum Arthropoda; class Insecta; order Diptera; family Syrphidae; genus Orthonevra; species Orthonevra nobilis. The sequence goes on from OY743225.1 coordinate 65,257,496, forward strand.
TATTTTTTTTGCCTTGATTAAGAGTCTTATTTTATTAGTCCATAATATATACAATCAGATGCATTAGATATTAAAATTTAGACTTACAACTAAGGTTACATATTGTCGGCACAACAAAGTTGTCCGACAGTTTTCTATTGTTCAATTAACATTATTTGCTTTTTATCAAAATTATTATAAAAACGACTTAATCTGATTTTTGACGATAATAAATCTTGCTACATTGAAATTGATGGTGGAAATATAAAAAAAAATATCAACACTAATTACATGGTATTAGCCTCTATAATATCGGCTATCTGCTTTCTCGTTGAATTGTGTCTCCTCACTGCTCTGCTCTGCTTTCTCAGAGTTAAATTTTCAAATTTGTGTTCAATTTGGGGATGCTTGTCATAATAAGTGTCATAGAAATCGTAATTTGTGAATTTCGGAAAAAAGTGCATTTTGCAGCCATGGGCTATAGTCCAGCAGAATCAAGCAAAAAAGCCTTTTATTTTTGTCAATAAAAGGTTCCCAGAGCTAAATTTTCAAATTTGTGCTCAGTTAGAGATGCTTGTTATTATCAGAATCATAGAAATTGTAATTTACGAATTTCGGAAAAAAGTGCATTTTGAAACCATGGGCTATAGTCCAGCAGAATTAAGCAAAAAAGTCTCGGATTTCATATTCCTTTATTTTTGTCAATAAAAGGTTTTCAGAGCTAAATTTTCAAATTTGTGTTCAAATAATGATGCTTGTCATTATCAGTATCATAGAAATCGTAATTTGTGAATTTCGGAAAAAAGTGCATTTTGAAACCATGGGCTATAGTCCAGCAAAATTATCAAAAAAGCCTCGGATTTCAGATTCCTTTATTTTTGTCAATAAAAGGTTCTCAGAGCTAAATTTTCAAATTTGTGTTCAAATAATGATGCTTGTCATTATCAGTATCATAGAAATCGTAATTTGTGAATTTCGGAAAAAAGTGCATTTTGAAACCATGGGCTATAGTCCAGCAAAATTATCAAAAAATTTTCAAATTTGTGTTCAAATAATGATGCTTGTCATTATCAGTATCATAGAAATCGTAATTTGTGAATTTCGGAAAAAAGTGCATTTTGAAACCATGGGCTATAGTCCAGCAAAATTATCAAAAAAGCCTCGGATTTCAGATTCCTTTATTTTTGTCAATAAAAGGTTCTCAGAGCTAAATTTTCAAATTTGTGTTCAAATAATGATGCTTGTCATTATCAGTATCATAGAAATCGTAATTTGCGAATTTCGGAAAAAAGTGCATTTTGAAACCATGGGCTATAGTCCAGCAAAATTATCAAAAAAGCCTCGGATTTCAGATTCCTTTATTTTTGTCAATAAAAGGTTCTCAGAGCTAAATTTTCAAATTTGTGTTCAAATAATGATGCTTGTCATTATCAGTATCATAGAAATCGTAATTTGTGAATTTCGGAAAAAAGTGCATTTTGAAACCATGGGCTATAGTCCAGCAAAATTATCAAAAAAGCCTCGGATTTCAGATTCCTTTATTTTTGTCAATAAAAGGTTCTCAGAGCTAAATTTTCAAAGTTGTGTTCAAATAATGATGCTTGTCATTATCAGTATCATAGAAATCGTAATTTGTGAATTTCGGAAAAAAGTGCATTTTGAAACCATGGGCTATAGTCCAGCAAAATTATCAAAAAAGCCTCGGATTTCAGATTCCTTTGTTTTTGTCAATAAAAGGTTCTCAGAGCTAAATTTTCAAATTTGTGTTCAAATAATGATGCTTGTCGTTATCAGTATCATAGTAATCGTAATTTGTGAATTTCGGAAAAAAGTGCATTTTGAAACCATGGGCTATAGTCCAGCAAAATTATCAAAAAAGCCTCGGATTTCAGATTCCTTTATTTTTGTCAATAAAAGGTTCTCAGAGCTAAATTTTCAAATTTGTGTTCAAATAATGATGCTTGTCATTATCAGTATCATAGAAATCGTAATTTGTGAATTTCGGAAAAAAGTGCATTTTGAAACCATGGGCTATAGTCCAGCAAAATTATCAAAAAAGCCTCGGATTTCAGATTCCTTTATTTTTGTCAATAAAAGGTTCTCAGAGCTAAATTTTCAAATTTGTGTTCAAATAATGATGCTTGTCATTATCAGTATCATAGAAATCGTAATTTGTGAATTTCGGAAAAAAGTGCATTTTGAAACCATGGGCTATAGTCCAGCAAAATTATCAAAAAAGCCTCGGATTTCAGATCCCTTTGTTTTTGTCAATAAAAGGTTCTCAGAGCTAAATTTTCAAATTTGTGTTCAAATAATGATGCTTGTCATTATCAGTATCATAGAAATCGTAATTTGTGAATTTCGGAAAAAAGTGCATTTTGAAACCATGGGCTATAGTCCAGCAGAATTAAGCAAAAAAACCTCGGATTTCAGATTCCTTTTTTTTTTTGTCAATAAAAGGTTCTCAGAGCTAAATTTTCAAATTTGTGTTCAAATAATGATGCTTGTCATTATCAGTATCATAGAAATCGTAATTTGTGAATTTCGGAAAAAAGTGCATTTTGAAACCATGGGCTATAGTCCAGCAGAATTAAGCAAAAAAACCTCGGATTTCAGATTCCTTTATTTTTGTCAATAAAAGGTTCTCAGAGCTAAATTTTCAAATTTGTGTTCAGTTTTCGATGCTTGTCATTATCAGAATCATAGAAATTGTAATTTGTAAATTTCGGAAAAAGTGCATTTTGAAACCATGGGCTATAGTCCAGCAGAATTAAGCAAAAAGCCTCGGATTTCATATTCCTTTATTTTTGTCAATAAAAGGTTCTCAGAGCTAAATTTTCAAATTTGTGTTCAGTTTTCGATGCTTGTCATTATCAGAATCATAGAAATTGTAATTTGTAAATTTCGAAAAAAGTGCATTTTGAAACCATGGGCTATAGTCCAGCAGAATTAACCGAAATAGCCTCGGATTTCATATTCCTTTATTTTTGTCAATAAAAGGTTCTCAGAGCTAAATTTTCATATTCGTGTTCAGTTAGGGATGCTTGTGACTGTCAATATCATAGAAATCGTAATTTGTGAATTTCGGAAAAAAGTGCATTTTGAAACCATGGGCTATAGTCCAGCAGAATTAAGCAAAAAAGCCTCGGATTTCATATTCCTTTATTTTTGTCAATAAAAGGTTCTCAGAGCTAAATTTTCAAATTTGTGTTCAGTTTTCGATGCTTGTGACTGTGAATATCATAGAAATTGTAATTTGTGACTTTCGGAAAAAAGTGCATTTTGAAACCATGGGCTATAGTCCAGCAGAATTAAGCAAAAAAGCCTCGGATTTCATATTCCTTTATTTTTGTCAATAAAAGGTTCTCAGAGCTAAATTTTCAAATTTGTGTTCAGTTTTCGATGCTTGTGACTGTGAATATCATAGAAATTGTAATTTGTGACTTTCGGAAAAAAGTGCATTTTGAAACCATGGGCTATAGTCCAGCAGAATTAAGCAAAAAAGCCTCGGATTTCATATTCCTTTATTTTTGTCAATAAAAGGTTCTCAGAGCTAAATTTTCAAATTTGTGTTCAGTTTTCGATGCTTGTCATTATCAGAATCATAGAAATTGTAATTTGTAAATTTCGGAAAAAGTGCATTTTGAAACCATGGGCTATAGTCCAGCAGAATTAACCGAAATAGCCTCGGATTTCATATTCCTTTATTTTTGTCAATAAAAGGTTCTCAGAGCTAAATTTTCAAATTTGTGTTCAGTTTTCGATGCTTGTGACTGTGAATATCATAGAAATTGTAATTTGTGACTTTCGGAAAAAAGTGCATTTTGAAACCATGGGCTATAGTCCAGCAGAATTAAGCAAAAAAGCCTCGGATTTCATATTCCTTTATTTTTGTCAATAAAAGGTTCTCAGAGCTAAATTTTCATATTCGTGTTCAGTTAGGGATGCTTGTGACTGTCAATATCATAGAAATCGTAATTTGTGAATTTCGGAAAAAAGTGCATTTTGAAACCATGGGCTATAGTCCAGCAGAATTAAGCAAAAAAACCTCGGATTTCAGATTCCTTTATTTTTGTCAATAAAAGGTTCTCAGAGCTAAATTTTCAAATTTGTGTTCAAATAATGATGCTTGTTGCACTGATGTTCAAATAATGATGCTTGTTGCACTGATGCATTATCAGTATCATAGAAATCGTAATTTGTGAATTTCGGAAAAAGTGCATTTTGAAACCATGGGCTATAGTCCAGCAAAATTATCAAAAAAGCCTCGGATTTCAGATTCGTTTATTTTTGTCAATAAAAGGTTCTCAGAGCTAAATTTTCATATTCGTGTTCAGTCAGGGATGCTTGTGACTGTCAGTATCATAGAAATCGTAATTTGTGACTTTCGGAAAAAAGTGCATTTTGAAACCATGGGCTATAGTCCAGCAGAATTAAGCAAAAAAACCTCGGATTTCAGATGCCTTTATTTTTGTCAATAAAAGGTTCTCAGAGCTAAATTTTCAAATTTGTGTTCAAATAATGATGCTTGTCATTATCAGTATCATAGAAATCGTAATATGTGAATTTCGGAGAAAAGTGCATTTTGAAACCATGGACTATAGTCCAGCAGAATTAAGCAAAAAAACCTCGGATTTCAGATTCCTTTATTTTTGTCAATAAAAGGTTCTCAGAGCTAAATTTTCATATTCGTGTTCAGTTAGGGATGCTTGTGACTGTCAATATCATAGAAATCGTAATTTGTGAATTTCAGAAAAAAAAGCATTTTGAAACCATGGGCTATAGTCCAGCAGAATTAAGCAAAAAAGCCTCGGATTTCATATTCCTTTATTTTTGTCAATAAAAGGTTCTCAGAGCTAAATTTTCAAATTTGTGTTCAGTTTTCGATGCTTGTCATTATCAGAATCATAGAAATTGTAATTTGTAAATTTCGAAAAAAGTGCATTTTGAAACCATGGGCTATAGTCCAGCAGAATTAACCGAAATAGCCTCGGATTTCATATTCCTTTATTTTTGTCAATAAAAGGTTCTCAGAGCTAAATTTTCATATTCGTGTTCAGTTAGGGATGCTTGTGACTGTCAATATCATAGAAATCGTAATTTGTGAATTTCGGAAAAAAGTGCATTTTGAAACCATGGGCTATAGTCCAGCAGAATTAAGCAAAAAAGCCTCGGATTTCATATTCCTTTATTTTTGTCAATAAAAGGTTCTCAGAGCTAAATTTTCAAATTTGTGTTCAGTTTTCGATGCTTGTGACTGTGAATATAATAGAAATTGTAATTTGTGACTTTCGGAAAAAAGTGCATTTTGAAACCATTGGCTATAGTCCAGCAGAATTAACCGAAATAGCCTCGGATTTCATATTCCTTTATTTTTGTCAATAAAAGGTTCTCAGAGCTAAATTTTCATATTCGTGTTCAGTTAGGGATGCTTGTGACTGTCAATATCATAGAAATCGTAATTTGTGACTTTCGGAAAAAAGTGCATTTTGAAACCATGGGCAATAGTCCAGCAGAATTAAGCAAAAAAGCCTCGGATTTCATATTCCTTTATTTTTGTCAATAAAAGGTTCTCAGAGCTAAATTTTCATATTCGTGTTCAGTTAGGGATGCTTGTGACTGTCAATATCATAGAAATCGTAATTTGTGAATTTCGGAAAAAAGTGCATTTTGAAACCATGGGCTATAGTCCAGCAGAATTAAGCAAAAAGCCTCGGATTTCATATTCCTTTATTTTTGTCAATAAAAGGTTCTCAGAGCTAAATTTTCAAATTTGTGTTCAGTTTTCGATGCTTGTGACTGTGAATATCATAGAAATCGTAATTTGTGACTTTCGGAAAAAAGTGCATTTTGAAACCATGGGCTATAGTCCAGCAGAATTAAGCAAAAAAGCCTCGGATTTCATATTCCTTTATTTTTGTCAATAAAAGGTTCTCAGAGCTAAATTTTCAAATTTGTGTTCAGTTTTCGATGCTTGTGACTGTGATTATCATAGAAATTGTAATTTGTGACTTTCGGAAAAAAGTGCATTTTGAAACCATGGGCTATAGTCCAGCAGAATTAAGCAAAAAAGCCTCGGATTTCATATTCCTTTATTTTTGTCAATAAAAGGTTCTCAGAGCTAAATTTTCAAATTTGTGTTCAGTTTTCGATGCTTGTCATTATCAGAATCATAGAAATTGTAATTTGTAAATTTCGGAAAAAGTGCATTTTGAAACCATGGGCTATAGTCCAGCAGAATTAACCGAAATAGCCTCGGATTTCATATTCCTTTATTTTTGTCAATAAAAGGTTCTCAGAGCTAAATTTTCAAATTTGTGTTCAGTTTTCGATGCTTGTGACTGTCAATATCATAGAAATCGTAATTTGTGACTTTCGGAAAAAAGTGCATTTTGAAACCATGGGCAATAGTCCAGCAGAATTAAGCAAAAAAGCCTCGGATTTCATATTCCTTTATTTTTGTCAATAAAAGGTTCTCAGAGCTAAATTTTCATATTCGTGTTCAGTTAGGGATGCTTGTGACTGTCAATATCATAGAAATCGTAATTTGTGACTTTCGGAAAAAAGTGCATTTTGAAACCATTGGCTATAGTCCAGCAGAATTAACCGAAATAGCCTCGGATTTCATATTCCTTTATTTTTGTCAATAAAAGGTTCTCAGAGCTAAATTTTCATATTCGTGTTCAGTTAGGGATGCTTGTGACTGTCAATATCATAGAAATCGTAATTTGTGACTTTCGGAAAAAAGTGCATTTTGAAACCATGGGCAATAGTCCAGCAGAATTAAGCAAAAAAGCCTCGGATTTCATATTCCTTTATTTTTGTCAATAAAAGGTTCTCAGAGCTAAATTTTCATATTCGTGTTCAGTTAGGGATGCTTGTGACTGTCAATATCATAGAAATCGTAATTTGTGACTTTCGGAAAAAAGTGCATTTTGAAACCATGGGCAATAGTCCAGCAGAATTAAGCAAAAAAGCCTCGGATTTCATATTCCTTTATTTTTGTCAATAAAAGGTTCTCAGAGCTAAATTTTCATATTCGTGTTCAGTTAGGGATGCTTGTGACTGTCAATATCATAGAAATCGTAATTTGTGAATTTCGGAAAAAAGTGCATTTTGAAACCATGGGCTATAGTCCAGCAGAATTAAGCAAAAAGCCTCGGATTTCATATTCCTTTATTTTTGTCAATAAAAGGTTCTCAGAGCTAAATTTTCAAATTTGTGTTCAGTTTTCGATGCTTGTGACTGTGAATATCATAGAAATCGTAATTTGTGACTTTCGGAAAAAAGTGCATTTTGAAACCATGGGCTATAGTCCAGCAGAATTAAGCAAAAAAACCTCGGATTTCAGATTCCTTTATTTTTGTCAATAAAAGGTTCTCAGAGCTAAATTTTCAAATTTGTGTTCAAATAATGATGCTTGTTGCACTGATGTTCAAATAATGATGCTTGTTGCACTGATGCATTATCAGTATCATAGAAATCGTAATTTGTGAATTTCGGAAAAAGTGCATTTTGAAACCATTGGCTATAGTCCAGCAGAATTAACCGAAATAGCCTCGGATTTCATATTCCTTTATTTTTGTCAATAAAAGGTTCTCAGAGCTAAATTTTCATATTCGTGTTCAGTTAGGGATGCTTGTGACTGTCAATATCATAGAAATCGTAATTTGTGACTTTCGGAAAAAAGTGCATTTTGAAACCATGGGCAATAGTCCAGCAGAATTAAGCAAAAAAGCCTCGGATTTCAGATTCCTTTATTTTTGTCAATAAAAGGTTCTCAGAGCTAAATTTTCAAATTTGTGTTCAAATAATGATGCTTGTTGCACTGATGTTCAAATAATGATGCTTGTTGCACTGATGCATTATCAGTATCATAGAAATCGTAATTTGTGAATTTCGGAAAAAGTGCATTTTGAAACCATGGGCTACAGTCCAGCAAAATTATCAAAAAAGCCTCGGATTTCAGATTCGTTTATTTTTGTCAATAAAAGGTTCTCAGAGCTAAATTTTCATATTCGTGTTCAGTCAGGGATGCTTGTGACTGTCAGTATCATAGAAATCGTAATTTGTGACTTTCGGAAAAAAGTGCATTTTGAAACCATGGGCTATAGTCCAGCAGAATTAAGCAAAAAAACCTCGGATTTCAGATGCCTTTATTTTTGTCAATAAAAGGTTCTCAGAGCTAAATTTTCAAATTTGTGTTCAAATAATGATGCTTGTCATTATCAGTATCATAGAAATCGTAATATGTGAATTTCGGAAAAAAGTGCATTTTGAAACCATGGACTATAGTCCAGCAGAATTAAGCAAAAAAACCTCGGATTTCAGATTCCTTTATTTTTGTCAATAAAAGGTTCTCAGAGCTAAATTTTCAAATTTGTGTTCAAATAATGATGCTTGTTGCACTGATGTTCAAATAATGATGCTTGTTGCACTGATGCATTATCAGTATCATAGAAATCGTAATTTGTGAATTTCGGAAAAAGTGCATTTTGAAACCATGGGCTATAGTCCAGCAGAATTAAGCAAAAAAGCCTCGGATTTCAGATTCCTTTATTTTTGTCAATAAAAGGTTCTCTGGGCTTAATTTTCAAATTTATGTTCAAATAATGATGCTTGCCATTATCAGTACATAGAAATCGTAATTTGTGAATTTCGGAAAAAAGTGCATTTTGAAACCATGGGCTATAGTCCAGCAGAATTAAGCAAAAAAGCCTCGGATTTCAGATTCCTTTATTTTTGTCAATAAAAGGTTCTCAGAGCTAAATTTTCAAATTTATGTTCAAATAATGATGCTTGTCATTATCAGTATCATAGAAATCGTAATTTGTGAATTTCGGAAAAAAGTGCATTTTGAAACCATGGGCTATAGTCCAGCAAAATTATCAAAAAAGCCTCGGATTTCAGATTCCTTTATTTTTGTCAATAAAAGGTTCTCTGGGCTTAATTTTCAAATTTATGTTCAAATAATGATGCTTGCCATTATCAGTACATAGAAATCGTAATTTGTGAATTTCGGAAAAAAGTGCATTTTGAAACCATGGGCTATAGTCCAGCAGAATTAAGCAAAAAAGCCTCGGATTTCAGATTCCTTTATTTTTGTCAATAAAAGGTTCTCAGAGCTAAATTTTCAAATTTATGTTCAAATAATGATGCTTGTCATTATCAGTATCATAGAAATCGTAATTTGTGAATTTCGGAAAAAAGTGCATTTTGAAACCATGGGCTATAGTCCAGCAAAATTATCAAAAAAGCCTCGGATTTCAGATTCCTTTATTTTTGTCAATAAAAGGTTCTCAGAGCTAAATTTTCAAATTTGTGTTCAAATAATGATGCTTGTCATTATCAGTATCATAGAAATCGTAATTTGTGAATTTCGGAAAAAAGCGCATTTTGAAACCATGGGCTATAGTCCAACAAAATTATCAAAAAAGCCTCGGATTTCATATTCCTTTATTTTTGTCAATAAAAGGTTCTCAGAGCTAAATTTTCAAATTTGTGTTCAAATAATGATGCTTGTCATTATCAACATCATAGAAATCGTAATTTGTGAATTTTGGAAAAAAGTGCATTTTGAAACCATGGGCTATAGTCCAGCAGAATTAAGCAAAAAAGCCTCGGATTTCATATTCCTTTATTTTTGTCAATAAAAGGTTCTCAGAGCTAAATTTTCAAATTTGTGTTCAAATAATGATGCTTGTCATTATCAGTATCATAGAAATCGTAATATGTGAATTTCGGAAAAAAGTGCATTTTGAAACCATGGACTATAGTCCAGCAGAATTAAGCAAAAAAACCTCGGATTTCAGATTCCTTTATTTTTGTCAATAAAAGGTTCTCAGAGCTAAATTTTCATATTCGTGTTCAGTTAGGGATGCTTGTGACTGTCAATATCATAGAAATCGTAATTTGTGAATTTCGGAAAAAAGTGCATTTTGAAACCATGGGCTATAGTCCAGCAAAATTATCAAAAAAGCCTCGGATTTCAGATTCCTTTATTTTTGTCAATAAAAGGTTCTCAGAGCTAAATTTTCAAATTTATGTTCAAATAATGATGCTTGACATTATCAGTATCATAGAAATCGTAATTTGTGAATTTTGGAAAAAAGTGCATTTTGAAACCATGGGCTATAGTCCAGCAAAATTATCAAAAAAGCCTCGGATTTCAGATTCCTTTATTTTTGTCAATAAAAGGTTCTCAGAGCTAAATTTTCAAATTTGTGTTCAAATAATGATGCTTGTCATTATCAGTATCATAGAAATCGTAATTTGTGAATTTCGGAAAAAAGTGCATTTTGAAACCATGGGCTTTAGTCCAGCAAAATTATCAAAAAAGCCTCGGATTTCAGATTCCTTTATTTTTGTCAATAAAAGGTTCTCAGAGCTAAATTTTCAAATTTGTGTTCAAATAATGATGCTTGTCATTATCAGTATCATAGAAATCGTAATTTGTGAATTTTGGAAAAAAGTGCATTTTGAAACCATGGGCTATAGTCCAGCAAAATTATCAAAAAAGCCTCGGATTTCAGATTCCTTTATTTTTGTCAATAAAAGGTTCTCAGAGCTAAATTTTCAAATTTGTGTTCAAATAATGATGCTTGTCATTATCAGTATCATAGAAATCGTAATTTGTGAATTTTGGAAAAAAGTGCATTTTGAAACCATGGGCTATAGTCCAGCAAAATTATCAAAAAAGCCTCGGATTTCAGATTCCTTTATTTTTGTCAATAAAAGGTTCTCAGAGCTAAATTTTCAAATTTGTGTTCAAATAATGATGCTTGTCATTATCAGTATCATAGAAATCGTAATTTGTGAATTTCGGAAAAAAGCGCATTTTGAAACCATGGGCTATAGTCCAGCAAAATTATCAAAAAAGCCTCGGATTTCAGATTCCTTTATTTTTGTCAATAAAAGGTTCTCAGAGCTAAATTTTCAAATTTGTGTTCAAATAATGATGCTTGTCATTTTCAGTATCATAGAAATCGTAATTTGTGAATTTCGGAAAAATGTGCATTTTGAAACCATGGGCTATAGTCCAGCAAAATTATCAAAAAAGCCTCGGATTTCAGATTCCTTTATTTTTGTCAATAAAAGGTTCTCAGAGCTAAATTTTCAAATTTGTGTTCAAATAATGATGCTTGTCATTTTCAGTATCATAGAAATCGTAATTTGTGAATTTCGGAAAAAAGCGCATTTTGAAACCATGGGCTATAGTCCAGCAGAATTAAGCAAAAAAGCCTCGGATTTCAGATTCCTTTATTTTTGTCAATAAAAGGTTCTCAGAGCTAAATTTTCAAATTTGTGTTCAAATAATGATGCTTGTCATTATCAGTATCATAGAAATCGTAATTTGTGAATTTCGGAAAAAAGTGCATTTTGAAACCATGGGCTATAGTCCAGCAGAATTAAGCAAAAAAGCCTCGGATTTCATATTCCTTTATTTTTGTCAATAAAAGGTTCTCAGAGCTAAATTTTCATATTCGTGTTCAGTTAGGGATGCTTGTGACTGTCAATATCATAGAAATCGTAATTTGTGACTTTCGGAAAAAAGTGCATTTTGAAACCGTGGGCTATAGTCCAGCAGAATTAAGCAAAAAAGCCTCGGATTTCATATTCCTTTATTTTTGTCAATAAAAGGTTCTCAGAGCTAAATTTTCAAATTTGTGTTCAAATAATGATGCTTGTCATTATCAGTATCATAGAAATCGTAATTTGCGAATTTCGGAAAAAAGTGCATTTTGAAACCATGGGCTATAGTCCAGCAAAATTATCAAAAAAGCCTCGGATTTCAGATTCCTTTATTTTTGTCAATAAAAGGTTCTCAGAGCTAAATTTTCAAATTTGTGTTCAAATAATGATGCTTGTCATTATCAGTATCATAGAAATCGTAATTTGTGAATTTCGGAAAAAAGTGCATTTTGAAACCATGGGCTACAGTCCAGCAGAATTAAGCAAAAAAGCCTCGGATTTCAGATTCCTTTATTTTTGTCAATAAAAGGTTCTCAGAGCTAAATTTTCAAATTTGTGTTTAGATAATGATGCTTGTCATTATCAGTATCATAGAAATCGTAATTTGTAAATTTTGGAAAAAAGTGCATTTTGAAACCATGGGCTATAGTCCAGCAAAATTATCAAAAAAGCCTCGGATTTCAGATTCCTTTATTTTTGTCAATAAAAGGTTCTCAGAGCTAAATTTTCAAATTTGTGTTCAAATAATGATGCTTGTCATTATCAGTATCATAGAAATCGTAATTTGCGAATTTCGGAAAAAAGTGCATTTTGAAACCATGGGCTATAGTCCAGCAAAATTATCAAAAAAGCCTCGGATTTCAGATTCCTTTATTTTTGTCAATAAAAGGTTCTCAGAGCTAAATTTTCAAATTTGTGTTCAAATAATGATGCTTGTCATTATCAGTATCATATAAATCGTAATTTGTGAATTTCGGAAAAAAGTGCATTTTGAAACCATGGGCTATAGTCCAGCAAAATTATCAAAAAAGCCTCGGATTTCAGATTCCTTTATTTTTGTCAATAAAAGGTTCTCAGAGCTAAATTTTCAAAGTTGTGATCAAATAATGATGCTTGTCATAATCAGTATCATAGAAATCGTAATTTGTGAATTTCGGAAAAAAGTGCAGTTTGAAACCATGGGCTACAGGCCAGCAGAATTAAGCAAAAAAGCCTCGGATTTCAGATTCCTTTATTTTTGTCAATAAAAGGTTCTCAGAGCTAAATTTTCAAATTTGTGTTCAAATAATGATGCTTGTCATTATCAGTATCATAGAAATCGTAATTTGCGAATTTCGGAAAAAAGTGCATTTTGAAACCATGGGCTATAGTCCAGCAGAATTAACCGAAATAGCCTCGGATTTCATATTCCTTTATTTTTGTCAATAAAAAGTTCTCAAGTATATGGTCTTGCTACTCAGTCATCTGCATTTAACAGCGTCTTCATCTGTCAATTGTTTTGTGGTTGATCCGATGTATGAATGATGGAAAGTACTGGTGATATTCTTCCACCTTGTTGGACTCCGCATACCAGTGGCCTTATTGATGAAATTTTATTGAATATCTGTAGAAACAATGCCTTAAAATTTGATCTTGCAAAGTTTGAAGATAAGTCCCAATAGACACACGTTGGTTGTCTCTTCCTTCTTTAGCCCCACAGTAAAATGCTGTGAAATTTTATAAGTGGATGGAAGGTTGAATGTTTCTCCCGAAATCAATATTGGTGGTCGCTTTCTTCGACAAATATTATGTATTTGTTTTAGCAGAACTGAATTCAATTTTTTCCCCAAACAACAAGGTATCGAAATAGGCCGGTACCAATGTCCTGTTGACCTTCTTTCGGAATGGGACAATTTTAGCTATTTTGCATGCAGTGGGAAAGAAGGCATTATTGATGCTCATTCAGTTTTTAAAGATAATTGTGAGAAGAAATTTTGCAATATTTAGCAACTTTTTTTTTTCAAAGAGTTGGAAACGCCGCTTCTTAAAATTCGGGAGGTTTTTTTTTGAATTCCCACTCCAAAAAATCACCTCTATTTCTACTGTATTCGCAAGAATATCACTGTAGTTTGGATATGTTGCCGGATTTTCGTTGGTAAATCTTGTTCTTGGCCTTAAGTTGCTAGTCATTGCATCAATGCTGGCATTTACTTCCTCCATTAACAACTCGAAATTCATTTAGGGGCCCTCCTTAAAATTCTGTTCGAAAAACAGTGCAATTGCTTCTGTCTTATGACTTAAGACATCACGCAGCTTGATCAAGTGTCTCTTTCTTCAATCTTTACCCAACCTTTATTTTTTTCATTTTCCACTTTCGAATTTTCACGACTCATTAAAGAGCCATCTGCAGCTAATTTCTCGTAAGCCATCACAGACAGTCTGCAGATTATTTCATTAAGCGAATATAAATACAGTATCGAATTCGATGAGGATGTTCCCATCTCACGATACTGAGATGGTGCGTCGCGCCCAGCCATAACCCAACCAGCATAATCGATTTATAATTGCCGCACATGAGATAACCGTCCCGCTAATATCAATTTCCTAAGCAAACTATTTGTTCAGCAAAGCGAAAGGAAATTACTTAAGCCCGTTCACGAGATACCACCGAAGGCTCGGATAGGCATACGAGTAATGTCATTTAACCTGAGCCATTATTCTCATTGCCGCTGTGGTCGATGGTGGTGCAGCAGTCCAAGAGTACCCACATACGACCAGACGCAAACCTTGGATGAAAATGTTGGCTCTTTAGGGTAGCTAAACTTTCTGTTATCGCCTCGTCACTTGGGCGTTGCAGTTAAGGCAGATAAATGGAACGGCTTTGTGTGGAGACAGCACTTTAGCGCTGCCTCTGGAATGTGTGCTGATTGAAGATTTAACAACTTGCAGTCGGAGGCGGAAAATTATGGCATCGCAGATGGTATCGCTGTGAGATGAGCAGAGTGCATTGGCGGTGTTTTTTCTGCCGCAAAGTGTTGCCCAATGAATGCAGACATTATTTGAATATTTATTATTTTTCATTTTATTGTCTAGGTTCAGAGATCATACCTGATGCTTTAACTCACTTGTGAACTGTGCCTAATCATAAAAGTTTGTCTTGTCAATAAACGGTCTCGTTGGGACAATGAACTCTAAATTTCGTCTGTTTACTGCTCCATTAATTTTATGTGAGGTTTTGGAGTGATGTCTTTTTTTCTTGTTCCGTACAATTGGTACAAACGTGATTACTGTCTAGCACGCTACTTATGAATCACTGCGGAAGTAAACAAATTACAACGATTTTAAACGCCAAGTTATTGTATTATGGTCTCATATCATGTTTAAGGGCTTGTATTCATTTCGGACACGCTTTCCAAAAGACCGGCCCCTTTAATGGGCCAATAAGATTTCCAACACATACAATGCGCCGCGAAATTCATCCTACGTCGGCGAAAACTTAGCATAAAAGAAACTTTTTGTCTGAAATTCATTGTAAAATATTTTTCACCAACCCGAACCCGAAAAAAAAAAAATGTTTTTTTTTTGCATTTGATTGCGACTTTGAATGAAGTTTGTCCATGTTTTTTTGTCGACCTTATTTCAAGACTTTCCACCTATTTTTGTGTAATCTGAGGTTTAATACCTTATTTATGTTTGCATAAATTTAATTAGTAAAAAAGATGACAATAGGATTGCGTTCGATCTTCCTTAATAGATGAGGGTTTAACAAACGCTGTTTTTAGAGCTACAAATGGAGCAAAAAAAATTAAATAAATTATCAATATTTTGGCCTTTTAACTCGCAAATTTTAATGGTATTAATTGTTTTATTGTTATTAAATTGTTACAAAACACATATGGTTACAGTGGCTGCATCTTATGAAGATCATAATATTGGTCCAATCTTGCACCACTTTGTTCAACCTAACCAGCTTTATTTTAGCAATAATGTTCCGAATGTTGGCTTCCATGTCCTTAATTTTTGCTATGGTTTATCAGCATATACCATATACAACATAGGCTGACATTTGGGTACATGTGTATGATTAATAGTCGCTGGGTGTGAAATCCGGAGACTTCGGTGGCCAGAGTCTAGCTTCACCATGTGTATGTTTGTGATAATGATAATTTTTCGCAAATGGCGGGGGTTGGTCCTAGAGTTTATTGCCGACTCCGAACGGCCCAAGAAGGTTGTACCCATGACAGTTTGTTCCCATAGGAGTGATTGTCAGTCACTCGCGAGAGGTGGAGTCGTCATAAATGTCAGATTCTCTTACCCAGGTTTCAGGAGCAGACGCACTTATCACTGAGCCAAGACTCCCATACTTTCATAATGGTACAGAACTTTTTTCTTCGCCGTTTGGGCGTTTTTTAAGGTTCCGTTTCTCAAAAGACAAAATGGAACCATTATAAAATCAGTTTGTTAACCTTCTGGCTATCATCATCCTTTTTCTCAGGAACGCATGGAGTTATCAAGTCATTTCAGGTACCTTAGAGCTGCCAAAAAGTCAAATTTCTTAACCGATGAAATTTAAAGAACTAACTACATATAGTACATCCAAGGCTGTACGGAACCTTCATTGCGTAAGTCCGACTCGCACTTGGTCGGTTTGCTTTATTTCGTCGTTCCGTTTGGCCAATAACGCTTCATTTTACTCTCCTGTGACTGGTCATCCCTTTTGCAGCTAATCGCTGAAGATTATCCCGGCCGAGCTTTGATTGAAAAAAGCCCGCTCGCTTACGCTGCATGAACACTAAGCCGGCCGTTGAATCCTCAACGCTTTTTCATCTCCAAGACATCTTGCGAAATAAATCTCGCCCGTTTGTTTTGAGATACCCACGGCCTCGCGAAACTTTACTTTTCAAACACTCAAAACGATTCGATACACTTGCTTAACGATTTCCGCATTCGTAGCCGCTGGTGGTCTTGTTATTCATCAAATCGTTTAGCCTGATTTGATGAATAACATTTTTCTTTCTGATTTTTTTTAACCTTGACATTTATTAAAACTTGGATTATGGCTTATTGGAAATATGTTCACATCGTGTTTCGAAGATAATATCTCCCAAATGTGGCCCATTGTTTGCGACGACCTGACGTGCTCTTTCCAATACTCTTCTGAAAATTTCAGGTCCCAGCGCCCTCACTTTTTGTCTGATATTGGCCTTAAGCTGTTGTATGGCTCTTGGCTTATTGGCATTCACCTCATATAAATTTAAATCGGGCGAACGCTGTGGCCAGTTAAAATCAGAAAAACGCGATATTATTCGGTCACCAAAAATTTCACTCAGGAAAGCCATAGTTAGACGAACTGTGCGAGCCGTGGCTCCATCTTGTTGGAACGACAACAAAAAATTGTTCTTTACCTCTGACCTTATTCAAATTTCAATCATTGACCGGTATTAGAAGCCATCTACATATGCCGAAACTTGTTCGTCGTTTCGAAAAAAATATTGTCCTTCTGAGGTTATTCCACACCATGGTGTGCATCTTAGTGGGTACACTTGATGTTCAATAATTATCTTCAATTTTGTCTATCACGTAACCGTTGAGGTGAGAATGGGCCTCATCCCACTCGTTGTTCTCTCGGAACATGTCTAGAAAATGCCGCACTAACTGAAAATGTATTTGTGGATCATTTATTTTCTACTCATGAACAAATTGAATCTTATATGTAAAAAGGTGTTACTGCCTTGAAACCGCCTAGAAGTCACCAACTAGTGAGAACATCGCTTGGTGGAAGTTTTGGGGTTTTTCCTCAATACTTGCTTGCACCCGAACAATGTTCACATCATTTCGTACTGAATGAGGTCTTCCAGCCCATGGAAGATCAAATACAGCCCCATGTTGCTAGATCAATCAGTAAATTGTTGGAGCACTGGTCGCATTTCGAACATGAAAGAAATTTCAACATAATCTTTGTGTCTGAATAATTGAATGTCGACCTTCAAAATAAAATTGGACTACTTTGGTTCTGTGTTCTGTGCTGAATCTTTCCATCATAATTTTCCCAAGTTTTTGAAAATGAATTTAAATTCACTAAACCAGCGAAAAACTGTTGTTCTCGAAGGAGCAGATGTGGGAGAACATTTCTGCAAAATTTGCAATGATTGTTCGGAAGTTTTTGCCATAAAAAAAATGTTTGTTCAAGATGCGATGCTCCTATTTTTCAATTATTTTTACTACGGCGAAAGTAGCGTCACTCAAAAAAGTGATGCTTCCAAACGAATGGAGGAAATGTCATGAAGCTAGCAACAGATGAACCTCTCGCAATAAGTCTTGGTTATTTTCTTGTGGCCCCACCCATTGAAAAATGTGAGTTTTCATCCCAGCCCAGTAAGTGACTTGACAATCCTCCACAAAAAAGTAGTCCGAAGGAGTTAATATGAACTCGATGACAGGCAGGTCTAGTTCTTGAGATGATTCACCGAATGTTTGTCTCAATATAGTTATGGTTTTATCCGGTGCATGGCATGTTGCCCCATCCTACTGAAACCGTGATTCATTGAATGAAACGCTCGCCATTGAAGAAGAAGTGGGACAATTTTGCACCGGTGGACAAACCGCACCATACTTTAACCTTTCAGGATATAATGGATGTCTCGAGAGACACGTTCGGTTACAGTAGAAACGCCAATTCTAATCACGAGTATAAAGAAGTTCGATAAGCCAGAAATGAGCCCAATCACTGATGATGATTTGATGGGAAAATTCGGTACAACTCCCAGTTGTGTTTTAGCTTATATATCGATTGAAAGACGGAAACGGGCCAAGGTTCTGTGGACGGCGTCGATAAACTTGTTTGCACTTTCGCACTCACTTCTACAGTCCTTCGATTCGCACAGTATGTGCTCGAGTTTGATGAACTATGACGAAGTTATAAATCGATCTATTGTTTTGTTTATTAGTTTATCAGATGCATGTTTAGGAGCACCATACAGTGCCCGATTCCTGGGCTAAGACACACATTTTCGGCAACTGTTGCAGTATTCTCCGTCGCCTTCTCGTTGGATAGGCGAGCTTGGCAAGAAAGTACCCAGAGTTGACGATTTCCCCTCGCAAAGTTCGCATGTTCGAAATGTCGGTTGAGTTTCGAGCATCTGATATCATTCTCGGGACAAAAAACTTACATAATAATTGTTCAGCTTGGTCTGCATGCGCGTTTGCAAATATAATCCTGCTGGTTTCAAATGTTGCTTTGAAGCGGATGAAAGGGAGTCGGTCGTTATCTGAGGCTGGAATCACGTTCATAAATGATTTTTGTTTTTTAACATGGTTGGAAATTTTGGAGATTCAGTTCCGTATTTCTGGGCATTGCGAGGTTAAAGCCAGTCAGTGACTACCTTACTCGTACAACAACAAAATTACGAAAAGAAGTAGGAATATGTGACATTATATCTAAAACGTAAACATAACCGGAGCGAAATCTCACTACTGGATATAAAAAATTAAAAAAAAATCTATAAAACAGGCTTCATGCTGCCACCAAGTCGAATTAAAGGTCATAAACCAGATTTTATGTGGCACATGACAAGTATAACAAATGATACTCATATTTAAATATTTGCCATAAACTAACATTGTACATATTTACGTAGCCTCACAGTTTAATCAATGCTCACTTAAAAACCAGAAGCCGCATGTTTGACGGTTCGTAATTATCTACGAATCTAAATGAACCAGATTAAGAGAGCATTACTCTTGCTTTGGTAAATGTTTTCCTAAATGAAGCGGAGAAAGTCAATAAAACGCCAATTCCACTCCTCGTAATAGATACGAACAGAACTATCTCTTCCTATCAATTGAAATGTATCTATATCTAGACCTCAAGCCGTTTTACGATTAAAGCTAAATAAAATTGTTAACAACACTAATGACCTTGGCCCACTCGAAAGCGTAATTAAATTCAGATTAGATAATAATCGCTTGGCGGTTAAATTGGACTAGTCCCCATTTTGAGACACGTCCAAGCGCTTCGGGTATTTATGAGATTGTCTTGGGGTTAAAAACTAAGAAAATAAAAATAAATTTCGCCATGAATATTGCGGACCACGAAAATGCTGCTCTCCTCGCTTTTTTTGTTTTTCTGTTGATGGTGCTAAATTGAAAGTTAGCCTCTCGGCTTTAGAGAACGTTATGCTGGAGACCTTGTGTCTTATGGGGGGCATTGAACTCTACACTTAAGCAAAAACGCTTTGTGACTTTAGCTTAGGGTCACGCAAATTTGCAATAATTTTTAAAACGTTTTTTAAAGCTGATGAAATGATATTATTGCTTAAATTGTTGTAGTTTAATATTATTTTTTATTTTTTCAATTCAATTTTGAAATGTGTCAAGTCGACCGAAGGGCAGAGCATGTGATCCCAAAGCCCGTATCTCTGCAATTTATGTGATGCAATTCTTCCACAGAGAGAACCCCTTCTGCTACGAATGAGCTATTCCGGTTATAAGGAGTTGGCAAAAAGTTGTAGGTTCAATTCCCGTACAAACAAATGATGACGCCAAGCGCTGGGATTTGTACTTTTCCTGCTCTTTCTTCTACCGTCTTTAAATCTGGCATGATTCTGGGAAGTTTTCAAAACTGCGAAATTTATACTCAACTGTTAACAACAAATATGACTAATTTCCTCTGAACCGGCTCAAAATTCTGCTATAACATCTATCGATATACTTAAATTATCGCAGGAAGTAGACATGAATTACAAAGTGAATAGAATGGCGACCACATCGGATTACATTGCTCCGTTCAATGATTTAAAAAATTAAGGATCCAGCCGCAAGTTTTACTACTAGTTGACTTAGCATTGGGTATTTTTCGAATGTCTTATCAAAATAAAAACCGGAAAAATCCAGGTTGGTCAATTTATATGCCCAGCTCAATAAGTATTATAAATGCTCCTGAAAAATTATCAAACTTGGCGTCGCATCTAGATGCTAATAACACCATTCTGGCTGAGTAGTTTTATCTCAGATCAAGTCAGACAGATGTATCGTACCAGAAAGCGTTTCAAAAGTAATTTCCAAGTAGACAAAAGTACTGGCATAATCCTGTTTGCCGAAAAAGTGTTTGACTCCGTGTGGAACAATGGACTCTTGCAAAAACTTGCTACCCTGAATTTTTCATACTATTTAGTAAGAATTACAAAATCCATTCTGTGTGGAAGAACGTGTAAGGTGACTTAATAACTCACTCTCGGATGACGGTAATGCGATTGGTGGTGTACTCCAGGGAGCAGTAAATTGTCCTGTCCTGTATAATAAATACACGTAAGACTTTGGCCGCCTTGGGAACTGTGATTCTGCTATCTTTGGTAATGAAACCTGCAGCTTTGCCTAGGTCTCGATTGGCTCCAATGATGAAATCAATCTGCAATCTGCTCTCAACTACATTTAATCGTATTTTAATAATTGGCAAATTAAATGAAACGCTTCAAAGACTCAGGCTGTTCTTTTAACACGGAAAAGTAGAGTCTGTTTCTTGCTAAGAAGCAGTTAACAAATAATTTTTTTTTTAAGTCATCCACAAAATGAATATAACAATCAAAACGTTGTACCCATTCTTCAATGGGAAATCGAAAATGAATGAGCCCTTCTGTTCGACGGCTCTCCAGTCTGTGTAAATTGTTCTAACAACCATACCCGCAAATTACATGTGTCCCAAATCATACTGCTCAAACTGATGTATAATCTACCTTGGCAAACTTTAACAAAAATTGAGACACTTCTAATAAGACTACAAAAATTGTTGCAACGCCTTAACTTGGCCTGCAGTATTTCTTAAAAGCAGTAAATATCAGATCTAGCTTTGTTAATTTCTAATTTCTAATATGATTTTTGTTTGAAGTAAATTTAATTATTATTTCATTTTTATAATAATATATTAAACCTGTATTTTTTTATTTATTTATATTTTTATTTTAAAAGATATTTATTTATCAATAATGTATGTATTTATGCTTTTCTGTTCTATAACTGTGATACATTTATTGAAAATGCAAATTATTATACTATATCAATGTGCAATAATTTATTTAATGAGAATGTTATTAATCGCTTCTATAAATAAATTAAGATAAGTTAAGGATCTAGTCTGGTTCGAGGTGAATGTTAAGGGCTAAAAGGATTGATTTAAAGGTCTAGATTGAAACTGTCATGGGAGTCCTTCAAACAAAAATAAAAGCAATATTTATTCAATATTATCCTAACCTAAGCATACTACTTCAAAAGAACTTGTGGTAATAATTAGTCAGCGTTTGAAATTGGGATAAAATTAATAAGTCTATTAAAAAAACAGATTCAAGTCATAGTTCGTCATATGGTTATAGCACTGATTTCCCAGGTTTTTCACCGGATGAGAATAATTCCTTGAAGCGCTCGTACCCAATTTTAGAATAAGTATTGGACATTATTAAGAAACGACAGAAAATTAAAACAACGCCATCTCCATGTCCACCAGTAGATAGCAATTGCAGAAGTCACCCGAGAGACAATATCTGAATTTCATGGAAAGAGTATCAAGTGAAGTGAGGAAGTGAAAGAAACTTATGTAAGAAATCACAGTGGGCGGTGATAGTAGCAGCCCAAATGCAAACAATATATGTTTTTTCTGCTGCAAATATTTGCCGATCAAAAGCCGATATTCTGGAAAAGTATTTTTAAATCGTCAAGAAGTTTAAATGCAATTGGCTATTTAAAGAAAACCTTATTTACAATATTGATCGGTCTTAAATGCAAAAATTAAAACACTGTCTTCGCATGACTTCAATTAATTGAATACATTCACTGACTCCAAATGACTTCAATGTATGCAGTTTGCATTCTTTTACAACCTTCATGAGGTCATCATTGCACACTTTTCTCTAACTTAACCAACAAAAAAATAATTGTCCTAAAAGTAAAATGTGAAGTTGGGTGTATGGGCAACCGAAATTTTTTTTTTTTTATTTTTCTTCTTTTTACCGAAATTTGCATATCAGCTTGTTTCCATAAGTCTATTAAGTCGATCGAGACTAGGCTTTCACACATAATTTCTGTAAGGTCTCGAGATTTAACTAAATTGTTGACGAATAAATTCTTTATCAACAGGAAAAATAGAGAAAAACAAAATGTCCACAGCATGTTAACCTTAAATCCAATTATATTATGGTAATCAGATAAAAAAATACTTAATAATGTTTTGTCCAATTTTATAAAATTAGTTTGGGGAGCTTTAAAAAGCAAATTTTCCAAATCTTGTTCTTGTTTGATAGTCTGATTCTTTTTACACCATAAATAATACTCATAAATAAAACTCTTGTGAAAATATTATAGACAAAATAATAAATATAATTTTCCCCCGGCTAAAAAAAAACGTTAAAATCAAGTTCAAATAATTATTCTTGACAAAAACGTTTTCATGCCTTCCATCTTTGGCGATGTTGTAGTAAATACCTTTTCTGTTTTTTTCGTTTTTTTGCAACATTAATTCATCACTCTAATCGAGTCCAGTTAAAGACTCTTAAATACTTTGTTTATAATTTATCACACAGGATGTCAGCCAAATGCCCTTCTCTTCTCTTGTCGTTTGTCTTCTTCAGTGTCTTCTTATTGGCACATAATAAATTACTATGTATTCAATGATCTTAACCGAAAAAATGTGATCAATAAAAGAAGAAAAGACGCTATCCAATTTGATAAATACATTTATTTTTTTACACCAGCTTTATTCACGTCACCGGATGCAGGGAGAGCATAGTCATTGGATTTGTTTTTTTATTTTTATTTTTTAAATCAGATATCGGGGCTCTCCCAAGGGAATTTGTTACTATTTCCGTTGAAATCTTATTAATGGTGTATCTCCCCAAATATTTATTTTTTCTAATCTCTTTTCACTCGCCTCGAGATCGTAGGGCATGTTTGAAGAAATATGGTCGCTTCACGAATACTTACGTACTCGTAAATTATTATCAGTCCACCGAAATGGATTACAGATGTTGTTGGATTGTCTGTGCTGGTGTGCTAAGCGATTGTTAGTTCTTTTGATGTTGGTTCTCTTAATTTTCAATTTAAAAAATCATTAGATGATCTTTGACACTTCAAGCACTGTTGTTGAATGTTTATGGAAAAGACTTTCCCAACAAAAATAATAAAAAACGCGTTGGAGTATTTTTTAGAAAACAATTAGAAGAAACCAATTTCAAAAGTGCATTTTGGAGAAGTGTTTTCCTATTTTAAAATTACTGACTTTTATTATCGAGATAAAATATAAAGATATGTTTAAGTGGAATGGAGGGTCCATTTTGTGGAAAAATAACGATAGAGAGGAAATAAAATTATGTCATAATTATGACTCGTAGAATGAATAGGGGAATTGACGGTGGAGCTTGCCAGGAGCCAAATTTTACTATGGTGTCCATTCGCGAACGGTTTGGAAGTAGGGAAAAATTGTTGGCATACACATATGTTTACGCAGAACAATGTAAGATGGTGGAAACACTTCGAAACTAGAGGCCGCGAAAATGCGGAGGACAGGACGTGTGGTTAAGACAGCAGGCAATCTTCTCAATGAAATTTTTAGACATCTTCACTATTCTCCCAATAAAGCACATGCGGTGTGCTGGAAAATAGAAAAAGTACTGCCTATTCCAAAAGAGGCAAAGATACCTCCAATTTGATTTGATTTGATTTATTTATTTCTTATAACTAACAAATGAAGATTATGTTAATCTTAGGAATATTGTAAGACTTCAACAAACTTCACAAACAAAATACATGCATAGTAAAGTTTAAATAACAAATAAAATAAATAAAATAAAAATGATAAAATAATAATATAAGTGAAATGAATCTAATCAGAGGCCAAGTGTTGATGAAAACATTTTTTGAAATTTGTCGCATTCGCCATTCTTCAGAGGGTTGCTGGCAGAGAGTTCCAAATTCGCGTTACTTTTACAAAGAATTGTCGCTCTGAACATAAACACGAGAACTTGGGTTGAACTAACATCAACAACCTTCGTGATTGGAGAAAATTAAGTTTTTCGTTCAAATAATCTGGCTGCTTAATTCGGATGTACGAATTTAAGAGACACAAGGACTTGTATTTTAAGAGGGCATCGAAAGAGTACCCGTTTTTTAGTTTTGAGAAGTTTGAAATATGGTCTCTTTTTCGCAGGTTAAATATATAATGAGCTGTGTTTGTGTTGGCAACATTAAGTTTTCGACTACTGTTGGAATTTGGACACACGAAGTTCTCACAACCGTACAAAAGAGCTGGTATCAGGAGAGTTTTAGCTAACAAAAGTCTTGTTTTTGAAGGAATGAAGTGTTGCGTGGCCCATAGAGTACGAAGCCCACCATAAACCTTGCCGATCGTGCTCTTAATAAGGGTATCCCATCAAGGGTGCGGTTTAAAACTAGACCAAGGTTTCTAGCAGTATCAAACCACTCTGTACGCGTTCGCGCTAGTTTGACTTCAGGAAATACTGACACATCCAATACCCTGCGGTGTATTGGAAGTTCTTTTAGATCATGGTTTAGATCATGTGCTGTGGCCCGTTCAAAAGTACTTGCGAGGTTTTCGTTAAGCAAGTTACCGGTTTCCTTTACCTTTTCGAGAGGACAGCGTAAGTAAAGTTGTGCATCGTGTGAGTTCATGTGAATTGAACAGTATCAGATCAGACAAAATCTAGATTCAATAAGTCTTCGTGCGACAATCAGTAACGTATTCGAAAAAGTCGTTAATAGAGCCCTGACTTCGTGTGTTGAGTATAAAAATGTAATTCAAGGGTGATCGATTCGGTTTCAGGGCCACGCATGATCCTATATATGCAAAGTCGAAACTGACGTTTGATGCTTGTCTGGTTGTTTTGAAAAGGGCCTTCGAAAACGTTTACTTGGCAAAAGCAAAACACTTGTGAAGAATGGCAATGTGACTTCAACTGGCATGTCGGAATTAATGAAACAATGTCTACAACAGAATGTGGCCAATTCTCCGATACTTTTCAGCGTTTGAACAAGTCATCTCAGAACTCCTCTTCACTATGATAGAGCGTGCGCAGACGGCTTGATCGCATACGGATAGGGATCGAAGACTTAGTTATTGCGACAATTGGAATGGAACTTAAAGGTTCCAGAAAACAAAAGCTTTACTTTTCGGGAATCCATTGTCTCTTGGCCTTTTGAGATATTAGCAAAATTGGCGAAATAGAAAAAATTAAAGAAAAATTACAAACGCTCGTATAAGGCCAGTGAAATGCACGGTCTAGAAAATTTAAATTGAAATCAAGTTTACTTTTTGTTTGGAAATGAAGGCATATATTTAATACATAAAAATCTTGACGAAAAAGTGGATTGGTAAGCATACTTTCATTTACAATAGCTTTGATAGAAGCATCGACAAAAGCAGCACAAAAGTCACCCATATTATTCAATTCAGTTCGCGATTGAGTTGTCAACTGAATTGATATTCAGCCAGATATTTCTTCAACTGAATTGAAAGACTACTGCTCGCACTATAAAAAATTTATATATATAAGTATATATATATTTTTTCCTATATTGTATAAAAAATTGGAAAACGTTTTCGAATGAATAGTTAAAATAGTCTAAAAATAATTGAGCCTCTTACGAACTTTTAAATAAAGTCGGTCCATTTAAGAAAAACAGAAGATTGAAAGCAATTAGACAAGTGATTAGCCGCATGACTTTAGTCACCCGTTTAAGTTCCTAATAAGGGTCTAATTTTGTTTCCATACTTCACCTTCAGCAATTAGAAAAAAAATTCTCCTTTGCTGTAAGGCGGCCGGGTAGTCTTTGGATATCCATCTTCTCGCACGCTGTTCTTTAATTTAGCTTAAGGCAATTAACTAATTAACAACTATTTAAAGAAAAAGAATGGTCCTTTTTATGAAGCCATACCGTTAATGGAGAACAAGCAAAGCTGCAACTATGAGCACATTCAAATAAAGGCATTTCCTTTTAAATTTGTCAGCTAGTCAACTGATTTGTTCATACACAGTTCAATCGTGTTGAAATACACATTCACATCCAAAAATCAAAATATTTTGAAATTAATTCTACCAACTCGTCAACTATTAAAACGAACACTCTTGCGTGTAACTCCCTTTTCGTGTTAACTTAAATTTATAAAACAATCTATAAAATCTCTCTGTTTATAATGAGAATTATCGTAGTCACGTTCCCTGATTTAAAAGCCTTTGGTTGCACTTCCGTACTAAAAAGAGTTCGTAGCTTCCTAGTCACCATAATATTCCATCTTTTCAATAACCTGCCAGTAAATCTTGATCTTGATCTTGTTTCTGATTACAGTATCTAATGACAATGTGAATAGACACAAATGAAAGTTTTTTTTTTTCAAAAAGGTTATAAAAAAAATAGAGACAAATGATATCTTGCGTAATAGCTAATTGCAACACGGCATTTGATGCCAGTTAATCAGATTTTAGTTTGAATTATTAATGATGCATTGTTTTTAAACTGACAAAGCTCTGTTAGCAAGCAAAACGAAAGTACTGTGGATTAAGTGGCCTTTTTGACTTGTCTGCTTTATGGATTGTGGAAAGCTTGAAATTGTGTGAATACTTAATAAATTATTCATCACACAGTGCAACGATTAGTATTGTCGTCAATTTTCTTAATTTTCAATCGCAATCATCTTAATTTTCTTATTCAACTGGTTAGTAATTAATGACTTATATCAATTAGCTTTACAATGTTTTGTTTTGTGAGTTTATTAAAATTTGTCAATGAACTCATATAAAATCTTTTAAGAGTTAGTCTCTAGAGTAGAAAAATTAAATAATAAAATATAAAAATAGTTAAACTAAATTTATTTTAAAACACAACCACTTTCAAGACCCTCTTTTTATTAGCATTAATTATGTCCACATAAGCTGTGATGACATATGTAAATGGATAGAAGCAAAAGAAAAAACATTCCCATATTGAAACCTGGTAAAAATGCTTCTTTGCCTTCGAGCCACAGTCCAATTAGTTTTTTGGGAGCCATAAGTAAATGCTTTCAAAGAAATTTGAAAACCGACTTTTGACATTCATTGACGACAATAACATCCCATCAAACGAACAATTTGTTTTGAGGGCCTATCACTTGTAAAGAGCACCAGGTAAACCGTCTTAGAGATGAGATTAAAAATAATCTAACCATCAGAAAGAGTACTAAAATGGAACTACTTTACATGAGAAAGCTTTTGATACAGTCTCGCACAATGGGCTGCTTCGTAAAATGGGAAGTCTTCGCTTTCCGTGTTATTTAGAAAAATTCTGCAATAATTTTTTAGTTCACGCGGTTTAAAAGTATATCTTAACAATTGACTTTCGATTAGTCACCTGTTAACGAAGGAGCTTCACAAGGAACTGTTATAAGTCCTGTTTTATTCAACATATACATCTCTGACTTCCCTCATATGGAGAACTTTAAAACTGCTTTATTTGCAGATGGCATTTGTATTTACACATCCGATGTAATTGGTTCTTATATCGCAATTAATTTACAATCGGCTTTCAATATAGCCCAAGATTACTATAAAAATTGGAAAATTAATATAAATGCTTCTAAGACCTAAGCTGTCGTTTTAACCCGTAAAAGAAAAGCTTGTTCTCTTCTAAGTAACAGTCTTTTAATCAACAATCTTCAGATTGAGTGGAAGGCCAGAGCAAAGTACCTTGGGGTACACTAAGACCAACGGCTAACTTTTGATATTAAGTTTCTTTTAAGAAGTTAGAAAAAATGTTAAAGTGACTACCAGAAACCTTTATGCATTCATTTGTACCTTTTGATTTTTGAGGTAATTTTCAAGGCGAAAATCGAAGTTAGGTTCATCTGACCAGGTTTGTTTTTTTTTTTTTTGCGATTTTTGAGTGAAGATCGTATTGAAAATTGATCCTCCCGAAGATTGGTTACCTTTTTTCTCCCGGGTTTTTCGCGATCTTGGTGCGCACCAGTTTTGCTGCACCAATTAATTACATTTTGCACGGCACCACGTGATTAATCCACTTCTTTCGCAATTTCAGCCTGTTTTTTGCCTTCCTTAAATAAGTGCTGTATTTTAATACATTAAGCCAGACTAAGTTCACATGTCTTTGGCATTTTGAAAGAAAAAATAACAAACTTAACAATTAATAATAGTAGAAAGTAACTTGGCAGGCAAAGGCAAAGGCTGTATTCCCCGCCCGCTTACAACAAAGCGAACTTATTGTCCAAAAAATGTTGTTTAAAAGGCAATTTTACTTTTTATACAATAAGCAACAGGTTTTTTATATGAATCTAAAATTTTGTATTCAAAAAACCCCTGACAGATTTCAATCCATTTTTTGTATATATTTTATACATATATTTACAATTTGTGCCTTAATCTTAACATACAGAGATATGCTATCGCGGGCTTTTTAAATGACCTTTTTGAGTTCTACAACTTTTCTATAGAAAATAATAAAACAACTCTTACCTTTAAGGCAGTGTTAGCAAGCAACGCATTCGATCGATAATTTTTTCATCGAATTTAGTTATAAAATTGGACGCCACGAAATTCCCTTTTTGTAAACGGAAATATATATTTATTCCGAAGTTCTATTGCAAATATTGGTGAATGAATTTAAAAAAATCAGATGAGTAGCCTCCAAGATTATTTCATACATACAAACTTACAAACATAACCTTATTATAATATTAGAAGAGTAGATACGATTTGGTAAAAACCGTAATAACTCATAATTCACCCGTAGTTAAAATATTTTATTTAATGTATATCAAATTTTAGTCTCGGGTTGAGCTTAGATAAGTCAGCATATCAATTTACTCTGCGTAAAAAATTCTGCCTTAAATGCTTGTGGTGTCTAGAGTTGAGGCTGTTGTCCTTTCCTACCTTGACTTGGCGCGATTTATGCGTAGGTCGCATTGAAGAATCGTGTGAAAGCATCAAATCACCAATTACTTCCAATAGCCGACTATGTTTGTTGTTGTTTTTTAAATTTTTTTTCTTTGCATTAAAGCCGAAACGGGTCGTGTTGTGTGAGATGTGTCTTCCATGTCTTCAACGTACATATCTACGATTGTTGTCCAAAATAAGTCGGATAACATTTGGCTATAGCTATGAGAAAAGACGGTGACGGTTTAATCAGCCTCAAATTCAAAAAAGCATACCCCATTGACACAATCCAACCAAAAAGAACTTTGACTTTATTTAGATACAATGTAAGTTAACGTATCCAAACCGAGTGAAAAATGAACAACATCTTAAATGCAAAGTACGCAAATAGATTTGAAGCTTCTGCAGAACTTTCATAAAGGGGAGTCACATTTTCGGAAGACCGTGCATATTGCATTATGGCAAACCGCTTACAAAAAAACCCAATGTTTTAAGTCTCGAATGATGTTTTTGATTGAACTAAGTCAAATCCGAAGCACGAATTGGATCCATTTGCATGTCACTGATCAATTGGAATAAATTAAAAACTGAACGAGGTACTAGCACGTAAGAGCAGAAAACAATTCCCAAACCAGAACACACAATTGCTATCCTACCGCATAAATATTTTTGAAGCACACAATGAACATCATAAAGATAACAATGCTCATCCATTTGGCAACACTGAAATTCCAAATGTAATCTTAACCTCTTTGCAAGCTTAGAAAAAAAAAAAATAAACAATGCTAAACAGCCATTTCTTTACTATTACCATTTCTCTTAAGACGGTTCACATAAAGAATCTTAGTGATTTGAGTGAGCCTGAGTACCTCAGTTGGGCGTCGCGTCCGCGTCGTTTTGAATTTCACTTCATTCTCATTATTTTTAGTCATATTCTGGGCATATTCATTGCATGTCATTGTTGAGCAATCCATTTGCCAGCAGTATGTAAGCGAGCCGAGAAATTGATGTCGTACTTCGAAAAACAAAACATTTTTTTTGCACAATTAAGTGAGTGTTTTACTTGATAGCTTGGTAAACAAAGAAGGCTGTTGAAATTGAAGCTTTGAAGAAGATCCGCATATAATTTGGCTGTCATAGCTTGCGATGAATATTTTTTTGTTTTTAGGTCAAAACAAAGCAAACTCAAGAAATTGTATGTTATGAACTCAAATTCGAACTCGAGGTTGTTGATCTACTCATGAAGTTTGAACTTATGTGCAAAAATATCACTCAAGATAGCAAGGAAGTATTTTAAGAATGAAATTGAATTTCACTTATTCAAACATAAATTGTTAATGGTTATTCTGCAATAGAGCCGAGATGAAATATTTTACAAAGCTCAAGACCACCTTTAAATGTGTTTCATTTCAAATGCAACTAATTGATTAGCTTAACTATAGTTCATGCTTGACGAAGCTAGCTTTCGTACAAATAATTGTCATTACATCGGCCCCACAAGAGATTTGTTTTTTGTTTATTTAAATCTGGGACAAAATTTATGCCAGGCAATGAAATACATTTATCAAACGAAGAAAATATACACTTAAATTGCTGCAACCCAAAAAGACTCACGTTTTCGTCATTGTTAAGTTCATCTTTCGTTTTTATCACATCAATTTGGCAACCGAGATCATATAGAGGTCCTGTGGTTGATAGTCCGAAAATATGACATTTGCTTCAACTTTATAAACTAGATTATTCCCATTCAACCCATTGAACTTATGCGGGCGCTCTTAACTTAAAATAATTCTTACAACGGAAACATCGGATCTGCAGATTAGGGCATTAAGGCTCTTCTAACCATGGCCTCATTATGCATTAAGGCAATAGTGAATTTTTTGATTGCATTGTTCAAAGTGGTAATATTATGTGCAGCTGATCTTTTTATATCAGTGTGATCCTTTTCTGACGGGTTCATGCGCCCTTCCGTTGCCAATGATATTTCTTGTGTTTCATTTGTTACCCTTACAGCACGTATCGTCAAACTATGCTTCGAAACTACTTTAAAAGTATATATTACCAGTTATATGCTTGCCTTATTCTTTATCGATCGCTTTAAGGATTAAAGTAAAGAAGTCGAATCCCGTCCGGTCCAGCCTTCTTGACTTAAACTCGGAGAACCAGCGATTGTCGTGATATTCAACCAAATTATGTTTGTAGTTTCGACTAAATTTCGATCCATTCACTAACTTAAAATCGGATTTGGCGGATTAGTATTTTGTCATAACTTAAAAAATCTTTCCAGTTTATGTTGGCTTTCCGTTTGTCGATCAGCGGGCGGATTATTAAATGTCCTGTCGAGGCGTAAGCAAAATGCTAAACGACTACCCTACTCCAACTTATTAAAATTGTTTTGATTTGATATAATTATGACAAAACGCTAAAATAGCATACTTTTCTTTTTTTTCTTCTTCTTCCTGCTGCTTTAAAAATTCCTAATACTTAATATATCTTTACTTTTACACAATAAAGTATTTTCTTTAACATTCAACTATTTGAATTGTGAGCTGTCAAAAACTAAAGCTTCTGTCTAATAGGTAGAAAATAATCTCGGTCGAAAAAATTACAGATAGCGACCCGACTCGACACCCGACTTTTGTTTCAACATTTAATAACTAACCCTTGGGGTTTGGGGTCTCAGTTTCGCACAATTTTTTTGTTTTAAAAATGGCATTGTAGCTCCTCACCTTCTCTAAAACAATTGTTTTTATGACTAACTGCAAAGTCAACTTAGAATGGCTTAGTACAGTTCGTTAGCATAAATACTGTCAAACACGGTCAAAAAAACACGGCCTAAGCATCAAGTTAGTGAGCATCGAATTGCAATCCTGTATTGAAATCTGCCTCATCTGCCTTAATAGGATCTCTGTCTATATGGTATTGGGATCTGCGGTCGGCAAACACAGTTCTTGTCATTGCTGTCCAACTGCGTTGAATCATTTCATGAGGTGTGACAAACCCTTTTTCGGAACCTGAATGTACCATAGTAGTGGTCCGGTTCAAAGTTAGCTCTTTATATTGTCGGGACGTTCAGTTAACTTGAAGAGTAAGTATTTAACATTGTTTGGAACGTGATTCTTTTGATTGTTTGTTTCTTAATCAAGAAAAAATCAAAATGAAGGTTTAGAGATGTTTTCCCGGACAAACACGTTGAAATTGCAGTGTTCGTTCTTAATACCATAATCAGGACATTGATCACTGGTCCTTCCAATAAGCTCTCATAAGCTCACATTAAGAACGTATTCCTTTTGTTCCTTGGTGCAGATATTGGTGAATATTTTATATTTATTTTGGTGTGTGTTTTTTATCAATATTCGTGCATATGCCTGAAGCAATTAAACTCTTTCCTAAGTCTTCTTGGTGTGATGAGTCCGCATTTAACTTCATATTACTATTGCCACATTCAATTAGTATTCACTCACTGCAATTCTGTCCTCTTTTTTTGGTCCGATCCATTTAGTCGTAATTTTTAAATAACGTAGGATGTCCAATCTCCAGCAGTCTTTAGTCTCCATGAGTTGGTCGGCCGCACGTGGGTTAAATATAAAAACGTTGTCCTATTTCTGACAGCATTCCTATCCTAGGTCTGTTATAATTTTATAATGATTTTACTATTTTCATAAAGGAGTTTTTACCGACTTTGGAAAATTTGATCTTTTCAATGAATTGAATTCCTTCGACGAATATTTCAACCTAAAACATTCTTGGCAGTTCCCACAAAAGTTCGTTTCGGCCACAGGCAGGGACGCACGGTAGTGACATACTAACACAGTTGTGCAGGTGTAGGGCTAAGTATCCCCTGTTCAAAGAATTACAAACCTTGATAAACTTTAACTCACACTTAAATTATTGTCCTGTTGGTATCAATGAAAGTTTCTTCTTCGGTCTTACTTAGATTCATTTCGAACGACTCCTACCGACCGTCTCTTATACGAGTAATCCAAAACAGTAGTATCATCATTCTCATCTTGGAAATTATAATTTTTTTCTTGCGTCTAATAACCCTTAAAAATAATAATAACCGATACAGCGCCAGAGGCACTTGTTCTAAGCTTCCGATTACAAGGTTTCAATAAAATCGTCTAAGTGACGTTCCACTATCGATGGGTGAAGCAAATCAAAGCAGTTCCACCATCTGCAGTATGTTAAAATCAATTTTAAACCAATTATATTTCCGGCATCCACAGGAACGAATAAAAGCCCATTCAATTGGAACGCCACAGCCATAAATCTATCATAGAAGGCCACCACTTGTTCTGCCTCCCTGTCGACTCAGGTTTACCCACTTGGCTGGCACTAAACTGCACTGACGATGACGTTGATTACATAAGACGCCCATCATCCAACTGTGTATAGATTAAGAGACTTTCCATTTCATCGAAAGAACTACTACCCGAGTAGGAACAAAGAATGAAAACTAGGTTAGCGCTTGGTGAGTCTCCGATGATGCGTGATCTGGTTTGAATCGAGTGTCACTTCAGTCCTCAGTGTCGTCGGAACTGTTGAGATACGAACAAAGATGTTAACCAAAGATCCAGCGTTTGATGGATGTTTTTCTTCTTAAATAGAGAAACAAAATTGCCAAAACAACATTCCATGAATCAGGCCATATCATAATCATATTCGTAGCTTTGACTAGTCCAGTGCAATGTTTCTGCGTCCACTCGTATAACCGCAATCGGTGGTGGCTGAGGTTTATATTTGGTCAGCAATAAGCTGGCGATATTCATTAAGTGAAGTACCACTCAGGAGTGAAGTGGCGCTGATGGGTTCATTAGTTCCACAATTCCATCAAAAAAAAAAAACATTATCGATATAGAGTAAGCTCCTCTGTCACCGGTGTGATTATTTATTTACTGTTTACGTCTTGTGCGCATGAGAGGTGACTTTTAAACCTGTTCCCGCCCAAGTCGGATGCCTTGCCTGGCATTAGTTCCAATTTTGGATTTTTTTTTATTTATTTATTTATCATTCGTTTGTTAATTCGTTTTTGGCCGTGCGATTTTTTGATCAAACGAATGTCAAACAAAAATGTATCCGACAATAAGCCGATTTGGCGAAGGCTATTTGGAGGGATTGTTTTTTTTTTTTTTTGTTTTGCTCGTGTTTTTATTTGCCTTTCTATGGATGAAATGTAACGTGTTTTCTGCATGTGCGTAGAAATATCTAGCGATACGAGTTTCCAGAGTGAATGACCATTTGGAGTGAATAGATTAGCAGGCGACTTTGGGCACCTCGGGGCAGTAATGTCTATGGGGGCTTTGTGTTTGGTTTCGTTCGTGTTGTTACTGTGTTTCTGAAGCGGTGACAGTGAGTGCTTGCTTTCGGATTCGATTGGTATACTGTTCTTGCAATGAGGAGTACCGGTAAGGTTGGGACAGTGAAAACAGTGAGGGTTTTTAAGAAGTAACAATATATAAACATAGTTAGGATAGTGTTGCCAGATGAATGACTACGTCAGTCTCTACGCCGAATTCAAAACAACAAACGTAGAAAGTGGAGTGAATTATTTCTCGAGCTGCTTGCAATTCCGTAACAGAAAGCTCTTTTGAATTTGAAAAGATAGTGAATTTTCTAACTTTTTGTGCTTCTTGTGTGACTTTTTCTACTTTACTTATAGGGCCCGACCCGTGAAGAGTCTCTGCCTGAGACAGCCTTCCACTCTTGTCGATCCTGGGCATGCTGCTTCCAGTTATCAAGACCAAGTGCTCCTACATCCGCGATCGCGTAAACCTTTAAACGGAGGTTCGGCCTTCCTGGTCGTTTCAAACCTGTGGGATATGATTCGAAGATCCCCTTTGCTGCAGCATTATTCTTCATTCCCTCCATATGGCCGAGCCAGTGTAGTCGTCGTATTTTGGCTTTTTGTACTACATTCAAATCTCGATACAACTCGTATAATTCGCGTTAATAACTTCTCCTCCATTCTATTCGAAAAAGAATTTTTCTCTCGAAAGTGCTCAGTGTTTGGTGTGTCGCTTTTCGAAAAAAATACAGCATTTTTTAATAAGCCAAAGTCTCATTGATTGGAAAACTGGCACCACCAGTGAAGTGGAGAACGAAACATTACTCTCAATAAGAACCCATATGTATTTGTGTTACTTACCACAATTCTTCTTACCAGATTCGCGATATACTAAATTTTCCCTCTGGTTCATTATCGTTATATTTCGTGGTTCTTAAAAAAATGCCGGCGGGATTATTTTCCAAAAGCAAATGCACATCAATTGGTGTTTCTGATTGCGTATAATTTTGCAATTTTTTTGAGGGTTCCAAAAATCATCACATCACATTGCTGTCAGCGTTTTGCCTTCGCAACATACCTAATGAGAGTTCATCTTCACAAATCATTATTAAGACAACAGTCAACAGAGAACATGCGGACATTAAGCTGATGTGAATTATAATTCATAACTCACAGCAAAGTTGTTGAACATACTAACGTCAGTTTTATTCAAAATTTGGTAGACTAATAGATCCTGGATGGAGCGGGTGACAGATCGCACGACCCTGCATATTTGAAAAATACGGGTGTATTTAGTAACCGAACAGCAAACATGAGAAAAATATTCAAGCCGGCGTCCGATGCGCTTTTCACACTAATCCCGCGTTTAACGTGGTCATACAATGTTTAACCACAGTTGACTCTAACATTTTGTCTCCTTCGTTAAATTTTCCAAATTGCTTAAAATATTCTTCAACTTATTCGCAATGTATTTATTCGTGGAATAATGGAAATTAAAAAACACTGGCTTTAAATAAAGTCTTCTCGATCTGCCAATCTGCCGGATGATTCTTAGTACTTGTTTATTTCCATCAATTTTGTCGAACGGTTAGCAGGGAATGGATCTTACTTCTGGTGCAGAATTTTCGAAAACTATTTCCGATGCTTTATGAAACTTCAATTTCAATAGTTTTTAATACCGTGCCGAATATTTGGAGGACGATTGTTCTTCGGTTACATTTCGTCACCCCACTTTTGAATTCAAACGAAGATTGTCGGAATTAAAATGAATTTGCCTTTGACCAGACGGAACACGATTCATTGTATCAATCAAACAATTGTTGCCACTTTTCTGAAGCTATTCCTGTCGGATTTGTGTCTGATTGCGTGTTAGTAACTTAGTTCAGCATTGTCCTGGCGAGTTTCAGTGGCACTATCTACATACATGCTTTGCTCATGTCGGTGGAGGTGACCTTTTTAAGTCCTTATTGAACCACATTTTATTTTGATTTGAGGGTGGAATCAGCTGTGTTCCAAGTTGAGAATAATTAGCTCCGAGAAAAAAATATTCACTGGAAAGTAACATCAGTGAGTTGGTCCAAATGTGCAGAAAATTCCACTGATCTACAATGAAAAGCCATGGTTTTATTGTTGTCTTTTTGTTGGTCTCGATAATGCTAAGAAATTTTACTCTTAGCAGAAATCGTCTTCGAATGTGTTGATCCTATTGAAACTTACAAGCAGATTACATATCATAATGCTTTATAAAAATATAAAGGGTGTCAAAAAATTGTCACCAACCTTTTCCATTTTTATTCATTTTTAACAAGAACAAAATTTTTCAAATGTATTTTCCAGTCGCAGATGGTAACAAACGTAGAAAATCAAAAAATCGTAATTCAACCGTCCCAAATTCGTCCACATACACAAGAGATCATCTGGACGCATGGTTAGAAACATGCCTGAAAGATGCCAGCTCAACACAATTATCATCTTCATCAGAATTCCTGGACTACAATCCAACAAGTAGTTTCCAATCGGGCAAAAAAACTCAACCACAACAACAACAGCAGCAAGCTCAACCCTATCATATCCAGATTCAGCAACAACAACAATTCCAACAAAACTATCAACAACAATTTGGTGGTCCTCCAAGACATCCCTCATATCCTGCTCCTTTTAACCACGGCTTCCAAAAGGTAATTCCAACTAATTCGACCTTTTTCAATAGCAAACAATAATAATTCTTGTTTTTAAAACTTCGCAGAACGTGCCAAACTTTTTCAAAAATCCATTGAATAATCGCTTTGTTTTCAATCCAAATCAGTTACTTCAACATACCGATGGTTCAGTGGAATTCGCCAGTCTTCCACCGATCGTTAACCTACTGGGATCGGAGAATGAGAATAACTCAACAGATGTCCTTGATGGGAGTAGCAATCCAAATATGAGCAGAGGGTGAGTTTGTTTTATTTTGTGCAATAATATTTTTATTTGTGGGCTGAGACAGTTTCAGATTCAGTGATCCATGTTTACTTAATCCGTCCGATAATGATTCCAAAGTGAGTGGCCAAAATACGCCAGATCGAAAGAACTACACGAATCCAGCCGAAATGGAAAATAATAAATTCTTTGCGGCTTTAATGGAACAAATTAACTTGTTGCATGAGACAAATTCGAAAATTTGTCGAAATCTTCACGAGACTAAAGGTGAGTTATGAAGTCATGAATTAATCCAAAATTTCATCAATTCATTTTACATTAACACTTGGACCTCTATGTGCGTGGGGGATTTGTTAGGAGTCGTCCCTTTTCGTTTGTTTTTTTTTCCGAGGGCCTGCAGTTTTGTTTTATTAATTTTGAAATATGCTCGTTTTTTGTTTGCTTTCGATTTCTTTTGCTTCCGCATCAGTCGGAATCTATTCTTGATATAGAAGATATTGATTAGCTGTTTCTAAAAAAAACATTTTGCTGTTTTAAGAGTTGCTTAATACGAATCAGAAATTTGCAAAATTTCGTATCCAATATGGCAAACCATCAATCGTCGTGACATCAACATTTATAACAATATATGAGACGAGTCTTTGACTTTGTAAACGACCCAAAGAATGTTTTAGTTTCTTGGTGTTCCAAATTGGAAGCGATATTTTCAAAATTCGATTTCAGATTCGAAATGACAGTGACCCAATGATGATTGTTTGTCTTAACACATTCGTTATGATAGGCAATGTACAAATCGCATACCGGTAGTCTTATATCATCCTCAACACAGCAGCTTGTACAGGTAACGAGTTCCGCTGACACCGTTTTGACCATAAACTTCAATAAACATTTTTATGACATTTTAAATTGGAATCTTTATGTTTTTGATCTTCATAATAACCCGCCTTCAAACAGAAGAACTCACTTTTTATAACATACTGGCCATTGAATGGTCTGGCACATTGCTGCCATGCTGGATACATATATCATTATGTCATTATCCTGCTACTTCCAGTAACCTGGACCAAGCGCTCTGGCGTCTGCGATCGCTTGATCCTTTAAAACAGGGAGGTTCGGTCTGCCTTGTCGGCTCGAAGATGAGGGCTTCGATTCGAAGATCCTCTTTGCTGGAGGATTATTAGTCATTTGCTCGATGTGGCCGAGCCAGTGTAGTCGTTGTTTTTTTGCTTTTGAACTTCATCCACATCTTAATACAGATCATAGAGTTCGCGTATATATCTTCTCCTCCATGCACACGACAAGAATTTTTTTCTCTTGAAAGTGCTCAAAATCTGTTCTGCCTTCGCGTTTGATAAGAATCTATCAGATTGTTGAGAAAAGGTTTCAGGCGTTCACACAAAGCGGCAGAGAAGATCTTGGGGTCTCCTTTCTTCTGCAAACGATACTGAGATTCCACTCATTGGACATTCTTTCCTCCAGCCATATCTTATATCTTGCTTATCCTGGTTCGGCTTCATTCTCCCCCCTCTCTCGTTTGCAGCCGCCAACAACGTTCAATCGGGATTAGCTCCATCTTCTGTCGAAGGTACTAGGCTCCAAGATTTCCCCACGGTGGAGGTGAGAGTAGGAGTTCGAAGACAGAGGCTATGTGCCGACGCTTGTGGCTCCATGGTTCGAATGTCAACGCTTTGAAATCTAGCCTTTGGCAATATACAAAAGTACAAAAGTTAAAACGACCTGTTTGCTCCTAATTAGAGTAGAAGTTATCTTATTTCATGCAGGACGTATGGTTTTTGAAGAAGTTCTTCTGCTTTGTTTGTTGGTTCAAGACATTGCATATCGCATAAACTTCCTCCTCGGAATAAAGAAACCCGTCAGCGATAACCTTAAACAAATCTTTCTATACGTGTTCATATCCCGCTTTCGCCGTTTGCTATGATTTTATACTCAATGCTTAGAATGGACCCAATTGCAGTATACTACCAGTCATGGCAGACTCAAATTAATTTCTAACTAAATTTCGTAATGTATTTATTTGCTTTACTCTGTATATTATGTTTAATTTTTTTTTCAAATAATTTATGCATAGCTCATGTTCTAGTATTTAACTCGCTTCAGTTCACGTAAAAACTCCAACAATTCAAACTCACTCACTCCAAAAAAAAAAAAATCATGTATACATTTTATGTACAAGAAAAAAATTGTATGTTTGTCTCTTCTATCTTTCTATTTGTTTCATTTTAATTGTTTCTTCATTCGTATTTTTTGTTTATCTGTTTCGTTTTATTTTATATTTTTTTAATTTTTATTTTCTTAAAATCCCTTCCCATATAAAAGTTGATATTGAAGCTTTAAAACACGCACCTAATTGGGGTTTGAGACACCGTAGAGATAGCTTGAGTGGATTAAGCACACACAGCCAGCCTCTGGGTTTTGGCTTTGGCACACAGAGTCCAGCGCCAACGTATCACTCAGGTACTGATGTTATTGCTAAACCATAATTGTAACATTTATTTCGTGTTAATTTTTATGTTCGAAAATTGAAGTGGAAAACGGAGTTTAGTTTTTATAATTTGTCATGTTTGTGGATGTTTTTAGGAACTTATACTCCTGGAATGATGACTGATGTTGTAAGAGAGGTCAAGGAAGCAGCTAGAGTGAGAGAAGATGCCCTATTGAGTAGGCAAGTTACAATGATAAATTATTTTAGAACAAAATTTAATAATTAAGTTTATGGCAATTTTTTTTTCAGGGTAAAAGCAATGGTGGAGGAACGTTCATGGTCAATGGGTGAGAGCAGTTTGCGAATGATGCGTGATATAGAAGAATTGAAGGTAAAAAGCATGCACAAATATAATTTGCATATCAATAAAAAAAACTTCTTTTAAGTCACAAATTCAGCATCTCAGATCGGACCGCAAGGAGAGCAACAAACGCATTGCTCATTTGGAAACAGAGAATAAGTACATGCGTCAAATGTTAGCCTCAATTTTAAATAACCGTGGCAATGATATAATCTATGAAAACGAAGCACTGCGCTCCACATCACAGCGTAAGAACTTTCAACCAGGCGACAAACGCCAACCGAAACGTGCCAATAGTCTTAATCTTAACTACGGCATTATTCATCAAGCTGGTGAAGACGAGGACCCAATAAACACACTGCATGTGGCTGAACAGGGATCGGCTGGTATAACACCAATGGAATCATCAGATCATCCAAGTTCTTTCTCCAGTTCGGATGGTGGTCAGACTTCAGTCGTTAATTCTACATCGAAGAACGGCTGGTCAGAGGATAAGCACCTGAAAAGAGGCCAAAAATCAGCAGCCACTGAAGAAACAATAGAACTGCGAAAGGAACTTCAGGAAGCAATAGCTGCTCGGAAACAAGCCGACAATCGTATTATAGCGTGGGTGTAGTTGAATTATGTTTCTAGGCTAAGATTAGTTTTATTTTGGCTTTTGTTTTTACAAAAAAAAAAAAAAAGGAATCGCTTACTAACTCTAAATCCTCTCTTTTCTCAATTTCTACGATCACGCTTATGTTACACGACTACACACAGTCTGGAGAATATGTTTAAGAAGCTTCAAATGAAGTTGCCAAATGGTGTGGATGAACGGACCATGGTAGTTGTTGATGGTAATAACCACATGACGATGGGTGGTAGTAAAAATGGTGGTGGTAGTGGTGGTGCTTCTGCTGCTCCTGCTTACAGTTATCTCACATCACCGTCATCATCATCGCCGGCACAGAAGGTTAAGACGGAACATTCAATGCGAATCGCACCAACTACTACACTTGTATCATCTGCGTCACACAATTTCCAAATAAATAGCTCAAACCAAATGCAACTGGCTAATCAACAGCAACAGCTTCAACAGCAACCAAACCAACAGCAGCAGCAACAGCAAAATCACTTACCAGCTAAATTGAGCCTAGCTGGTCCCATAACAGATTTATAGTTTTAACTATTACAGAAACACAATCTACGAAATACAAATAACAGCAACCACAATAACACTGTAGGCAGGCAGCAGTTGCCACACAAATTGTTTATTAATTTAATTTTTGTTTTTTTAATTTTTATTCTTATGCTAATTTTTGTTATAACTGTCTCAAATAGTTTAGAAGTTATTAAATATTATTATTTTTTGTTATTTAACAGTCAATGGAATGAGTTTGTTCAGTCGGTGGAGGAGTTTTAGGCGGCGCATTAAATGGGGGGTCATCAAGATATTATAATACATTGGTCCTTGGAAAAACGTTTCCCTTTTTTGTCATTGGTTAAGCACTTTCATTAGTTTTCTTTGCACTCCAGCTTGAACATATTTATGCGATCGCAGTTTATTATGATAGTTCAAGCTATATGAGAATAAAGTAATCAATTATTAAATTTTGGTCGATGTGCTGCTGATTCAGTATTCTTTTTCCGAAATTTATCTGTTTTTTTTATATATTTGATAAACCAAAATTATTCTTTCTGTCGTTTTTTTGTAATTGCTTTTTTTTTGCAATACTGATTATTTAAGTTAAAAGTAAGTGTTGCATTTGCCAGGCGTACGCTTAAATTCAAATCTGCATCTATCGATAGAAAACAAAGTAATAAATGATTATGTATTTCTTTTATTTTGAAATCAATAAGTGGCCTGTTCCTTGCACCTAGAGGAAGAATTACAGATTGAACTTCACTTATTACTTTATCTCGAGTGCATGAAAAACCTTTTGCGCTATTAACCCTCGCTATATGCGAAAATGTAAGAGGCACCCACAAATGGTGAAGCAAGATCCTGGCCCTCAAAAGAAATGTTGCGCCACCATTTTGAACTTGCAATCGAAGCATGTGTACTTTGTTTTTATGGTTTTCGCGTTGCAGTTTTGATCGCAAGGCAAACATTTCGAGAGTTCCTTTTTTGTCTTAGGACTTAATCTCTAATATTATTTTTGATTCTGATTCAATCCACCATTTTAAATTTGCAATCGGGGCACGTGTACTTTGTTTTTATGGTTTTCGCGTTGCAGTTTTGATCACAAGGCAAACATTTCGAGAGTTCCTTTTTTGTCTTAGGGCTCAACCTCTAATTTTATTTTTGATTCTGATTCATCTGTTCTGTAGTTGTGAAGAATGTAATGCCTCCAAGGCTCTAAACAATGAATGAAAGAAATTCCTCAAACTTTGAATCGGGTTGAAAAATGTATATTTCTTGGAATATAACTTGCATGAAGCTTTTCAAATATCATAAAAATCGAGTGTTTGAGATTCACTTCATGTCCACTTTTACATGCTCACAAAACCTTCATCTGCAATTTGCACGGAAAACTCAACGGTTTGTCCTAAAGATAAGGAACTGTTAAGCAAAGAGATTCACTCGTACAACACAAATGTGGAATGGTCTCTTACGCTGGTTCCAATTATTTCAAACTGAAGCAATTCAAGTTCAATTTGCATCACATCGGCACTTCTCCGTTCTTTCTGTCCTGATCTCTTTCACTCGCGTTGTGTGTAATGCGCGTGAACTATAAAAAATGGAATAAGTCAATGGAATGGATCGAGTTTGAGGACATTCTTCAATAATCTATTATTTTATACAGGGTTGGCCAAAATTCTCTTTTCTACGTAAATCTGGAACAACTTTTGAACAAAAAGATAAAAGCTAACGAAATAAATAACAAATAAATATTTATCTAAAAATTTATTTAACATTTAAGAATGCAGGGACTCATGGGCTCTTGTGTGGTTTGCTATTGTTAATCTTTTCCTTCAGTTAACCCAATAAAAAATGTATAGAGCCGATAGATCAGGCGATCGTGGTTGCCATTCAATATGACCGTTTTTTGAGATAATGCGATTTGGGAATATTTGGCGCAATAAGTTCATTGTCCCACGAGCTGTGTGAGCGGTACCTCCATCTTGCCTCAAAACATGCAATTTGATTACAAATTCCCTTAGATGAAAATGTAGCATTTTCAGCGAGACAGTTGTGCAGTACTCCAAACGTTTTTCTGGGTCACCAGGATTGAGTTGTTGAACCAACTGGATTTTGTGAGCGTAAAGGTGCAGATCTTCCCTCAGAATCCTACGAATCGTGCCAAACTGTGTTGAACGTAATCGTGTCGATGTTTACGGACAGACTGCAAAACTTTCTCTAAAGACCTGAAAGTTTTCGGCATATCGTCCATAACGAGATCTACCGGTACGACGTGTCACTTTGCCAACATTCCCATATTGCACAAATTTTGCCATTATTGCACGAATAATTGGAGCAGTTCTAACTCCATTAAATTGTCGGCAGGCACGTTAAGTGTGAATTATTGACTTACTGTTTTCCAAAAATAATGCGAGGATTTGTGTTCGCTGTGCGATCATCGTGTAGTGCCCCATGTCGAATCTCCGAAGTCTTAGGTCTGCACCAAAAAAATTACTCTACAAATAAGAGTTATTAGTTTTGTTTGAGACTTCTGGCCCACCCTGTATATGGATAAATTGTATGTTTCCCCTTCATGCCTTACTCCGTCTGTTTGTGTTCCAGACTCAAAGTTTATAGGGGAATTGAGTTGTACCAAGATTGCTTCGACTTCGACCTCCTTTTTCAACTCCATTTACGAACAACAATTAAGAAATGTTACAAATATTGTTGCATTTGTATTAACACAACACACAAAGTTTTCTTTTAATTTTTTGTATGCTTTTTATATGTTGTTATTTGCTCACAATACTACACAATTAAAGTATGTAAGGATATGTTTGTTGAGAACCTATACTCATAGTCAGTTCAAAAAGAATGAATCGATTATTTATTCAATCGGTGTTCTCTTTCAAAACAACAATTTCTAAATTCCATTTTACACACAATTTGTTGCGTTTTATTTGTTATCACTTTGTTCAAGAGTTGTGTTAAATATATAAAATAAAAGTACCTAAAACTGAAAATATGAAATCAAACTCAAGCTGATGTTCATATCCAAGCAAAATCGAAAAAAAAAATAATAATAATATAACTATTGAATATATTAATGTTAACATTAATTAGTTTTAGTGCCATCTACATAAGCAAGTGAAATAGTATTTAATATTTATTTTTCTATTTCAAATATGCATTGTTCTTCTTCATTCGCATCTTCAAATGTGTTTTTAAATTAGTGTTAAAATAATTTTACTTTACTATCGAATTAGAAAAGAACAATAATACTACTATGTCTCTTTATTAATGTTTGTTTGTCAAT
Source organism: Orthonevra nobilis (assembly GCA_963555765.1). NCBI lineage: Eukaryota > Metazoa > Arthropoda > Insecta > Diptera > Syrphidae > Orthonevra > Orthonevra nobilis. The sequence continues at coordinate 65,302,278 of OY743225.1, forward strand.
TTATACTTTCTTGTTTATAACTCTCTTTCTCGTAACTGTTGAAAACCTTCTTTTTAAATTGTTAAATTTATCACAATAGATAAACGGTTTTAATGAAGCAAAAATATATTCAATTTTAACCAAAAGTGTTTTTGAATTTTCTTGCTATTGAAGTGCACTTCAAATTAACATGGATAAAACAGAATTCATGTTTGCTGTCGGACTAGACAATATCTTCTATTCCGACACATCCATTCAACAGCTAAGACTTTGAGACAGTAAACCAGTATATCAGCCTTGGGACAAATATGAACTGCTAAAGGACAGGAAAGGTGAAAATCCGATGAAGATTCTTCCTATCCTATCAATTTATTCTAAATTTTTTTCCTGTAAACTGGCTTCTCCCAGTTTCGAAGGAGTTGTCTTAAGCTGAAGAATAAAAAGGCGCCGGCTCTGATAGTCTACTATCAGCCAAGTATGGGTGGATGAAGACATGCCCGATGGATGAACTATCAGCCGTGTATGCCCCGTCTTCAAGAAAGGCGATCCTATGTCTTGTAAGAACTATCGAGGCATCCGTGCTTAATGTCGCATATAAGAGCCTTTGGTATAAGAACCTAACGTACTGTGTGAAGGTCTGAATCTTTTCTGCAATATACCAGTGTGGCTTTTGGCCAGGCATATCGACGATCGACAACATATTCACACTTAGGCATATCCAGGAAAAGACCACTTAATTTCAAGTCGAGAGTTATCATCTCTTCATCGACTTCAGAGCTGCATATGATAGCATTCTTCGTCTTGAACACTACGAGGCGATGGCCGAATTCGAGAAACTTTCAAAATTAATCCAGCTGCGTCGCGTGACGCTGGAAGACACAAGGTGCAGTTTGGAAGCAGTTCTTCCGAACTTTTCCAAACATGCATCAGATTTCGGCAAGAAGATGCGCTATCATGCGACTTCTTCACTCTCCTGCTGGAACAAGAAGTGCGCAGGGCAGGTGTAATCACTGAAGCCACTATCTTCAACAAATCTGTCCAGCTGCTAGGATATGCAGACGACCGGTCGCTTCCAGCGCGCCGTCATAGAGGCTTTTACCGCAATTGGAGAGCAGGCAAAACGAGTTGGCCTTTTGAAGTAAACGAGAACAAAATCAAGTTCATGATCCAAAAAACAAAGAAACATCTGCCCACACATAGGACAAAGAATCACTTTTGGAAACAGTAATTTCGAGGTGGTTAAGGACTTTACCTACTCCAAAATAGATATCAACTCCACAAATGACACCTTAGTAGAGATTCGGCGAACTTCACCCTAAAAAACCGCTGCTACTTCAGTTTGGCGAAAACGACTACACAGGCTCGGTCACATCGAGCGAATGGACAATTATGCTGCAGCAAAGAGTCCAATCACAGCCCACAGGTTCGAGACGACAACGAAGGCTGAACCTGCATTTTAAGGCTCAAGCGGTCGCGGTTCCATCAATGGGCTTACATGGGCAATGGGCGGGAGCAGCGTGCTCGGGATCGACAACAGAGAAAGGCTGCCGTGTATCTGGAAGAGACGGGTCACGGGTCCGGAGCCCGTTAAGCGTACCCAAACCCGTCGACGGCAATGTATCGTCCATGCTGATTGACGATCTTAAGTGCTATGAATAACTTCGACTTCTAATCAACAATTTAGCTAAAAAGGAAGATAGACAGATACTAGGAAGCTAGGTTCAACAGAAAACAGCAAGCACGAGACTGAATGATCCAAAGCGGCTTAACTTCGAGATCAGATCTTCCAATGAGCAATAACCTAATAAGAATGTGAGTATGTGAGTTAGCAATTAGCTAACTAAAGAACTGACAGGAAAGACCTGTCGCTAAAAGACCAAGCTTACGCGACTCCGGCGTCACCCGAGTTAGCAAAAAATGAAAAGGCGCCCCTTTTTCAGTAAGACAATAACTACAATTGACAAGATAAAAACCCGGGGTACACCCAGACTGTTTATTTAGCTTAAAGTAAGCAAAAAATAACTTAAACCAAACAAAAAAAAAAGCTTACACTAAAAGGGTATTAGGAGGAGCGCGGAAAGCTGATCGAAGTGTAAAGTTTTTGAGGGAGCATTTAAAGAAATGGAAATCAAGGGCACTATTAGCGGAGCGCAGCAGTCTTGACAAAGGCTGAGAGGAGTCGTAATTTGTGCAATGGAGAGCCACACGAAAGAGTGAAAATTTTCTAAGATTCCGGGATTGGTTTGATGAAAGACCATGTTTAGAAGAGGAGATCAGTCGATTATTCCAGTAAAAATTAATGTATGAAAAATATATCGGGAACATCACCGCCAGTTAATAAGGGTTTGCAGATCGATCAGTTTGAGCCGGTGTAGAGGCAGATTGTTACGGTCAATCAAACTGGTTCGATCATTTAGTAAGTGTAGACCATAATAAGGCGACCACACTTGGCGGGCGTATTCGAAAAGTGGGCAAACAAAGGTGACATAAAGAGTTTTAGAGACACAAGGATTAGAGAACTCTCTCGACCACTATTTTTTTAAATCCGAAGGTGGAGTTCGCTCTCTTTATGATTCAAGTGGTTTTGCAGTAAAAAGTGATCGATAGAAGAAGAAACGAGCTTAGAGATTCTCATATCGTCGTCGTAAATTGCCAAGTCGGAGACGCACTCAACGTCGTTAATAGTGAGAATAAATAATCCTACCTCAGGGTTGAACACAACGGATCTAAAAAGAACTTGAATGCAAAATTATCTTAAGGTAGTTTGTGAGAATTCAGAATTATGCTTGCTTAGAGCATAAGCCTCTTACGTTTTGATAGTAGAGGTATATCGATTTGGAAGAAGATGAGTTAGCTACGAAAGAAATCTTTTGCTTTAGAGCATGTTCTTTGGAGCTGCAAATAACGTTTAGACATTAACTGGGATGCAAATGTTCAGAGATCATTTGAAACCTACCTCAGTGGGCAAGATATTAAAATAAGTGTGATATCGAATGAAAATTTGCCTTAATTTATTGGAGTCGTTTGGCAGACCTTCCTTTTGAATACAGGCCATAACGTTTGTTCTTGTTATGCCATCGATATAACAATCAGGTGAGGAGGAAACATCGGGTCAAGGAAAGAAGAAGTGTGAGGTTCAGGAGTGTTTATTGAATTGAATATGGAGCTACGTATGGCTTTCGGGGGCAGGCAGTCTTGCGGAAGACAAACTGGCATGACCACATCTCAAAAATTCCCATTTCAGCTACCAACAGAAAAGAATCACTTTACTCTAGCACAGCTCTGCTGATTGAGTAGCGTTCTCATGATTGGTGTTCGGTTAACAAAACTTCTCAAATTACACTCGACAACATACAACTACTTACCACGCAGAGAGTAAACTAAATTTTGCACAGCTTGAAGATAATTCCCTTAAATAAACGCTCCAGGCCATGAAGTCTGTCTATCACTGCATGCCTGTTTGCTGATGTTGGTACTCGGGACATATTAATTCCTTTCGGTGGGCTTGGAAAATTGCCAATTTTTTATGCTTCCCTTTGAATCGGTTAAATTTACGCAACAGTGAACAAGAAAATTCAAAGAAATAAAAAGAAATATTTACCCTTTGCATAGTATTCTGTCCCAAATATATTTAAGTGCGGAAAAATTGGCAGTTTTTGAGATAGTTTACAGAAATGCAATTACAGACTTTCTTGATTATGAGGAGAAAACAAACCAAAACAAAAAAAAAAAAAACTACAACTAACAAATCACTTTTTGTTTCTTTAACTTTACACTTTTCATAACATTTGCCGATGGGCAGAGTTCCTTGTTTAAGCAATCACTGCACTTCGGTTTGGTTGGTGTACAAATTGTTTGTCCAAAACCAACCAGCAGATGATTCACTTCTTTCCAACGATCAGACGGCAGCCATGCCTCCAGTTCCTTTCGGGTCTGTTCGGGTTCCTTAGTTTCACTTCGAACCCAGCCGAGGCGATTTGAAATACGATGAACATGGACGTCAACTCCTGAAATGTTCAGGAAAATTCAGTTAAAACAAGATTGCTTTATCTAAACAGATGGCTCTACCAATTCCTGTGACAATATCCCAAGCGGAGCTCATGCAAATGTGCGCCATTTTCGGCCCGACGCCTGGTAACTTAACAAGTTCTTTCACATTGTTCGGTATATCCGAATCATACTGCTCTACGAGTATTTTAGATGTGTTCTTGAGGTACTTGGCCTTATTCTAATGCAGGGAATATGTTTTGAAAATATTTTTAACAATATTCAAATTTTTTAATTACTTTGTAAAACGAAACTGGATAAAGAAGCGTTTCGAGTTTCTGCAAATCCATTTCGGCAATATTTGTTGGAGTGCAGCTGTTCTCTTGCAAGCGCTTCATAGCCTCGAATGTGACTTGGTCTTTGGTCTGGCTAGAGAGCATCAAGGCAAGCAAAATGTGAAATCGTTGGGTCTAAAGCAATAAGAGAGCATTGAGTCGGAGACATTAAAAAAAAATATTTTCGTTACCTTGGCATCGGCGTTCTTGTCGGAACATTTGTGACATCCCATTGTGTCGACTGGAGCGTCCGTGTTAGTTCGCATGACTTTAATGTTCTCCAAGACCGTACTCCAATGATTTGGTTCCCATTTTTCTAGTTTCTCTTCCGACGTCTTGGGTGAATCTTTGGATTTCCTTTTCCCTTTTAAAATCACTGGAGAGAGCGGTTCTGGTTCGACTGCATCAACATCCTTTGATGTGCTAGGTGAACTGTCGAGAAGTTCCTTAAGTTTGACTACTTTTGGAGATTTCTTTGAATCTAATTTCGGTTTCAGTGTTGCAGATGAATCAGCCTGTTTCTTTGGCCTGCCTCGGGTAGGTTTAGTTGGTTCTGCTATAGAAGCTTCCGCTTTTATATCTGCAACTTCGATGGAATTCACTGGTTGTTCATTGAGCAGAATCTCGTTCTTCTTTGGCAGCATCTTTAAATCATCAAGAATGTTTGTTTTGATGACTTTCTTTGCTTGTACCGGCTTTGATTGTACATTTGGTGCAACGACTGCTTCTTTTACAAGCGACGGAATTGCTTTGATTACACTTTTCTTTGTCAATCGTTGGTTTCTTGTTTGAACGGGCGAAAAGAAGGCCGACTTGGTTCCCTTAACAATGTCCTCAATGTCCTGGCATGTAATCTTTTATTAGTCTATTTGTTACATAAAGTTTTAAATCAAATTTCATACGCGAACGGGCTCCACTTTAACCTTTTCGGGCTGGACAAGCTTCTCCGCTATTTTGTCGGCTTTCCGTGACGTTGTCATCTTCGTGAATATATTTCCAATTTTCCGAAATAAATTCATTAAAAATGAAGATGAAATTAAAGGTAATAAAAAAATCAAACTTTGGAGAACTAGAAAAGATAAATAAATAAAAGAAGACGGATTGAAGAAATGTCAAGTGAGCATGTGTTGTGTTCAAACATAAGCTTGCGGCAGAGGTAATGTTCTTGGGTTCACCAGGCAGATGACGCTGCCATACTAGCGGAGGTAAGATCCAGCTGAGTTCGAAAGAACTAATTGCGTATATGTGATAGGTTTGTGACATGAATATTTCGGAGTTTTTGAAAAAGATTTTTAACGAGTCATAACTGAACGACAACTGTGCTGTCATCTATGATACAATGGTAACCGAACTGGTGCCTGTATCAGGTGCGCCTTTAACGCTACGTTACATTAAATACTAGTTTACGCAATTAGGTGTTTGGTTCCACTCATAGTATAACACTTATTTTTAAGTTTCAGTGAATTTACTCCGTCATGAGCAGGGTTGCTAAATGTCACACTTTTTCGTTTTTAATACATTTTCACGTAAAAAAGCGTATAAAAGCGTATAAAATTGTATTAAAATGTATAAAACTGCGTTTAAATGTATAAACGTCTAAAAAAGTATCTGAAAGTTTAACAATTTTACTAGTACCTACAGTAACGTGTACAGAAATTGCAAAACGAAAAAACCCACAACTTTGTCAATGAGAAATAAACACAAGGAACCAATTAGTCTTTTGTAATAATTGGCATCCAACTTGTACCCAATAAAACTGCACATAGAATTATTTGCTGCAGGTACAGAACAGAAGCCCAGCAAATTGGGATTTCCATTAATTTGTAAAAAAGGAACAACATTTCCTTTGCAATAGGTAGTACCTCTTTTCAGAATTTAATCAGTGTTTAAGGGCATAAAACATGAATAAAACAATAGGTCCCTATTCTCTTCCAGGGTACCTAACCAAATCGTTAAGTACCGCATTTTTTCCGGTCCATGTTTGCTCATGTTTGATTTAGCTGTTTCCATTTCATCTTTGCACATTCTGTAGTTAGGTCTTCATCGCAAACCAGTCAGGGACGCAGTTCACGCAGTACGCGAAATTAACTTGTTTTGAACTATTTGAATTGTATTCAGTATAAGATTATAATAGCTTCACATTTCTTATGATAAAGAGATATTTAATTAATCAGGTATTAAGAAAATAAAAAATGAATAAAAAAGGAAATGGTGAGATTTTAAAAATTGACAATTTGTGTGCTATATTTAAAATATTTCAACAAAAACAACACAGCTTCAAGTTCGATTGGCCGACCCTTACATGATTTGTGGGAAAAGGGTGTATTTGATCGGGTTCAAATAGATGGAAAATTGATGGCACTTTGCTGTTTCTGTGGGGCAAAATTGAAAAATACCTCGAAGCTCAGACTTCAACGACATACTACTGTGTCCAAAAAATAAGGTGACAATGTATTTATTTTGAAAATTCTTTATTTATTCTTCCAAATCAATTTCATCCCCTTCAAAGTAATCCCCTCCCGATGCAATGCACTTATGCCAACGGATTTTCCAATCTTTGAAACACTGGTTGTAGTCACTTTCCGGGATGGCCTTCAGTTCCGTCTTCGCTGCGGCTTGAATATCCTCTATCGTATCAAAACGGTGTCCCCGGAGCGGTCTTTTGAGCTAGTTGAACAGCCAGAAGTCGCAAGGCGCCAGATCAGGTGAATACGGTGGTTGCGGAACGATATGGGTTGAGTTTTTGGCGAAATGATCACGAATTACGAGTGCGGTATGGGATGGTGCATTATCGTGGTGTAAAAACCAAGAATTGTCTTTCCACAATTCCGGCCTTTTTAGGCGGATAGCGTTACGCAAACGACGCATAACGTTCAAATAATATTCCTTGTTTACTGTTTGGCCGGTTGGAAGGAATTCATAAAGCACAACACCACGATAATCGAAGAAAACAGTCAACATGACCTTGATTTTTGAGCGACTTTGGCGCGGTTTTTTTGGTCTCGGCTCTCCATTGGCACGATATTCGCTCGATTGATCGGTTGTTTCGGGGTCGTAAGCATAGATCCAAGTCTCATCGCCAGTTATAATGCGTTTCATGACATCCTGGTAGTCGAAAAACATTGTTTCACACACTTCAAGGCAACGCCTTTTTTCCAAAAAATTCAATGTTTTCGGTACCAGTCGAGATTTGACGCACTTGAGGCCCAAAGCATCCTTCAAAATGGTATTGACTGAGCCTTTCGATAAGCCAACTTCATCAGCAAGGTCTCTAATCGTTAATCGATGGTTTTTCAACACCAAATCTTTGATTTGTTGGACGTGAGCTTCATCGGTTGAGGTTGATGGTCGCCCAGAACGCTCTTTGTCTTCGACACGTTCACGGCCGGCTTGGAAATCACTATACCACTTGTAAACATTTTTTTTAGACATAGCCTCATCATCAAAGGCTTTTTGCACCATCCTCAACGTATCCGCAGCAGAAAATTGATTCCGCAAACAAAATTTAATGCAAATTCTTTGCTCAATAAATTTCGACATCGCAAAAAACGAAAAACTCACTTTTAGCAGCTCACAAAACGACGCGTATCTCAAACACTATGAATATATTTTGACATGAAATTTCACATAGATGTCACTGACAGTACTACCAACCTAAAAAGAAAGAAAAATTTCCAAATCCTTCGACGCGCGCAGTTTAAATTCATATGTCACCTTATTTTTTGGACACAGTAGTATGTAAGTTAATAATGATTATTTCCTGCTCCTTGTTTATTATAACTACTTTAATGTCCTTTCTTTACAGGAACATATGCGAACAGAAAACATCATCAAAAGACCAATCTGCGCATTTGGCCTCTGAATCGACATCCGCTTGTAGTTCAGCTTAACCTTCTCAAGGCCGAACAACGGATTCAGATCCAGACTCAGATGTGGATATGGTTTTGAAAATTAAACCCGCTGAGGTCCCCGCATCTGTTCCTTGATTGGATCTAACGCAATACATTGATTTCGAGGTTGACACAACAGAAATCTCTGAGCTCGACTCAAGCCATGCAACAAGCTCTGGTTCTGGATGTACTTTCCTTGTAGTAGCTAATGATGTAAGATTTGATCAATTGTTTTTTTTTTTAAACTTTAACCCTTTGGATGGTTTGTGAGAAATCGGCTAAAATAGCAAAGCAACGATATAATGTTGACGTTTTTGCAATAGCCACATCGGCAATCTTCTCGTTAAAGATTTTTTGGCTGAGGGACCGCAAAAATTAAGAGTTCACCAAGTTACAAACATACTAAAGGAGTTCAAAAAACCAAATTTGGAGCAAAAGCTCATAAAAAAAGGAGGAACAAAGGTAGTGCTTCCAAATGAGACAAGATGGACGACACAAAGGAGTGCAATCGATAGCTTTTTAAAAAAAACTTGCCCATAATGAAGCAGATAGTTGCAGAGCCTTTGAACAGCGATGTCGTTTCTTGGGTCTTGGTCAGTGCTACCTCTGCTGAACTTCTTTTTAAAGAAGAATTTGTCGCAGACTTAAAAAAGCTCCACACCGACTTAGATCCCATATGCAAACTCATCAACAAAGCACAGGCCACCAAATTTTCAATAGCAGATGCAGTGGAGGAATGGAAAACAATTTTAAAGTACGCCAGTCAAAAATAATGTTTTCAATGTGCATTCAATATCAGCAAATTATTTGCACCCCAAATATAGAGGGCAGCTTTTGTCCTCTGTAGAAAGGCTTATAGTGGATGGAAAACTTATTTCGATACTGAGTTCAAAGGCCATGGATTCAATATTTGCTTACGATAACAAAGCAGGTATATTCTCCTTACTGGGTGAAAAGCTCGAGGACGGCAACTACAAAGTAGCCACATACTGGCATTTCGCTACACTAGCTGAATACGCCCAAAAACTCTTAAGCATACCAGCTTCTTCGGCACAATTGGAAAGGGTGTTTTCCAATTGGTCTATGATCCATAGTGATTTGAGAAATCGTTTGGATTTCAATAAGTCCAAAATGTTACTAAAAATTTACTATTCACTCAAAATAAAGGACTCGAACAAATCGGAGCTGTATTAAAAATGAAAATGTTTTTATTGTTTTATTTCTCAAACTTCGACTTTTATACATTTTTTTCAGCTTTTTACCTATTCCTTGCTTTTGTACACTTTTATACACCAGTAATATTTTTCAGATGTATAATGCACACTTTTATACACGTAAAAAACTGTGTATAATCAAAGACAATATAACAACAAGATAGTGCACGTCATATAAAAATATTTTGCAGATATTTTCCAGAATATTTTTGCTCTCAAAAGTTCATTTGTTCTCAGAGCTTTAGATTATTTGGTGTTTTCTTTTTATTGAATACCCTTTGGTAAAACAATAGAAGGGAGAGAAAAAAGATCGGAAAGATTTTTTTTTCTTTTGTGTTTTCTTGTGAGCGGTTAGTATGTACATATGTTTGTGTGTATGAATGAACATTTATAAGTGGGTACATACATAGATACATGCATATCAATATATAACCTGTGGGGAATTAATTTTCGGTGATGTTGCAGAATCTTTTGTTTTTCTTTACACAAGTTGAAATTGCATCGGTTCATACTTATGTATTTTTAGTCAAGTCGGTTAAAATTTGAACCTTTTTACTGCACTTACGTTCATTTTTTTAAACCGTCCAAGAGCAATGCTTTCGGGGTAGAACTAAAATAAGAAATTCAGCAATTTTATGATCAAGGCATGAGCTATCGGAGTAGAACCAATCAGGTGTACTTTCCTTGCATTTAGCAAAAATTTCAGGACTGTTAGTAAACACAGAATGAAATATTAAGATGTGTTTCTTCCCAACGTCAAAGAAAAGATCTGACGGAGCATATAAATTTCCAAAATCACTATCATTTCTATAGTTTTTTTGGAAGATGAACAACTCGGATGGGCACGATAAAACTTCATCAACTTTTCTGATACTAACACTATAAGTATCGCAATCAATCTTTGGTTGTTCCTTGAATGCCACGTATCCCAAAAAGTATCTCATTGATAAAAGATCAATGTTCATTTGTGAAGCATTATTAAAATGATCTTCAATAAAATATTCTGGATATTCCTCATATATCCGTTACATTGTCATCTTCCGTCAAATTTTGTTCGCGAAGCTCATTTAAATCTGTTAAATTTTTCTTTGATATTGCTATATTAACCATTATATCACTATCTTCTTCGCAGTTAGCCAGTGAAGTACTTTGCACTATATTCGTTGCAATGATTTTGGCTATGATTGTATTAAATTCTGCCAAAGAGGGATTATTGTTGTTGCCACCTTTTTGTCGAACAATTGAAAACAAATTTTCTAACGGATCTTGATTGAGCCGCTTAATTATTAAAAAAAAAGTTACCGGAATCTGGCTTTAGGTTTTCTTCAATCAGAAGCAATAAACTATTAAGTGATTGCTTCATTCCATCTATAAAGTAAACTGGTTTTGACTTGTTAATAAAAGACCATCCTTCGACGTATTTTACAAAACTTTTAATGTAACCATGTGGTACATTGTTGATCTGAATAGCTGACCTATACAAATTATCTCCCTTTAATGAAGCACTGTTCATACAGTCGAAAATTTGGTCAACTTTACAGATAAAATTGGCTGCTGCAAGTGCAATATCCGCGGAGCTATGCTTAAAACCACAAGTTTCCATGACTGTTTTTATTGCTGCTTGAACAGTTCTACTAAAAATTTGAGTAGCCAGTTTTACTCTAATTTTTTCAAAACTATTTGGCGAAATGTGTTGACTTTTTAATTTCACACACATTTCGGTTTTTCCACTTTTCTGAAGCTCATATAGCTCCTCAACAATTTTAAAATTAACTTGTGACTTGATCAAATGTGGAAAGTCATACACACAATATATTTTACTTTCTCCAAAAGTGAAATATGGGCGCATTGCGGAAACTCCTAATAACGCGAAGCATTTCCTGTTCGACGAACCTTGATCGCAAGTAATAGCTCGAACATTTATGCCAATTTCGGAAAGAATGCTTATATTTTCTTTTACTATTCTCATTAAAGTCTCTCCAGATAACCCACTTTTGGATACAAAATAATTTAGCACGTATTTGAAGTTATTCATCAATCCCCTGATCATAAAAACACAAACTTGCTTTCCAATTTGTTTATTTCTGATAAAACCCAAATCTTCAAAACCATCTACTAAATCCAATTGTGGATTGTATCGTAGTTCCCTGCGTATTGCAATTTCATTAAAAATTAATACAACATTTTTCCTATCCCGTTCTTCCAAAAGGGAACATTTTTTTCTTAAATCTTCAAATGCAAAATTTTTTGATCCTGACTGAAGGCATTTAACCGGAGCCCAACGATTAATAGTACTTACATGAGGCAAATTTAAATTCAATTTATTTCTCAAAAATAAATATGCTGATTTTCCGTAAATATTTTGGCCGGCTGCTTATCAGCAATCTACAAAAAGTTTTTGATTCCTCGCTTATATTGCAAGACTCAATATTTATTTTATTAGAGTTTTTTCTACTAGTCTTACCTGATTCCCTTTTTTTCTTAATTTCTTTCTTGAAGTTGTTCACGGCGGCTTTTAGTCCTAAATTTCGTTTTTGTATGAATATAAATTGTTTCCGATAATAGTCCGTCAATTTAACATACTTTTCACAATTAGAACACTTGGCTTCTAAGCAACCACTGCTTTGAGAGTGCCTTCTTTTTGCAGGGAGTTTGTAAAGTAGATAACTCATCATCTTAGCAATCCTGATCGGAGAAATTGCCGAGAAAAAGTGTGGGAATTGCTCCAGATTTTAATCTTCTTTTGCCCAAGACATAAGGATCAAAATGGCGATCACAAATTAAAATATTTTCTTTTGGTTCTTTAATATTACATGCATCCTGCCAAATGTGTCCTTCTGGCAGAGGGGGAAATCGAAATAATCTTATACCTACCAGGATTATTTCTTTTTGAGCGTTTGCAATCAGTTATGCAACACTGCACTCCCGATTTACGAGTTTTTCTATTCATTTTGGAAACAAAAAATACCTCTCAATAATAGTAAAAGATCAAATTATAAAAATAGAAATAATGTTGAGAAAAAAAAAACACTAAACAAAGAACGATTAAGGAAAAAAATGCAAAACGAATACAATAATAGAAAAAAAAGTATGTACATACAAACATGTGCATGAACATACATATATATGTATGTATGTAAAAAAAAAGAACACTAAACGTAATAATTACAATAAGTTATTATGCAAAAAATAAGATAATATTAAAATAATGAAAAATAAGTACAAAAGTAATAAAATATAGAGTCCAAAAAAATCGATAAAAATGTCTCCAATTGTTAAAATACACATACAAATCACAAAATAAAGATACACAAACTAGAAGCCAGCAAATTAAAGAATTTCGTGTGCTATTTCTATTATTATTCATCCCTTCCCCGATCACTCATGTAACACGTGTAGGCTGAAGTGTTCGCTACGGCGACGAAAGATTTCCCCATTTGTTTCGGTTGGCGATTTACACACCTCCTGGAAAAAGGGAAAAAGCTTTCCTCTCTCAAATCTGATCACCTCTTGTTTCCGACTGCCCGTGCCAGGGAGAGCTTTTTACTTTTCATCGTTTTTAAGTGCCAGTTGCACTATCTTGGTATTATATGGTCTTTGGTATAATACGCCAACTATTATATGTCTACGTCATGAGTAAACCACGGGCAACTAGCATACTTACTTATCAATCGTTCATTAGAAGATCTGAGCTTGTGTTAAAGCTTATTTTCATCTTTCATTGTCCAGCTTTTAGTTTCTTCTTCTTAATTTTTGAGCTTTAGGTTCCTTTTTCTTCCCACTTTTTGTGACCCTGGTGGCTGGGATTCACAGACATTCTCAGCTAAAGAGTCAAGCTAAGCTAAAGGCTAGAGACTAGCGATTAAAATGTAAAAACTCGAACTGCACAGTACATCGCATGTTGCGACGTCGTGGGATCAGTTTCCAGGGATTCCGAACTCGGTAATCGCTAAAATATAGTTTAGTGCGATGAATGCTGTCATATTCGGTTTTGAACTCCACGAAATACTGTGGACTGTCACTTAAACGTAATATATAAACCTGCATGAATGAAACTTGCACTCAAACCGAAGGACTTTCTGTCCTCAGAATGTGTTTAAATAATTTCGAAGCGAAATGTCTAAGTTTTCTAAAGCGATGCAAGAAATATTTATTCTCCCCTATTTGACGTGGCTGCCATTCATAAAGATTACATTCGCCCCAACTTGGAGAATAACAAACATTCTGTATTTATATGATTTCTTCATAGAGTAAGCGAGGTGTTTCCGATTTACACCGGAACAAAATTTGGTTTAAACTACAATTGAATGGATTTCCGTTAAGGCCGAGGGTTTCACTTCTTGCTTTTAAAATAAAAGAGATTTCTAAATGACTAAGAGAGTCTCGAAAAAAGTTATTTTCCATGAGGTTAAAATTTAGTTGTGCATACAGGATTCTACTCATAGACTCCCGAGCCTGTGCCTTGTGAAGTATCCTCTTTTTTCTAAATTAGGATAGTAGGTCCATGATCATTTCCGATTTCTGTCCATTTCGTCGTCCACCAGTTTCTATCTCTAATTTCGTGCAAACATTTTTTCTTGGTGAGTCGCACATCCGGGCAGCTATCAAGTTTGACTTGATAATCAGCTTGAAATTTCAGTGTGTATGTAAGCAATTTTGGTAGTTCTCTTCCCAGATATACCGCGTAGCTACAACTTTTTTAAGAAGTTACTGTGGAACTTTTCAATTTCTTCATAATCAAACACTCCCCAAACTTATGCATCATTGCATTATGTTGACTATATCACACCGTTAAACATTTTGTATTTGGTAAAGAGAAATCCTTTTCTGGTTACAAACAAATTTTCTCAATGTTATATTTAGCAGACTTCAACTCTACTCCCAAATAAGTGCTTTTGTTTGTCACTTATAAAGGAGATCCGTTAAAAAGTCAGTGTTTTTTTTTACACTACTGGGATTATTTCGTGAACATTTTATTATTTAAAGCTTCTTGTCGTAAGCCGTCCAAGGCAGCTACTGTGATATCCAAGTACAATTCTTTAATTATACGCAGAAATTTTGAAGAAAGTCCTCACTGCGAGAACTTATATGTATAGTAAGTGCATTTCTATTGACTAAATCTAAGGCAGCTTTGAAGTCTACGAAACACGCATTTCGCGCTTGAAAAGTTCAAACTATTGATGTTATGGTGAAGATATGATCAATGGATGAGTAATTTCTTCGGAAGCCAGTTTGACAGACTAGGAGGATATTGTTTTCGTATGACCATTTCTCGAGTCTGCTTGCCACCAAAAAATATTTTTGCTATCACATTCATGAATGAGATACATCGATAGTGTCTTTTGAAAAGGAAAGATAGTGAATTTTTTAAAGATAATGGTACTTCGGCAGTTAAACAGCTTTCGCATTTTTCGATTTAAGAAGCACTGTTTCAATTTCCGGTGTACAAATTTTGGAATTCAGTGTCGTTGAGATTATTTATTTATTTTTTAATAAATTTTTTGCATCAGTCGGAGAGTCCTCAGATAAGACTACTGCGTATTGTAAGCGTTGCTTTAAAAGAAGTCTCATGGAAGACAGTTCTTATAATGAAATCTTCTCCCTTGAATCAATAATTGGTTCTGAAGTTTTAAAAATAATCTATTCCATTAATAATTCAATTGCTCATGGGTATGACAACATTTCTAATGTAGCCTTTAAGAGCATTGCCCTTATTAAAGTCGACATTCTGGAGCATCCCCGCTTTCCCTGATAAATTAAAAATAGCTAACGTTATACCTATGTATGCTTAAAAAAGGAAGGGAGCCATTTTCCTTGTTATCATCAATCTCGAAAGTCTTTGAAAAAACCTGTGAGGAGAAGAATGCTTCCATACCTTAAGAGAGCCAACTGTTTAAGTGATAAGAAATATAGGTTCAAAAAAGGGCTTTCTGCAGAAGATGATGTTTAACAATAAAGAAAGGCTTAGATGTGAAAAAATATTGCGCCAGTCTGCTTGTGGATATTACCAAAGCCTTTGATACTGTTGATCATAATATTCTAATAAGAAATTACATCGTGTTGTTCTTCGTGGTTTTGTACTAGTTGGTTTGAGGTTTGTCTTAAAAAAAAACAAAGAGTCAAAGTTGGGACTATTTAAGAGAATGTGCCACAGGGGTCTGTCCTCGTTTCCATATTGTTCCTGATCGTTGTAAGCTCCTTTTAAAGTAAAGTAAGGTAAAGTAACGGCTTTTGCAGATGATCTCGGTATCGCATATGATTCAAATTATGACCTAATTAATGTATTTCAGCTTAAGAACGCAGGTACCTCTGGACTTCTGCACGGACTTTCCACGCTCCAAATTGTATAAGTCAGAAAACGCAAATTCTAGGTGCGATTCAGAGAGCTCTTCATCTTCATAACCATCGGTGTTTTACGAAGATGTACCCTGTGTAACGAACTGTTTCCAGGTCGAGTTAGTAGGGAGTTTCAAATACCTAGGCGTCTTAATCGACTAAAATCTAAATTGGAGTAATAACATCTCGTCTTGAAACAGTATGCTCATCAATTCGGTTTTTTCTTCAGTTTCAAAAATTTTGTGACAAGACTTATTTTTAATTGCTGTATTCCAAATAAGCTTATACCCACTATATGCTCTTTTATTCATTATCTATATCAACGAGCTTCACACGACGATAAGTCAATGTAAATTCGTCCTATATGCCGATGATACCCTGCTATAAGTTGAGGGTGAAAATATAAGAGTCTGAAATATGAAGCCGATGGAAGATTTTAGCAAAATTAATAGCGATGAAAACATACATCTGAATGGGGTTCGTATTGATAAAGTTGAAAACGTGAAATACTTGGGTATTATCATTGATAAGTACCTCAAATATGTAAACAAAATTAAGAAAAATATTCGATTCTTCATGAGGATCCGGAAAGAAATAACAACTCTTACGTCAATACAAGTGTACAATACTATTATAAAGCCACACTTTGAGTTATGTTCCTCAATACTATTCTCATGCTGCAATCAATTACAAAGGGAAAGGCTACAAAAGTTGCAGAACAAGGCTATGAGGTGCATCCTAAGATGCAGCAGATACACGTCGGTAAGTATTATGCTAAATTCCTTAAAATGGTTGAGTATAATACAGAGATGGGAGTTAAATACCCACAGTATATGGTAGAAAATTTAAATATAGTTCGTACCAGCTGAGGAATATTGGTTACTTCAGACTCCAATTCTGCAGCAACACAGCAGCACAGCGAACAATTTTTTACAAAGGCTTTCAAAACTTTAATTCCTTACCAAAGGAAATAAAAAGTGAACAAAATTTTAAAACTCTTAGAAAAAAATGTAAAGAATATATTTAAAGTAATGTTTAATCTGTTTTCTGTGATGATGAATGTATAATTTATGTATTTAAAGAATAAAATAAAAATATAGTACTTTTACTACTACTTCTACATTTACGTTTCAAATAGGAAGAACACTCGGAAAGTGTTTATTTAATTAAAAAAATCTACAAATATTATTTAATTTCTCAACCCTGATACATTATGTGCTAAAATTTTTATGGGCGAAATATCTGAGCTGAGTGTAGCAACCAATCAATTTTTCTGACAAGACAAATATATTTCGAAGTCAATCCATTCGCTTCAATTCTATTCTTTTAGGGTTCCGTACCCAAAGGGTGCCTTCATAGGAAAAATTTAAAAATTTAAAATTTAAGAAAAAAAAATGTTTGTGATAAATATTGCCTGGTGGTACGAAAACCTTCGTTTCTGTGTTCTAAAGCGAATTAAATAGCTGAATTCCCTCTTTCATAGTAACACCCTCTTCACCAGAAATCATAAGGACACGTTTTATAACCGCATAGCAGGAATGAGGAGCGCCCCACACTCGGTCTTCCATACTCAGTACAATATTCACAGAAGTTCAAAAACAATGTGCATGTGTGCAGGTATTCATAACCCCTTGAACGCATCTTTGTTTTAAGAAAAGGAAAAACTTTTGACTCAAATATTTAGTCTGTTTTTTTTTCTTTGAGTACAATTGGCAGGCTTTACCCCTTGCGTCAAAGTGACAAATAGTTGAGAACAAATCATGTCGTAAACAAATTATGATGCTAAATTTGGTAATCCTAACAAATATGTTCAATAATAATCGTCCGTCGACCATTATCCTTGAAATTACCATCATTTGTATAAAAGACGGACCATGGTGTGGGTTTGTTTTCGAGCACACAAACTGGGGTCATCGTGAACCAAATAAAATAAGGAATGAAACGACATCCCTTATGGTTTGTGTTTTGCAAAACTAAAGAAATATTGATACCAATCGGTCAAAATATCCGGAACGAATATCCAATCAGAATATCCTTTATTGACTCGCAAGAAACACGAGAAAAAGCAAATAGTCCTTTTGTACATGGTAAATATCTGGGAACTATTCATCTAGATATAGGGCTTAGGGTTGTTCATATCCTTGTATAGTACATAGTTTATGAATACAAACACTTGGGTATGAA
The DNA here is from genome assembly GCA_963555765.1 of Orthonevra nobilis. Taxonomy (NCBI): domain Eukaryota; kingdom Metazoa; phylum Arthropoda; class Insecta; order Diptera; family Syrphidae; genus Orthonevra; species Orthonevra nobilis. Next base: position 65,320,203 of record OY743225.1, read on the forward strand.
CGGAAACGTACGACAAACATGATATTAGGTGTAAAAGCGAGCGCCATAAATATTGGCAATGTTTCCGCTTTGCTGAGTTCTCGAAATTCACGTCGATTTGTCATAATGAAAACGCAATAAGCATAAAACATGTCCCCGAATGGCAGTAATGCGGTGTCACCATTGAAGCACATGAAGTGGAAATGGGTCGAGCTAGTGTGTCGGAGGTGGAGTTCCAAAGTTACAAAATTTATCGTAATAGTTTTCAATTGATAATTACTCGCAAGTCTAATATATCAAAAGAGAGAAATAGATCTTTGAAAGTGAAGTCGTTTTGGGGTTTTTACGAGAATAATTTGGTGAGGGTAACAACTTCAATTTTCGGCTTAAAGAGGAAAGAGTCCTGAACATTCGCAGACACAAAAGTTGTCCTTAAGAGATGGACAGCAAAACCAGTCTCCTTTGATTGTCTATTTTTGACGAAGAACACCACTTGGCACATACTTTTACAAAACTAGGTAAGTGTAACTTTTGAAGGAAGACCATTAGAATCAGCACCCTTCAATTCAATGAACTTTCACACTTTTCATTGGTTTTGAATATTTTCTTGACAAATTAAAATCATTTGCACGAAAAAAGAAGAAGTACGTAAACCAAAAGTGGGAACCACTTTCGAGATGACTGTGAAGAAAACTTTCCCTTATATGTATCGTTTAAATCAACATGTGAAATAAATATAAATCATCCAGAGCGGAAAAAACGTTATGGATTATTATTTATCCACCTGAAATAAGAAGATTTATTGCAAAAAAAAAGAGTGCACAAGTCGAGGTTAAATCTTTTCCAAATTTCAAAGACTGAAAATTTCAACTACACATTTTAACAAGCTGGGAAAAGTTTCAAAAAACCGCAAATGCAAAAATTTTAACCGGCACAAAGTTCTTGAATGTCATTTACACTTCAATGAGTTGCCTAAGAAAGCCGTAATAAAATACGTAAGCATAATAGTTGGTTCCAGGTCAGGGAAAGTCAACGAGTTGATAAGTTGATCATCGAAGAATAATGTCTTATACATGACCTGTTCTCTCAAGCTTTTTATAAAGTGTGCCATGAAGACTTGCGATATAAGTTGCGGCAAATTTATCCGAAAATTATCAGAATCCCATTAATAATTATTTTTGAAGGTATTTTCGCTGGATTTCCACGAGGAATTGTTCTTAGCCCGGGATTGTTATTGCTGTACGCAAGAAATAACCCTCTCAAGAAGTCACCACTAATAGCTAAGCTACTGACACTGCAGTCGAGTTTGCTCAGTATCCTTCTTCATTATCTTTGCAACGAATTCATTTTCAAGATTAAGGAAAGTACATGCCTTCTTCGTAGACTCAAAATAACAAACCCGATCGTCTTGGCGAAGTTATAAATATTCTTATTTAATTTCGGTGTAATCGAAGAAGGTTTGCTGTCAGAGGCATAATTATTTTGCCAAATACTATGAGCGCCGGTGTCAATGAAAACTTTCATCAACTTGCACAAAATTCGAAGCTTATTTGTCTGTCAATAAGGAAGCCGGTGTCTCTGACTCGAGGACATTTGCTCCAAAAAAGGACATGTCGAAAACACTGCGTTTAAATCTAACTACAGATATTTGAAGTGTTAAGCATTTATGGTTCCCTAAAAATAAGAACACTGAAAACTACATCGACTAAACTGGTTCCCTTCGTCGATAACGATACAACAGATTTATGTAAATCTGAAGTAATGTTCACAAAAAGGACTATAATCGACAGAAAAACAAATGGTTTGAGTGCGATTCGGTATGTCCAAATCATCGATATTAAGGATGACACTTAAATAAGACTTAAAAAAAGTTGGGTGCAAGAAGGTTTTTACTGGAAGTACTTTAGGTCCATTTTAAATCTCATCAGTTCAAGATAACTGAAGCTGTTCACCTATATTTGAAGCTTATTTTGTGTTAAAAAGACATGACTCCAGTGATCTCATTATATCCCCTGAAATCATTTAAAGATTACTAGACCTAAATAGAGGTCAAGAGAAGGAATGAGAGGAATCTCAGTTTGAAAGCAAAATGAACAAAATTTTATTAAAAAAGAAGATGTAAAATAGTTTCCCGTATAAAGGCAAAAAAAAAAAGAAACATAACAACGTCGTCGAAGCGGCAGACGAAATGAATATTGAGTAATCACATCACTGTTGTAGATTTTTACAGTGAAGCAAATCCAAGAGGAATTTTAAATAATTCGTACGCTCGAACGATTTAGTTATCCTGATCACATATACACAATCAAAAAGAAAATGCACGGCGCGATAAATCAAAGTGTGTGCACAAAAACGGAGTCGGAGTGTACCCCTCGAACATAGAACTGCTATTATTCAACAGAAGAGACTCAAGCTCGAAAGCATAACTATCAGCCTCACGATTAGGCTAAGCCAAATCAAACTCATGTCGACTCAACATTTTATGCTTAGACTGTCAAGCATATGGAAAAGACGTTAAAAAAGGCTCAGCACTTTTAAGGCAAATTTTGAGCTTGAAAAAAGACATCACTGTGCAGTAAGGCATTCAAGCCTTTATTTGCTTCAATCCGTGCACAACGATGTCTTCTTGTCTCGCTTTTATTATTTAGTAACCTATAATCGATTCAATTTATAATAATTTAAAAATTTAGAAGTATCCAGAAGAAGTCATGGCTAGAAAAAAAAATTAATGCGCTTAAGACACAATTCTTATTAATTTGAATAATTACTTTTGTTCTTTGTCACTCGAGCTATTTTTACTGTCATTTGTTTCTTCACCTAAACCTGAAATTTTCGTAGGCGAATTTTTTTTGGCATGAGCTTAGATTCGAATGGAAGCAAACTGTTAAGAATATCTTTCATTCTTAAAGAGCTCGAGCATTTTCTGGAATAACCTTCGCGAAAGCCATAAATATCATTTTTCTTGGCCTCTTGAGCCTCTCCTGAAAGTTGATCTAAAAGCGAATGTAATTTAAGTTCACCACAGCCACTTACTGCACTACAGAATATAATAACTAAGCTTCCATTTATTAATATATGTAGATAATGCTTATTCACCAGATAGTTTTTTGACTTATGAGCCGCTGTTGATACTTTCTATTACGTGTCTGTATTATACGACAAGTGTAGGTCGGTGCTACTTCTTTTACCAGTTTTGATGCTTCTTAATTCCGCCATTTGTTGGTCAGGAGGACGGCGGCACGCAAGCGGAAAAAGCGGTGTTCAGGTTTACCTTCTGAACGGGGATCGCAATAAAAAAAATTAACTTAAGCTACGTTTTTACTAACTTAATACTACCTTAGGAGTCCTACTTAAGTTGATCTCTTATATTTCTACCTCGGACCCGTCATCCAGGGTCCCAAGGATCAGCCATCTGATGTTTGTCTGGCTAGGTCTCTGCTATCGTCCTGGCCAGAGATTTCGGGGGCTAGCTTCTATGGCGATTCGGCGGACACAGTCCAGAAGTTTGTCCGTTTCCACGTCCTGGTCCACGTTGTCGTCCTTTGGAAATATAATAACCTACAAAACACTAGCCAACTGAACGGACGGGCTTTCCATCGATAACCAATAACCATTCGCACAATTCAAAATTATATTTGAGTTCTTAGACTTTTAGATCTAAGATAGTTTTTTTTTGTCGTTTAAACCGCTATTAACCGAATTCCAACTCAATTGAGTTACGGCCAACATTTTGCAACCTTTTAAAAAGCTTCTATTCAATATTAGCTTACTATTTTGGTATGAAGGTATCATTCAAATGGAGATAATCACAAAGTTGAAACCTTCAAATTTTAACAAAAATTGAACGACGCTGATGATTGGCCTTGCATTATTCCACATTTTTTGTAACAATTCGAAAAAAACTGGACTTACAAATTTCCGAAACGAGCAAAAAGGATCAGCTCTTTTTTCTCTCGAAATATAATACAAATTAAAGTACAAGTTTCTTAAAAATCAAATCTGGGACTGCTTGGGAACATGAAAAAATCTTCAAGTTTATTTAGTGGTTAAGGAGAAAAACAATTGCTGGAGAGTTGTCATAAAATTTGTTCGCCAAAACACAATAAAACACATCGTAGAACATTATTTTATATTTTTTGTTTAGCCCAAACCTTCAGATAAAAAAACACATCACGGCAAAAATGTGGACTGGTGCTTTTCAAACATTTCAAACTGAAAACGTGAGCTTACAGAAACAGTCAACTTTAGCATGTCGCTGTTGACAATAGGCACAAGGTTATGTTTTTCCAATCACTAATTTATTTTACTTGAAGTCTGTATACTTTATTCTTGGCAAATAAAAAATTTGAAGCTTATGCCATTTTTTATGTTCAAATAACCTCTGTGCGACGTTTTTAGACGGTTGGATAGTGTCAAAATCTTGAAGAACGATGGCTGTTATAATGGTTTCCACGTTTACGGGAATAATATGTTTCACTATTAACTGGGTAGTTGATGGTTTTTTTTTATTTTTGTTTATTGTAGCGGAAATATTTACATTGTTGACTCTTAACTATATTGCACATTAAAGATTTGGTAAAAATTACCTCACTACTAACAATATTCCAATATTTTTCCAATTTATATTAAAAAGTTTATAAATAGACTTAGAGCGAAGGAAAAGCTACAGAAAAAACCTTCATAATAATTGAAGAAGGGGGTTGGTGGAGAGAAGGGAAGTGGCTTAAGGATAGACTAAAAATACAAAGTAACAAATATAGAAAATAAATAAATAATGAAGCATAAATCATCATAAATCAATACAAATGAACCATTTAAATAATTATTTATAAAACTGTAATGTTAACTACCGAAATACTATATACTATTCATATAGATAAATAGATAAATAATATTTAAGAAAATAAGTAAACAAATAAACTAATAAATGAATAAATGAAAAATAATAATTGTTTAAATAAATACTAAATATAAAAATAAATAATAAAATACTAACGTTAAATAAATACGTGTATAAATCAATTAGAAATAAAGACAGAAATAAATACTTAAATAAAAATAAAAATACTTAAATATAAATAAAAGAGTAAATACTTTTGATGGAACAATAAATAGTGTTACTTGATAGGAACAAGCAAGGCAAGGTTTAAATAGCTAAGTTAGCGACCAATCCACGGAGTGACTTTCTCTATATTCGACAGAGAAAGGAGCTTGTGTGTCGAAAAGTGCCATGGGAGAATCAGTATCATTTTTAGAACCTTGTTTTGAATCCGCTGCAACATAAGGATGTGGCTTTCTGCACAAGTTCCCCAACCTGGACAGCCGTAAAATATAATGACATGCAAAGTTGAGTTTACTTTCATTGCTCATTTTCGATTTTCGGTTTCAGAAAGGATATAGACTTTTTATTGAAAGGTTCACTTTATTCAAAATTCCCTGCACATGGTGTCCAAATCTCAGATTTTTATCGAGCTGCACCCCAAGGCATTTATTTACCATTTGACTTCCACTCAATTTGCGTACCGTAGTTGATGGTTTGGATAAGCCAAATCACAATCAATATAAAACACCTGCAGAGGACCAATTGACATCTCTTTTGTGCTCAAAAATCGGAAGAAACGCTGTTCTGTTTTTTCGCGATACAAAAAAAATCGATTTACACCTAAACAAAGTTCATTAAAATTGTAACGATTTTTAGAATAGTACGAATTTTGATAAGAAACTTGGTTCTCTCTTTGATAACCTAATGTATTACCGTGTATTTGTATCCTGTGCGCACAATGCAGACTATTGCAGCTTTGGCGAAAGTGTGTGCTTTTAATCGAGAACTTCAATCGAACTGGCTGGATAAGAATATTCCAAAGAGATTTCGGATTAAGTGTCTCTGAAATTGTATCAAAATGCCTAAACGCTAAGTTGTCGCCTCTCTGTTTAGACCGGTCGAAATTTGCGATAATGATTCCAGATGAAGCGCAATTCTGCCTCGGGTGGCTACTTGAACAAAATAAATTGCCATTTTTGGAGATTAAAAAATCAAAAAATCAACAAGTAGTCATAGAGAATAAAATGCATCCTGAACGTTTTGCTATTTGATTTTTAGAGTGCACGAAACACTAGTCAGCCAGGACTGACCGCCAGGATTTAAATAAAATAATATTCCATAGGTTATAGGAAGATTTACTTATTTCATAAAATCTTTATCGTTGCAACACACTGAACATCATCGGATCATTTTCTCATCCCAAAGATTTTTTTTTTTATTAAAGGACTTATGTTCGTTAACACTCATTTTTCCGACGTAATATTCAAAGGCAGCGCCAATATTATAATCTCCGAATTAAATGATTTAAAAAGTGAGAGATTTATGCAAGTTTTATGGTAAACAAATTATGCTAGCATAGTTCATAAAATATCCTCGGGTGGTCCAAAATCAAACTCCAACCATTATAAATTTCATTTTCATTAACAAAAATCCCACCGTGCCCATGTTCTTTCTTATTGTTTCCCATACCCGTGCATAATCTAATAAAGTAATAAATTATTAGTATTTAAAAAACAAAAAAAAAATTAACACTCCTTTTTGGGTACAATAGCCCTATCCTTACGACGAAGCAGTCGAAGCATCTTCTCGCGGACGCGGTCCCGGAAATTCTGTGTTTGCATGGTTCGCTAAACATGTCGGGGATTAAAGGAAAATATTCAATTAACTCGGCGCAAGCAACCCTACACAGTACAACCCGAAACGAAGTTAATATCCTTTGCCGGGCGCTTTTAGTCATGACGTCAGAAAATTATTATTATTACTGTTATTGTGTTGTTTCATTGTTACGCTTGATTATTTAATAAGGAAAACTGTGAAAACACTGAAAATTACCTGACACGAACGCCCCAAGTTGTAGACGTCGGCGTCGTCGTCGTCGTCGTCCTCGTCCTCGACGACTGGCATCACCCCTGATTTTAGAAGTTTCATGATTTTTTTTTTTTTACTTTTCAGATTCCTTGCTGACATGGGATAATAAAAATTCGTCACAGTGTTAATTTAGTTCATTGTAATCATAATTAAAACTGTTACGCGCTTAATTTTAATGTCATCATTAAATAAAGTCTGAGGGAGTAAGAGAAAAAGTTGAAGAGTCCTTTTTTTTTTGTTTGTGTTATGCTTGGTTACTTTGGGCCGCAATATGTCGACGAAGGAATAAACGTTTGACGGGTTATTCGTTTTTTTGTGTTCGTCCTGCAAAGAAAGAACAAATCAAGGACTTGAAATTGTCGATTGAGGTTAGCGAACGGGTGCTTATTTGTTAATGAAGGATAAAGCTGAGCTAAAAGGAGGGTTCTCTAATTAGTCGAGTGTTTTATATTCGCAGCGAGTTTGTTGCGCTCTTGGCAAGAAGTCATTCACTTAATTGTTATGTTCAATTAAAAGTTGTTGCCTTTTTTCTTTTTTTATAATTTAATGTTTTTTTTTTTGGAAAGGTTTTACGAGGTTTGTGTCACAGATGTCGGATGCCGAAGTTATGTGACTGATGGGGTGATGACAATTTGAGGGGCTGTTTGGGTAACGAGGAATTAATTGCGGTAGAGTAGTTAATTGGTGAAATTTAAAGGATGAAAGAATAAAATCTTTGATTTGTAAATAATGAGTTCTAAAGGAAATGTTAGGATTTTTTTTTATATTTTTATTTTTTGCACTCATTTCTACTGTGATGAAAGGCGTGTTGGCCGATGTTTAAAACGGTGCAAGGGTTCACTGAATTAGATCGGCAACATCGAAGAAGAAAGAATGCGACAGCTATCACATGCTAGGAACCGCGTTCATCGTGGGAAAACGTGGAAATTTAGCCCGACTAGTGATCCGCATCGAGGGAAATATATGTCAGCTTCGTATGCGCACATGACTCCACAGGCGAATACGAAGATCGAGGAATTCTACGATTATTTGGATGAAGCCTAAGGCGCCTGTCCGACCCCAAATCACACTTTGGGACTTCAAATCTAAAAACATTCAAAGTACAGCCTCCATGAAACGACAACAGATTGCGGCAACTTGTGACTGGTTACAAGTAGCACAAGATTTTCTCACAAAATAATCCGCACAGTAACCTAGTATATCCCAAGATAGTGGAACTGCCAATCGAATCTAACACGTGCTGATAGACGCTATTTAATCATCATTGATGTGTGAATCTTCAGAAATACTAGTGGCGACTCTGACTACTTTTAAGTAGCAGCTCGATTTAGAAGTCAAACTCTCCAATGCAAAATTTGAAGCCTCGTTTAAAATAGTTCAATTATTCTTGTTCATACCTTGATTCTCAAACAAGAGTCTAACGTCATCCGTGATGAACCTATTAACCTTGTTCTTACCTATACTTCATAGAAATGAGTTAACCTTCCGCTGGTTGCTTTGCACAAAAGATGCGACAAAAGCCTGGTGCGAGTAGGTTAGAAGAAAATCGTATGAGAGGAGGGCTATCGTCCATCGGCTCATCTAAAGCTCTTGAGTCTGGAGAAGTTACAGACATATTTGGAACTTTAAGACTCTCACTGAAGAGGAAAAAGAATGTGAGAAACACTTTCAAAAATCCTTTCCGCGAACAAGTTCAGGCCTATTCATTGTGCCACTCGGATTCCTTGAATGCTATATGGCATTTATCGATGGCTACATTTAGCTTAATAATATTCAAGAGTATCGCCATTGAATTTCTTTCTCCCACAACATTGCATGCTTAAATTAAAGGGCCGAACTATAAAGCTTCGAGTAGTCTTCGATCACAGCCTTTCTTTCGCTTAACGATACGCTTCATTTTCATATGAGATATGCGCCAAAGAGTTCTGCAAATTGCATGAAGATGATCGCTTAGTTGAGTGGGCAGCCAAAGAAGTAGAACGATACTATAGAGCTGCACAAGTTTACCTGGATAATTTTATGACAGGATCAAATGATTTCATAGAAACGTAAAGGCTGAAATTGTCTCGTTACTAGCGAGGGAGATCCCAAGAAGCTAGAGCCAAAGGTATCCTTTTTTTTTGAGAAATTAAAATAAAAGGAAAAAGTTTTTTTTTTCAAAAATACCACGCTTTTTTTTCTAAGTTCTTAGTTAGGTTATTTATTTAATGAGCGCATTATCCCTGATTCTAGTTTTCTTTGCGTACCATCACTCTTATTAGGAAAAATAAAAAATAGGACTGACTTAATTTTACCCCTGTTTTGATGGAACACTTGTTTAATTTTATTAAATGGACCTGTCGAATCATTAAAACCAATATAAAAGGTTTTTAGTACTTAAAGGTTAAAAAACAAAATATGTTTTAACTAAACACACATGCATTAATATGAAAGGAAATTGTTATAGAAACTTATTTCAATTTTTCATGTCAAATCGTAGACAGAAAACGATGACAAGCTCAAGTTCCTCTCGGGATGGAAAAACTGGTATTTCAGTAGAAAGCAAAGAAAATGTAAACTGGAAGGTTATCTGCTTGATCAACAAATTTGTTTGTTTAAAAGGAAAAATTTTTTTTAATTTTTCAGAAACTAAGTCACCTTTTGACACGAATTTCTAAAGATTTGACTAACAATTAATTAGTGCATTAGTGCATTAGTGCATTAGTGCATTTGAACCAAACATCGACTGTGATTTAAGATTATATTACCGTAGGTGCCTTCGTTGATTTTACATTTTTTCACCATTTTAGGTTAATTTTTCAGTTTGAATTTTTTTTGTCGCCTTACCTTACCTACTTTTACTTGCTCTAGACTTTTGTCACAATCTAATGCATATCACCCTGTATAAATAAATTTTAACAAGAACTTCCTGATGGGAATTTACAAAAAACGCGCTCTGTTTTCACGAGGAGTGTACTGAAATTTGATCACAATAATTCAAGAAAATTTTCAGGATGGTCAAATGACCATTTGACGGGGTTTTAAACCGTTGCTCGCAAAATATCTGATGATATCTTCTTAAATGCAGACTTTCGAAATTGCAAGGTTGTGTGGCATTAAAGATAAAAATCTGACGCCGTCATATCTGCTGATTTGGCCGACCAGTTTAAATCGAACAAAATGAAAGATCATACAGCCCGGAGGATTGTGTTTCAAAATTTCTATTATTGCCCGAGCTGTGAAACCAACAGTGCTGGAGACCTAGTTAATAAAACTTGTGGGAAAAAAGATCTTTAAAATCTGTTTGCTCAGCAGTTACGGTCTTAGTGGTGTCGGAAAAAAATAAGGACCAATCACTTTTTTACTGAAAATGTCGCATTAAACCTTCAGCTTGGGCACAGCAATTGCCCTTCAGACACAATATATAGATAGATAGATAGATCTTTATGGTAGCGTAAACATTCATTATTTAACAAAAGATTTAACTAATGTAGATTTAACAGTATTTTGATATAATGCTACCTTACAACTGACATTTTATTTAAAACTTTCTGTCTAAATTTAACTTTGAGAGGAAAAACTACTTGAAAAATCTTCAAACAAATGTTGACTCGAGAGGATAGAGGCAGTGGTGACAAACAATTCTTGATCCTAAGATCATTTATCACAGAATTTAAGTAACAAATGATAAACATAATGTGATATAATAATTTAATAGATAAATAAAATAATTTATATATTATCCGTGCCTCAGAACTTTAAATTTTGAACTTAAAGAAGAAAAGAAGAACTAATTCCATTTTAAAAATAATTATTTCACGACGCCAAGTCAATTGTAATAAGATAGTGTTTTCTATTTTCTGCTACAATGGCTGATATTTCCGTCGCATTCATGTAGCCAGTCCCACATACACAGAGCCATGACGTTGGCCATGAAAGAACCTTGTGGAACCCCTTTAGCCCTGTGGACAGTGAATGCACGTTTGAGTTTTCGAGGTCAAACTATCAAGTTTTTGGTCGAACCGCTTGGGATGGAGCTTCTGTCAGAAAAAAAAGTAAAGACTTATTGGCTTCCAAGCAGTTGTCAGGCATCATAGTCGACCCCTACTTTTATTTGTGTAATCAGCGAAGTAACGAGTGCCTTTTCGGTTCCACTTCTAAAATAACCAATTGACATTTTCTGATCTTAATCAAAATTCCGTGCACAAAAAACGAAAGCCCAAGAGATTAAAGTGATTGCCTTGGTTCAGAAGCAATCAAAACGAGATTCTTTGGATCATTGAAATGCTATAGTCACACACGCTCGCACAATCACCACACATCCTTGGAATCTTTCCATTTCTTTCCAAGTCGTCAATGTATTTAACAAAGTTTGCCGTGATTGATTGGGGTGACATGACATGAGGGTAATGCGTTGAAATTTCAACACTTGTTAAAGGTAGCATTAATATGCCTCCTAGCTAGTTAGCAAAAGACGAATATCCTTTTTTTTTTTACTTCAGGGAATTCAACAACTTTCAATTCATCCAAAGAATTTGCAACACTCCACTTGGGTATGTAATGACTTGTAGTTCTCATGATTGTTTGATTGCTCCTTAGCCAAGCATCGTAATAAAGCCTGCTGGAGGAAATTATCGCCCTTAGGGAAATGACTATGCAGTACGAAAATAGAATGAAGTTGCAAAAATGTAATCGAGATATTTTGTGCTGAAGAAAGGACACTCTTCTTAAGCAATCTTAATTTTTAAGTCATTCCTTTCAAGTTGGGCTTTTCTTTTTATTTTTATTTTCAACGCAAATTCTGGATGGACACATCCCAATCCTTAAAGGATTAACCAAATGAAATATGGCCGGTGTGGTGCATTTTATATTATTCCTAAGGGAGTGGACAGGATAAGCTAAGTGCGATGGTATTCGAATACAAGAAAAAAAGGATTTGTACATTTTTTTTTAATGAACGTAAATGAAGACAAATTAATGGAAGCATGGACTTGTGTGGAGAGAAGGGTAGGAGGAGTTTTCTTTACTTTATAATTACGTTTCAAAGGTGTGCTCGCCCAGCCGTTCATTGAAAACTTGGAAAGACAGATGCGACTTGCAATTAACTTTTTTTAAAATTTTTCTTTATGTTTTTTTGTTCCTTGAAACATAAATCAACAAGCGCGTAATACAAATCGGACAAAAAGGATTAAAAATGTATTCCTAAGAGGATTTGTGTATCTTGTTCTTGTTTAATAAGTTTTTTTTTGTGAAAGTAATATCTGACATGATCCTGGCCAAGTATAAGACTTTTTAAAATTTAAAGAAATCATATCTTCGGTAAAGTCTTGTCACAGATTCGCAACTGTTAATCGTTCTTGACAAAGAGTGAATGAACTCATACTGTAGAAGAGGCTAGTTTGGCATTTAAAAGTTTCAAAACGAGTTTAAGGTTGCGTTGAAGTGGTCGACCCGCAATATAGTCTGGCCAAGCCTTGCTGTGCAAGATGGAATTCGTAATCTTATTGATAAAAATAAGGATTTGCGTAAATGATGTGATGTCTTTGGTTCTGCTGCGAAAACATAAACAGAAACAGATGAACATTTTATTGGGATCTTTTAACTCAAATCTTATGTATAAAATATTGTATTCAAGCTTAATTAATTGGGTTCCGGAAATGAGTGAACAGGATTAAGAATTTTTACGTGATGAGCCACAATTGAAACTGGCTTGGAGCCTTAACAAACAAGGTAGTCTTATCCGCAAGTCCGAGAAAAGAAGTGCAGCAATATCACCTTCAATAGCAGCTAGGGGTTTCACTGAACGTGGCATAAATGTACATACATGTAAGCGAAAATTTGACACCTTAACGAACAAAGCCTTAAACCTAAATTGGAGAAATTTAGGTATTTGTTTGTGGGTTCTTAGGCTGGTGTTATTTGTTTGATAGAAACTTGGTTAAAACGTGACGTATCCTATTACCTTTATGGTTTTACGTTTGCCTTGATAGAGTATGTTTGTTGGGGAGGTGGTACTCCTTTACACATATGTATGTTTGTGCGCAAGAGCATCAGCTGCAAACAAGTCTGTAAATCCAACAGTGATTAAAGAGTAGTATAATTATTTGTTGCTCTGGAGCAGTATTCTTACCGCGACACAAGCATTGCTTGTGCATTGCATGTGCGGTGACTTCAACTGTGACTTAATTGATCGAAGTAGCTCTTTAAGTTTTTTGAACAACTTTAAAACACTTGGCTTACTCCAGGTGAAATCAAGCAACTCTTCTCATTTCTCTGAAGATTTGAATACTCTCTAAATCTAATCTGCGTTGCTCATAAAGCTCTCTATAGTCAACTCTCTGCTCCTCCTTTAACCGATATCTTTGCAATCTGTTAATGATCAATAAGGCTTCTTTGAAGAGAATATTTGTTGACTTCTTAATGAACCTGTCCCACTGAAAATATTTTTTTAAAATTGAATCATTTCCTCAAAAATACCATAGTCTCCGTAATCAAGTGGCATGAATATCGAATTAGAGCTGCGAAATCAGCATGCTTTTGAAAAAAACATTGGGCGAACCGTCTTCAACCAAACACCCCTGGAAAACAGTAAGGGTACTTGGAATCGAATACAATATTTGCTGGCATACCGATATCTAACCCACAGGAAACATATCCTACTGTATTTGTGCGTCGTTTGTATCATCCAAAGTAACGTTTGGTTTTGCGTGCCCATCTGTTTAAGTCGAATGACTTTTATTTTTAACACCATAATAACTACTTCGGGATAGACGTTGAATTGAAAAAAAGGTAAAAATAGTCTCCACGCCAAAGAAACAAAATTATAATGAAACAGAGAAACCAATCGCCATATGACCGTTCTTGATGCATGCGTAGCTACCACTCAGAAAAGAATCTTTTAAACGTCTGCAATCTGGTTTTTCGCCCCAAAATATAGCTGAAAGACAGCACTGTAGCCAGTAGTCGATGACATTAGACAATCTGTGGACAAGAGATATATTTCTTTGCTTTTTCTTTTATATTTTTTGAAAGCATTCTACACGGTCAACTATGAATAACTATGTCGTGAACTACAGAAAGCTTATAAGTTCTCTAAAGAATAGTCAAACTAATATTTTCTTCCCAAGTGGAAAGAAAGCAATGTGTTGTTGTCAATAATAATTTCTCGTCTTCTATTGCGGTTAGAAGTGGTGTTTCGCCACGATCTATGGTATTCTTGGACCAATCCTCTTCTCCCTCTACATAAATGGACTTCCCAATAAAATCCGACTCTGCTCGATATTTAAATATCTTCAACGCCGATGACGTCCAGCTTGTCTTGACACGCCACAAGAATCAATTAGATGAATCAGAAATGCTTATCAATGAAGATAAACTTATAATCACCTTTTGATCGTGCTTAGATTCTACAACGTCCAAGGTAATCGCCATAAACATAAGTGTTCCAGATCTACCTGTTTGTCTTAAAATAAACATCATACGTCGCAACGCAACTCTTGGCAAAATATGAATATGCTTTGGACAAATCACAAATCCACACCAAAACCCTACCATTCAATCCTACTTTTTGGATACGAACTCTTCTGTAATATTGATAACATCAACAGCTGGAAGTTGAATGTCACATTTAATAATATCGCTCGGTACATCTACGACCTCCGTAAGTACGATCGCGTATCTGCGTATTCCAAACAATTAGTTGGGTGCTCTCTTGGCAACTTTTTGGATTTTCTCGCATTATGTTTTATGTATACAGCAGTTTAGAATTAACACTTTAATTCAATACTGTTAAAATTTTTGACCAGGAAATATGCTAATTCTACTTTTCAAATTTTACTAAATTGATTTTTTTCTTATATTTTTTAAATATGCAATGAACCAAAAAAAAAAAAAAAACAATGAAACACCAGCTGGGATTGATTTTTCACTTGAATATTATTGCACCCTTTTCAGCTTTTTAAATCAAACAAATTGCAAATAAATTATAGTTAAATACTGAAAACAAATTCAAGTCATGTTATTAAAGTTTAAGTTTTTATAAGTTTTTTTTTTTTAAATCAAAGTTAACTAAAATCAATTTATTTTTAAAGTCGAAAACGTGAACACTTCATAAATTTATGAAATTTATTTTTAATACTAATTGCCGTAAGCGGATAATTAAAATAAAATTGGCAATGGCTTAAATATGTGCCTAGCTGATAGTTTTAGTTTTAGTTCTAAGTAAAAGACGAATTCCGATAAATATATTAAATTAATTTAATTAATCCGATAAATATATTAAATAATTTATTAATGAATCCGTATTCATAGTGACTTCGATTTCCAATAACTGGCTGAGGCTAAGTCTGAGAATGAGTAGGGCGACTCGTATACCCTATGAATATACGAGTCGACTCATCTCTTTCCTTTAGGTTAAGTAAGAATAAGATTAAGTTTTATTTTTTTGACATAAGTCAAATGTAAAAGCAGTACATTGGTCCGGGAGCCAGAGCAGTTTTACTACTATAACAATGTGAGCCGAGGGGCATTTAACCTTTGTACAACTAGAGTACCTATGCAGGCCATACGAATACATCCGCATTATACATAAGAAACAGATAATTGTATATCCATTCTAACTGAAAGAAGGAAAGACTCAATAAAATTAAAATTTAATTAAAATTCATAAATAACATGATAAAGTTTATTTAAATATAAAATAATCAGAGGTTAATATTTTGTGTGATATTCTTTAGCCTTAAAGACATCTTTCAACCTGTTTTCCATCGAAGTAACCAAATTGGAAGTTTTTTGCGTGGCTTTATTTCACATATACTATATTTTGAAAACCGTTTTTGAAGTGTGTTTTATTGATTATAGTTCTATCTCGCATTTTTTTTTTCATTGTATGCCACAGGGGTTCTATAGGATTTAAATCCGTGCTTTACAGTGGATGGGGTTGTACTTTTAATGTGTTGTAAATGAGCCATTTCTTTACAATGTTAGAGGAGTGTTTCAAGTCATTATCTTGGGCAAAACGAAATCCACAAGTTAGTCCTAATTTGGCGGCTATTTCCCGAAAATTGTTTTTTAGAATATTTTATTAATATTGCTGTCAATAAACACCTAATTCCATTAGTCTATTGGTCTCAAATGCATCCCATACCGTTTCATTGCCTCGAGACCAGCTCCTTGTCTCTGTAAAAAAATGACTGTGTTCTTCAAATTCTGGTTATATCCGTATTCCTCTGTGTATTCTTAACGTTTTTAAATATTCCTTGATTAGAGAAGGCGCTGGTTTCGACGTTTATATGGCCTCAATTGCTGTGTGTATAAAAAGTTTTTTTTTATAGTCTGTGGATGCACGCTAACTAGTAAATCTTGTTTTAAATCTCCTGCAACTTTGGGTTTGGGTTTTTTGTAACTATTCTTGTAATCGTCCTCTTTAACTGCTGTGTCGATGACGTTATGTACTGAGGACAATACATTTCTTTACTTTTGCGTTCATTCCTTAATCTTAGAATTTTTTACTTCAGGAAAAATTCGTTTCTTTTGTATATCTTGTTAAGTTATTATGTTTAATACTTCTGAACACTTTTGATAAGTACAAATTCAATAAAGTTACTCTTGTAATGGTATTTAACAATGCGGGTGCTTGAAGTGTTTTAGTTTTTTTTTGGCTTTAAATAAAAATCAATTTTAGTTTTCTTTTATTTTTTACTAAAACCTTTGATTTCATAAAACTTTTTAAAAAAATTCCTATCATTTGTCAAAGATTAACTATTATTTGCAATTTGTTTGATTTTAATAGCATGTTGCACAAATTTTCAACTAAAAAATCATTCGCAGCTGGTGTTCAATTTTTTTTTGTTTCACTGTATGAAAATTGATTTTAGTTTGCTGTCTCTTTCTGTTTTCTTTTACTTAAACTTATTAATTTTACAAAAATACAAGTTTTTATCATATTTCTTTACTGTTATAACTTTAAACAATCTTAATCTATAAACAAAGATAAAAATATCAAACAGTGACATTTTGTCATTTGTTTTTGTGCGGCCGTTTAACCCAACGATATTGAATGACTTTTGCATAACGGTTATTGAAATAACCCACTTTTCTTACCAATAAATGTGAGTACCACCCCGAACTATTGGCGTCGTAATTTCCATATCGTAACAGCCTCTTATAGTGGCTCCACAAAATGCATTGAAATATGTCCAAAGCCGATGTCACGTCACAAGTAACCCTTAAACGCGTTTGGCAAAATCAAAAATTACATTCGCACATTCGAGCGATGTAAACAAAGTATAAATTTCTCACATATGATTGCACATATTAAAAGTTATGTTTATAGGGATAGAATGCGATGCTGCGTCGTTCGCTTGTTATCCTTTTATGCGTTTGCTGTACGAGCTAACGCCACGCCACGCCGTTTTATGCAAAGGCATCGAGGCATCGAGGGTCGCATCTCATAAATCTAAAACAGTTAAATTGTTAAACAAACGCTTGGGTCACATACGCATTGGGGTTATCACACCCTTCCGCCAGCATGAATCCTTTCTCTCCTAATACTTTTGTTTTTCCTCTTCTTCTCTTTTTTTTTTAGCGTACAGTAGTCGGTATGACCTTTTATTAGACGTTCAAATTATGAGTGTCCTTTGAGCATTCATACGATGATCACCCTTTAGTGGAAAGGGACATGCGAGTTTTGTTCACAAGGGAACGTGATGTATGTGCTCTTAGGGGTTGGCCAAAGGACATTAGTGGGGTTATGCACGATTTGAGTGTTTTTTCGTGAAAATATTGAATTTATGAGTTATGTCGCCGAGATGTTTGGTCTAACGTGTCCTTTTGTGCCGTTTAATTTAATAAATCGACGTACTAAAAGCATTCTAGTTTATGAACAAAGGAGTCTTGTTATGGCGACGAAAATTGGTTGTGCATTCGTGGATACAAAATTCTTTAAATTAAAGGTTATGGGCTTGTGTCAGACCAAGCCCAATACGAGCATTTGAGGCAAAAGCAAGTACTAATAGTACATGTCGAGTTAACTGTAGCCCATTTGTACGAATGTCTGAAGTTGCCATAGATTGGCATGTTAGTCATCCTCTGGTCCTTAAAAGAAGCTATTGCCTAGAAAACTTCAAATTCATATGCCTTGTCATATCGTAATATCGCTTCTGTGCAACTTTAAAGCAACTCGATATTGAAGACAAAATAATCAGATGAGGCGCATTCTCAATTCGGGGGCTACCTCTTTTGGGATATGCTTTCTGAAAGAGTTACTGTTTAGTGTAATTTTTCAATAGGATGCACTGCTCTTTCCACGGCCGGCCTTATCCTTTTATACATATTGGGTACAGAGCCTTATATCTTTGCCGATAATTTCGTAAATTTGGCCCTCTCAGACCATAAATTATTTACCAAACTGACTTTGCAGAAGGCAGGAGTTTATGCCTTAAATGTGGCCTTCTTTGTACCATTTATATAGTAGCTCACTTATATATTAGAGCAGACTGGATCCTCATGCCGTTCGTTTCTCTCATGATGTGGAATATTTCTTATTGAAGCATTAAATCCGTCATCTTCCTTCAGGCATTTTCTTTGGTCTTATTTGGGAGGACGATATGACTAAAAAAAAAGATGGCTTATCGTGTTTTCAAAATGTCGAACAGACAATTCAAAAGTAACGGAAGAACATGGAATCATGTGTTCACTCCCGAAGGTCACTGAGAAGCTTTCGTCCTGGCATGTTGTACCAATTGTTATCCACTATCCATGCTCTATGTCCATTTACGATTCAATGTTTTCTTCTGTGTCACTTCTTAGGCCCAGTTTTTCAGTGCTGAGTTAACTCTGAGTTAATTTTACTCGGGGATAAACCCGAGTTAACCCTAGAAACGTGTTTTTCAGTAAAGAGTTAACCTCGAGTTAACTCGGCTAATTTTTGTTTTTTGACAGATGCTGAAAAATCAAGCGAAGAGATTGATTATATATTATTTGGTCTGAATTAAGACTCTGATTCAGACCTGAGTGATGCGGAATTGTTTGACATAATGAATTTAACTATTTTGCGAAGAAAAAGACTGGTTAGATCGCGACAAAATTATTTTCATTTGTTTGGAGATAAGGATTTTTAAAACAGATTTCGTCTTTCAAATTTATACGCTCTCAGCATTTTAGAGCTTATCCAGCCACACATTGAACGTTGTTGGAACATAAAAAGTTATGAAAGAATCAATGAATGAATTGATTCGTTTTTATTTTATTTTTGACTTCTCCTGTTTTGTCAAGTAACAATTGACCGTCGAAATAGACAGATATCGATAGTTTTTGGGCAATCGATAACATGGAGTCAAATTTAACCGGAGTTAGCTGTCACTTAAACTGTTAACTCAGCACAGAAAAACTGGGCCTTATTTCAACATTTACTAAATCTTGTCCAAAAATTTTAACGTTATCAATTTTGAATATATTTTTTAGTCCTATTTTAAAAAATTGTATATAATATCTATTAAAGCTCAAACAGGGTTCGCAAAAAACGCATTCATTCGACTGTTTTTTGCGTACATAATTGGTCGCCATGAAAGATCCTTTTTTTTTTAATGAGATAATTTGTAGCCTATGTTCAGTTTGGAGGTCCGTTTTAGTGAGTATTGCTGGAGGAATTTACAAAATAGGGCGGGTCGTGTCGACGATAACCTCCTACAGAAAATTAGTAAAACCAGTTCAAAACTTTTAAAAAATTCATAATAGGACTACCGGTTGAAAATGTCGTTTTTTTTTTCTTTCAAAAATCAATGCTTTATTGAGGAAAAATAGATATAAATTCAATATTCATGGTCAGCCAGGCCATGTTGCATCGATCGGAAATGATAGTAATCGAATGGCACAAGGTCTGGACTATACGACGGGTGGGGTAGGACATCCCATTTGAGCGTTTCAAGGTAAGTTTTGACGACATTTGCAACATGTGGCCGAGCATTGTCATGTTGCAAAATAGCTTTATAGTGTCTTTCCGGCCGTTTTTCCTTCAGTGCTCGGCCGGCTCAAACGCATCAATTGTCGTCGGTAGACCTCGCCTGTGATTGTTTCATTCGGTTTTAGCAGCTCATAATACACAACAACCTTCTGGTCCCACCAAATGCACAGCATAACCTTCAGGCCATGAATATTCCGAACGGCCGTCGACGTTGAGGCATGTCCGATGTATCCATACGTTGCCCGACGTTCTGAATTATCGTAATGTACCCATTTTTTATGACCAGTGACGATTCGATGCAAAAAAGTCTTCTTTTTGTGGCTTTCAAGCAGCATTTCGGACATGCAAAATCGTCGTTCGACGTCTCTTGGCTTCAATTCATACGGCACCCAATGTCCTAACTCTCGGATCATTCCCATTGCTTTCATACGATCGGAAATGGTTTGCTGAGCGACGCCAAGTGATTTTGCAAGTTCTTCTTGCTTTTGTGACGGATCTTGATCGAGCAATGCCTCCAATTCATGGTCTTCAAACTTTTTCACATGGCCGGGGCGTTCTTCGGTTCTTCGGTGTCGAAATCACCATCTTTGAACCGCTTAAACCACCGCTGACACATTCTAACGTCTATAGTATAGCCCGGGTCAGCTTCAGTAAGCAATTGATGCGCTTCGGTTGCTTTTTTTCTTTAAATGAAAGAAGCATATTAAAACTTCCCGCAAATGTTGTTTTGATGGCACGAATGTAGACATTTTACGACTTTACAAAAACTTGTGTGTATTCACTAATGACCAATAACCTAGACTGAAATAATTAGACAATAACATGAAGGTTTGAAGTGACAGCTGTCATGGTCAAAATTCACCTCAGAGTAATAGTTATGAAGTTGTCTGCAATAACGACATTTTCAACCGGAAGTCCTATTAATTTTGTGTGAACGTTTTACAATTATGTTAACATTTGATAACAAATCCTTTTTATTTAATCACACCACCGCATCTTCTGGACATGGACTCAAATAAATTGTTTACAATATTATTTAGAATGTGTTATATAAAATTTATTTAAAAAAAAAAACGTTGTTTAGTTTTGCAATTATTCCTTAGACTTCGGCGATCTACAATCTCTTTTGCACTTTTTTTTCATGCACTTGTGCAATCAAGGAGAAAAAAGTATAATAATAAATAGATACTTTTGTTTTAGTCGCTTTCGTCTTGAACAGCTACCTATTGTACTTAATATGTTATACAGTTAGTGTAAAAAGTCTGCGTACGAGACACGCAACATTTAATTGGATAATAAACGGGCGATTTGATTATTTTTTTTATTTTATCGAGTTCAGTTAAGACAATATTAATTAACTAATTGTAGTACTAAAAACAAAAATAACTAATATAATTCTCGTAAATAAATGGATTCAAGTTATGCAAGGTAAAGAAATAGCATACAAAAAGTGTGCGTACGTTACACACAATTAACGTACGTTAAAGAAAATATAAATGATTTAATTATTTGGTTGGGTACCCTCGTCTGAATATGACATCTTTCAATAGTCTTCCCGTCCTTGGGGCATTAAACAGAAGCCAAAGCTTAACAATGTGAGCAGCATGCTTGGGATCATTATCTCTCAGAAATATAAAATTTTGTTAAGTTTTTCAATGATGTTAAAATACTGGTATTTATCCATTGTACTATCAATAAATTCTAAGTTCCCAACCTCATTTGCTGCCATACACCCCCAAGCCATGACCCCTCTACCACCATCTTTCACTGTTGGGAATAAGTTTTCTTTATTCCATTCAGTTGCTGGTTTTCTTCAAACAAAACCGCCTCCATTCAATCCAAATATGCAAAATTTGCTTTCCAAAAACTTTCCGGTTTGGCAAATATGCTCTTTGGCAAAAGCAACACGCTTCCTTCGGTTGGTTTTTGAAAAATATAAGGTTTTTTTCCTTTCAGACCGTCCATGATAACCTTCTTCTCTTAGGATATCTCTAACGGGAGGAACCTTTTTTTGTTTATAATTACGTAAATTATTACAGTTTTCTTACAACCACCGTGTTGCATTAAGAAAGTTAATTTGTTGCTTTATGGTTGCCTAGTGTTTGCTTTCTGACTCTAGCTAGCGCTGAGCAGTTGCACAGAAAATGAGTAAGTGCTTCCTTTTCTGAAGTGTCGTTACAACTGCGACAGTGTGTGTTGTATGAAATGTTTATTCTGATTGCTTGGTCTCCTATCGGCCAGTGCCCTGTGATGAACGCTATTATTCTCGCGATGTCTATGCGGGTCCGACTAAGAAGATCACCAGTACATGTTAAATTATAAAACGGTCTTGTTTTCTTGGATTTTGCGCAAGTGTTGAGTTGAGACCACCTAAGGTCAGCAATTTTCCGGAAATGTGTATCGATTTTAGCTTTGACTAGTCCTAATGGCATATGCACCTCCACGGCTCTTGAGCTGTCGAGTGCGGAACCTTGCTTGGCTAATTCATCAGCTCTTTCATTACCTCGAATGTGGCTATGCCCGCGGATCCAAATAATGGTTACCTTGAATCTTTCTGATATGCTAACACTCCTGTGTGTTCGATTGAACTGATTAGAAGCTTGTATCCTTATACGTAATGGCGAAGATTTCTGCCTGAAAGATACTGGGATCATTCGGTAGTCTCAAGGCTACACATACATTCAGATCTTGTGAAAAGATACCTGCACTGACTCCGCAATTCATCTTTCAACCGTCTGTGTAGATTCTCACATCCGAGATGAAATTAATGTGTCAACTATCACAGTCCGTCGGAAGGACGACGTCAACCAGTTTTCCAAAAGTTGGTGTATAGTCTGTCTGATTTGGTGTTAATTCCCTCGTTATTGATTCTAGGCTATGAGATCCATAGCTTAGATTCTCTGAGTCTATGTGAAGTTGGAGCATGACTGTCATGGCATCCGAAGGAGTTGTCCTCAGGGCACCTGTAGCCCCTATGCATGCAAATCTTTGAACTTTGCTGAGTTTTGCAATATTGTGTTTTATCTTAAGAGCCGGCCAACAAACTAATGATCTGTCCGGCAGTGTACATCCACTGAACCATTTTAGTCTTAGGCCCCACTTTTTACATCAAGATCAAGATCAAGAAAGATCCTTAGGTACTTTGCGCTGGGTAATAAAGACAGTTGCTGACCGTTAAGCGAGGGAGGTTAATGGTTGCAATCAAATCCTTGGTGAAAAGCATCATTTTCGTTTTGGCAGGTTAAATACTTAGGCCACAACTTAAAGCCCAGATGTTAATTTTTTCAAAGCAAGTACCATGATCCTGCTGATCACGGTAAGAAATTTTCCAAACACAAGAATCACCAAGTCATCCGCTTATGCTACTACTTGAATCCTCTCCCTATCTAGTATTTATTCGTGAGCCATAAGCCAGAGAAATGGTGAGATAACGCCTCACTGGGTTGTTCCTCAGCTGTATATTTTTGTAAAAGTTCAGTTCCCTAACGCGGCCTGTACATTTCTGGTTCTGAACATGGTGATTATCCATTGACTGACATGATTATCTGTGTTCAGACTTCTTAAGGACGCATGAGCTGTTTCCGTAAATACGTTAATATAAGCAAAGAGATTTTTAACAGTTCTTGCCACCTTGTGTAGTG
This sequence comes from Orthonevra nobilis, assembly GCA_963555765.1. Taxonomy (NCBI): domain Eukaryota; kingdom Metazoa; phylum Arthropoda; class Insecta; order Diptera; family Syrphidae; genus Orthonevra; species Orthonevra nobilis. The sequence continues at coordinate 65,343,673 of OY743225.1, forward strand.
TTGTTTCTGTTGACTTACCTCTAAGGCAGACGTGCTCGGATTTTGATAGACATCTTTCATAGAGTTTTGTATGTGTATGTCGAGAATCCGTTCAAGAGTCTTCAAGACAAAGGATGTGAGGCTAATTGGTCTGAAGTCCTTCGCATTTTCATGTCTGCGTCTGCCTGGTTTCGGTACGAAAATCACTCGCACTTGGCGCCATGACAGCGGTATGTAATTGCTAAGGATATGGCTAATAAAAATTCGCTTAGGCCTTTGACTTACCATATCCGATATTTTCTGTATTATGATCGGAATAATTTCATCTGGACCCGGGGTTTTAAATGAAGCAAAGCTGTTTGTGGCACAGTCTTGTTAAACTTTTCTTCGATTATCTTCACTATTTAAGGTGCACTCTTTAGTCGAATTCCTTTTACTTAAGCAAAAAACTGACCGTTCTTCTCTGGCTGTAAGCGGTGTTGGGCGTCCATATCTGTATTTAGAAGTAAAATTCCCGATTACGTAGTTTTCTAATACTCTTTGTATGGAAGAATGTGGTTGCTTATATTTTCCTTAATTTTCTCAAAATTTAAAAAAAAACAAAGACCATTCTTACCCCATCGATTCGCAACGTTATTTCTTACCAAACTTGATGCTTATCACTCGACCCTCTTTAGATGCGTTTCGAAAGTTCTAAGGAAGAAACAAGTCGCCGCCATCGTATCCCCCGAATGTACATATTTCAATCATTCCTATTCTTTTGTAAATAACACGAATTTACCCCCGACTAACATCTTCGGTCTCATAAATCTTTGCTTGCTCCCTTCGGTCCGCGCTGTTGACATATCAATAAACCGGGTGCTCTCCACCCCGAAATTGATGTGAAAATTTATTCCAAATAGCATATTCCACGGTAGTTTCGAATTTTTTCTGTTTTCCCTCGCTTAAGCCTTAACCGGAAAACGTGAAGAATACCTTTATTAAGATCCAGCAAATTGATTCAACGCAAAAAAAAAATGTTTCATTACGACGCTGCGAAACGAAGGGTTGACAATATTCGTAATTCCAATTGAAAGGATAATAATAGAAAAAGCGAAATTAAATTTGGGACTCTTCTATGTCAGGACACGCAAAATTGGCACACATATGTACGGTGTGCACTCGCAGGATAACAATGTTAGCCGTAAACTTGTTTTGCATGGTTGACTATTGGTATGGAAGTTGTTTGTTAAGTGGATCCTTTGCAAGGATATGAAACCTAATAAACCGCGAATGATTTTTTTTTTTTGTAAATCCGATTCATGGACTGGTTTCTTTACATCAAAGTCGTCTTTGTTTTCCCGAGATTCGTCCTGTTTTCAAAAGGGTGCAGGTAAAGTGGGAAGGAAAGTGGAATCCTTTACTTCGTTGGTTGGTGTGTGCAAAAACAAAAAGTGGAAGGGCGAATTGAAAATGGAAATGGAAAACGCAAAATTCGTTTGTGAAATCAAATCTGTTGATAGTCCTTCTTCGAAAATGGAACTCACGTTCAATTTTGTATATTTTTTTTTCAATTTTAATATTTTTTTCGTTTTCTTTTTCGAGATTCTTAGAGTGCATGTAGTCCTACCAACTGGAGATGGCCTCTCTGGTGGATGATGGTTAAACTTGTAATTTTGTTAGAAAAATATTTTAGTTTAGCGGAAATTCGATTTGAAGTCGTTGAGTGCTTCGCAGAGGGTGGATGCGAGTTCCGCTGCTGAAGAAGATAGGCAACGAGTGATTTCGAATTGCGTATTCATTGGTTTTGTAAAACGATTACGTTGGCGGAATGTCAAGTTTGTAGAATCTTCTCGGGATCGGAGACCCATTTTAAGTCACACCGATATTTTCGCGCAGAGGCTCTCAACGCAATATACGACATATTTATAAGGACTTAAGCCGTTGGAAGATGATTGTAAAATGAATTTAGACAACGCGAAAGTTCCAGTTGTATATTTACTGCAACTGCAGCATTTTTCAAGATTTCCAATACTTCTCTGCAGTGAAACAAACTGTATGAATAGATCTAAATTGGGTGATGTTACGTGTAGTTCAATAAAAACACTGGGCACTTTAATAAACTCATCAGCATCCACATGGAAAAATTGTAGAAAGTAGACTCTTTTCCTTTCAAGGTAGTCTTAAATCACTACTTGGTCGGCATTTTAAAATACGGACGTCAGAACCTTTTTCGGTGACCGAACTTTCGTTGTCAGTGAAGACGTTCTTTTCCGGTTCAGAGAATGTTATTGCGTCTCAGCATCAACGTGATGGACCCAATTCTCGCCCATGGCAATAAAATAGGTTAAAAAATTCTGTTCTCCAGATTTGTCAAAAAATGTTTCTTCTTGTGTTCAACAACTCAATTTCCACTTAACCACTCGCTAACCTTGATGTGTAGCACATCTTGCCTTCCATTCTAACAAAATGGTTCTAGAGATTTCTTTGTCAATTCTACAGCTGATACGACGAACATTATCGCAGTTATTTCACATTTAACCAAAAGTTTTTTTATGTGATCTTTATGCGCACAGGCTTCGAATGAAACCTTTTTGGATTCGACAGCTTGACACAAACGTACCTACGTACGTACACACAGACAGACATTTTTCTGAAAACAATAGAATCTAACTACATGTACCTTTCCGAAAATCGGACCGATCGCAAGAATTTCTTTAATGGAAATCAATAAGCATAAAATGGAATTATCATCATCATCATGCTCAGAAACTACCTTCTCTTGTTTTCTTTTGACCAGAACAATAAATGTAATTGGCCGCAAGTTGGAACAAAAGATATAACAGATATTTAAATTCGAGAAACTGGTATTCTGTAATTGCCATGAGTGAAAAATTTTCCAGTGTTCTTATTGACTGTTTAAATCTCGTGCTCAACATTTGCAAGTTGTTCCAACGGTCGAAACGTCTTTGAAATGGCATGAGAAGCGCGCGATCGAGGATGTTGAGAGATTAAGAAACAGAAATAAGATTCAAAAATTCTGCCAAAAGAGAAAACAATTGTCTCAGGGTTACAAACCCCAAATGGAAGCTTGAAAAATTCAAAATGGAAACATCATTGTAGAATTGCAGTCAATGCATAGGACATGGAAGAACCAACAATGCCGTCTACCCGACCTGAACGAAGTAAAGATAGAAACATTTAAGTTAGACTTTAGTCACTTTGTGGACGGTTTAGCTGCCGAACATTTCAAAGCGGCGGCGGTGATAGGGTAAGGACTATGCACCAGCTTATCTGGTACACATGGCCAGAAGAAAGCATGCGAGATGAATGAAATCTCAGTGGTTGCCCAATCCTGAAGAAAGGAGACTATCTAAGCTGTGCCTATTAGAGAAATATCAATCTCCTCAAAATTGCCCATAACATCTATTCTCTCGTATTATGTGAACGTCTGAAACCGTTCGTCAAGAACCTGATAGGTCCATATCAATGTGGCTTTCGACTAGAAAAGTCCACCATAGACTAAATATTAACATGTCGGAGCTCCAAATCGGCACGCACATGTGGACGTCTGAAGCCGTTAGTCAAGAACCTGATGGGTCCATATCAATGTGGCTTTCGACGCGAAAAGTCCACCATAGACTAAATATTAACATGTCGGAGCTCCAAATAGGCACGCACCACCTTTTCATCAATTTCTATTTCAATTTGGTTTTGATTTCAGTTTCGTTCACAGAGCTGAGGTATATGAAGCCATGTCTAGGTTTGGCATCTATGCCAAGCTCTTCCTTTTGTGCAGGATGGCGATGGAGAACTGAAGCTGCTTCATTTAGGATGGCGAAGACGTCACATACCCACTTCATGTCAAACAACGTTTTAGACAAGGAGATGCACTGTCATGCGATTTTTTCAACATCATTCTTGGGACAATAGTGCAAAAGTCCCGTGTCAACACCAGAGGGCAAAAAGTAGCATATGCTGTCATCAAGAAAGGTAACCCAAGTCCGACGTCAGCACGTTGCCATAACTTTGAGCTACCTAAGCTCCACTGTAAAAACCAGCGCTGAGATTAACTGAAGAATACCTCCGGCTAAGATTGCTAAGCCCTCTCTTGAAGAACTAAAGTGTCGCTCTATAATGCCGATGTCATCCCCGTCGTACTATATGGTACAGAAGCATACAATCATTCAATAGGGGATGAAGGCGCCTTAAATTGTTTTGAGAGAAAAGTGTGATCTGCATTGAAGATGAGTGGAGAAGAAGATTCAACAACGAACTGTATGGTACGAGTTGTACAGCGACATTGACTTACAATTAGATAAAAGGATAAAATTCCAATACTATGCGGACAGCAGCGCCACCTCAAGTAAGTAATTAAATAATAAAGGACAAAAAAGTCCAAGTAGCTTAAATGTTTAAAAAAAAACGCAAAACATGATTTTGAATTATCAAATATGAAGTCATTTCTCAAGTTTAACTAAAAATCTTACTTTTTTTAGTAGAAATGTTAATAAATCAAAAAAAGAGTATTTCCAAATTGATGCCCTATCACTTGACATAAAACATTCTTAAGTAAGTAATTACCAACTTGCTGAACAATCTTTCAATGTTAAAAAAGGAAATCGTATTTTAAATGATTCAAAAAACCCTCACCGATTTTTGAAGCCAGCAAATGGTGCGTTTATTTTTAAACCAATCATTAAAAAAAGTCGAACGATTGCATTTTTTTGCATTACATTATTAAATTCACTTGATTTAAGCTGTGAATTCATTTAAAATCAATTGAAGTTAGTGACAATAGAAATAATTTGAATTCAGTCGCAACGATCTTCATTGTGAGTAGGTTGACGATATCTTGAATACTATATAATCTGCCGAGATATGTTCTCGAAAATGTAAGTCAAATGAGTATAACTTGAACGTGTTGCGCCGAGATTAATTTTTGGCAATTTGAGTTTATTCAATTGTCTTATTTTTACTTGCAATTGCCGAAATCCCCACTGTACGTTTGTGTATGGATGTGTTGGACCTTAACAAAATGTTACATGCTTGCAAAATATTTAACTGCAAACCGGGCAAAATCCAAAGACCAAAAGTGATGCAGTAGAGTCAGAAGGTTGTGATCTATCTTTTCGCAATCACGAGCGCGCCGATAAAAGTAGGTAGAAGACTCTCGTTTTTTTTTTTGTTTTAATTATTTGCTCGCTCTTCAAGAGGATATTAGGACTCTTATAATGCGTGTAGCACAGAGCGAGCGGAAGAATTAGGAGAAGAATGTGTAGTGGTTTGAGAAACTCAGGTGTAATTGGTTTCAACTCACTTCCGTGGGTGGAGCCCGAAACGGGACGGAGGATTTTGATATCGACCTATTAACTTTAACCTAATTCACAGGATTTTGTTCGACATTCGACAACTTTGAAAGTTTTGGAAGATTTAGCTAAGACACCCCCGCTGTCAGTGTTATGCCTTCACAGCAGAGCCATCTACACACAAACAGAGCTATTTTGAAAACACGAATAAGGAACTAAGCCGATACAACAACCACAACAACAAAGCCACCCATTAGTCAGACTTCTATCACTGGTCGAACAATTCAGTGATAGTGCCATTAACTTGATCACAATGGCAAATGGTGACTGGACCAGATTCGAAAAACTAGACCACTACTCTAGGAATCGAACCTGGGACCTATCAATTGAATAATTGAAAGGCAGGTGCTCTACCAACTGCGCCACTCCGCAGAAGACCATAATGTTGAAGTGAATTCATTAACTATAAGTGAATTCAAACAATTCAAGGTAAATTCACTGATTGATAAAAAGTATATTCACTGCTGGCATCAACTTATTGACCCAGCGTATGTGCACCAAATTTTCGAGTATACGGCTTGTTCACTGGGTCATTTAAAAAACGGTCGTGTTTTGGAAGTTTTATAGGCTCCCAGATAACCTTTTAAAAAAATATGGGTTAGCTATTGAAGTATCTGCTACATGGCGCAGATGTTACCAAACTCAAAAATATTGTAACCGTTAATAATAAAAATGTAACATAAGAAAAAAAAGCGGTAACAAAACGAAATTTTGATGAAAAAATCATAATTCATCATTGGACGAAGATTTAAAAAAAAAACGATTCTAGTCTTTTTTAACTTATAGTGTGAGCTCTCAAAAGAATGTAGATTTTTTGGCTTCGGCTCAAAAAGGTGAATTATTCAAGCACTTGAATTTATAAATTGTCCACGACCTCTGATTTAACACTTTTTTAGACTTTTAGCAAGAAAAATGAAAAGTGAAAAAAACAAGAACTTTATTTTCAGAAGTTTTCATTATTTTTACTTTGCGTTAATATTAAAATTTAAGAAAAATGAAACAAAAGTCTGAAAGAATCATTAAAATATGCAATATAATATTTTATAATAATTTTGCTACACACAACGCTCCAGGTTGTGACTTCATGCTACTCAAACGACGCGCTCAGTTTTTTTTTTCAGTTTTAATGCATTTTTTATTAACCTATATGAATTTCCTAGACAAAAACGCTTAAACTAGTTTATTTATGATTAATTCTTTACTAAACCTGGTACTTATGATATATCTTTCGATTTTAACTAACTTTTTGTTTTTAACTAATCCTTAAAATTAACAGCAAGGTATGAACTAAGAAAAAATGAATGTAAAAAACTTAGTAACCGGACTTTTTTTTATTCTTTTATATAAAACTAATTTAAAATACCTTAAATAACCTAAAAATACACTTTAATCCGAATACCTTAAAATTTATGAAATATATATGGAATCAATATGTATATAGATACAATAAATACAATATTGTTATATATATTCCAGCAGCAAATCCAACTTATGCTTAAAGTTAACTAAATCTTAATATAAATCTATGTAAGCCGGCCAAGGCTTTTCTGAAAGGAAAGAGGAAAACTTTGCCCCGAAAGGTAGTTCGTAGTAAAAGCATTCAACGAGGGCGTTCCATACAAATTATCTACCAGCCACCAAAATTGCTGGTGCTGCTTTCGTGCATCTGCTACGTCGCGGACCGATACCGCCCTGGTGAAACGGAGACACTCTTCGGAACCGCGTGCGATGTCTCGATTGTATGGGAGTTGCCTGTCTACTCTAGAGCGGGCGAAGTGGAAGATTAGCGGCTCCGCCAGCTTGCACTGGATCAGACCTTAAGAATCGAGGTAGAGGAACCCCTCTGGAGTTAAGGCGCATACTTTCGTGATGCAAATCGTTTGGGTAGAAAGCCCCGGAGATCAGGTTGTTGATCGAAGTCATTGCCCTTGCAATGTGCCTTCGGTTAAGCTTTATTATGAAATTATCTACCCTGATCAGGTTTGCTTCATTGTATAGGACCTCATTGCGATAGAATTTTTTGTGTTGGGACTCTGGAGTTCTATATAAGTGAAGACAAGCCCTGAGACATTGCCTTTCAAAAACCCGAATCTTTTCCATCGAATTTGCTGTCACGTTGAACCACACAGGACCTAATCATTGGCCTTACAAGAGCCATGTGGCAAATGACTTTTACTCTGGCATCGAGTTGGCTGCTATAAGTAAAACAGTCTCGTTGTCATGGCAAAAGTCGCTTTGGCTCTTGCTAGAGCTACATCTATATGTTTGTTAAAATATAAATATTGGTCGAGCCAGAGCCCTAGGTATCTGACTACACTTCGATTTGCCAATGGTTGCCCGTGTTGTCCCACGATCAAGAATTTTCGCCAATTCTTTCTTGTATCCCAAAAGGCCCTAGACAGTTGAGTCCTGAAAAGAATAGTCTCCGAGTTCTGGTAGTTAATCTTCAACTTCCAGTCGTCACAATAACGCTGGATTTTGTCAAAGTCACATTGCAAGTTCAAACTGATCTGTACGCAATCAGATCGTCTGCGCAAGCTATTCAAACGACGCGCTTCGGGAAAATCGGTGAGTACGTACATATTCATTGGTGTGTAGTCACTTGCGCCGTTCGTGTCGTATTTTGGTTAATATTTTTTTAATGGACAATGGTTGAGGTTAAAAAGTATGCCTACACATAGTATAGTTCCTATGTGTCAAATGTCGACTGTTAAAAACCCAAATAAAATATTTTTTGTGTAACAAATTATGTGAAAGGAAAAAGTAGTGCAAACTAATGAGGCGTAATTTAATTGGACCTAAAATCACTAGATATGATTGGATGGTTCACTAGGGTGAAGATCAGTATAAATTGTGTAGTAAGTATGTGGTCCTGGCGCGACAACGAAATAAACACTTGAATGATTTGTGGTGCGACGATCTCGAATGAAGTCACAGGCGAATCCGAAATTGCGAAAATTCCATAAAATTCAATGATCTTTTTCTAAGTTTATTGATGGATTTAAAAAAAAAAATTATTTGCAACATTAAAAAACTTCTCCATTATTGATAAATAAAAATAATGTTACAAAAATGTAACTTTAAAACAATGGTAAATGAAGTATTTCTAGTTCTTTTTTCAATTTAATACAATTGTATCTTTATTTCCTTTAAAATTCCCAAATGAATGCATTCTTGTACAACTCTGGAAAGTTTTTGCGCCTTGAATTTAAAAATTTTGAAAAATGTGAAAGGAAATCGTTCCGCTTGATCTTGAGAAATCTATAAATTTTTTCGTGGTACCTAAGGATTGCATCTCAAGGATGGCACTGGATTAAAAAATAATTTAAAATGTTTTTATAAGTTGTTTTTAGAATATACCTTGAGTGAGGTTGAAAAGGCTGTGCAAGAAATTTATTTGCAATAACCTTCTAAATAGTTCCGTGTTATCCATGACAGGGTTAATTTAATGGAAACTTAGCTTAAATATCCTCTGAATCAAATGACTTAAATGTCTAGACTATGGCAAAATGAAATACATCCTCCCATCATCGTAACATACGGGAACATTGAGTATTGGAGCACATGAGGTTTTTTGACTACGTGTTCTTTAAATTTTCTCCTTTTGATTATATCACTAATGCGTCCCAAGAATGATTGTTAAAAACATACAATTCGTTGGTCCCTTATTTGCATGCAAAAGGTATATATCATTTAAAAAGGAAAGACAACAAAATCAAAGAAAGAGCCAGGAAAACATTTACGAGTATAATTCCACTACACATTCATCCACCGGCTTACACAGCTCGCACAGCTTCCACAGTTTCAAAGGACTAATGAAGCATTAAATTATGTTGCCAACATAGCCGTCACGTTCTCCGCCAAAACGCAATCTACATACAATCATCTACTTTAATCCTTTCCAGAATTTCCTGTGCAAAAATACAAAAAAAAAAAAAAATATGCAAACTGCGACCAACATTGGCGCCCTAGCAAAGACAACACTCCTTTCATATTTGCTCGTCTGTGACAGTGTGACGTGGGCGTGTGGGCGTCGTAGTTCTCTCAGAGTGATTCATAAGCCCGATGCCGTTCACAGCAGCAAAAGGTTTGCATACAAATTAAAACGCGTATCGCATGTCATTACATTTGGTAACGCACACATGAAGCGAAGAAAACTGAAAAAAAAAATTGGCTAACAAAATCGAATCTGATAAAGTTGCCCGTTAATCGAGAGAGAGGGTGAGTATTTTCGATTGATATGGTTGAATACCCGTAACGGGAATTCGCTAATATGCATATGAGACCGCAGGGGTTAAGGACTGCACATATACACATGAACATGTGCCTCCTCCAACCAAGCAAAGTGTAGCCACTTAAACTTCTCTGAAAACACATGATGTGAATTGGCGGACTTGGCAGCAAAAGAATGTCCTTAAAATGTCGTAAATCTTTTGGTGATTTTTTCCTTCCCAAACGGAACTCTGTTATTTTCCCGTCTTTTATGGAGGATATGTGTTTGTTTTTTTATGTGGCAGAGCCATAGAAGGAGCAATCTCGGAAAGGAGCGTGCTTAGACGGTGTGAATCTATAAATCATTCTGTCACGTGATTTAAATATCTCGATACACAGCAGGAGCAAGTTGTTACTTGTGTCGTGAACGACGCCCGATTCGCTGTGATGTCTCAATACGAGTATCAGTTTTCGGGGCATTTGGTGTACAATTAATACGAGTATGTCACGATTAAAAGACTTCAGAAGTTCGTTAGATCTTGAATATATGTACTTATCTGATTTATATTAGGTAAGATAACATCCATAATTGCTTGATATTTAAACCAGACGTTTGGTCTTTAATTTTTCGTTAACTTAGCTAGGCACTTTGATAAAAAGATTGCGTTTTAGTTGCAAAGCGTTTTATATAATAAGTTAGCAAAATTCATTGTGATAAATAAACCTACTTGTCGTCCTCTTGGTTCCAGCACGCTCAATAGAATGAAAAATTGGGTAAGACCAGATTACTTTTCAATATGACCGCTTCATTGTGTTTGACGGTCTTAAGAGCAATCTTTTGGTCTTTCCACCAATGACGCATTGATTTCTGGAATGAGTCTTTGCCAAGGTGTCATGCATGTCCTGTGCCTTAGATTGTGATGTTTGGTCTTAACTCTTTCAGGTCAGGTGGTTTGTGTAAACATTTTTTTCATCCCTGTTTTAACACTAGAACTAGAAATGTTCTAGAACTAGAACATTTACTTACATACTGCTTTCCCAGAAGGAACACCACAAGGAGGAATTTTATCACCTACTAACTAGTACTAGTGATGGATAAGGTCCTTAAAATATATGCATATGCAGACGACCTAGCAATCCTAGTTCCAGGAAAACATCTAAACATAATAGGGGAAATCATGCAGGACATTCTCAACACCGTTACAACATGGACGATTGAAAACGGACTAAATATTAACCCAAGCTAAACGGTTTTGCTCCTCATTACAAAAAAGACAAAAATAAATGTCTTCCACATACCTGAGATTGGAGGCACTTAACTTGAAATCAAAGACAGCGTGAAGTACTTAGGGTCGATAATCGATAAGAAACTCAACTGGAGGAGAAACCTAGAGGAACGTTCTACTAAAGCCAAGAGGGCATATTGTATATGCAGGAGGGCATTTGGGGAGTCCTGGAGACTGTAAACAAAGCATGCCAAAGCAGAGCAAGCAACGTTTGGCATGCCTGAGAAAAGCAGGCGCTCAGAAATCCACGCCGACATCGAAACAATTCAAAATATAACACCAGTATAACTGGAAGTGAAAAGACAAGCAGGACTCTCGCCCACAAGACTTAAGGCACTAGGTCACTTTGATGACAGGAAAAACACCGGGCATGGGAAAGTTGTGAACATTGTAAGGGCGATGACACCACTACTAGATAGCCAAAGCGATCTAGATGAGAAAACCGTCACCTTCAAAAACAATTTCAAGACAATTTTTCCAACCAGAACTTCTTGGACGAACGGCAACACGACCAGAGAATCCGGAATTATCACAATTCGTACGGACAGTTCTTACATATTGGCTGAATTGGCGGCAGGGATCTACTGTCCAAACCCACCGTAAGAAATCTAAAAAACATCTTGAACCATTCGTTTCGGTGTTCCAAGCAGAAGTTTTCGCAATTCTAACTGGAGTAGAAAAGCTTACCGAACTCAATATACGAAAGAAGCAAATACTGGGGCAACCTTACAACGTGCAGAAAAGCAAAATCAATAATAGGAAAACCGACTTACAAGAGAGCGAAACGAGCTCTGAACTCCAGCAAACGGAATCTAAGGCTTATGGTGGGACTGGTAAAAGGGCACATTAACCTTAACCTCCACTTAAATAGACTCAGACCAGCAGAAACCTAAAAATGCCAAAGCTGCGAAGAGGAGAGGAGATCTGGAGCACTTCCTTTTCCACTGCCCAGCAATAGCGAGACTGCGATACAAAATACTGGGGTCAGCACTGATACTGGATTTTGCATATCTCAAAGAAATTGGGATCGATGAGACCATGAAGTTCGCAAAACGAACAAAAAGATTTCCCGACCATACAAATCCAGACAATCCATAGTAATCCCTCTAATATTACCCACTCTTTTTCCACTACAACTTCCCCACAAAATCTTCTCCACACCGGAAATAGGGGAACACAACAGGCCCAACCAGAGGCCTAAGTGAAGAGTTAACATAGCTCAACCTAACTCACCAAGCAACCAACCAACTAAACACTACTTTAATTAATGCAGCTAGTTGGTCGCATTAGATGGCGTTATTCTCTCGAAGTGAGTATACATGTCATTGTCTGCATTTCATTTTAATTAAATTTGTGTGTCCTTTAATTACCAAATAAAAAAGTAGTCATGAAGGGTTTCGCACCTCGTGGTTTGAAGGGTTTGCAGCACTCTGTATCTATAATTTAAGATTTTTCAAAGCATTCCACATAAATATTTATGAGTAAGTCTGACAAATTAATAGGTCTATATCGGTTTACTTGTAATTCTAATAAGAATAAGAACTCAATAGAAAGGATTTGGGTTTTCGAGAGACGATGTCTTAAGGCTTATCTCCACTTAAATCGAATAGATATAGTAATGAACTCCTGTAGGACGGGGAAAAACTGATCAGAGTGGATAACTCTCTGATAAAGCTTATTGCAAGAGTAATAACTACATTCAACAACTTGATCTTCGGGGCTTATTATTATCTCTATGTGGATAGAAAGGGTCTGATTCAGGACAGATAAGCGGTATCGATAATCTTCTACTTTTGCCGTAAAGCTGTGGACGGGCGCCGCGAAAGAGCGGATGTCGAATGGCAATATCGACACTATTGGTGGTTGGACGGAGAATGAACTCTGTCATTGACAAATCCTGAGGCCTCATGACAAAAGCCATGTCCTGTCCTTAGCCGGCAAACATGATATGTTTAGTTATAATTTTAGTTCATTAAGAATAGCTAAAGCAAAAATTACAATATACAAAGTCAATTTTACTAAGTTTTTTTTTCTAACGAATTATAGTTTTCTTAGTTTTTAAATACATAGTTATTTAAATTTGAATATAAAATCGTTATATTGAGTTGAAAGACATATCATTAAATGTAAGGTTTAGCTTCGAGCGCCCGTATAGGGCTTGTTAGTTAATATAAACAGTTAAGCATTTTTCGTTAAATACACTGAGATGAAGTAAAAAAACGAATATGGTAATCCACTACCAGAGTAAGGTGGCCAAGAACACGAAGCGAAAAGAAGGAGAAAACGCTAAGTGCAAAAAGAATTTCGCCAAAAGCTTGACGAAATAATAGAAACACCAAAACACGGTTTCGGTAACACTAACGACGGAATGCATCCGAAAAATATAAATATCTGAACACGCGAAATTTCAAGAACGCGAAAAACTGAGATTCGTCAAATGTGCTTACAGCCTCATCAGATATAATCTTTAAGACACGTTAGCTCCCGGAAAGAGCGCGAGCATCATTTGGTAGAATGTCTTAATCCGTTGTTACGTGATTTCAGAAAAGGAAAAAGTTATTTGGAGCGCTTGTGCGTTATATTGATAAAGTTTTTGATTAAAATACATGAAATTTTACTTTAATTTATTGAGTTTAAATTTGTTTTATTTGAATTATCATTCTTTTTCAGCTGATCCTAGATTCAACTCTGAGCTACGCGCTAAGAAAGATTTGGTTAAGTTAGGTTGTGCAGGGTGCTTCAAACGACACTAGGCACCATACTGGGCTCATCGCGATCTTTGTTACGGAGCAACAGCCTTAAGACTTTCCTCGAGACAGTTTATTTCCCTACAAAATTTCAAAATTTGTTTGTAGTTGATGCGTCCTTCTTCCTCTAGGGTTTAAAAAAAGTAGTTGCTCAAACGTTTTCCATGGCATCTAGCTTATAAATGAGTAATATTCTCTTCGATAGTCAAATCACCACAGCATCTGTTTTCGTCTGTGACCGAGGGACCCACTGTCCTTGCATGTTTCTCTAAGAGGCAGCGCCTCGATAGTACGCTCTCCGCTATCCTCAGTTGCTTCCTACTCATATAAGAACTTCGTTTGTCTTTTTGCAGTCGGAAGAAGGCCATAGTGCCAACTTTGTTCGGCTATTTCCATTGCCTCATCTAGCAGTGTTGCCTTAACGGCACACGCAGGAGGTTTAAGAGGAACACTATTGGCCGGAGGTTATTTATCCCCTTTTCTGGCTTATTCGTTTCCGTTGATTTCAGAATGTCCAGGTGCGCAACATAGTTTCACTTGATTCTGCGTGTCTTAACCATTGTGCGGCAGTTTCTGACTATCTCCGATTTCGTTTCACACGATTCTAGTGCTTTAAGCAAAGCTTGACTGTCGATGTAGATAGCGATATCCCGGCCGGATACCGATTTCATTTTTAGTAGCTCTGCAGCCTTTAGTACTCCTAGAACCTCTGCCTGAAAAAAGCTACAAGCATTCGGTAGTCTTAAAGAGACTCTTAGGTCTTGGTTTATGAAGAAGATTCCAGAGCCTGATCCCTCTATGGTCTTAGAGCCATCAGTGTATACTTTAATTTCGTTTTGTTGTAATACTACTTTTGCTTGCCATTCATCTCTTCCAGGATAAGTTATTTCGTACGGCGAATCGAAGTCTAATTCAGAAAGGACTTCGTAAGCCTAAGTGCGTAAAACTAAGTACGCTTTTTCCCGCTTGAAGTCTTATCTGTGTGTCAAGCGCCTGCATATGGAAGAATACGTTCAGTGCTGCCTTTGAGCTGTTGTGGCAACACTGGCTGTCCTCTGTACGTAGGCTGCTAGACATATTTCTGGCCTAATAATGAAAATGCGAATATTTGTCATCAAAAGTGGTTTTATTGTTTTTCAAAGTATTCTCCAGCATGATTTCTAAACTTTTGCATGCTCTCAATCCAATTGTCGAAACAATTTTTCGACTCCGATTGAGAAATCTCCAAAAACATGGTTTTTGAACGCTTCAACAGCATGTTCTGGCGACGAAAATCGTTGACCACGCACTTTTTTCTTGAAGTGCGGGAATAAACAAAAGTCATTGGGTACCATGTCAGGACTGTACGGTGGATGACTCATCAATTCGACGTTTTGGCCGGTCAAAAGGCGCTGGTTTGAGCCGATATGTGAGAGCTCGCATTGCCATGGTGAACAATGAATCGTCTTCTCTTGTCCGTTTTTCGAATTTCTCCGAAGACTTCAGGCAAACAAATTGTGGTGTACCACTCAGAATTGACCGTCCTACATTGGTCAAGCGGAACAGTCGCCACATGATGAGTTTTGCCGAAGAAACAGGCGATCATTTGCTTCGAAGTGCTTCTTCCACGAATAACTTTTGTTGGATTTGGCTGGTCTTCGAAGACCCACAGGGTCGATTGTTCTTTTGTTTCGGGCTCATACGCATAGATCCATGATTCGTCACATGTGACAATCTTATAAACGTCTTTTGAAGCACCGCGATCGTATTTTTTTTTTAATTTCCTTGCACCAATCGACACGAGCCTTTTTTTGAGCGATTGTCAAATTGTGAGGGATCCAACGAGAAGAAACCTTTTTTACGGCCAGGTGTTCATGCAATATCGAATGTATGCTGGGGGGAGAAATGCCCAGGGATGCCTCTATCTGACGGTCATCTATCTTGCATTATCAATTCACGCACGGCGTCAATGCTCTCTGGCACAATGGCCGTTTTTGGACGACCTTCAAGGAATTCGTCTTTGAGCGAGCGTCGGCCATGACTTAATTGATAAAACCAGTTTTTCACAGTGCTACAGGATGGTGCTTCATCGCCACACAAAGATTTGAGGTCATCAATCCACTCTCGTCGTGATAATCCAGGTCGAAAGTTGTGAAAAATGATCTCACGAAAGTGTTCACGACTTAATTCCATTTTTTTGCCGAGATGAATTTTTCAAGTCTCTGTAAATAAAACAATTCACGATTAAAATGACAACACATTCTGAGTGATGTTTTGCTAAAAAATGTCAAACTTTCCAATGCAAATGTAAGAGCACTTAGTGTTGCCTAGGCCAGAAATATATCTAGCAGCCTACGTGTCGTTGCCTTGAGTGTTGCTTTCCACCAGACTATCATTAGGTTTAACCAGTGCATCATTGTTCCTGTTCCTGTTTCTTTATATATAAAAAGGACATTATATGCCTAGGGATAGCTCTACACACTCTATTTTCTAGCAGCTTGTACGTAGGTATCTTGCGAACGAAAAACATTCGACTATTGTTGTGACCCACCGTATGTTAAGCTTTAGCTTTCCAAATTTATATCCTTTTAATAATCTGTTTGTTATCCAATTTTTTGCCACCTGTCAATGGATTATAATTCCATTCCTCTCTCCACCAGGCTTCTACATCGAAAGCCACTCAATTTGCTTTTTCGGGAGAAAAATGAAAAAAAATTCGGCAACAGGGATAAAAATGAAATAAACAAGGATTTCGTTTTCCCTAAATGGCTAATAAAATAATTAAAATTCGACTGGTACATCCTTCCTGCTGATTTTTTTTCTATCTGTAATTAGTAGTCTCGAGGTACAATAAATCCATAGGGAAATGGAAAACGACTCAGGCGAACGAAGAAGTCTTTACTTATTGCATTCGAGGACACACTCAATTAGAAAATCAAATAAAAATTTCAAAGTTCTTAAAGAAAAAATGAAAAAAACGAAGAAAAGAAAGTAGAACTCTCAAAGTTCGAGGGTAAAAAAGCAGTCCAAAGCAACCAACAGCGTAATTACATGTTTAATTGAATTCGCCAGAAAATATGTTTATATCCTGTTGTTGTCCTTTCTCTTTGAATATTTTATGAAAACGTTAAGTCAATGTGCGAAGGGTGAAAGTGTTCCACACTAATTTCGTTTTACTTTTCTTTATTCTTTTAGATTTTTTTGTTTTTTTCTTTTAAAAGTCATCGTCCCTTTCCCTTGTTGTTGACCCCTGATCATTAATTGTAGAAAAAAAAAACAAAAAAGAAATGCTAATTTAATAATCTGGCACAGGGACACGCATCCTTAGCTGTTTTATTACTCCCATCACGTTGTTTGAAATAAATTTTCTCCAAAGGAAGACACACTTATTTTCTTAATTCGGTTGATTTTTGAGGTTCCTTCAGAAGGATATCTTTTACCGAGAGCACATCTGTTTGTGTAATTAAATTGTGTGTGTGTTTTTGTGTCTCAAAATTGAGTTATTCATTTTCAATATCAATCAACAATTAATGGAATTTCCTTAAAAGGCCAATTACGATCCTTGCAGGCAATTTGCATTTGCATATCCTTGAACAATGAAGGAAAATATGTACACACGGGTTTATGTACATTTGAGGAAGATTTACAACTTCCTATGGTGCGGTGGTGGTGTCGTCGTTGTCGTCTCGATTACCCTTTTTTTTGTGCAGAGGATGTCCTTGCACCATCTGGAAAGTATGTCCGTAAGCTAACATCTACTCCAGCAGCCGTGTTTCCTTATTTGCATGCAAATTAAAGAAGAAATCTCATTACCAAAATAGGAAAAATAAAGAGAACGAAAATGAAAACGGACCACAGGAAAGGGGGGATATCCTTATTCATTTGTTAAGCGATTTTATAGCGTGGCAGTGAACTTTATGCGCCACGATAGCCTCTTGCAATTGTTACTTTAAAACAAAGGCTAAGGAGAGAGCGCGAAAAAAGGCGGACATTTGAAGGCAGACAATTACATTTCGCGATGTGGCGGTGGTGGTGTAAATTTCAGATTAAAATATCCGAAATAATGAAGATTTTTCTCTTCGGTATCCTCGTCGCCTTCACATCCACTTAGACTACCTTCATTGTGGGGTTTTTCCTTCTAGAAAGAGTTTAGCGTTTGTTGGTTTTTCTTACTCGTGCTTTTTTTTGTTAAAGTCTGGCGCAAGGATGAAAAGTTGGACATTTTGATATTCATCCAGCAGAGCAGTGCCAGACACAACTTTTGCTTCGTTTACTTTAGAAGTCTGTTACGCTAATTGTATGGTTGTTTTATAGTCCGTGGAATGGCTATGATTATATTCATTTAAGGTTGTCTTCTCTGTTTCAGGTTTGAGATTTTTTTTTAACTTAGTATTTTCATTGTTTAAGTGTTATCGTTAGAAATTATGTCTTTTTGGCGGTAAGAGTTGTCAATGAAAAAGGTTTTGTTTAATTTGAACTGATACTGTTTAAAAACAACAAATTATCTTGTTCAAGTTTTCAAACCTCCATGGCAATGGTTGCACCTTCAATGACGAGTGAAAGAAACTTGAGAAACAATCACCCATATTGTCATTGTCGTCCACGACTCTAAAAAAAACGACGCGACTGTTTGTGATGAAAAATTAACGACTTCTGTCGCGTCAGCGATCGACAAAGCTCGTTTGAAATGTCAAAAAATGTGGATTTGTATTTTTCGACGACGATCGTTGGTATTCGGGGCAATTCCCTTGGTCGTAAACAACAGCAAAAAAAAAAAAACGACAGAAAACAATCAGTATTCTGTATGTCGTTTTTGTCGCGCACAAATGTCAACTCTCGTTTTTCAGTCGTTGAACGATGTCATTTCCTAATTATGTACCTAATTAAATTCGACCCGACATATTGTCGTAAAAACGAATATTTCTATCGTTGAGATAAAAGTGGACAACAGTAAGGCGGCAACGGTCAGAACTTATAGGAAAATTTTCAAAACCGATAATAAATTTACAAAAACATATTTAAAACAAAAAAGTTAATGAATGAAGTTAATGAAAATCACAAATCAAAGCCAGTTTGGGTTTTTGGTTTCATTTATGAGAAACCATCAACACCTCGCCCGAGGCTTCAATAGGGGTTTTGATAAAATAAATATCGGGTTTTTCAATAAGAGCGCTGCAAAAGTTTTTTTTTAAATAAAACAAAAACGGTTTTGGATATCAATGAAATTCTTTATTCCTGTGAAAGTACGTTCGATGCCATTATATATGGAACTCGATTTCTTTTGCATGGCCACCAAGGGCACGCTTGCAGAAGTCCAGACGCTGAACCCAATTTTCGACGGTTTTCAAGCATAAATCGGCCGATAATGCTGCAATTTCACGTTCGATATTCGTACGAAGTTCATCAATCATCGCTGGCTTGTTGGCATAGACCATAGACTTGACGAAGCCCCACAGAGAAAAAGTCTAACGGCGTCAAATCGCACGACCGAGGCGGCCAAGCGACTGCACCATTTCGTGAGATAACACGTTCTCCAAACTTGGTTTCCAATAAATTGATTGTGACATTCGCTGTGTGGCTTGTGGCGCCGTCCTGTTGGAACCACATGTCCTCCAAGTCCATATCATCCAATTGGAGCCAAAAATATCGGTTATCATGGAACGGTAGCGATCCCCATTCACAGTAACGTGCTGGTCTTGATCATCACGGAAGAAGTACGGGCCAATGACGTCGCCGGCCCATAAGCCTCACCAAACCGTAATTTTTTCGGGATGCAATGATGACTCATTGAGTACGTGTGGATTGCTGCCTGACCAATACCGCATATTTTGTTTATTGACGGAGCCATTCAGCCAGAAATGAGCCTCATCGCTGAAGATGATTTTTCGATGAAAATCCGAATCATTTTCAAGTTGTTGCTCAGCCCAATTTACGAACATACGACGCTTCTGGTGGGCATGCGGTTTCAGTTCTTGCGTCAATTTAATCTTGTAAGGATGTAGGCCAAGATCTTTTCGCAAAATTCGCCACAACGACGTCACAGAGATGCCCAACGCTTGAGAACGACGTGTGGGAGACACATTTGGGCTTTCTGCAACTGAAGCCTCAGCGGCAGCAATATTCTCGACACTACGGGCACTTTTTTGTCTCACTGGCACGGGAACATTTTGTACTGTGCCTGTTGATTCAAACTTTTCCACTATACGCTCAATTGTTGATCGGCTAGGGCGATTATGACGACCATAAATTGGACGTAGCGCTCTTAACGTTGAGGCCACTGACTCCGAATTTCGGTAGTAAATTTTAATAATTTCGACTCGTTGTTGGCTCGTATATCTTTCCATCGGCAAACCTTACTGAAGAGAAATGTCAAAGGAGCGACAAAAAATATGGTTGTTTGCTGTTCCTGTCGCTCTACTTTTGTAACGTCCCTGTTGAAAACCCCTTTATAAACAGAAGATTCTCACACCATTAGAAGAGGAAGTGGCTGCTTTGCTATCATATAAAATGGTAATAGATCCAAGTGGCATTGTTTAATTTATCCCAACGGAATCTTCAACACAATAAATATGTGAACCAAAGTGGTAAAATAATTATCAGAAATACTTTGAGACAAAAATTAAAAAATATGTTTATGATTATTTAATTACATTAGTGAATTCGTTATTTGGTTCCTGGTGGTTACTGCTGTCTTACTGTCGTTTACAATTGTTAATTCATTTGACGCTTCAAGTTGAATAACAGGATCTGGTAGTTCGTGTAAATTTAGTTCTGTTTTGTAGTAACCACCATCCGACAAAATAGGTGGGACTGCTGTTGCGCGTACAGATTTTTTCAAATGCCCATCCAGCGATTCCAGTACGTGTTTGAAGGCATCTTTTGATACTCAAAAATAACTAATAAACCTTATGAAATATTAAACGAATTAAGAAGATATCACAAGAATAAAATGTTTTCTATTTACTTTGAATTGGGCAAATCAAATGGATTTGTTTGCTGCCTAATTATTTTTCTTTTAATTATCAGCATTCTTTGACTTCAGTAATCTTGAGACGAAGAAGATGTGCTAAAAGCATTTCTTTATTTATTATAATTTGTAAACCTTTTTTAAACTATTCTCTCCCGCTTTGATAACTCGTTTGTCTTTGGTATGTTTTGGAATTAAAAAATCACATTTTGACATTATAGTTATAAGTGCTGCCAAATTTTCACAAAAGTTATTACATTTTAGTCGTGTTCAATTCTACTACGATTTTTTCGCGTCGTGAAGATTACGGAATAACAAAAAAAAAACGACAGGGTTCATTTTTGTCGCACCTGCTCTATCATCAACACCTGTTCAACCATCAACTAGTCCAGGATTAACTTCAACAGCATTCACATCGAATTTACTGCACCAATTTTCAACTTCCGTATCCGATATATCCGTATATTCCAGGACTGCCAGATCGTTAATACCCACTGATAGACTAGAAATGCTACGAAAGCAGACGACAGTACAAGAAGAACTTTATGCAGAGGTAAAAGAATCCTTAGGTCGTATCGAGAATCACTTAAATGAGACCGCAAGATATAAGAGAAAGCGATTCTAATTAGAAGAAGAAAGACTCAGTTAGAGGGCGAAGAAAAATAAAGAGTAGATGGCAGCAAAATTAAACTTATGGAGTTTGAAATCCGACAACGTCAGCTTGATGTTGAAAAGCGGAGGATCCAACTGCTGGGAAGGTCTGATGAATAAGGACAAAAAATGAGAACAACATTATGACTGCATTTACGATGTTATATATTTTTAATATAAATAAAATGATTTGCGTATTTCCACAGCTAATTGATCGTCAGTTTTTTTCGGATCTCTTTTCTCATCTTTATAAGTTCTTTTTTCTTGTTTTCTTCTTCGTCACTACATTCGAAAAAGATCTCAACACTGTTCAATTTTAATTTTGCTTTATAAATATTTTCACCGTCACAAAAAAAACTCATAAAATATAAATTTGTAAACTGTAAAGTTAAACCACATGTATGTTAGTTTGTGGAATGTTGGTGTTCCGAGTCGCGTTGTTTCAGTTCCGCAATGTAAAATTCTAAACGCCTCGACTCGACAGACGCCGCCAATCGTTTTCGACAGACGACGACAACAATAAGGGTGAATGTTTTAAAAGTGTCCTGATGGTTAAGCCGTTTTTAAGTAATTAAGATAAACTATGATTGTTAAGCAAATAAAACTTAAAAAGAAGTAACAAAGCTTGACAGTTTAATCTTAAACTAATGATTAACAATTTAAAATTTTATTGCTAAATGAACTTTAATGAAAAAACTGAAATGATTTTAATTTTAATTCAAGCTTGAATTTAAATACTTCGGTATTATTTTGAAGACAAAAACCAGCAACTCGACTCTTTATTTAATATTCATCCACCTTTTATTTTGAGCATCGTATTAATCAATGTGAATCAACTTCAACTCACGATTACTTCCATAGACTTTTCACACAGGAACATTCAAAACTTCCCTCTCAGACATCCTGCGTGGAAAGGAAGAAATGGCTGCATCTATCAATGGTAGAAATGTAAGCCAAGCAATGTTGGCAAAGTTGCTGACGTTCAGGAAGGGCCAACATTACAACGTTATCGATATTCTAGTGATCTCGACGGAAATTGACGACCGACCCAGATTCGAAACTTTAAGTTTCCACGCTTTTCTAATAATTTGTGAATGGTGAAACAAGAATTGTTTTATCGTTCTGCAAATTTGTAGAATTAAGCCCTTAAAACCTGCTCATCATTGTCAGATTTTAACAAGTCACTAATCTTCGCGGTACAACCTTTCAATTAGCCCCTACTCGTTTGCAAATAATGAATCTCATCGAAACCGAAGTAAACTCAATTTCGAATGCACATAATGGAGTTACACATACTTGAGCAGCCTCTTAGCACACATCCTTTAATTATCCACCTTGTAGTACATCAAAGCGAAGGTGAATTATAATTGTTAATAACGCAGCCTTATCCATGCTTTCACTATAAGCAAACATTTGCATATCACTGTAAAGGATGAGGAACGAAACTATTTATAACACGTGCGTCTCTTTATGGGACCAGCTTTGTGTTGGCTTCAAATTAAGACATTTAATCTAATTTGTGCAAAAAGCAACCCTTGGTTGCCGCAAGAAACGTCTTTCTTAGACAATTCCATCTTACAACCACGCATCACCGTGGTTAATCGAATAGTTTGTGTTTTGCGAACTACAAACATCCTGTTTGCAGGACTCAAAGTAGTTACGACACTAGCTGCCGCATTAATTGGTGTAAATCTCTAGGGTGACACGTCCTGTTTGATCGAATCCTTTCATAAGCTTCATATTCGATATCAAAAGACACACGGCGGTTGTGTTGGTATCACCATTGGACTCAGCCAAACTATAATAGTTTGTTTGAACTATAACGTGGCAGGAACACTAATTAAAATCGTTTTCCGAGTACATGTTAAGATTTCTGGAATATGTGTGGGCTCCGCAACTGAATATCGATTCTTTTCATTCATGTGAATCCTTTTTATGCAAATAATTGAGGCAACATTTGCTGAATACTTCCAAAGTGTCCTTTTTTTTAAATCAGCTTGGGAAACTATACTCAATGACGTCAAGTAAAATATTTAAATGAGTGTCGCTTATGTGAAGTTGGAAAAGTAATTAAAATTTCAACGCAGAACATCTGCTGGAGGCGTCACGTATTCATCGCATACGAGTTTAATACCTTCAAAACGAGAAGAATTTTGATGCCAATACTTTTTGCAGATGACGAGAATTTTTCGGTTGTTCCCCAAAAAACGTGTTGTATTGCATTAAAATGGCGCTGAATTGTATGAATAGCCAAAAGAGGTGCTAGGGTTAAAAGGATATCATTGGACCCGAGGGTTTTTGTTGTAGTATTGGGAAATGATTTCAGATGTCAGGAAATAAAGGGTTTGTCAATAAGAGCGCTACAAAATTTTTTTTTTAATGAAACAAAAACGGTTTTGGATATCAATGAAAATCTTTATTCCTGTGAAAGTAGGTTTGATGGCATTATGTATGCAACTCGATTTCTTTTGCATGGCCACCACGGGCACGCTTGCAGAAGTCCAGACTCTGAACCCAATTTTCGACGGTTTTCAAGCATAAATCGGCCGATACTGCTGCAATTTCACGGTCGATGTTCGTACGAAGTTCATCAATCGTCGATGGCTTGTTGGCAAAGACCATAGACTTGACGTAGCCCCACAGGAAATAGTCTTACGGCGTGAAATCGCACGACCGAGGCGGCCAAGCGACTTGACCATTTCGTGAGATAACACGTTCTCCAAACTTGGTTTTCAATAAATTGATTGTGACATTCGCTGTGTGGCTTGTGGCGCCGTTCTGTTGGAACCACATGTCCTCCAAGTCCATATCATCCAATTGGGGCGAAAAATATTCGGTTATCATTGAACGGTAGCGATCCCCATTCACAGTAACGTGCTGGTCTTGATCATCACGGAAGAAGTACGGCCCAATGACGCCGCCGGCCCATAAACCACACCAAACCGAAATTTTTTTGGGATGCAATGATGACTCATGGAGTACGTGTGGATTGCTGCCTGACCAATACCGCATATTTTGTTTATTGACGGAGCCATTCAGCCAGAAATGAGCCGCATCGCTGATGATGATTTTTCGATGAAAATCCGAATCATTTTCAAGTTGTTGCTCAGCCCAATTCACGAACATACGACGCTTCTGGAGGTCAAGCGGCTTCAGTTCTTGCGTCAATTTAATCTTGTTAGGATGTAGGCCAAGATCTTTTCCAACGCTTAAGAA
The DNA here is from genome assembly GCA_963555765.1 of Orthonevra nobilis. Taxonomy (NCBI): domain Eukaryota; kingdom Metazoa; phylum Arthropoda; class Insecta; order Diptera; family Syrphidae; genus Orthonevra; species Orthonevra nobilis. The sequence continues at coordinate 65,368,058 of OY743225.1, forward strand.
TGACGTATGAGAGACACATTTGGGCTTTCTGCAACTGAAGCCTCAGCGGCAGCAATAATCTCGACACTACGGGCATTTCTTTGTCTCACTGGCACGGGAACATTTTTTACTGTGCCTGTGGATGCAAATTTTTCCACTAGATGCTCAATTGATGATCTGCTAGGACGATTACAACAACAGTTTTTATAATCCTCGTAAATTTTGGAATTCCCTAGAAGCCGATCTAAGAAGAATCGGAAACACGAATGCTTTTAAATCGTCACTCTTAAAATAACTGACGTCTCAACACTGACTTAATTTTTATCTGTTGCTCTTAATATTTTTCCTTGTATGACATTATTATTATTTTTTTGTTGGTTTAAATCATACTCTGAAAATGTTGCTAATAATTAGACAAAATAGCTTCATTAAATAAAATTTGAATTTCTACTTGTTTGTTTCCACTTTGCAAGCTTGTAAAGCGTGAAAAGCCAAAAACAGTGCGTATACCCGAGAATATTGCTGCTGTGGCAGAAAGTGTGCGTGAAGCGCCATCAACATCAATTCACCGTCGTTCTCAACAATTGAACATTTCGGAGATATCATTGAGACGAATTTTGCATAAAGACCTTGGTATGACGCCATACAAAGTCCAATTGGTTCAGGAGTTGAAGCCAACTGACCATCCAATGCGTTTTCGCTTCGCTAAGTGGGCCTGCGATCGACTTACAGAAGATGCCGATTTTGCCAAAAAAATCATCTTTTTTTAGATGAAGCTCATTTTGATCTTGGCGGGTATGTAAACAAGCAAAATTGTCGCATTTGGGGCACAGAAAACCCGCACGCATACATTGAAAAGCCGATGCACCCAAAACGAATCACTGTTTGGTGCGGATTTTGGTCCAGAGGCATAATTGGGCCATTTTTCTTCGAAAATGAGCAAGGAATGGCCGTTACAGTCAATGGCGATCGTTATCGGGCCATGTTGAACGATATTTTGTTCACAAAAATTTAAGAGGAGGATATTGGCAACATTTGGTTTCAACAGGACGGCGCTACGTGCCACACAGCCGAAGCTACACTCGATGTTTTGCGCCCTGTTTTTGACCGATCGTGTAGGCTACTGCCTGACCAGCCGAGGCAGCCATTTGAATGAAATTATTTTCCATTATTAACCGGAAGGATTGTACTTTCAAATAAAAAAGAAATTTGAGAAAATATTCAGCAGTTTTTTTTATAGCATTTTCAAAAAAAAAAGTTATTTGGCGGACCCTTTAGTTATATTATTAATATTATTTCAAAAAACCTTACACAAATTATTTTTTTTATTTAATCTATCATACTTCGTTCATAATGTGTTATCGTATAATTAACATAATTTGATGTACAGAGATTTGATAATATTAAATCGTCCAAAAAATAAGTGTTACATATTTTTAAATAAAATTTTAATTATAGAAAATATTGTATAATATGCAAATATTTAAATAAATAAATAATAATATAAATAAATACCTTCATAAAATGTGAAAAAAGTAATAAAAAAATATATATAAATAAAGTATAAAAAAATGAAATAAACAAGCTGACAAATAAATTCAATAAAGCAAATAAATTCAGAAATATGTAAGTTAATATTATTGAAAAATAAATAAAAATTGATTTAGTGTCTAACTGGTTAATTAGGGGACTACTAGAAATTTTGCATCTGACCTTAAATGCATCATTGAGCTTGCAAAATCTTACGGAGATCAATTCAACATTACCTTTTGTGTTTACATCTAATGTAGAGTGATGCCAGGGATGATAAAGCATCATTTTGAGTAATTTATTTTGTAAAGTTTGTAACTTTTTAGTGTTATAATTTGCGCAATCACCCAAAGCATGGCATCCGTACAATAGAATATATTAAAAAATAGTTTTGTAGATTATCACTTTGCGTTTAATAGATAGAAATGACTTCCTATTTATTATTTCTATTTATGAAGAGTTTGCGTTATATGTCCTGTTTTGATACCATGTCAGTTTTGAATCAAGATGTTTGCCCGAGTATTTAAAGTAGCATTTTCAAGTAATTGAATGCCCATTAATTATTAACTCGTAAGCCTGAAAATTACCGGGCCTTCTTTTTTACTTAAAAAACATAGGTAGTTTTTTTCGGCATTTAATTTAATTTTCCACTACGTATCTATTATACGTCGAGATATTTCAACCGCTTTTTTTTTAAATTCGACTCAATAAGGGGACCGAACTTGCTTTGTCGTCAGCATAGATTGCAGTCTCCCATTGTGGAAGGATGGGGAAATCGGATGTGTACATATTTTATAATACCGGAGATAGAACAGAGCCTTGGGGTATACCTGCAGAAAAAAATAATTTTACTACTACTACTATTGCTACTACTATTGCTACTACTATTGCTACTATTGACATGCACTCCGAAAGGACGATTAGACACTTATTTTTGGACAATTCAACAAAGAAACGGTGGAAAGTTTAATCTTAATATTTAAAAAATGAGGCCCTTATGCATTTTCAATATGAAGTAATATCACAAGGGTTAATCCTTCATACGATCGATTATTTCAACCATATTGATTCTCAAGACATGATGTGGGGTTCCTAACTTAACCAAACGGTTCATCTGGATATATTTTCTCATCTTCAACAATCTCAAAAGTGTTGTTCGTAAGGACTTTTTCATGGGTCTCTAGATTTGTGGAACAATCTTGGCCAGTTTCCATGCTTCTAGAAAATAATGTGTCTTAAGCCAAGCATTTATAAGAAGCGTAAGGAATTTGATCCTGTCTTTAGGCATCTTCTTCAGATAGACATTTTGATGTTACTAATTCCACCCATTCTTGTAAACCATAATTGATATAAATAAAAAATTAAAGAAAACATGTCACTCGCGTTGTGTTAACATTAGAACAGCTGGGTGGCGAAATTGGTAGAGCGCCTGCCTTTCAATTGATTTAATTGATATGTCCCAGGTTCGAATCCTATAGTTCTCTTTTTTTTCGAATCTGGTCCAGTCACACTTTGCCATTGGGATAAAATTAAGGGGGTATTCTAGACTAAAAATTTAAAAAATTGATTTTTTTTATATTTTCAAAGTTTAACTATTCAAGAATATATCTACAAGAGGATTTTTCAAAATTCAAATTATTTTCGGAGATATCGGCATTTTGCTGACCCGGCATCCAAACTGGTTCGGCCGGAACTAATCGAACAAAAGACATTAGGGATTCTCGGTCTACCTAAATCCGTATTTCTCAGTAAAACCTTTTGTTGTTTGTATATATTGTAATACAAGAATCCAAGGTGACTTATGTCTTTTATATTTAGTGTTCACTTACATCCAGCTGCTAACAGTTGAATCCTAACCTTCAAAACACGTCGACGTACCTATGTGCTGTGATTACGCGTCCAGATCGACAAACAAAAAGGCGATTCCACGGCAATAGATTCACGGCACAGTAAGACACCAGTTTAACGAGTACATCAAAGAAGGCCAGAACTGCTCGATATGAAGAGAGAAACGCGGAAAATAGTTTTTTCGAAGTCGAGGAAGGTCCGATGTATGAAGCAGGAATGGCAGATTGAATAAATGTAAGTCTACAATATAATTTCATAACTTAGACTGCGAAAAACTCTACGCGAAATTTTAAACGGGGTTTTCTCGGAACTGTCTTTTTCAAAACAATATCAACGATTTCTAGGCTCTACTGGACCGATTTACCTGAAATTTTTAGAGTATTTTTATAGAATTGTCTATGTCTGGAACTATCCCCATCCCCAAATTTCTATTACTTTTTTTTATAAATTCGAAACAGTCGAAAAAAGTGGTTCAAAAATTGTTTTTTTTTTCAGGCAGAAAAAAAATCTTGCCAACTTTTCTGTAGTTCCAGGCACTGCGACATTATTCTAGATTAGAAATCTTTTTTTTTTTGGTTTCAGATTGAGGGTTGAGATCGTGGGTATGATAACACGCCAATTTTTTGAGACCCCCACTTCATCAACTGCAAATTTTTGAAATTTTCAACGAATCGATCATTGCAAACGTGCCCTTGCGGCCATCTGAATGAGATCGAGTTCCATTCATAAATGTTTTGATTATCCTTCAAGCCGATAATAACGTTTTTGAAATATCTCAAAAGGTTTGCGTTTTATTACAGTTCTTGTTGGGACACCCATTATAAGCCCTGGTGGAGATCCGACGATGACCTATCCTAGACAATCGATGCTTCATTCTTTTTTTCTTTCATAACTAGACTCACGAAAAAGGTCCAAATTTTCGGTTCTAAGATCAAACTTCAAACAGAGCTTAGCTCAAAGCATTCATCGATTCGGATCTAATAATTGAAGAATGTCAAAAGTAATTAAATTTAATACAATTATCAGAGCTTCCAAGTCGTTTGTTTTTTATTAACAAATAATTGATTTAATCAGATGATAGCAAACAAAAAAAAAAACGAATTTAATTTATCAGAATTAGAGACGCTTGCATGTGCTTTAAAAAACCATTGAGAGTGTAATTATTTTCGAATAATGTACCTTGCCGCGGATAAGCGCAGCGCATTTCATGAGCCAGTGGGTGCGTTGCGATAAATCATATCGCAATCCTCATTCGCTAAAAAGGACCCCAACAAACTATTTACCAGACAGAGAGCCCCAAAAGGGATCCATATCTGCTTAACATAAATTAAACATATTATTTTCGTTTTCTAAAAAGTAAATTTATGAATTAGGGTTTGGCAGGATAAACAGCCACAGCCGCAGGTGCAGCCATTAATATATGTGTGTGTGGAAATTACTATAACTTTCACTTAATATGGGCTGCCACAGGGATGGGCATAAGGGTCCCATGAATTTACTGTAAAATTATCACGTGAATAACAATTCCACTACTTTCGCTGTTGACACTGAATGGAGGGGGACTTTAGTAAAGTGATTAAAATTATCGCACGAGTATCCTTGATGATGTTTTTAAGCTTTCCCAAGTGAAAAGGGTGGGACAACAAAAGGGGTAATTTTAATGAATTTTCCAAAAATTTATAGAGTCGCAAGTATGCCAGTAGTTGGAGGGGGTCGCCTGACATGCATATGGCTTTCAAATGGTTCAACATTTCCGTTTAATGCCTTAATTATTGCGTCGACTAGAAGGGCAACACGGCAGTGTGGCGCGTCGGCTGTGCTTTGTTGGTGGTGAACCAAAAATATGTTCAAGTATGGCCGTTGCTGAAGGATTTCAGATTTCATAGGGTCTGCGGGGATGTCTTCCTTGATTTTATCCGCCTCCCCCCCCAATGGTTAGGAAGTGTATAACGCGACATTTTATTGCGTTTTAAATTGCCTCCCATGGGCACTGTGGTCGCTGTGGCATGGGGGAGCTTTACACACTGCAAGACTCAATCGTTAAAGTTCGATGTTAGTCCGGTGGATAGGGAAGGCATTTACTGTAAGCGCTCTAAGGAACTGCGGTGATAAAAACTCATCGAAGCGGCAGCTAATTTTATGGCATTCTTTTTATTGACACGTTCTACGCGGAATGCTATTCATGATGCATGTTATTCTTAGGTCCTTTTTTTTCGTTGGATTTTTTATGGCTCCTGTTAAATTTGACGCCAGTCCGATTTACGTGTGGTTTTACAAAAGGACATTCTTGTTATCGTGCAATTTCGGGGATTAGGGTGAGCGTAAAAGTCTTACTCAGTATCAATGTATAACATTTTGAAAAGTGTGATGTGGCAGAAAGCAAGCGGAAAACTTTGTTTATGGGTTTTTATATCTTATTGCAGAGGTGGGGTTAAGGTCTTTATGAATTTCCTGAGGCGATTTCTATTGTTGAGTCTATTGTTTTGTTCAGGACATTTGATGTACTTTATGTTTCAAATCATGCTTTAAATCACATACAAAAATGGTTTTAAATAGATCTCAATTACTTTAAAGTGTTCCGCATTCAACTTAAGTTGTGGGTTAAAGTGGTAATGACAATCCTACACGGAATTGATACCATCATCTGCGATATACAGAAACTGAAAAAAAAAACGGCGGCGGAAACGATTCGAAAATTGTTTTCTGTTTTGATTTATCAAAAACGACTAACCGCATAGCTTTAATGATTGATAAATTTTTAGTTGTGAGAAGACTTAAATTTGTGGTCTTCCAGCAAGGTAAGTAAAAAATTCTGCCCCTCTCTAACTGCTTTCAATTTGCATAGCACGCTAAAAAGGTCCATTTGACATTCGAATTTAAGACAGCGTACCATATAAACTCTATATCAAAAATCCCGAAAAAACGTTAATATTATAACTAAGGTTTTTTTTAAAAAAAGGGGTTTTTGGCGAAAATCTGGACATTTTGAAATCAAGGGTTTTTTGTTAACTCGGCTTCTCTATAGCCCATGATTTCAAATTGCATTTTTTTCATGAAATTTTCTAAAGTGCGAAACGAGCTGTAAATATTCAAGATTATGATTTACTGAAATCATCCTCACAAAACTAAATTAAAAAAATAAAAATGGATATTTTAAAATCAAGGCTTTTTTGCTAAATTCTGCTGGACGATTTTTCATGATTTGAAAATGTACCTTTTTTATGAAATTTCTAAAAGTGCAAAATAAGTTGTAAATACCCAACAAAATCAATAACGGAAATCGAATTCACAAAATTTTTTAAAAAAATATTTTTTTGCCGAAAATGTTAACATTTTTAAGCCAAGGCTTTTTTGCTAAATTCGGTTTGACTGTAGCCCATGATTTCAAAGTGTAAAATTCAATATTTATTATTATATTTGCAGGCATCCTTACAATTTTGTGGTTCGTTCAATATTCGTTACTTTCGAAAACAATCATCTGTTTATAATTGGCTTAAGGGAAGAAGGGCATTCTCCGGGTGAAATAGCAAAAAGAGTGATAAGACCCCGTTCATCTATTTAATACGTGGTACATTATTCTAAAAAACTAAAACAATAACCGGGATCTGGCCGTCCAAGGAATATTGACAATCTTACGGAAATCAATAAGAAGTGTCAATGAAGATACTTAAAAAAGGGCATCAGTTATTGCCGGTGCATTGAAAACTATCAACGGAACTCATTTGTGTCCTTAGACAATAAGAAAAATAAATGTTTACATCTTTAGCTCTGATGACCTTCGTATGGTATGGAGAAAGCCAAATACTGCTTTGAATACCAAAAACGTTGTACCTACTGTAAAGCATGTCGGAGGCTGGCTGTGGGGATGTATGGCCTCTTCAAGTGATGGAAATCTTGTTTTCATCCAGTGTACTATGGAAAAATTAAGGCATTACAATATTCTCAAGGAAAATCTGCTTGTAAGTGCCCAAAGACTTGGTCTTCGGAACAAGTTTCTTTTTCAAAAGGATAACGACCCAAGCGCATATAATTTATTGTAAAAGAATCATTGCTTTACAATGTCAAAAATCGAATTAACAACTCTGCTCAGTACCCAATTGAGTATCTGTGGGACACATGGCAAAAAAAAAAATTCGTCAGCATAAAAAAATCTACAAATATGACCTTAAATTATTTGTTTTCAAAAAAATTAATGGAAAAATTAAGTGTACGGCGAGTTATTTGTCATGACTTTTCTTTTGTTGAATTGTTTTCGTTTTTTTTTGTAATAAAATGTAGTTTATTTCCATATAATTTTTTTCTTCTATTTTTGATGAATTTAATTTTTTGTTTTCAATTCAATAATTTTCAATACAATAAACAAAAAAATAACTGATGTACGGACATATCTTGGACTTTATGAATTTACTTAATTACTTATCAATCAATAAATCTCTCTCTAAGATTTATGAACTTGATGTCTTCCTTATGATTTATATTTTTATCAAATTTTTGTTTCAATATTTTTTTTTATTTGTATTTTTTTGTTATAATGGACTACCGGTTGAAAATGTCGTTATTGCAGACAACTTCATAGGTGAATTTTGTCCATGACAGCTGTCACGTCAGAAACTTCATATCATTGTCTAATTATTTCAGTCCAGGTTTTTGGTCATTAGTGAAAACACACAAGTTTTCGTGAAGCCGTAAAATGTCTACATTCGTGCCATCAAAACATCATTTGCGGGAAGTTTTAATATGCTTCTTTCATTTAAAGAAAAAAGCAACCGAAGCGCATCAATTGCTTACCGAAGCTTACCCGGGCTATACTATAGACGTTAGAATGTGTCAGCAGTAGTTTAAGCGGTTCAAAGATGGTGATTTCGACACCGAAGACAAAGAACGCCCCGGCCAGGTGAAAAAGTTTGAAGACCATGAATTGGAGGCATTGCTCGATCAAGATCCGTCACAAACGCAAGAACTTGCAAAATCACTTGGCGTCGCTCAGCAAACCATTTCCGATCGTTTGAAAGCAATGGGAATGATCCGAAAGGTAGGACATTGGATGCCGTATGAATTGAAGCGACGAGACGTCGAACGCCGATTTTGCATGTCCGAAATGCTGCTTGAACGCTACAAAAAGAAGACTTTTTTGCATCGAATCGTCACTGGTGATGAAAAATGGGTACATTACGATAATCCAAAACGTCGGGCAACGTATGGATACCCCGGACATGCCTCAACATCGACGGCCGTTCAGAATATTCATGGCCTGAAGGTTATGCTGTGCATTTGGTGGAACCAGAAAGGTGTTGTGTATTATGAGCTGCTAAACCCGAATGAAACAATCACAGGCGAGGTTTACTGACGACAATTGATGCGTTTGAGCCGGCCGAGCACTGAAGGAAAAACGGCTGGAAACGGTCGCAAAACACGATAAAGTTATTTTGCAACATGACAATGCTCGGCCACATGTAACAAATGTCGTCAAAACTTACCTTGAAACGCTCAAATGGGATGTCCTACCCCACCCGCCATATAGTCCAGACCTTGCGCCATCCGATTACTATCTCTTCCGATCGATGCAACATGGCCTGCTGACCAGCACTTCCGTCATTTCGATGATGTCAAAAAATGGATCGATTCGTGGATTGCGGCCAAACCGGTCGAATTTTTCAGAACGGGTATCCATGAATTGCCAGAAAAATGGGAAAAATGTGTGGCTAGCGATGGGCAATACTTTGAATATTGAATTTATATCTATTTTTCCTCGATAAAGCATTGACATTTTCAACCGGTAGTCCTATTAGTTGTTCTTCTTTCTACAATAGTTAATTTTTTTAAGAAACAACTCAAATAGAAATTCAAACAAAGGAGTATATTTGTAAGCATTATCTGATTAAAGTGTTCTTCACACTTTTCAAACTAATTTTATAGTTAAAAGAATAAGAATGGATTCATAGTGTAGTATATCTTAGCTTTAGGCATGTGCTAGTATCGAAAGATCTGTTAAAATCAAAAATCCAATATTATTTATTTGAGTGTGGGTGGAGAAAAAAAAATTTTAATTTAATAAAAGTTGTACAAAAAACTAAAATTTCGAAGATTTCATCATGTTTACTATAAGTTTTACTACTATAAGTTTTACTACATAAAAGATGTTTACCACAAAATTGATTTTAATTTTGTTACGTTTTCATTAAGAAGCCAGGCTGTTAACTCTTTTCTGAAACGTGGTCTAATGGAGTCTGAAAGCTTGTTAAAGATCGTTGGCGGAAGAAGAGTAAAAGACTTTCTAAAATGTTCTCTTTTGTGGGCTATTATTATTAAACAATTAGTTGTTTTAGTTAAGTGCTTAGGCTCCGTGCAGCATTATGCCTTACTTAAAGAATCCCACTTCTTACGAAGAACAATATTATAGCTTTACAACAATAGATAAGTCTTAATTGTCGAATATGAAGCTTCTGAAATAAAACTTTAACAGAATCGATTTTTTAAAACAAATAATATGAAGAATATGTTTTTTGTGCAACAAGTATTGGCATTAAAATTTGTTAAGAAAAGTTATTCCATACTGCAACCTGGAGTGCACTATACCATAGTAGACCAGTACCAAGTAGTAATTTTTGTGTTCAGTATTTGCCTAGATGGTTAAATTGTCTTGTATAATACAATTAGTGCTTCCTAAAGAAATAAGTATGATCACACCAATTAAATCTTTAATCTTAAATTACACCCGAATGTTAAGAGCGGGTATTCTCATGTAAACGCACAAATTTTATCTCTTTTCAAGGAACTTATTTTATAAGACAATAAAATTCAATCGTTTTATTTTTTTTATTCTTTTAATTGGTATCTGTACACAACGTTACGTTTTTATATAATTTTTTTTATTAAATTAGACACCAAAAAAAAATGTCACTGGTCATGGAAATAGCGGCTGTTCAAATTGTCTCAAAGAAAAAATCAAATGGATTATTATTCAGTTAGTCTGTCGCTATCGTCCTTACCAAAACTAAGCAATTTCATTGGAAAAACAATGACGGATTGTAGAAAAAGAGCTATGAAAATCTTGTTTTTTTGTTAAAAATCGTTCAAAATAAATCTGAAATTTTTTCTCGAAAATAAACAATTTTGGTACCGACCATAACAATTTATGAGTAGAAGAACCTATATAAATTTCAAAGCGATCGATTAAATAGTTTTTTTCTTAGGACCATGAGAGTTTTAGAAAATGATGTTTCTTGGAAAATTTATACTTAAAATAATCTGCTACGCCTTCGGCCTTCAAACGCATCATTTTCTGCCTGCTTTTGTGACCTGAGGGAAGCCCTTGCCTCTTTGTATCTCTGACTTGGATTGCGCCGCACGGGTTATTCGTCGTTCATCGCATTCCTCAGCATAAGAGAAGGCTTTTCGACCAAAAATCTCCATTGTTTGTAGGATGGCTGAAAGTATTTCATTAAACATAAACGCAGATGTCAATAAAGCAATTTCTAGCGTCTTTTTTCAGTAAAATTATAATTCGATGTTGACACGTATAGCATCAAAAGTAATCAAAAGTATACTGCTTAAATTGTTCTAGGTTTTTCGAATTGGTCACATGAGAATACCTCCTTAAAAAGGCTTACAAATTCAACGTGAAAACAATATTTTTAGTTGTACTAAAAAAAACTATCTTTAAAACTACGGTACAGAAAAAGGAATCGTAGCCATAATAATGTTGTTTAAATCGCGGGCAATGCAATCGGTAAAACGGCGCTATCTATTAAAGGATTGGTGGGCTAGCGATATTTGTTTCCCTAACCGTTTGGTCGAATACCAATGAATTAAAAATAAATACTTGAGATGGCGATGTAATTTGCTCTGTTGTAGTGTCAGCAGAGTGAAGAAATATTCTTCCAAAACTTCCAAAAAAAAAGAGTTGCAATTTAAACTAGAGGTTCCAACAGAGAACCGATAGAATTGATCGAATGCGAAATATGAACACTCGGTTATTACCAGCATTGAAACTGAAACCGAAAGACTTTCCATCATCAAAATGAGTATCAAAAACAACCTTTGATGGATGTCAATAGATGTCAATTACGAATCAATAGCCTGGTATTAACGATAGTCATATTTATGAAACCATACTTAGCGTACCATTAAGAACGAACGTAGGATATTTTAAATAGCTGAAAACTGAGTTAAAAAGTTTGACAATCTTGTTTGGCTGAAAACCCATTGAAGAATATAAAACAGCACTTTGTCAACGAGGAAAAGGAAAATAAAGATTTACTGCTGTCGAGGATATAAAAACTAATGGAATGGCTTCCTGAACTGACATGCCATTGAAATTTAACGTGACTCTTGACACGACGACAATACAACGCATACCACTGCTTCTGACATTGCCTCTCCGTCGTCGTTCCATCCTGCGACAAGCAAAAACTACACGAAAACTCGTACAAAAGTTCCATTAGCTTGACAGCGAGGATAAGAAAAGCGCCAAACATCTCTCAACCCTCATCCAGTTAGCAAAACATAAAAGCAATAAAAGGATAAGTAATAACGATGCGAAAAAAAAAACAAACATAGCGCATCCTTTTTGGCATTCGCACTCGTCTTATCGCTTAAATAGTTTCCTTTGCTCCGATGAATTTAGCCACCCGCCATTAGGAATCAAATAAATGCCGTGAAGTGCAATATTTTGGCGTCCATAAAGTTATTCAGTTATCTTTGAAGGATATCTGTATAAAAAGTTGACTGAGTGTGTACAAAAAGCCAAGCAAACAAACAACTACAGCACCCGCGCTGCATCGGCAGGATATCTTCTCACGTTTTCTAATTAATCCTGCTTTGGGGAATCGCTATTGTTCTCTCGTGCTTCGCCTGTCTGTTTGCGAGATAAAGTCAAATCAAGAATTATTAATTGGAAAATAATCCCTCGTTCTGTACACAGCTTGACACTTTTGATTTTAATTTGTGTTTTTTTTTTTTTTTTAGTTTTCAAAATTTCCCTTAGCCGTCCAAGTGTAAACATAATTTTCCTGTACTTATTTGCTTTTGGATAAAAATTATCCTTGTTTGAAGTAAATAAACAATGGCTGATGACGGCACTTTTTGAAGTTCTTGTGTCAGTAAATGTGAAAACAAAAGAAAATCCAATTTGGCAGTTTGTTGTTTTGAGTTAAAAGCAGAGGATTAAAGACACGATATCCTGTTGATTGTTAATTAAAGGTGCTGTCATATTGGGAAAATTTTATAAGTCATCTGCTGTCACGGTGCCCTAAGTATTTTGAAATCTTGAAAAATGCGACAAGTAAGCGAGTTACTGAAACCTGTTTTTCTGAAATGGCGACAATTGCGACAAAATTCAAACTTTTTTTCAAACGTTTTTAATTTTTAATTTTTTTTTTATATAATGCGTGTAGCACAGAGCGAGCGGAAGAATTAGGAGAAGAATGAAAGATTGTGTAGTGATTTTAGAAACTCAGGTGTATTTGTTTCAACTCACTTCCGTGGGTGGAGCCCGAAACGGGACGGAAGATTTTGATATCGACCTATTGGCTTTAACCTAATTCGCAGGATTTTATTCGACATTGGTTATGATCTATGAACTTTGAAGGTTTGGAAGATTTAGCTTAAACACCCCGCTGTCAGTGTTATGCCTTCACAGGAGAGCCATCTACACACAATCTACACAAACCGCTATTTTGAAAACACGAATTAGGAACTAAGCCGATACAACAACCACTACAACAACGCCACCCATTAATCGACCAACCCAGTGATAGTGCCATTAACTTGATCCCAATGGCAAATGGTGACTGGACCAGATTCGAAAAACTAGACCACTACTCTACGAATCGAACCTGGGACCTATCAATTGAATCAATTGAAAGGCAGGCGCTCTACCAGCTTCGCCACCCAGCTGTTTGTATAATACCATAGGGAAAATATTTGGAGCGGAGTCCGTCCATTGACTTGGCGAAAGCAAAATCAACATTTACTTTAATTTAAAATTTAATGTACTATCGGAAGTGCTTAAAGATATTTCAAATTTGCATTAGATAAATGTACGACACTGCATGTTTGTCGTAAGCTTTCTTGCCCACAAATAAACATAAATGTAAATAATGTAAATATACAAAATGTTACTAATTTGAAAATATTAGGTCTAATATTTAACAATAAATACAACTGGAAACATCATTGTATAGATCTTAAGAAGAGCCTAGCTGGGAGAGCCGACATTGTTAATTACTTAGCTGGTAAAAGATTAAATGTGAGACTCTTTTATTTTAATAGGATAATGGGATTCTAGATGTCCCATATATACTTTCTTATAGAACTTTTTGAGCTCTACACTTTGTTTATTTGTAGAAGGCAAAACGTTGGATCGTTTTTTAGTTACATAATTGGTCGCCACGAAAGACCCTTTGATTTAAATGGGATAAATTATAGGCAGTATTCACTTTGAAGGTCTATTAAAGATAATGGTTAAAGAAGAAAGAAATCAGATTTGTAGTTTCGAAGATTACTTCTTACATACAAACCTTGAAAAATTTAAATTTTCAAGACAAAATTTGATGAAAAATTTGCGGTGTCATCAGCATACATAAATGACTTATGCAGATGGTAGTTTTGGAAAAGAAAGTAAGATGTGTATAGGTACATGTACTTGTACAAACACAGGACTGATAACTCCGTCTTGAGGTGCACCTGCATTGGTTACAGGTCTTAGCATACACTTTGAATCATGTTCTGTTCAGGAAACTTTGAAGAAGGCAACTTTTCTAAGTTCATAAATAAAGTAACACAATTTTTACCGCTGCTACTTGAAATACTTACGAGGATCAAAAGTATTAGTTCAGAAAAAATAAAAAATATTCTTCTATCTAATTTTCGGAATCATCACATTTATTTGGACACTTTCGAAACGACCGATTAAGAAGACTATCTGAATCAAAATAAGATAATTCTCTTTAAAAAAAAAATGCAATGATTAGATAACACTGCACGTGTGTTCTTCTGTTAACTATCCCACAGTTTTACAGGCACCGAACTTCAATTGAACACTAGTTCCTCAACAACTGATAAGCACGTATCTAACTTTGACAATAATACACGCAGTCGGAACTATTCTTTCAGATAGTTGATAATAATTCTTCGTGTCTAGACAACGAACAAGTCACAGTTACCAAGGAGACAATTAGAAGTTGTAAATTGTGCTACACCATCTAGCGACTGTCTACGAGGTCGAAGTCAATTTGAACAGAAATCTTTGTAAAGTCACTGGCACCAGGTGGTCCCCCAGATCTAATCAAATCTCTGCCGAGTCTCACGTAAACGTAATAATTGGCTCGCACGTACAAACTTATCAATGCCCGAAGAGTTATTAACATTCGTTTAAGGGAATGCTGGTGCTTGACAGTTGAACGAGAGGATTTACCACAACTGTGGTGAGGATTAAAGTTTCAAGTGTAAATAATTCTTGACGCAAAGTCAAGAGCATTTAATGGTATGAGGGCTTTACGAACAGATAACTTGTGGTCACACATGTCGGACGATAAAGTGGGCCTGAATCCAGAGAGGTAATTCAGTGGGCAGTAATCAGTGTTTTATGATATTACGATATTATTTAAGGCCAGCGATAGCTTGAGGGAAAAGTGAAATATGTGACCTTCACCATTCGAGGGAAAATTATTTATTAGCTCGTTCGATGATATGAATTTTCAAAAAGAACGTGTGAAGGCGGCCATCGAATCGAAGAATCTCGATGTGACAATAATTTGAATTCATTGAAGTCACATGTCACAGATAAAGAAAATATGTTCAATCACAGTTTGAAAATGTTTGCTTTAGTTCATGATGCCAAAAATGCAGTGATTTGTTGAAGTCATCAGCCAGATTCCCGTCCATACTTAGACGGTGTCAACGGAACCCTATTGCGAGGTACCCGCTGTCCGTTCGTCTGTCATGGACTGTATCTTCTGAACCGTCTCATATAGAAACTATTTCCACACAATGTGAACTACTACTTAAGCAACAAATAAAAAAAAAACAACTTGAAGTTAAACATAAAGAAGGGTCCCAACAAAACTTATTTTTTTCAATTTAACGTCAAAAATAAGGCAATGAAATGTAATTTTACTGCAAGAAGTAGGCTATGTAAGATTGTAAATATATACATATATATATATGTATATATATTTATAACCGGCAGAAAAAAACATGTTTTTTAGTTTCCAAGCGTTTCGAATTATGTTTTTGAGCCAACATCCATATTCAATGCTTATTTGGGAACAATTCATAAAAGATTCCGAACAGCAACCCAAAAAAAAAAAAAAAATAAAAAGATCATCTGCGGACGAAAAAAAATATGTCGCTCAAAATAAGACAAGCCGGGTTTTACGGTTTCGAGATTTCGGGTTCGGAATTTCAGTTTCAGTTGGCGAAAAGAGTAAAGTTTATTAAATATGGCAGTCATGTCGTACATCTTTACATAAAATGAGATTTCAAAGACTACGAATTTCGTCATGCATCGGAATCTGAATAATGAAAAAAGCCCTTTCTTACCCTTAAAATGTATCAAAAATTGCAATTCTAATTGACTGCTGTTAAAAAAGAGAATGGCGAGGAGGATAAACAATGTAAAGATAAAACGGGCTTCTTTATGCCAACTTCCTTGAGCAAACGATTCAGCCTTTTGATGGAGTATCTTTTACAGCACATGTACACTTTCGAATAAAAATTGTGATGCCGACCAGTCTCAATCGATTATAAATTTAAATTCACAAAGCACCTGGTTACAAATTGATAACTTGAAAAATCGTAAAGGAAATGTCAAAGAAGAGTAGAGCGCTGCAGAGCTCTACAGAGCAATATCGCCACTAAGACATGTCGAAAGTATTTCAAAAGAAAATTTTGAAGAGTCTGGAATTGATCATGGAAGAAAATCATCTCATCCCTGACCAGCTGCTTCATTTCAAAATCAAACATTTGACGACTGACAAGGTTTGCAAAAGAGCCTGATTACAAACTCTGACAAATGCAGAGGGTTGTTGCACTTTCAATCAAGTGAGATCACGGGGTTAGAAGCTTTCAGAATCGATATATCGGCACCTGCAAGAAAGAACTAGGAAACTGGATTTTCTATGTTTTCGAGAAATTGGAAAAATTTAATTAGCCTTTATGTTACCAGACTTTTTTCAGTCAGATTGCAGGAAAAAGGGATTTTTGTCGAATCCTGGCTCAGATATAAAAAATTTAAAAAAATCGAGTTAAATAGTTCTTTCACTCAGGTGACGATTTATCAGCGTTTTCATGACTTAAGAATAAAGTGGCTTTAGTGTAACACCGCCTAGACAAGCGAATTTTCGGTTTTCAAAATACTTGAGTGCTGGCTGATTGGTTAAAGCTTAAGCCAGATACTTTAACGGCAAGCTTATGATCAATTGGCACACGCTCTCCATTCTATATGTATCTGTATACATGTTATCTAAAAATCACTCACCCGAAGTTCTTTTTCGGTTATTTAAATTTAGACCGCTTAATCGTTTTCTTTGCTATTAGAGTCTATGACAAACATAGACAGAGTCTATGACAAATTTGTAGGTGTGTTATTAGTTCGTCCATCACGGACACGGTCTCAAAGAGTTTCCCCCTTTTTTTTTTGTATGTGGTACCCTTTATGTTTTGATTCCCTTGCGAGTATCAACATTTTCCGTATACAACATATTTTTCTGGTTTAAAATTTCACAAACATAGCCGTCGTCTTGGCGTTAAATTGAGTAACTAAAATAAAACAAGAGCGCAACAGCTCTTGAAGGCCAGGGCCTAGCTTCACCATTTGTGTGTGCGTCTTTCTTTTTTTAAGAAATGGAGGGGATTGGACCAACTATTGCTGACTCCGAACGGCCCAGGAAGATTTTCCTTAAGAGCTTGTACGCATTGACGTGACTGTCAGTCACTCGCGAGAGGTGGGGTCTTGAAAATTGCCAGATTTTTTTTTCTGCGATTAGCAGACACACCAATCATTGAGCCACGGGCATCCACTAAAATTAAAAATTTACAATTTTCAAGCTTTTCTCTTAACTTGTGTTAAAGACATTGTTTCTTACCAAATTTCATGATTTAAGGTCCACGAGAAGACAGAGTCGATTTGGAAGTTTAAACACCTTCAAGGGACGCAGGCGAGTTCAGATCACATAAACGGGACAGGACTCGAAACGGAAACACATTCTTCACTCTCTTATCAAAGTATGCATGTAATAATTCCTTGTGAACGACACTTAGAATTTCTGCGCTGCACAAGCACAAATTTTGTTTGTTTAAAAGTATCCATTAAGATGGAAATGGGCAACGTCACACGAAGAATTTCGGTCTAAAATCGACCACTACGCCGACGAGGTTGAGGAGAGGGCGCATATTATTTAAAAGCTTTAGAATGCAGAATGTAGTTGGTTGGCTGCCGGCACTCTGTAGACATACAAACAGCGTTGCACGTCGTCTAATGGAGGTTGACGTCATCATTTGCGGCCGATATTCTTGATATTCGATATTCTCGTCGGAAAGAGTACCGCGGTGCCTTCCTGTGCGATGTTTATTCTGCATTTGAATTCTTCACAAATGTCAAAGTTGAACTGAAGCCATTTGCAAAAGTTATAGCATCTTCCCAAAGGATAATACAATTCGAGTCACCCCGTACATACAAGCAAGTGCTTCAGATATTCCTTACTGATACTCAAACTTCGCCCCCCGTACTGTTCAAAAATTCGAGGAAGCCTTCACGTCAAACGATCCATCAATATACTGTGAATCTTGACACACCATTTTCAAAGGTGATATCTTAAGGAGTCCCGTGAAAAGTAAATGTCAATCAATGCTCCAATGTGATCATGTAAAAGAGGATAGCGCAAAAACATCAACATCGAGAGGCCTTTGGATATTTTTTTAAGGCCACAGGCAGATCATAATGGATGCCGTAGAGTGGGAGCGTTATAATCCCCTGGTTTCGGTTGAAGTCTCCAACTAAGAAGAAAACGAAAGCAGAAATGATATCCTTACAGCGGAGCAATTTGGGTTCAGAAGTTGGCATAGTACAGTACACCAAATTCATCGAAAAACATAAGACATTAAAAGTACCGGAATGGTTCTACTAGATATCGAGAAAGCTTTTGACACGGTGTGGTACAAACTCATAGTTCTTGATTTTCCATCTTTCATTATTAAAATAATTGATTCTTTCAAAACAAATCAAATCTGAAAATCAGCTAGCTTTGCAGATGAAACATGTCTGTATTCATCGGATTCAGTTGGTCTGATTTGCGTTAAATGGTGTGCAGATGTTCTTTTTTTTTATTGGAAAATCAACATCAATGCTATGAAGATTCAAGCTGTCTTTTTCACAAAGAGAAGAAGAGCTTGTTTCTTACCCAGCAACATTCTTCAAATTAATGGCATTCCAACAGAGTGAAAATCAAGTGCTAAGTACTTAGGACTTCACTTAGACAAAACACTAATTTTTGGACTTCATAAACAGCAAGCTATTAACAAGGTCAACATGGCTACAAAAATTATCCATCCATTTATAAACAGAAAATCGAAACTCAGTATCGAAAATAAGCTTTTCATATTTAAGGTTATCTTTCAAAGCATTACGTAATATGGCTCACCTGTTTGGGGTAAATGTGCAAACAGCCATATACTACGATTGCAAAGAACTCAAAATGAAATAATTAAAGTTATGCTTAATCTACCATGACACTATTCTACGGAAGATCTCCAAGCGAAATCGAAAAATTTTTATTAAGAATAGTACATTTATTTGAGCGAAACAATGCATCTTGTAGACTAATCGAAAACCACTTGATCTCGAATTTTGCTATTTAAGGGAAAATAAGAATAACTAAACTTAACAAATTAATAAAAAACAAAATATTAAAAAACGGTTTAAGCTTTATAATTGTTGTTGATTTTCGATACATCAGTTGTTTTATATACCTTTGTTTTTGCTTATCAATCCATTTAACTAATGAAGTATTTATCTTTTTATTTATTTGTTTATTTAGTTATTTACTTACTTATATCGACAATCGACAAATGTGTTCATAATGGGAGAAAATACCTGTGCCGACAACGACATCCCATATGTAATAGGAGATCGAATGCAAGTGGAATGGATCTTTTGACGCATGCAACCGAACTATCTCCCTTTTGTTAATTAAGAAGCATACGACCATTTCCTTTTTGGATTCAATTAAAAGACATGAATAGTTGGATCTATGTCTTCGACAGAAAATACACCTTCAACGTTATCTGCGAAAGGAAAATATTTGAAACCAAATTGTGTGCTAAAGCAAGAAACCATGAGCATAAAATTCCATGGTAGTATCTTCAGTCAGCTAAATACAGGCTTTATTTAAACATCACGGAAATGTTATCCAGCTGCGATAATAACACTTCAAATCTACAAGTCACACATCGTGTGGCAAGAATTTATGAGAAGGATGACTTTAAGGACTTGAACAAATGGATACAAGACCTTAAGGTTCATGAGGAACTTCCAGCTTATTCCTATTCACATGAAATACATCATACCATCAACTACGTATTGATCGGAGGGCTATTTGCTCCCTTCTTATTGTTTGTCCTGTAGCGGAGGCGAAAAACAGTTGATGACCAAACATCTCCAAAACTACAAGAAACACTGCATCCAAGACGACAACCATGATAACATATGACACCAAATGGGCCCAATGGTGAACGGTTTCAAACATCAGACTTCGTCATATAAACGAACTGCGGGTGGCAGAATGTACAAATGTTGTACATAAAATATCAAAATAACAGCACAAAAACCTGCCGCAGCAATAAGTGCACCGCTTGCACTTTGAGGTCAACGCGCCGGTGACAACGCTTCCAAATAATTATTATTATTGATTTAACCTTTGCTCTGCTGTTCGTTGCATCAGCTTAAATAATGAATAAATAGCTCAATCAAATGAAATAAAAGGTGAGTTAATGAGAAGAGTCAATAGAAACAAGGTGTTTTTAATCAAGTTCAAATATTAAATTAGTTATCCCCTCACCAGTGGTAAGGTTGCTAAAGTAATAATTGAAAAATTATTTACTCATTATTTTTAATTTAATTGTATATTAAATTATTCATTCATTTGTTAATTTATTTATGCATTTAATGATTTATTTATTTATCAAGTTATTTATTTATTTATCCATTTATTAAGTTATTTATTAATTTTTATTTACATGTAAACTATATTTGAGTTCAACTCTCCAATCTTGGAAAATGTATTTTTAAGAATTTGAAGAAGGTTTTTCTTGAAGCTTTTCATTCGACTTTTCATTATATTAAACTGTAAAAAAAAGAAATTAATTTCAGCGACAATAAGACATACAATACAAGAAAACGAAAACAGTGTATGCTGGGTTGACATGCCGAAATTGATGCTCAAGCGATGCTAATTGCAACAGGAATCGTAAATCCTGCCCCAAAATGACTGTTTGCCACATGAGTCGCCAAGTAGACACTCGTGCGTGTGCAAGACTGTTGCAAATAAAATATTCTGCTAGCATTGAAAAGAAAACCTTTGTGGTTATTATGAAAAACTCCTCGAAGTGGCATGGCGATAGCCATAAAATTTTGGTTGATTCTTTTATTCCAACCAGCATTCGAATGGAAAAGGACACTTCAGTCACACTGCAATTCACCTCTTTCCATTGGATGCGTGTGCTTCTGGTTATTAATTTTAATAACATCGAAATGACAGAAAAATGTCAAAATAATTTATATATGCCGCCGCTGCCATAACTGCCACCGAAGTCGTAAACCATCAACTGAGTGATAGTCGTAAACCACTAAACAGGACCGCCGAGAGATGCTCCAGGATATCCCTGCAGATATAATAAAGATTCGCAGTTATATCGTTGCTTTTTTTTTCTTCTTTCGCTTTTATAGCTAACGTAGTATTAATTTCTAATTGCATAAATTCAGCTATAGTGATGGGGGTGGCGAGCATGAATGAATGCGTTGCGATACAATTTATATGTGAGGACGAGTGGGCGGGGGTGGAATTTACAATCGCGCCGCTCACAACAATGAGTGATGTGACGTGGTTGTAAAAACAGCATCGGTGGGTTGGTGGGTTGGTTGGTTGGCAGGACGGGGGTTGATTTGTCACGCTTGACGGATGTAAAAACATCAAACAAGCTTAAATGTTTTATTTGTCATTTCAGAGATCATCATGATGGCGAAATTGTTTATTTTTATTTTTTTTATTTTTATCTAACGGTAGCACTGTATCCACATAGATAACATTGATATTGAAATCGTAAGCAGGTTATATCCGGCGGCTGTGACGACGGCGGCAGCATGTTCAGTCGAAATCCCTAAAGATACCATTATTCGCTGTTGAATTGAAAACAATAACATTTGTCGAATTGCGATTGACGAAAGGTAAAAAGGATGAATTTTTATTACGAACGTTATGTACATAGGCCCGCATGAATGTTGGTTTTCCTTTTTTTTTTTCATTTAAGGGAACATAAAAGTGTAACGGTTAATGTAACAAGGGAACTTAATGGAAGTGGAATTGTTATTTTGGCGACTGGTTTTTATTTCTGTGATAAGCTCGAGTTAAGCTTAATGCGAACATTAAAAAGTGTCATGACTTGAGTAACTGTTTGAATAACATTCTTAATAAGGCAGTGAACTTTTTTATGGCAATGTATTCGTTTTCCGGTTTCGCTGTTAATGAAATTTTCAATTGCCAATAAAGTGTTATGAATTTCGGCGTTGCAAGCCATGTTTTTCTTAACATGTACTGAAAAATATAAGAAGCCCAGCCTAGACTTTGGCCACGTAGGCATCTTCGATATTGCTAAGGACAACGACCAGGCTTATTAAAAGCCTGTCAAAAGAACACTCCAAACCGAAGAAATCAGACGGAGTATGAACTGGATCAGCCTCAGAATCTTAAGAACTCCTTATGATTACCCACTTCCCCAGATATCGAGACAGCATAGCTGAAGCTAAGGCGACATTGTGTCCTCATCCGGGTTCTTTGGAAAATATCACATTACTTGTGAAACAATTTCATGGGCCATTAACAGTTTCGCTCCTTATAAATCTCAAGGCTTGGACGGCATACTACCCATTATACTACAAAAATTGCAAGACTTAGTAATTCCATGGCTTATGCCGATCTTTGGAAGCTGTATCCTTAACAACCACGTAACTGATTCGTGGCAGCAAGTTCGAGTAGTCTTCATCCCTAAGATGAGTAGACGTGGTAATAGGTAATAGAAATCGTCATCTCTCCTCTTCTCAAGCTTATTGTCATGAACAACATACTAACAAGACTAGACAGAGATGGGGTAAAAGTAGTTGGCTACGTGGTTGATATGGTGATCTAAGTATAAGGAAAGTTTCCGCCTGTGATCAGTGAGATAATGGAGGGCGCACTGGGTAAAGTTTGCACCTGAGCTTCAAAATGCGGTCTTTGTACGAACTCAGTTTGAACTAAACAAGGTACAGAGAACAGCATGCATATTTACCAAAGGCGCTTTGCGATTGACTCCATCAGATGCTCTGACGATAATGCTGCCTCTCCTACCTTTGGACCCACACATAAAAAACACTACAGCACCAAGCACCATCAGGCTCAGAGAGGCTGGTTTCTTGACTTCAAAACCATATGATCATAGCACTATACTTGATCTTATACCAAGAGATCTGGTATCATCACCAACGGACTATATGGTCCCTGGAATTTATCCATCAAATAATTTTGATACTCTAATCCCAGAAAAAGCGGAATGGAATAGTGGACAGATATGCAAAGATTTTATCTGGACAATCTACACTGCTCTAAGATAGGCGGCGGAGTCGGTGCGGGCGTGTTCTCAGAATATCTGAACATCAGTAAAGCCTATAGACTGCCCGACTTTTCCAGCGTTTTCCAAGCGGAACTTTTTTGCAATTCGGGAAGCATGTCGTCAAATAAAAATGCATTTAAATTTCCTGCCAAGCCAGAAGGTAGCCATATGCATGGATATTTAAGCAGCCATCAAAGCTAATGCCTCCTTGACTTCACATTCAAAATAAGTACAGGAATGCCGAGCTGAAATAGCGTTGTTAGGAGGTTAGCTCATTTCTCCGTATATGGATGGGTTCCCGGTTACAGTGACATCACAGGCAATGAGAGGGCCGCCTGTACGGGAGGCTTTCTTCTCACTACATGCAGTTAAGGCTAATTTTTTTTCATGCTTCCTTGAAGCAGCAAACTTAAGATGGGCCAGTCTGACGCACTGTGCAACATCAAAGAAAATATGGCCTGAATATAAAAAATAAAAAACAAACCGTCATGATATTGCTAGACTAGTGGCGGTCAGCATAGTACACTGACCGATTGCAGATCATGCCGTTAAGCTGGGCAAAAACACAGCTGAGAGGGAACCCTTACACACTTCTTTCGCGCCTGTACGGTCCTTACTAGAGCTAGACAGCGAGCTCTTGGCAGACCCTTCTTCAATTCAATTGATGAGATTTCTGCTAAGAACATAAAGCAACTAGTGTCCTTCTTCAATACCTCAGGCTGGATTTAGAGATATCTCAAATACATCTCATAAATAAGGTAACAGAGCTGTGGCATTAAAACGGCACATAGTGCTAATTAGGTCCTCACTGAACCACCACCTTTACCTAGGACAACGGCCCTACGCTTGTGGTTGCTTAGCTGATCCCGTCGGATAGGGTAGTCCTTGTCCTCATTTTATAATAGCTCTAAAGTAGAATCATGCCGAAATGAGGAGACACTTTACAGAAAGAAAAATAAATAAATAAATCTAAAAAAAGCTTTAATTACGAATAACGAAAACGATTGGCTAATATATATTGCTACTAAGAAATAATAATAAAAGTGCAGGATAGATCAATCTAATCAGGATAAACCAATCCAAAAGGATTTTGAATTTATGAACGCAAAAATGATCATGATGAATGTCATTATTCCAGTTCTGCTAAGTATCATAAATTTCTCACTGAGTGCAGGAGGCTTCCATGGAACGACGTCCTATCGTCGCGTTAACATGTTACAACTCTATGAAAAAATTTAAGAAAGGAAAACAATACAGAGAGAGAAAATATAATCAGGATTTCGATCGAAACACTCATTTGAAGCTTGTTTTTCTAGACCTTAAGCATGCATGTGAGACAGTGCATCACAAAATACAACTTAATAAATAAAAATTAAATTTAAATGGTTTAAATCATTTTTTGCCGGCTCTAGGAATGATATTACGCATCCAAAATGTATTCCATGCAGAAACGATATGAAAAAAGTGTTAAAAAGCTGTAAATAAATATTGTTCGCAGATAATGGTTTGCTAGATATCACTTGGAAAAACTTAATTGAATGTGCAAATAATAAAAGCAATGTTTTAAAAGTTGAAGAGTCGTAGCTTAAATGAGCAAATAAATAATTAACACAGAAAATACTAGATTCATGATTTTAAAAAAAATAACAATACAAACTTCTAAAACCATAAAAATAGATCAAATATTAAATAAGTATCGTCGGTGAAATATCAAGACGTTGTGCTGGAATTAATTTTGAATCCCAAATAAACCGTGATTGTAAAAAAGTGTATGAAAAGTTAAATGTGCTAGGAAAAATAAGGAGAAATGTATCCAAAACCACCGCAATAAAAGTGTATAATATAATTGTGATACTGCACTTCGAATCTTATTCCAGTCGTTTGTTTCTATGTTACATCGCGCAAAAAAAAATAGACTCCAGAAATTCAAAAATCCATATCAAAATACCCCAACATCGACACTAGTAATTTTTCCTTAAACTGGCTGAATATAAACCATAGACTTTATGGCATACCCCAAGGAAGAGCAATCACCTACGAACTACATAACGCGAAAGAATTTAACATGGGCTACGAATTTTCAAAATGCTTCCTGAATATATATGAAATATAAAAAGTCTTAATATATTTGAGAGTCATATATGTACATATACACAGAAAATTATGTTATCCAATCAGCATAAGGATAAAGGCAAGAGACTTAGATTGAAAAAATTAAAGAAACTTTTGAAACATGGCTGTTGAGCCGCATAAAATAACAAACAAAATATGGAAGGAAGAAAGAAAAACGGCAGAATATATTATTCAAGGAAACCTTTTGAAAGGGCATCTGGGGAAAGGAAGATATCGGAGCACTCTAACAATCGTAAGACGTATGATACCAATATCCTTTCTTTAAGCTAGCCTCCTACTAACCTTAGTAAACTAAAAAAAAAAAATAAAGCAAATCCTAAGCTTACCTGCTAAAGCTTACGCGTCATATCCTCATCACTGCATCATCAAATCAGAGAACCATTATCAGAGTCAATGTTAAGCTCATCCTTGCATCAGATAGATCGTTTACTACATCCCTGGTCAGGGATTCTAGGCGATAATTTGGACAAATCATTTATAGTATTTTATGACGCAAACTTGGAGCTCACGCATGTCAATCCTAAGCATAGACTTCTATCGTCGATCGACCACTCCAGTGATAACGCCGTTGATTTCATAACACCGCAGATGGCGACTGAATCTAATTCGAAAAAAATGATAAAATTGCAAGAATAGCTCCAGTAGACGAACCTAGATCCCATCAGTTGATCCATTCAAAAGGCAGGCGGTTAATAAACCTAGCCCCGCGTTCACAAACTGTTCAACATTACATTTAAAAATCACTTGTTGTCTGTCGCTATTAGTTATCGAAACATTGGAAGGGGAAATATTCATCCGCCTGCAAGATGTACGTCAATTGTCGTGTCCTCCATAATTCGAATTCGCAGCGGCCTTCCTTCTATTTGTGTTTTCGCATAGCTGAAAAAGGAGCTTTTCTTTTTGTGGATAAAAAAAAATAGATTTAATATGATACAAATTAGATTGTTAAGATAACTGGTGGAATCAGACAATTGACGTGTAATCCTTTCCTGTAAAAAGGAGAGTGATGAGAGTGACAACAAAATACAGATTTTATAATATGGTAAGGCTGGAAATATTATGATGGTATGTAGTAGACTAATAAACCAAATTTTAAATCGTAATGTGTCAGATGCTGATTAAAATATATACTATGCATTCAAATCCTTTCGTTGTAACTAGCAGATGAAAACTTTTCTTTTCACTACGATGACATTCGGCAAGATGCTTTCCTTTTTCGTTTGAGCTGCTCTCAAAATACTTAATCTTCGACCGCCAATTCTAGATTATCGTTGCTGAATTATATCTCTTACATTTGAATCCGCTCATAATAAAAAAATTTTATACAAAATCGTTGTTAGAAAGTTGAATCCCTTTTTTAAAAAATCGAAAACATACACGGAGATGGATGCACTATCAACAGCGTAACTTTTGCAAATGCCAAGTTAAGATACTAATAGAACTACCGGTTGAAAATGTCTTATTATTTCAGTCTAGGTTATTGGTCATTAGTGAAAACACACAAGTTCTTGTAAAGCAGTAAAATGTCTACATTCGTGCCATCAAAACAACATTTGCGGGAAGTTTTAATACGCTTCTTCCATTTAAAGAAAAAAAGCAACAGAACCGCATCAATAGCTTACCGAAGCTTACCCGGGCTATACTATAGACGTTAGAATGTGTCAGCGGTGGTTTAAGCAGTTCAAAGACGGTGATTTCGACACCGAAGACAAAGATCGCCCCTGCCAGGTGAAAAAGTTTGAAGACCATGAATTGGAGGCATTACTCGATCAAGATCCGTCACAAACGCAAGAAGAACTTTGAAAATCACTTGGCGTCGCTCAGCAAACCATTTCCGATCGTTTGAAAAGCAATCGGAATGATCCGTATGAACGACGATTTTGCATGTCCGAAATGCTGCTTGAACACCACAAAAAGAAGTTTTTTTTGCACCGAATCGTCACTGGTGAAGAAAAATGGGTACATTACGATAATCCAAAACATCAGGCAACGTATGGATACCCCGGACATGCCTCAACATCGACGGCCGTTCAGAATATTCATGGCCTGATGGTTATGCTGTGCATTTGGTGGAACTAGAAGAGTGTTGTGCATTATGAGCTGCTAAAACCGAATGAAACAATCACAGGCGAGGTCTACCGACGACAATTGATGCGTTTAAGCCGAGCACTGAAGGAAAAACGGCCGGAAACAGTCGCAACACGATAAAGTTATTTTGCAACATGAGAATGCTCGGCCACAAACTAACCTTGAAACGCTCAAATGTCCTACCCCACCCGCCGTATAGTCGAGACCTTGCGCCATCCGATTACTATCTCTTTCGATCGATGCAACACGGCCTGGCTGACCAGCACTTCCGTCATTTCAATGATGTCAAAAAATGGATCGATACGTGGATTGCGACCAAAGCGGTCAAATTTTTCAGAACGGGTATCCATGAATTGCCAGAAAAATGGGAAAAATGTGTGGCCAGCGATGGGCAATACTTTGAATATTGAATTTATATCTATTTTTCCTCAATAAAGCATTGACATTTTTAACCAATAGTCCTATTAACATTTTTAGAACTCGAATCTCTCGAAAACTCGAATCCGAGAAATGGAAAGACCTCACGATTTTTCAAAAAAGTTTTGCCGTCAAAAATTTTCGATAGACATACAGGCTCGAAAAGATTTTTGAGTTTAGAGCCTTAAAGTGTACGTTTTAAGAGCCAATTACTTCCAGTGACAAGCTTCGAAACGAGTGATTCGAAATAGCTTAAAATGTCTGTCGCATTCAGGGGGAAAATATTTGAATATAGCTTGCGATTTGAGCTCATCCAAGGCAACTGTTTTGGTCCACGCCCAACATTCGGCAACTAATGAAATACTGAACCGAAGATAGCTTTATATTTTTACTCGAGTTTAGGTCTCAGAAGCCGAGCAATGTTCAATATTTTCATTAATTAGAAATATTTGAAATTCATTCATTCTTTGCGGGAGAACGTTACTTTTCACCTTTTTTGAAGCTGATTAGGCACTGTCTATTAAGATCTCATTTATTCAAAAAAATGTTTATTCTTGTCGAAAATACGTCTGCTTTTAGCAAGAACCTTGGCAACGCCTATACTGTAGGATCGATCTTTTTTTTCTATATGTTTTGTTTAGACCGTCATGAATCTCGCCTCAAGCTGAG
This sequence comes from Orthonevra nobilis, assembly GCA_963555765.1. Taxonomy (NCBI): domain Eukaryota; kingdom Metazoa; phylum Arthropoda; class Insecta; order Diptera; family Syrphidae; genus Orthonevra; species Orthonevra nobilis. The sequence goes on from OY743225.1 coordinate 65,396,585, forward strand.
TCTTAGCATATAATTTCTGAAGGAAAAATATTGCTCCAATTTTAAATTATTCCTTATGTCCTCATTTGTCAAATGATGAACTCGCTTTAAAGAGTGTATTCTTCCCTTTTTGAAAAGAACAAATGTATGATCTAATAACTTGTAAGGAAACTCACTGTAGTTAAAGTTCCCTTCTGAATCGTAAGACGTCAAGTCCGATAATTTTTTTTCAAAATAAAATATTATTTGGAAACATATTATTATTATATTATATTTAACTTTTATAAAATCTTCAAGTTTGTTCAGTTTTAACAAACAGATTGCAATCATGGATCTAAATACAGATAAAGTTCCTTACTCTGTGTCTGCTCCTTGAATAAACCATTAAACCGATTTCCTTTCAGAGGACGCCGAATATTATTGGATCGTAACTTCAAGTAGAATGATTTTATGGGCATGCAACATTTTTTTTCTGTGGTTGTTTGGGTTTTCTTCTTCGCCAAATTCTTGCTCCCGGAAAATATAACCATTTGACACACAGTTTGTCGCATTTGCCATAAAAAAAAAGAAATCCTTATTATGATGATGATGATGATAAAATAAAAGTACATAAAATCGTAATAAATAGAAATAAAAAAAAAGAGCAACAACAAAGCAGGAGTGAAATTGTATTTATTACTTAATAATAAAAATGAGGAAATCTGCATATCCATCTAAAGTTCGAAAATAATCGCTTTAGATGGCTTCAGTTTATGTGCAGGATGCCAAGCACTTATTTCAATCCAGTGTTAAAAAATATTATTAACATAAGCTATGATCCATGATACGATATGTATGCATTTATGGAAAATTCAGCCTTCTTTTCATACGTTAAAATCTTTCGAGACGTCAAAAACATAAAGCAGTTATTTTGACGACGACAAAAAGTCAGAAAAGGCTTAATATTCAATTTTTATTAAGGTGTTCACATATTTTTGCATTTATAAAGCTTCTTTCACTAGTTTCCCTGTCAAGAGTACATCTGCTTCGATGTGTGCTTTTAAGTTTGCATGAAATTTTTTGATACAATATTCGTGAATTGTTTCAGCAACGTACTCTCGAAAACTTCAATAATATCAAATGCAATTGACTATCAAAGAATAAGCAGAGCACCTGAACATTACTTTTGAAGTTAATTTGGTAAAAAATTTAAAATGCCGAAAGATGTGCAAAAAAAAAACATAATTTTAGCTGCTGAATCCTAAAAAGCATTTTCAAGGAAGACTTGACGGGTGTCTATGAAAACAAAACGTAATCAGGCGAGTGTACGGAGTAGACCCAATGATTCGAAACTGCTGGAGTGAGGAGGCAAGTACTCCTTTACTCCTAGTAAAAAACATTGTTTAGTACAATTCAGCTTTATTTTCCATTTGTTATTTAAGCTTTTGATGATTTTCATCATATCCTCTTAGCGTGTCTCAACGTTAATGGAAAGCTCACGAGATGAAAATAGCCGCCTAACAGTCACTCAGACTCGAAATGTCAGACGTTAATCAAACCTTCTGACATTTTAGAAATAATAAAGTGCAGAAATATTCAAAAGAGATTGCGGCAAATATATCGTCAATTTGTGGAAACGCTGGAAACGCTAATTTTATCCTTGATATTGATATTGAAGGGACATTCGCATTTTGCATTATTAAGAACTTCCAACCTTTAAATTTATATGAAACAAAGTGTGTGTGAGATAACATCGAGTTTTATTTTCATTTCATTCTGTATGAAATTTAACATCGTTCGAATGTCCGCCGCGGTTGCTCCGGGTGAGGCGCATCCGAAATGTCCTTTTTCCATGACTCTGGTGCATAACTCAGGCTGAATTTGTCCGATGGCATGAATTATGTTGGCCCCATAGGAAAAAATCTCACGGGGTCAAATCGCACGATCCTGTTCACCAGTTCACATCACCTCCACGTGAGATGACCATGCCCTCGAATCGCTTGTGCAGAGCTTCCAATATAGCGTGAGCTGTCTTGCACACAGCGCCATCCTGTTGAAACTATATGTCGTTGGGATCCATATGATCCAATTCAAGTCAAAAGAAGTTGGTAATACGACCTGTAGCCTAGCCAATGTCGTTCTCAAAGAAATATTAACCGATGACGCCGCCAGCCCAAAATCCACATCAAAACGTGAATTTTTCGGGATGCATAGGACGCTCTTGGATCTCCTGTGGATTGGACCTCATCGCTGAAGATGATTTTTCATTGAAAATTAGGGTCAATTGCCAACCGGTCTAGAGCGCATCCAGCTCCTGGGTCAGTTCAATTTTGAAAATTGAAAGGACGAGTTCATTTAAGCGACGCGAAATCGACTACCTCGGATTCTCTTGCACACTCAAACGGACACCGACAATGTTTTTGGCAGATCTTTGGTTTCGCCGGCGCACGTGTGTTGGTTGACTGTAACTCAAATTTATCCATCACACCACAAATAATTTTCTCGGAAGGACGAGTTTGGCAACGGTTAAATGGGCGAAGCGCTCTAAACGTTGCCCGAACAGAACACCCATTTTGATAAAATACTTCTATTATTTGAACGTGTTGTTGAACTCTGTATCTATCCATGTCGGTTCGGCAAAACAGACTAAATAAATGACAGCCAATTTGAAAGATGTACCTTCAACTATATGGCCACTATCAACTGTCAGAGTTCGGAAGTCCCTATTAGAAGACCATTTATAAAATGATAAATTTATATTGTTCTTCGTATGCTTGTAAACTAGTTCAAAGTTTTTTGTCTGGTCGTAATTTATTGAATAAGAGCCGGCAGCAAATTTTGGGAGTGGATGTATAACCAAAATTGGAAAACGTGAAATGTATTTTTCGACTAAAAATACTTAACGATTTTTTATTACTATTTTATAATATAGAAAAAATATAATATTAAAAAATTGATTTATAAAATCTACATCAATTTTAATTGCTCAGAAAAATGTTTAAAAATCATTAGAAGCATTTGAAAACTTTAGAATTGCTTCTCTTCGCAATTAGAAAATTTGGTTTCACCTTAAAAGTCGAGTTTAAGAAAAAAAAATAGAACCCGTTCTACGTTCATCAATCAATCAATGTTCTTTTGCCAATTAGCCGCTTAAAAGCTAAGTGATGTGTTTTGTAATACACAGTTATCAAACAGTGAAATAACTTAACAAAAATTTCATAAAATATTAAATGTTCGAAAATCAAAAAATAAAAATTTGCAGATTTTATTCTCCCAACTTGTGTCGACAGTGAAGTAGAAATTCAATTTATTTATTACATGCTATAATTATATTCAAAAACAAGTTTGTTCGCTGAAACCTATAATCTTATAGCACTCAGAAGGTATTAATTTCAGTTCTCGTTTCAAAAACTATCAGCAGTTAGAAAATGAAGTGTTTTTAGATATTTTAAGTCGAAAAATGCATTTCAGGATACTTTAAGGACGTCTGGCGGTATGAAGGCTGTAAGGAATTTGTTTGAGGCTAACAAATTCATAATTGGAAGGAGATGCAATATATTTTGATGTGATTAGAGCTTGGTTAAAGTTAAAAACCGAGTGTTTTTTTGCAGATTTTATGTAAAAAATGCTTTTCAGGATACTTTAAGGACGTCTGCCGGTATGAAGGATGCAAGGATTTATCTGAAGCACATAAATTCATAAATTAAGAAGAAAGTTATACTCAAAATTTTAATAGAAAAATTCGTCTTAGGATATTTAAGGACGTGGTGGGGGAAAGCTGAAAACAAAATGTCTGGGACATATGTATTTGAAATCACTGTGCAATTCTCTATTGTCTATACATAATTTGAAATGGTTATTCCTCCGACACAAAAATCGGAAAAAATACCGTTTTCGAACGCCCACCTACAGCCCCGGCTGAAAAAAAAATGTTTACCAGACTGCCCGATTTGATATGTCAGCGCTGAAATCTTCACAGTCACGTTTTTCAATTTTGGTTATACATCCACTCCCAAAATTTGCTGCCGGCTCTTAGACTATTAAAAGTCCTTCTTAATAGTGAATTTTTAAGATGTATTTTTTTTTTTTAATTATTTGCTCGCTCTTCAAGAGGATATTAAGACTCTTATAATGCGTGCAGAACAGAGCGAGCGGAAGAATTAGGAGAAGAATGAAAGACTGTGTAGTGGTTTTAGAAACTCAGGTGTAATTGGTTTCAACTCACTTCCGTGGGTGGAGCCCGAAACGGGCCGGAAGATTTTTATATCGACCTATTGGCTTTAACCTAATTCGCAGATTTTTATTCGACATTGGTTATGATCTATGAACTTTGAAAGTTTGGAAGATTTAGATTATACACCCCGCTGTCAGTGTTATGCCTTCACAGCAGAGCCATCTACACACAATCTACACAAACCGCTATTTTGAAAACACGAATTAGGAACTAAGCCGATACAACAACCACTACAACAACGCCACCCATTAATCGACCAACCCAGTGATAGTGCCATTAACTTGATCCCAATGGCAAATGGTGACTGGACCAGATTGGAAAAACTAGACCACTACTCTAGGAATCGAACCTGGGACCTATCAATTGAATCAATTGAAAGGCAGGCGCTCTACCAACTTCGCAACCCAGCTGCTATTCAAACTCAGTGTTCGCCGAGGCTCTGTCATAGGACCTCCTTTATATAATTTTTTAATAAGCTTTGGGTTAGTTTTTGATGCTTTTAAGACGTTTAATTTCATAGTCTTCAAGTTGGATTTGTCGTTGAAAGTTTGCGTAAATGGCGGCGAATAAAAAAAAAAAACTTAACCTGTTTTTTTTGAGAACCAGGCCTTCTTATGTGCGCTGAAAACAAGGGTCAGCTTTGAGAGCCTTCCATTTAATTTGATAGCACCAACTTACAAGACTAAAGGCACTCAAGAACTACTAAATTTATACATTCTCAGGTACATGTGTAGCCTTCCAAGTCCGAATGTCATTTAAACTTGTTTCGCCACCAATTCATCAGTTTCGTACACTTTTAATTAATTCGGTCAAATCGAGCCACAAATCTTCGCAGATTGACCACTTCACATCCCTTTCCCATCATGTTTGCTCGGATCTCCATCCAGGTTGTTATCCCAGCAGTAAATCTCATCACATTCCGGCAATTTTTCATCACCCTTGGAAATATGACACCAGGCAATAAATATCTTCTTCAATGTCCCAGATGAAGATACACACCCAGCTTGTTCCGTCTAATTACTCAAACTCATTAAGTTAAGTGATACATCTGATTGCCGGTCCATGTCCATTAGGACAATAGGCGTTCTGGTTCCTTTCGACCAGGATAGCCTTTTTCAAGAACAATACATAAACAAATACCGATACTGATTGCTTCATCTCCTTCCTTGTTGACTTCCTTGCGTCTTGTTTAAGCAATTATTTTTCATGTAAAGAAAAGAAAAAAAAAAGGACACAAGAAGACGAAGGACCATCCCGTTCCTTCCGTCTTCCCAAGAAAAGGGTGGTCGTAAATTAAAAATAAAACTCTGAAGATATAAATCAGGAAAAAGTCAGTGGTCGTGGGCGGCAGTGTTGCTCAAGTTGTTGTCTCTTTATTTAGTGGCTTAACTGGGTACAACGTATAGGGTACCAGTTAGCCCATGTCTTGAGGTTTTCAATTCAAATAAAAGGGGTGGCGAACGCAAATCCTAAGAATCCTTTACAAAATTTATATCCTTACCATGATACTTATGTAGGCCTAAAGGGTTTCTGATTCTGTTTGTCAGTGGCAAACATCGTTGCGTTGAGAGTTGTGGATTCGGTGGATTCCGGATGGATTGTCGGGATGAGAGTTTCTTAAGAGTTTTGGACATGTTTTTTTTCCTTGTTTTATTTTACAGAATATCGAGGAGGTGTTCCAGGAAGTTAAATTGAGAAGGATTTGCTTTCAAATAAATCTTGATCTTGGCTGATGACCAATTATTTTGCGAAGCCTTCTTTTGTTGTTCGAAATGAATTTTGCATAGCTTCGTCGACAATAGATTGTATTGTAATTGTAGGACTGAGTCTGAGAGTTGTTTTTGAAGCTCTAGCTCTGAACTTTCGTGGAAAAGAAAGCGTTTTACGATAAGATTGAAACCATGAGACCACCGAAAACCGAGTCAAGACTTGATGATTGGTGACGGTGTGTTGTGACGAAGTAGGCACTTAGATGCCTACTTTAATTGAAAATCACACTCTTTAAAAGGGAATTGGAACACCATTTTTCTGTTAACTCACGATATTTTACTTGGCTTTAGTGTTAAGCCAAAGCACAAACGCCCTCAGGACAAATTAACTTGCTACTTGCATAAGTTTACCATTCAGCAGTAATTTAGACTGTGGAGCCGCGTGTCTAGTGCACGTCATCTTTAATCAGCATCTCATCTTTTTTGAACTATTCCCTACCATTGGGGAAGTGGAACCCTCTAACACACCAGAAGGTGTCAAAAGAGCTATTCGATTACTGTTTTTAGAGGAGCAAACTGGTCATCGTTAATGGCGACAGTGTTTCTTCGATGACAACATTCAAAATTTGGTTCAAAAGATTTTTCAGTGGTCCAAAAACAATCATAAGTGACAAGTGTGGAAAACGTTACCAAAGCAACTGTCTTATCTGGCGGCTATGTGATGACGATGTCTTTTGTGCTTCTAACCGCCTACTAAGAGGAGAAAAAAGCGATCAACCGGCTTTTACATGCTGAATTATTGGGCAGATTCTACGCAGACTCATCCGCTGTATACTCCTAGTTGTCCCCATGAGTTGTAACACCGCTGAGTGAAGTGTATCCAGATTAATGAGAAAGCCTCTATGGCAGTTCGGAGTTTGCAATAAACATCCCCCGTGAACACACAAAAAGTGAAGTCACCAACAACCATGAAGAAAAACGGTCTCATGTAAAGAAGGATAATTTCTGTATTGTACAGGACTCTGGCGAAAACCGAACACGCTGAACTACTTCACCAACACAGAGCTCCATAATTCTTTGTTCTATTCAGAAATTGTTCAATCCTTAAATGTCTTCACAAAGACTAACCTAGGATTTCCAAAAAGTTGGCTTTCTATCAATCGTTGCCAAATGGAGCGTGCTGAAAGGACATCCGGGTCCTCATCACAACTCGCTTTTGATAATGTTAAAAAAATTGTGAACGAAAAGCTACAAAAAGTAATAGAAGATCGGAACGTATACTTCAACGAGCAGTTCAGTTTTCGACTCTTTCAGAGCATATCCCATCAAGTCTTGTGAATTTGCGACCACATTAAACAAAGCAGATATGTTGGCAAATCAACTGGACTGATACTTATTGATATCGAGAAGGTATTCGATACCCTCTGGCATGATTGTCTTATTTATAACAATAGTATGGCCAGTCTATTCTGTCCAAACTCAGGTGTACCACAGGGAGCAGTTATTAGACCAATCCTTTATAATAATACACTTTTGATATCCCACAATTGCCGGGTCGTCAATAAAAGGTTCTCAGGGCTAAATTTTCAAATTTGTATTCAGTTCGTGATGCTTGTGACTGTCAATATCATAGAAATCGTGATTTGCGGATTACGGAAAAAAGTTGAGCAGAATTAAGCAAAAAAGCCTCGGATTTTATATTTTTGTATTTTTGTCAATAAAAGGTTCTCAGGGCTAAATTTTCAAATTTGTGTTCAATTCGTGAAGCTTGTCGTTATCAGGGTCATAGAAATCGCAATTTGCGAATTCCGGAAAAAAGTGCATTTTGAAACCATGGGCTATAGTCCAGCAGAATCAAGCAAAATCGCCTCGGATTTTATATTTCTGTATTTTTGTCAATAAAAGGTTCTCAGGGCTAAATTTTCAGATTTGTATTCACTTCGTGATGCTTGTGACTATCAATATGATAGAAATCGCAATTTGCGAATTCCGGAAAAAAGTGCATTTTGAAACCATGGGCTATAGTCCAGCAGAATTAAGCAAAATCGCCTCGGATTTGATATTCCTTTATTTTTGTCAATAAAAGGTTCCCAGAGCTAAATTTTCAAATTTGTGTTTATTTCTCGATGCTTGTGACTATCAATATGATAGAAATCGCAATTTGCGAATTCCGGAAAAAAGTGCATTTTGAAACCATGGGCTATAGTCCTGCAGAATTAAGCAAAAAAGCCTCGGATTTTATATTTTTGTATTTTTGTCAATAAAAGGTTCTCAGGGCTAAATTTTCAAATTTGTATTCAGTTCGTGATGCTTGTGACTATCAATATCATAGAAATCGTAATTTGCGAATTCCGGAAAAAAGTGCATTTTGAAACCATGGGCTATAGTCCAGCAGAATTAAGCAAAAAAGCCTCGGATTTTATATTTTTGTATTTTTGTCAATAAAAGGTTCTCAGGGCTAAATTTTCAAATTTGTATTCAGTTCGTGATGCTTGTGACTATCAATATCATAGAAATCGTAATTTGCGAATTCCGGAAAAAAGTGCATTTTGAAACCATGGGCTATAGTCCAGCAGAATTAAGCAAAAAAGCCTCGGATTTTATATTTCTGTATTTTTGTCAATAAAAGGTTCCCAGAGCTAAATTTTCAAACTTGTGTTCAATTCGTGATGCTTGTCGTTATCAGGGTCATAGAAATCGTAATTTGCGAATTCCGGAAAAAAGTGCATTTTGAAACCATGGGCTATAGTCCTGCAGAATTAAGCAAAAAAGCCTCGGATTTTATATTTCTGTATTTTTGTCAATAAAAGGTTCCCAGAGCTAAATTTTCAAATTTGTGTTTATTTCTCGATGCTTGTGACTGTCAATATTATAGAAATCGTAATTTGCGAATTCCGGAAAAAAGTGCATTTTGAAACCATGGGCTATAGTCCTGCAGAATTAAGCAAAAAAGCCTCGGATTTTATATTTTTGTATTTTTGTCAATAAAAGGTTCTCAGGGCTAAATTTTCAAATTTGTATTCAGTTCGTAATGCTTGTGACTATCAATATCATAGAAATCGCAATTTGCGAATTCTGGAAAAAAGTGCATTTTGAAACCATGGGCTATAGTCCAGCAGAATTAAGCAAAAAAGCCTCGGATTTTATATTTTTGTATTTTTGTCAATAAAAGATTCTCAGGGCTAAATTTTCAAATTTGTGTTCAATTCGTGATGCTTGTCGTTATCAGGGTCATAGAAATCGTAATTTGCGAATTCCGGAAAAAAGTGCATTTTGAAACCATGGGCTATAGTCCAGCAGAATTAAGCAAAATCGCCTCGGATTTTATATTTCTGTATTTTTGTCAATAAAAGGTTCCCAGAGCTAAATTTTCAAGCTTGTGTTCAATTCGTGATGCTTGTCGTTATCAGGGTCATAGAAATCGTAATTTGCGAATTCCGGAAAAAAGTGCATTTTGAAACCATGGGCTATAGTCCAGCAGAATTAAGCAAAAAAGCCTCGGATTTTATATTTCTGTATTTTTGTCAATAAAAGGTTCCCAGAGCTAAATTTTCAAGCTTGTGTTCAATTCGTGATGCTTGTCGTTATCAGGGTCATAGAAATCGTAATTTGCGAATTCCGGAAAAAAGTGCATTTTGAAACCATGGGCTATAGTCCAGCAGAATTAAGCAAAATCGCCTCGGATTTTATATTTCTGTATTTTTGTCAATAAAAGGTTCTCAGAGCTAAATTTTCAAATTTGTGTTTATTTCTCGATGCTTGTGACTGTCAATATTATAGAAATCGTAATTTGCGAATTCCGGAAGAAAGTGCATTTTGAAACCATGGGCTATAGTCCAGCAGAATTAAGCAAAATCGCCTCGGATTTTATATTTTTGTATTTTTGTCAATAAAAGATTCTCAGGGCTAAATTTTCAAATTTGTGTTCAATTCGTGATGCTTGTCGTTATCAGGGTCATAGAAATCGTAATTTGCGAATTCCGGAAAAAAGTGCATTTTGAAACCATGGGCTATAGTCCAGCAGAATTAAGCAAAATCGCCTCGGATTTTATATTTCTGTATTTTTGTCAATAAAAGGTTCCCAGAGCTAAATTTTCAAGCTTGTGTTCAATTCGTGATGCTTGTCGTTATCAGGGTCATAGAAATCGTAATTTGCGAATTCCGGAAAAAAGTGCATTTTGAAACCATGGGCTATAGTCCAGCAGAATTAAGCAAAAAAGCCTCGGATTTTATATTTCTGTATTTTTGTCAATAAAAGGTTCCCAGAGCTAAATTTTCAAACTTGTGTTCAATTCGTGATGCTTGTCGTTATCAGGGTCATAGAAATCGTAATTTGCGAATTCCGGAAAAAAGTGCATTTTGAAACCATGGGCTATAGTCCTGCAGAATTAAGCAAAAAAGCCTCGGATTTTATATTTCTGTATTTTTGTCAATAAAAGGTTCCCAGAGCTAAATTTTCAAATTTGTGTTTATTTCTCGATGCTTGTGACTGTCAATATTATAGAAATCGTAATTTGCGAATTCCGGAAAAAAGTGCATTTTGAAACCATGGGCTATAGTCCTGCAGAATTAAGCAAAAAAGCCTCGGATTTTATATTTTTGTATTTTTGTCAATAAAAGGTTCTCAGGGCTAAATTTTCAAATTTGTATTCAGTTCGTAATGCTTGTGACTATCAATATCATAGAAATCGCAATTTGCGAATTCTGGAAAAAAGTGCATTTTGAAACCATGGGCTATAGTCCAGCAGAATTAAGCAAAAAAGCCTCGGATTTTATATTTTTGTATTTTTGTCAATAAAAGATTCTCAGGGCTAAATTTTCAAATTTGTGTTCAATTCGTGATGCTTGTCGTTATCAGGGTCATAGAAATCGTAATTTGCGAATTCCGGAAAAAAGTGCATTTTGAAACCATGGGCTATAGTCCAGCAGAATTAAGCAAAATCGCCTCGGATTTTATATTTCTGTATTTTTGTCAATAAAAGGTTCCCAGAGCTAAATTTTCAAGCTTGTGTTCAATTCGTGATGCTTGTCGTTATCAGGGTCATAGAAATCGTAATTTGCGAATTCCGGAAAAAAGTGCATTTTGAAACCATGGGCTATAGTCCAGCAGAATTAAGCAAAAAAGCCTCGGATTTTATATTTCTGTATTTTTGTCAATAAAAGGTTCCCAGAGCTAAATTTTCAAGCTTGTGTTCAATTCGTGATGCTTGTCGTTATCAGGGTCATAGAAATCGTAATTTGCGAATTCCGGAAAAAAGTGCATTTTGAAACCATGGGCTATAGTCCAGCAGAATTAAGCAAAATCGCCTCGGATTTTATATTTCTGTATTTTTGTCAATAAAAGGTTCTCAGAGCTAAATTTTCAAATTTGTGTTTATTTCTCGATGCTTGTGACTGTCAATATTATAGAAATCGTAATTTGCGAATTCCGGAAGAAAGTGCATTTTGAAACCATGGGCTATAGTCCAGCAGAATTAAGCAAAATCGCCTCGGATTTTATATTTTTGTATTTTTGTCAATAAAAGATTCTCAGGGCTAAATTTTCAAATTTGTGTTCAATTCGTGATGCTTGTCGTTATCAGGGTCATAGAAATCGTAATTTGCGAATTCCGGAAAAAAGTGCATTTTGAAACCATGGGCTATAGTCCAGCAGAATTAAGCAAAATCGCCTCGGATTTTATATTTCTGTATTTTTGTCAATAAAAGGTTCCCAGAGCTAAATTTTCAAGCTTGTGTTCAATTCGTGATGCTTGTCGTTATCAGGGTCATAGAAATCGTAATTTGCGAATTCCGGAAAAAAGTGCATTTTGAAACCATGGGCTATAGTCCAGCAGAATTAAGCAAAAAAGCCTCGGATTTTATATTTCTGTATTTTTGTCAATAAAAGGTTCCCAGAGCTAAATTTTCAAGCTTGTGTTCAATTCGTGATGCTTGTCGTTATCAGGGTCATAGAAATCGTAATTTGCGAATTCCGGAAAAAAGTGCATTTTGAAACCATGGGCTATAGTCCAGCAGAATTAAGCAAAATCGCCTCGGATTTTATATTTCTGTATTTTTGTCAATAAAAGGTTCTCAGAGCTAAATTTTCAAATTTGTGTTTATTTCTCGATGCTTGTGACTGTCAATATTATAGAAATCGTAATTTGCGAATTCCGGAAGAAAGTGCATTTTGAAACCATGGGCTATAGTCCAGCAGAATTAAGCAAAAAAGCCTCGGATTTTATATTTTTGTATTTTTGTCAATAAAAGGTTCTCAGGGCTAAATTTTCAAATTTGTATTCAGTTCGTGATGCTTGTGACTATCAATATCATAGAAATCGTAATTTGCGAATTCCGGAAAAAAGTGCATTTTGAAACCATGGGCTATAGTCCAGCAGAATTAAGCAAAAAAGCCTCGGATTTTATATTTCTGTATTTTTGTCAATAAAAGGTTCCCAGAGCTAAATTTTCAAACTTGTGTTCAATTCGTGATGCTTGTCGTTATCAGGGTCATAGAAATCGTAATTTGCGAATTCCGGAAAAAAGTGCATTTTGAAACCATGGGCTATAGTCCAGCAGAATTAAGCAAAATCGCCTCGGATTTTATATTTCTGTATTTTTGTCAATAAAAGGTTCTCAGAGCTAAATTTTCAAATTTGTGTTTATTTCTCGATGCTTGTGACTGTCAATATTATAGAAATCGTAATTTGCGAATTCCGGAAGAAAGTGCATTTTGAAACCATGGGCTATAGTCCAGCAGAATTAAGCAAAAAAGCCTCGGATTTTATATTTCTGTATTTTTGTCAATAAAAGGTTCTCAGGGCTAAATTTTCAAATTTGTATTCACTTCGTGATGCTTGTGACTATCAATATGATAGAAATCGCAATTTGCGAATTCTGGAAAAAAGTGCATTTTGAAACCATGGGCTATAGTCCAGCAGAATTAAGCAAAATCGCCTCGGATTTGATATTCCTTTATTTTTGTCAATAAAAGGTTCCCAGAGCTAAATTTTCAAACTTGTGTTCAATTCGTGATGCTTGTCGTTATCAGGGTCATAGAAATCGTAATTTGCGAATTCCGGAAAAAAGTGCATTTTGAAACCATGGGCTATAGTCCAGCAGAATTAAGCAAAAAAGCCTCGGATTTTATATTTCTGTATTTTTGTCAATAAAAGGTTCCCAGAGCTAAATTTTCAAATTTGTGTTTATTTCTCGATGCTTGTGACTGTCAATATTATAGAAATCGTAATTTGCGAATTGCGGAAAAAATTGCATTTTGAAACCATGGGCTATAGTCCTGCAGAATTAAGCAAAAAAGCCTCGGATTTTATATTTCTGTATTTTTGTCAATAAAAGGTTCTCAGGGCTAAATTTTCAAATTTGTATTCACTTCGTGATGCTTGTGACTATCAATATGATAGAAATCGCAATTTGCGAATTCTGGAAAAAAGTGCATTTTGAAACCATGGGCTATAGTCCAGCAGAATTAAGCAAAATCGCCTCGGATTTGATATTCCTTTATTTTTGTCAATAAAAGGTTCCCAGAGCTAAATTTTCAAACTTGTGTTCAATTCGTGATGCTTGTCGTTATCAGGGTCATAGAAATCGTAATTTGCGAATTCCGGAAAAAAGTGCATTTTGAAACCATGGGCTATAGTCCTGCAGAATTAAGCAAAAAAGCTTCGGATTTTATATTTCTGTATTTTTGTCAATAAAAGGTTCCCAGAGCTAAATTTTCAAATTTGTGTTTATTTCTCGATGCTTGTGACTGTCAATATTATAGAAATCGTAATTTGCGAATTGCGGAAAAAATTGCATTTTGAAACCATGGGCTATAGTCCTGCAGAATTAAGCAAAAAAGCCTCGGATTTTATATTTTTGTCAATGAAAGGTTCCCAGAGCTAAATTTTCAAATTTGTGTTTATTTCTCGATGCTTGTGACTGTCAATATTATAGAAATCGTAATTTGCGAATTCCGGAAAAAAGTGCATTTTGAAACCATGGGCTATAGTCCAGCAGAATTAAGCAAAAAAGCCTCGGATTTTATATTTCTGTATTTTTGTCAATAAAAGGTTCTCAGGGCTAAATTTTCAAATTTGTGTTTATTTCTCGATGCTTGTGACTGTCAATATTATAGAAATCGTAATTTGCGAATTCCGGAAAAAAGTGCATTTTGAAACCATGGGCTATAGTCCAGCAGAATTAAGCAAAAAAGCCTCGGATTTTATATTTTTGTAATTTTGTCAATAAAAGGTTCCCAGAGCTAAATTTTCAAACTTGTGTTCAATTCGTGATGCTTGTCGTTATCAGGGTCATAGAAATCGTAATTTGCGAATTCCGGAAAAAAGTGCATTTTGAAACCATGGGCTATAGTCCTGCAGAATTAAGCAAAAAAGCCTCGGATTTTATATTTTTGTATTTTTGTCAATAAAAGGTTCTCAGGGCTAAATTTTCAAATTTGAATTCAGTTCGTAATGCTTGTGACTATCAATATCATAGAAATCGTAATTTGCGAATTCCGGAAAAAAGTGCATTTTGAAACCATGGGCTATAGTCCAGCAGAATTAAGCAAAAAAGCCTCGGATTTTATATTTCTGTATTTTTGTCAATAAAAGGTTCCCAGAGCTAAATTTTCAAACTTGTGTTCAATTCGTGATGCTTGTCGTTATCAGGGTCATAGAAATCGTAATTTGCGAATTCCGGAAAAAAGTGCATTTTGAAACCATGGGCTATAGTCCAGCAGAATTAAGCAAAAAAGCCTCGGATTTTATATTTCTGTATTTTTGTCAATAAAAGGTTCTCAGGGCTAAATTTTCAAATTTGTATTCACTTCGTGATGCTTGTGACTATCAATATGATAGAAATCGCAATTTGCGAATTCTGGAAAAAAGTGCATTTTGAAACCATGGGCTATAGTCCAGCAGAATTAAGCAAAATCGCCTCGGATTTGATATTCCTTTATTTTTGTCAATAAAAGGTTCTCAGAGCTAAATTTTCAAACTTGTGTTCAATTCGTGATGCTTGTCGTTATCAGGGTCATAGAAATCGTAATTTGCGAATTCCGGAAAAAAGTGCATTTTGAAACCATGGGCTATAGTCCAGCAGAATTAAGCAAAATCGCCTCGGATTTGATATTCCTTTATTTTTGTCAATAAAAGGTTCCCAGAGCTAAATTTTCCAATTTGTGTTTATTTCTCGATGCTTGTGACTATCAATATGATAGAAATCGCAATTTGCGAATTCTGGAAAAAAGTGCATTTTGAAACCATGGGCTATAGTCCAGCAGAATTAAGCAAAAAAGCCTCGGATTTTATATTTCTGTATTTTTGTCAATAAAAGGTTCTCAGGGCTAAATTTTCAAATTTGTATTCACTTCGTGATGCTTGTGACTATCAATATGATAGAAATCGCAATTTGCGAATTCTGGAAAAAAGTGCATTTTGAAACCATGGGCTATAGTCCAGCAGAATTAAGCAAAATCGCCTCGGATTTGATATTCCTTTATTTTTGTCAATAAAAGGTTCTCAGAGCTAAATTTTCAAATTTGTGTTTAGTTTTCGATGCTTGTGACTGTCAATATCATAGAAATCGTAATTTGCGAATTCTGGAAAAAAGTGCATTTTGAAACCATGGGCTATAGTCCAGCAGAATTAAGCAAAAAAGCCTCGGATTTTATATTTCTGTATTTTTGTCAATAAAAGGTTCTCAGGGCTAAATTTTCAAATTTGTATTCACTTCGTGATGCTTGTGACTATCAATATGATAGAAATCGCAATTTGCGAATTCCGGAAAAAAGTGCATTTTGAAACCATGGGCTATAGTCCAGCAGAATTAAGCAAAATCGCCTCGGATTTTATATTTCTGTATTTTTGTCAATAAAAGGTTCTCAGAGCTAAATTTTCAAATTTGTGTTTAGTTTTCGATGCTTGTGACTGTCAATATCATAGAAATCGTAATTTGCGAATTCTGGAAAAAAGTGCATTTTGAAACCATGGGCTATAGTCCAGCAGAATTAAGCAAAATCGCCTCGGATTTGATATTCCTTTATTTTTGTCAATAAAAGGTTCTCAGAGCTAAATTTTCAAATTTGTATTCACTTCGTGATGCTTGTGACTATCAATATGATAGAAATCGCAATTTGCGAATTCCGGAAAAAAGTGCATTTTGAAACCATGGGCTATAGTCCAGCAGAATTAAGCAAAATCGCCTCGGATTTTATATTTCTGTATTTTTGTCAATAAAAGGTTCTCAGAGAGGTATTCAGTTCGTGAAGCTTGTGACTGTCAATATCATAGAAATCGCAATTTGCGAATTCCGGAAAAAAGTGCATTTTGAAACCATGGGCTATAGTCCAGCAGAATTAAGCAAAATCGCCTCGGATTTTATATTTCTGTATTTTTGTCAATAAAAGGTTCTCAGAGCTAAATTTTCAAATTTGTGTTTAGTTTTCGATGCTTGTGACTGTCAATATCATAGAAATCGTAATTTGCGAATTCTGGAAAAAAGTGCATTTTGAAACCATGGGCTATAGTCCAGCAGAATTAAGCAAAATCGCCTCGGATTTGATATTCCTTTATTTTTGTCAATAAAAGGTTCTCAGAGCTAAATTTTCAAATTTGTATTCACTTCGTGATGCTTGTGACTATCAATATGATAGAAATCGCAATTTGCGAATTCCGGAAAAAAGTGCATTTTGAAACCATGGGCTATAGTCCAGCAGAATTAAGCAAAATCGCCTCGGATTTTATATTTCTGTATTTTTGTCAATAAAAGGTTCTCAGAGCTAAATTTTCAAATTTGTGTTTAGTTTTCGATGCTTGTGACTGTCAATATCATAGAAATCGTAATTTGCGAATTCTGGAAAAAAGTGCATTTTGAAACCATGGGCTATAGTCCAGCAGAATTAAGCAAAATCGCCTCGGATTTGATATTTCTGTATTTTTGTCAATAAAAGGTTCCCAGAGCTAAATTTTCAAATTTGTGTTTATTTCTCGATGCTTGTGACTGTCAATATTATAGAAATCGTAATTTGCGAATTCCGGAAAAAAGTGCATTTTGAAACCATGGGCTATAGTCCAGCCGAATTAAGCAAAAAGCCTCGGATTTTATATTTCTGTATTTTTGTCAATAAAAGGTTCTCAGGGCTAAATTTTCAGATTTGTATTCACTTCGTGATGCTTGTGACTATCAATATGATAGAAATCGCAATTTGCGAATTCTGGAAAAAAGTGCATTTTGAAACCATGGGCTATAGTCCAGCAGAATTAAGCAAAATCGCCTCGGATTTGATATTCCTTTATTTTTGTCAATAAAAGGTTCCCAGAGCTAAATTTTCAAATTTGTGTTTATTTCTCGATGCTTGTGACTATCAATATGATAGAAATCGCAATTTGCGAATTCTGGAAAAAAGTGCATTTTGAAACCATGGGCTATAGTCCAGCAGAATTAAGCAAAATCGCCTCGGATTTGATATTCCTTTATTTTTGTCAATAAAAGGTTCCCAGAGCTAAATTTTCAAATTTGTGTTTATTTCTCGATGCTTGTGACTGTCAATATTATAGAAATCGTAATTTGCGAATTCCGGAAAAAAGTGCATTTTGAAACCATGGGCTATAGTCCAGCAGAATCAAGCAAAATCGCCTCGGATTTTATATTTCTGTATTTTTGTCAATAAAAGGTTCTCAGGGCTAAATTTTCAGATTTGTATTCACTTCGTGATGCTTGTGACTATCAATATGATAGAAATCGCAATTTGCGAATTCCGGAAAAAAGTGCATTTTGAAACCATGGGCTATAGTCCAGCAGAATCAAGCAAAATCGCCTCGGATTTTATATTTCTGTATTTTTGTCAATAAAAGGTTCTCAGGGCTAAATTTTCAGATTTGTATTCACTTCGTGATGCTTGTGACTATCAATATGATAGAAATCGCAATTTGCGAATTCCGGAAAAAAGTGCATTTTGAAACCATGGGCTATAGTCCAGCAGAATTAAGCAAAATCGCCTCGGATTTTATATTTCTGTATTTTTGTCAATAAAAGGTTCTCAGCGCTAAATTTTCAAATTTGTGTTTATTTCTCGATGCTTGTGACTGTCAATATTATAGAAATCGTAATTTGCAATTTCCGGAAAAAAGTGCATTTTGAAACCATGGGCTATAGTCCAGCAGAATCAAGCAAAATCGCCTCGGATTTTATATTTCTGTATTTTTGTCAATAAAAGGTTCTCAGGGCTAAATTTTCAGATTTGTATTCACTTCGTGATGCTTGTGACTATCAATATGATAGAAATCGCAATTTGCGAATTCTAGAAAAAAGTGCATTTTGAAACCATGGGCTATAGTCCAGCAGAATTAAGCAAAATCGCCTCGGATTTTATATTTCTGTATTTTTGTCAATAAAAGGTTCTCAGAGCTAAATTTTCAAACTTGTGTTCAATTCGTGATGCTTGTCGTTATCAGGGTCATAGAAATCGTAATTTGCGAATTCCGGAAAAAAGTGCATTTTGAAACCATGGGCTATAGTCCAGCAGAATCAAGCAAAATCGCCTCGGATTTTATATTTCTGTATTTTTGTCAATAAAAGGTTCTCAGAGCTAAATTTTCAAATTTGTGTTTATTTCTCGATGCTTGTGACTGTCAATATTATAGAAATCGTAATTTGCAATTTCCGGAAAAAAGTGCATTTTGAAACCATGGGCTATAGTCCAGCAGAATTAAGCAAAATCGCCTCGGATTTTATATTTCTGTATTTTTGTCAATAAAAGGTTCTCAGAGCTAAATTTTCAAATTTGTGTTTATTTCTCGATGCTTGTGACTATCAATATGATAGAAATCGTAATTTGCAATTTCCGGAAAAAAGTGCATTTTGAAACCATGGGCTATAGTCCAGCAGAATTAAGCAAAATCGCCTCGGATTTGATATTCCTTTATTTTTGTCAATAAAAGGTTCTCAGAGCTAAATTTTCAAATTTGTGTTTATTTCTCGATGCTTGTGACTGTCAATATCATAGAAATCGCCATTTCCGAATTCCGGAAAAAAGTGCATTTTGAAACCATGGGCTATAGTCCAGCAGAATTAAGCAAAATCGCCTCGGATTTTATATTTCTGTATTTTTGTCAATAAAAGGTTCTCAGGGCTAAATTTTCAGATTTGTATTCACTTCGTGATGCTTGTGACTATCAATATGATAGAAATCGCAATTTGCGAATTCTGGAAAAAAGTGCATTTTGAAACCATGGGCTATAGTCCAGCAGAATTAAGCAAAATCGCCTCGGATTTTATATTTCTGTATTTTTGTCAATAAAAGGTTCTCAGGGCTAAATTTTCAGATTTGTATTCACTTCGTGATGCTTGTGACTATGAATATGATAGAAATCGCAATTTGCGAATTCTGGAAAAAAGTGCATTTTGAAACCATGGGCTATAGTCCAGCAGAATTAAGCAAAATCGCCTCGGATTTTATATTTCTGTATTTTTGTCAATAAAAGGTTCTCAGAGCTAAATTTTCAAACTTGTGTTCAATTCGTGATGCTTGTCGTTATCAGGGTCATAGAAATCGTAATTTGCGAATTCCGGAAAAAAGTGCATTTTGAAACCATGGGCTATAGTCCAGCAGAATTAAGCAAAATCGCCTCGGATTTTATATTTCTGTATTTTTGTCAATAAAAGGTTCTCAGAGCTAAATTTTCAAATTTGTGTTTATTTCTCGATGCTTGTGACTATCAATATGGTAGAAATCGCAATTTGCGAATTCTGGAAAAAAGTGCATTTTGAAACCATGGGCTATAGTCCAGCAGAATTAAGCAAAATCGCCTCGGATTTTATATTTCTGTATTTTTGTCAATAAAAGGTTCTCAGAGCTAAATTTTCAAATTTGTGTTTATTTCTCGATGCTTGTGACTGTCAATATTATAGAAATCGTAATTTGCAATTTCCGGAAAAAAGTGCATTTTGAAACCATGGGCTATAGTCCAGCAGAATTAAGCAAAATCGCCTCGGATTTTATATTTCTGTATTTTTGTCAGTAAAAGGTTCTCAGAGCTAAATTTTCAAATTTGTGTTTATTTCTCGATGCTTGTGACTATCAATATGATAGAAATCGCAATTTGCGAATTCTGGAAAAAAGTGCATTTTGAAACCATGGGCTATAGTCCAGCAGAATTAAGCAAAATCGCCTCGGATTTTATATTTCTGTATTTTTGTCAATAAAAGGTTCTCAGAGCTAAATTTTCAAATTTGTGTTTATTTCTCGATGCTTGTGACTATCAATATGATAGAAATCGCAATTTGCGAATTCTGGAAAAAAGTGCATTTTGAAACCATGGGCTATAGTCCAGCAGAATTAAGCAAAATCGCCTCGGATTTTATATTTCTGTATTTTTGTCAATAAAAGGTTCTCAGAGCTAAATTTTCAAATTTGTGTTTATTTCTCGATGCTTGTGACTATCAATATGATAGAAATCGCAATTTGCAATTTCCGGAAAAAAGTGCATTTTGAAACCATGGGCTATAGTCCAGCAGAATTAAGCAAAATCGCCTCGGATTTGATATTTCTGTATTTTTGTCAATAAAAGGTTCTCAGAGCTAAATTTTCAAACTTGTGTTCAATTCGTGATGCTTGTCGTTATCAGGGTCATAGAAATCGTAATTTGCGAATTCCGGAAAAAAGTGCATTTTGAAACCATGGGCTATAGTCCAGCAGAATTAAGCAAAATCGCCTCGGATTTGATATTCCTTTATTTTTGTCAATAAAAGGTTCTCAGAGCTAAATTTTCAAATTTGTGTTTATTTCTCGATGCTTGTGACTATCAATATGATAGAAATCGCAATTTGCGAATTCTGGAAAAAAGTGCATTTTGAAACCATGGGCTATAGTCCAGCAGAATTAAGCAAAATCGCCTCGGATTTGATATTCCTTTATTTTTGTCAATAAAAGGTTCTCAGAGCTAAATTTTCAAATTTGTGTTTATTTCTCGATGCTTGTGACTATCAATATGATAGAAATCGCAATTTGCAATTTCCGGAAAAAAGTGCATTTTGAAACCATGGGCTATAGTCCAGCAGAATTAAGCAAAATCGCCTCGGATTTGATATTTCTGTATTTTTGTCAATAAAAGGTTCTCAGAGCTAAATTTTCAAACTTGTGTTCAATTCGTGATGCTTGTCGTTATCAGGGTCATAGAAATCGTAATTTGCGAATTCCGGAAAAAAGTGCATTTTGAAACCATGGGCTATAGTCCAGCAGAATTAAGCAAAATCGCCTCGGATTTGATATTTCTGTATTTTTGTCAATAAAAGGTTCTCAGAGCTAAATTTTCAAACTTGTGTTCAATTCGTGATGCTTGTCGTTATCAGGGTCATAGAAATCGTAATTTGCGAATTCCGGAAAAAAGTGCATTTTGAAACCATGGGCTATAGTCCAGCAGAATTAAGCAAAATCGCCTCGGATTTGATATTCCTTTATTTTTGTCAATAAAAGGTTCTCAGAGCTAAATTTTCAAATTTGTGTTTATTTCTCGATGCTTGTGACTATCAATATGATAGAAATCGCAATTTGCAATTTCCGGAAAAAAGTGCATTTTGAAACCATGGGCTATAGTCCAGCAGAATTAAGCAAAATCGCCTCGGATTTGATATTTCTGTATTTTTAGCAATAAAAGGTTCTCAGAGCTAAATTTTCAAACTTGTGTTCAATTCGTGATGCTTGTCGTTATCAGGGTCATAGAAATCGTAATTTGCGAATTCCGGAAAAAAGTGCATTTTGAAACCATGGGCTATAGTCCAGCAGAATTAAGCAAAATCGCCTCGGATTTGATATTTCTGTATTTTTGTCAATAAAAGGTTCTCAGAGCTAAATTTTCAAACTTGTGTTCAATTCGTGATGCTTGTCGTTATCAGGGTCATAGAAATCGTAATTTGCGAATTCCGGAAAAAAGTGCATTTTGAAACCATGGGCTATAGTCCAGCAGAATTAAGCAAAATCGCCTCGGATTTGATATTCCTTTATTTTTGTCAATAAAAGGTTCTCAGAGCTAAATTTTCAAATTTGTGTTTATTTCTCGATGCTTGTGACTATCAATATGATAGAAATCGCAATTTGCGAATTCTGGAAAAAAGTGCATTTTGAAACCATGGGCTATAGTCCAGCAGAATTAAGCAAAATCGCCTCGGATTTGATATTTCTGTATTTTTGTCAATAAAAGGTTCTCAGAGCTAAATTTTCAAACTTGTGTTCAATTCGTGATGCTTGTCGTTATCAGGGTCATAGAAATCGTAATTTGCGAATTCCGGAAAAAAGTGCATTTTGAAACCATGGGCTATAGTCCAGCAGAATTAAGCAAAATCGCCTCGGATTTGATATTCCTTTATTTTTGTCAATAAAAGGTTCTCAGAGCTAAATTTTCAAATTTGTGTTTATTTCTCGATGCTTGTGACTGTCAATATTATAGAAATCGTAATTTGCAATTTCCGGAAAAAAGTGCATTTTGAAACCATGAGCTATAGTCCAGCAGAATTAAGCAAAATCGCCTCGGATTTGATATTTCTGTATTTTTGTCAATAAAAGGTTCTCAGAGCTAAATTTTCAAACTTGTGTTCAATTCGTGATGCTTGTCGTTATCAGGGTCATAGAAATCGTAATTTGCGAATTCCGGAAAAAAGTGCATTTTGAAACCATGGGCTATAGTCCAGCAGAATTAAGCAAAATCGCCTCGGATTTTATATTTCTGTATTTTTGTCAATAAAAGGTTCTCAGAGCTAAATTTTCAAATTTGTGTTTATTTCTCGATGCTTGTGACTATCAATATGATAGAAATCGCAATTTGCGAATTCTGGAAAAAAGTGCATTTTGAAACCATGGGCTATAGTCCAGCAGAATTAAGCAAAATCGCCTCGGATTTGATATTTCTGTATTTTTGTCAATAAAAGGTTCTCAGAGCTAAATTTTCAAACTTGTGTTCAATTCGTGATGCTTGTCGTTATCAGGGTCATAGAAATCGTAATTTGCGAATTCCGGAAAAAAGTGCATTTTGAAACCATGGGCTATAGTCCAGCAGAATTAAGCAAAATCGCCTCGGATTTGATATTCCTTTATTTTTGTCAATAAAAGGTTCTCAGAGCTAAATTTTCAAATTTGTGTTTATTTCTCGATGCTTGTGACTGTCAATATTATAGAAATCGTAATTTGCAATTTCCGGAAAAAAGTGCATTTTGAAACCATGGGCTATAGTCCAGCAGAATTAAGCAAAATCGCCTCGGATTTGATATTTCTGTATTTTTGTCAATAAAAGGTTCTCAGAGCTAAATTTTCAAACTTGTGTTCAATTCGTGATGCTTGTCGTTATCAGGGTCATAGAAATCGCAATTTGCGAATTCTGGAAAAAAGTGCATTTTGAAACCATGGGCTATAGTCCAGCAGAATTAAGCAAAATCGCCTCGGATTTGATATTCCTTTATTTTTGTCAATAAAAGGTTCTCAGAGCTAAATTTTCAAATTTGTGTTTATTTCTCGATGCTTGTGACTGTCAATATTATAGAAATCGTAATTTGCAATTTCCGGAAAAAAGTGCATTTTGAAACCATGGGCTATAGTCCAGCAGAATTAAGCAAAATCGCCTCGGATTTGATATTTCTGTATTTTTGTCAATAAAAGGTTCTCAGAGCTAAATTTTCAAACTTGTGTTCAATTCGTGATGCTTGTCGTTATCAGGGTCATAGAAATCGTAATTTGCGAATTCCGGAAAAAAGTGCATTTTGAAACCATGGGCTATACTCCAGCAGAATTAAGCAAAATCGCCTCGGATTTTATATTTCTGTATTTTTGTCAATAAAAGGTTCTCAGAGCTAAATTTTCAAATTTGTGTTTATTTCTCGATGCTTGTGACTATCAATATGATAGAAATCGCAATTTGCGAATTCTGGAAAAAAGTGCATTTTGAAACCATGGGCTATAGTCCAGCAGAATTAAGCAAAATCGCCTCGGATTTGATATTCCTTTATTTTTGTCAATAAAAGGTTCTCAGAGCTAAATTTTCAAATTTGTGTTTATTTCTCGATGCTTGTGACTGTCAATATTATAGAAATCGTAATTTGCAATTTCCGGAAAAAAGTGCATTTTGAAACCATGGGCTATAGTCCAGCAGAATTAAGCAAAATCGCCTCGGATTTGATATTTCTGTATTTTTGTCAATAAAAGGTTCTCAGAGCTAAATTTTCAAACTTGTGTTCAATTCGTGATGCTTGTCGTTATCAGGGTCATAGAAATCGTAATTTGCGAATTCCGGAAAAAAGTGCATTTTGAAACCATGGGCTATACTCCAGCAGAATTAAGCAAAATCGCCTCGGATTTTATATTTCTGTATTTTTGTCAATAAAAGGTTCTCAGGGCTAAATTTTCAAATTTGTGTTTATTTCTCGATGCTTGTGACTATCAATATGATAGAAATCGCAATTTGCGAATTCTGGAAAAAAGTGCATTTTGAAACCATGGGCTATAGTCCAGCAGAATTAAGCAAAATCGCCTCGGATTTTATATTTCTGTATTTTTGTCAATAAAAGGTTCTCAGAGCTAAATTTTCAAATTTGTGTTTATTTCTCGATGCTTGTGACTATCAATATGATAGAAATCGCAATTTGCGAATTCTGGAAAAAAGTGCATTTTGAAACCATGGGCTATAGTCCAGCAGAATTAAGCAAAATCGCCTCGGATTTGATATTTCTGTATTTTTGTCAATAAAAGGTTCTCAGAGCTAAATTTTCAAACTTGTGTTCAATTCGTGATGCTTGTCGTTATCAGGGTCATAGAAATCGTAATTTGCGAATTCCGGAAAAAAGTGCATTTTGAAACCATGGGCTATAGTCCAGCAGAATTAAGCAAAATCGCCTCGGATTTGATATTTCTGTATTTTTGTCAATAAAAGGTTCTCAGAGCTAAATTTTCAAATTTGTGTTTATTTCTCGATGCTTGTGACTGTCAATATTATAGAAATCGTAATTTGCAATTTCCGGAAAAAAGTGCATTTTGAAACCATGGGCTATAGTCCAGCAGAATTAAGCAAAATCGCCTCGGATTTGATATTTCTGTATTTTTGTCAATAAAAGGTTCTCAGAGCTAAATTTTCAAACTTGTGTTCAATTCGTGATGCTTGTCGTTATCAGGGTCATAGAAATCGTAATTTGCGAATTCCGGAAAAAAGTGCATTTTGAAACCATGGGCTATAGTCCAGCAGAATTAAGCAAAATCGCCTCGGATTTGATATTTCTGTATTTTTGTCAATAAAAGGTTCTCAGAGCTAAATTTTCAAACTTGTGTTCAATTCGTGATGCTTGTCGTTATCAGGGTCATAGAAATCGTAATTTGCGAATTCCGGAAAAAAGTGCATTTTGAAACCATGGGCTATAGTCCAGCAGAATTAAGCAAAATCGCCTCGGATTTGATATTTCTGTATTTTTGTCAATAAAAGGTTCTCAGAGCTAAATTTTCAAACTTGTGTTCAATTCGTGATGCTTGTCGTTATCAGGGTCATAGAAATCGTAATTTGCGAATTCCGGAAAAAAGTGCATTTTGAAACCATGGGCTATAGTCCAGCAGAATTAAGCAAAATCGCCTCGGATTTTATATTTCTGTATTTTTGTCAATAAAAGGTTCTCAGAGCTAAATTTTCAAATTTGTGTTTATTTCTCGATGCTTGTGACTATCAATATGATAGAAATCGCAATTTGCGAATTCTGGAAAAAAGTGCATTTTGAAACCATGGGCTATAGTCCAGCAGAATTAAGCAAAATCGCCTCGGATTTGATATTCCTTTATTTTTGTCAATAAAAGGTTCTCAGAGCTAAATTTTCAAATTTGTGTTTATTTCTCGATGCTTGTGACTGTCAATATTATAGAAATCGTAATTTGCAATTTCCGGAAAAAAGTGCATTTTGAAACCATGGGCTATAGTCCAGCAGAATTAAGCAAAATCGCCTCGGATTTGATATTTCTGTATTTTTGTCAATAAAAGGTTCTCAGAGCTAAATTTTCAAACTTGTGTTCAATTCGTGATGCTTGTCGTTATCAGGGTCATAGAAATCGTAATTTGCGAATTCCGGAAAAAAGTGCATTTTGAAACCATGGGCTATAGTCCAGCAGAATTAAGCAAAATCGCCTCGGATTTTATATTTCTGTATTTTTGTCAATAAAAGGTTCTCAGAGCTAAATTTTCAAATTTGTGTTTATTTCTCGATGCTTTTGACTATCAATATGATAGAAATCGCAATTTGCGAATTCTGGAAAAAAGTGCATTTTGAAACCATGGGCTATAGTCCAGCAGAATTAAGCAAAATCGCCTCGGATTTTATATTTCTGTATTTTTGTCAATAAAAGGTTCTCAGAGCTAAATTTTCAAATTTGTGTTTATTTCTCGATGCTTGTGACTATCAATATGATAGAAATCGCAATTTGCGAATTCTGGAAAAAAGTGCATTTTGAAACCATGGGCTATAGTCCAGCAGAATTAAGCAAAATCGCCTCGGATTTTATATTTCTGTATTTTTGTCAATAAAAGGTTCTCAGAGCTAAATTTTCAAACTTGTGTTCAATTCGTGATGCTTGTCGTTATCAGGTTCATAGAAATCGTAATTTGCGAATTCCGGAAAAAAGTGCATTTTGAAACCATGGGCTATAGTCCAGCAGAATTAAGCAAAATCGCCTCGGATTTTATATTTCTGTATTTTTGTCAATAAAAGGTTCTCAGAGCTAAATTTTCAAACTTGTGTTCAATTCGTGATGCTTGTGACTATCAATATGATAGAAATCGCAATTTGCGAATTCTGGAAAAAAGTGCATTTTGAAACCATGGGCTATAGTCCAGCAGAATTAAGCAAAATCGCCTCGGATTTGATATTCCTTTATTTTTGTCAATAAAAGGTTCTCAGAGCTAAATTTTCAAATTTGTGTTTATTTCTCGATGCTTGTGACTATCAATATGATAGAAATCGCAATTTGCGAATTCTGGAAAAAAGTGCATTTTGAAACCATGGGCTATAGTCCAGCAGAATTAAGCAAAATCGCCTCGGATTTTATATTTCTGTATTTTTGTCAATAAAAGGTTCTCAGAGCTAAATTTTCAAACTTGTGTTCAATTCGTGATGCTTGTGACTATCAATATGATAGAAATCGCAATTTGCGAATTCTGGAAAAAAGTGCATTTTGAAACCATGGGCTATAGTCCAGCAGAATTAAGCAAAATCGCCTCGGATTTGATATTCCTTTATTTTTGTCAATAAAAGGTTCTCAGAGCTAAATTTTCAAATTTTTGTTTATTTCTCGATGCTTGTGACTATCAATATGATAGAAATCGCAATTTGCGAATTCTGGAAAAAAGTGCATTTTGAAACCATGGGCTATAGTCCAGCAGAATTAAGCAAAATCGCCTCGGATTTTATATTTCTGTATTTTTGTCAATAAAAGGTTCTCAGAGCTAAATTTTCAAATTTGTGTTTATTTCTCGATGCTTGTGACTATCAATATGATAGAAATCGCAATTTGCGAATTCTGGAAAAAAGTGCATTTTGAAACCATGGGCTATAGTCCAGCAGAATTAAGCAAAATCGCCTCGGATTTTATATTTCTGTATTTTTGTCAATAAAAGGTTCTCAGAGCTAAATTTTCAAACTTGTGTTCA
The DNA here is from genome assembly GCA_963555765.1 of Orthonevra nobilis. NCBI lineage: Eukaryota > Metazoa > Arthropoda > Insecta > Diptera > Syrphidae > Orthonevra > Orthonevra nobilis. Next base: position 65,424,130 of record OY743225.1, read on the forward strand.
ATTCGTGATGCTTGTCGTTATCAGGTTCATAGAAATCGTAATTTGCGAATTCCGGAAAAAAGTGCATTTTGAAACCATGGGCTATAGTCCAGCAGAATTAAGCAAAATCGCCTCGGATTTTATATTTCTGTATTTTTGTCAATAAAAGGTTCTCAGAGCTAAATTTTCAAACTTGTGTTCAATTCGTGATGCTTGTGACTATCAATATGATAGAAATCGCAATTTGCGAATTCTGGAAAAAAGTGCATTTTGAAACCATGGGCTATAGTCCAGCAGAATTAAGCAAAATCGCCTCGGATTTGATATTTCTGTATTTTTGTCAATAAAAGGTTCTCAGAGCTAAATTTTCAAACTTGTGTTCAATTCGTGATGCTTGTCGTTATCAGGGTCATAGAAATCGTAATTTGCGAATTCCGGAAAAAAGTGCATTTTGAAACCATGGGCTATAGTCCAGCAGAATTAAGCAAAATCGCCTCGGATTTTATATTTCTGTATTTTTGTCAATAAAAGGTTCTCAGAGCTAAATTTTCAAATTTGTGTTTATTTCTCGATGCTTTTGACTATCAATATGATAGAAATCGCAATTTGCGAATTCTGGAAAAAAGTGCATTTTGAAACCATGGGCTATAGTCCAGCAGAATTAAGCAAAATCGCCTCGGATTTTATATTTCTGTATTTTTGTCAATAAAAGGTTCTCAGAGCTAAATTTTCAAACTTGTGTTCAATTCGTGATGCTTGTCGTTATCAGGTTCATAGAAATCGTAATTTGCGAATTCCGGAAAAAAGTGCATTTTGAAACCATGGGCTATAGTCCAGCAGAATTAAGCAAAATCGCCTCGGATTTTATATTTCTGTATTTTTGTCAATAAAAGGTTCTCAGAGCTAAATTTTCAAACTTGTGTTCAATTCGTGATGCTTGTGACTATCAATATGATAGAAATCGCAATTTGCGAATTCTGGAAAAAAGTGCATTTTGAAACCATGGGCTATAGTCCAGCAGAATTAAGCAAAATCGCCTCGGATTTGATATTCCTTTATTTTTGTCAATAAAAGGTTCTCAGAGCTAAATTTTCAAATTTGTGTTTATTTCTCGATGCTTGTGACTGTCAATATCATAGAAATCGCCATTTCCGAATTCCGGAAAAAAGTGCATTTTGAAACCATGGGCTATAGTCCAGCAGAATTAAGCAAAATCGCCTCGGATTTTATATTTCTGTATTTTTGTCAATAAAAGGTTCTCAGGGCTAAATTTTCAGATTTGTATTCACTTCGTGATGCTTGTGACTATCGATTTGATAGAAATCGCAATTTGCGAATTCTGGAAAAAAGTGCATTTTGAAACCATGGGCTATAGTCCAGCAGAATTAAGCAAAATCGCCTCGGATTTTATATTTCTGTATTTTTGTCAATAAAAGGTTCTCAGAGCTAAATTTTCAAACTTGTGTTCAATTCGTGATGCTTGTCGTTATCAGGGTCATAGAAGTCGTAATTTGCGAATTCTGGAAAAAAGTGCATTTTGAAACCATGGGCTATAGTCCAGCAGAATTAAGCAAAATCGCCTCGGATTTTATATTTCTGTATTTTTGTCAATAAAAGGTTCTCAGGGCTAAATTTTCAGATTTGTATTCACTTCGTGATGCTTGTGACTATCGATTTGATAGAAATCGCAATTTGCGAATTCTGGAAAAAAGTGCATTTTGAAACCATGGGCTATAGTCCAGCAGAATTAAGCAAAATCGCCTCGGATTTTATATTTCTGTATTTTTGTCAATAAAAGGTTCTCAGAGCTAAATTTTCAAACTTGTGTTCAATTCGTGATGCTTGTCGTTATCAGGGTCATAGAAATCGTAATTTGCGAATTCCGGAAAAAAGTGCATTTTGAAACCATGGGCTATAGTCCAGCAGAATTAAGCAAAATCGCCTCGGATTTTATATTTCTGTATTTTTGTCAATAAAAGGTTCTCAGGGCTAAATTTTCAGATTTGTATTCACTTCGTGATGCTTGTGACTATCAATATGATAGAAATCGCAATTTGCGAATTCTGGAAAAAAGTGCATTTTGAAACCATGGGCTATAGTCCAGCAGAATTAAGCAAAATCGCCTCGGATTTGATATTCCTTTATTTTTGTCAATAAAAGGTTCTCAGAGCTAAATTTTCAAATTTGTGTTTATTTCTCGATGCTTGTGACTGTCAATATTATAGAAATCGTAATTTGCGAATTCTGGAAAAAAGTGCATTTTGAAACCATGGGCTATAGTCCAGCAGAATTAAGCAAAATCGCCTCGGATTTGATATTTCTGTATTTTTGTCAATAAAAGGTTCTCAGGGCTAAATTTTCAGATTTGTATTCACTTCGTGATGCTTGTGACTATCAATATGATAGAAATCGCAATTTGCGAATTCTGGAAAAAAGTGCATTTTGAAACCATGGGCTATAGTCCAGCAGAATTAAGCAAAATCGCCTCGGATTTGATATTCCTTTATTTTTGTCAATAAAAGTTTCTCAGAGCTAAATTTTCAAATTTGTGTTTATTTCTCGATGCTTGTGACTGTCAATATCATAGAAATCGCCATTTCCGAATTCCGGAAAAAAGTGCATTTTGAAACCATGGGCTATAGTCCAGCAGAATTAAGCAAAATCGCCTCGGATTTGATATTCCTTTATTTTTGTCAATAAAAGGTTCTCAGAGCTAAATTTTCAAATTTGTGTTTATTTCTCGATGCTTGTGACTGTCAATATTATAGAAATCGTAATTTGCGAATTCTGGAAAAAAGTGCATTTTGAAACCATGGGCTATAGTCCAGCAGAATTAAGCAAAATCGCCTCGGATTTGATATTCCTTTATTTTTGTCAATAAAAGGTTCTCAGAGCTAAATTTTCAAATTTGTGTTTATTTCTCGATGCTTGTGACTGTCAATATCATAGAAATCGCCATTTCCGAATTCCGGAAAAAAGTGCATTTTGAAACCATGGGCTATAGTCCAGCAGAATTAAGCAAAATCGCCTCGGATTTGATATTCCTTTATTTTTGTCAATAAAAGGTTCTCAGAGCTAAATTTTCAAATTTGTGTTTATTTCTCGATGCTTGTGACTGTCAATATCATAGAAATCGCCATTTCCGAATTCCGGAAAAAAGTGCATTTTGAAACCATGGGCTATAGTCCAGCAGAATTAAGCAAAATCGCCTCGGATTTGATATTCCTTTATTTTTGTCAATAAAAGGTTCTCAGAGCTAAATTTTCAAATTTGTGTTTATTTCTCGATGCTTGTGACTGTCAATATCATAGAAATCGCCATTTCCGAATTCCGGAAAAAAGTGCATTTTGAAACCATGGGCTATAGTCCAGCAGAATTAAGCAAAATCGCCTCGGATTTGATATTCCTTTATTTTTGTCAATAAAAGGTTCTCAGAGCTAAATTTTCAAATTTGTGTTTATTTCTCGATGCTTGTGACTGTCAATATTATAGAAATCGTAATTTGCGAATTCTGGAAAAAAGTGCATTTTGAAACCATGGGCTATAGTCCAGCAGAATTAAGCAAAATCGCCTCGGATTTGATATTCCTTTATTTTTTTCAATAAAAGGTTCTCAGAGCTAAATTTTCAAATTTGTGTTTATTTCTCGATGCTTGTGACTGTCAATATCATAGAAATCGCCATTTCCGAATTCCGGAAAAAAGTGCATTTTGAAATCATGGGCTATAGTCCAGCAGAATTAAGCAAAATCGCCTCGGATTTGATATTCCTTTATTTTTGTCAATAAAAGGTTCTCAGAGCTAAATTTTCAAATTTGTGTTTATTTCTCGATGCTTGTGACTGTCAATATTATAGAAATCGTAATGTGCGAATTCTGGAAAAAAGTGCATTTTGAAACCATGGGCTATAGTCCAGCAGAATTAAGCAAAATCGCCTCGGATTTGATATTCCTTTATTTTTGTCAATAAAAGGTTCTCAGAGCTAAATTTTCAAATTTGTGTTTATTTCTCGATGCTTGTGACTGTCAATATCATAGAAATCGCCATTTCCGAATTCCGGAAAAAAGTGCATTTTGAAACCATGGGCTATAGTCCAGCAGAATTAAGCAAAATCGCCTCGGATTTGATATTCCTTTATTTTTTTCAATAAAAGGTTCTCAGAGCTAAATTTTCAAATTTGTGTTTATTTCTCGATGCTTGTGACTGTCAATATCATAGAAATCGCCATTTCCGAATTCCGGAAAAAAGTGCATTTTGAAACCATGGGCTATAGTCCAGCAGAATTAAGCAAAATCGCCTCGGATTTGATATTCCTTTATTTTTGTCAATAAAAGGTTCTCAGAGCTAAATTTTCAAATTTGTGTTTATTTCTCGATGCTTGTGACTGTCAATATCATAGAAATCGCCATTTCCGAATTCCGGAAAAAAGTGCATTTTGAAACCATGGGCTATAGTCCAGCAGAATTAAGCAAAATCGCCTCGGATTTGATATTCCTTTATTTTTGTCAATAAAAGGTTCTCAGAGCTAAATTTTCAAATTTGTGTTTATTTCTCGATGCTTGTGACTGTCAATATCATAGAAATCGCCATTTCCGAATTCCGGAAAAAAGTGCATTTTGAAACCATGGGCTATAGTCCAGCAGAATTAAGCAAAATCGCCTCGGATTTGATATTCCTTTATTTTTGTCAATAAAAGGTTCTCAGAGCTAAATTTTCAAATTTGTGTTTATTTCTCGATGCTTGTGACTGTCAATATTATAGAAATCGTAATTTGCGAATTCTGGAAAAAAGTGCATTTTGAAACCATGGGCTATAGTCCAGCAGAATTAAGCAAAATCGCCTCGGATTTGATATTCCTTTATTTTTTTCAATAAAAGGTTCTCAGAGCTAAATTTTCAAATTTGTGTTTATTTCTCGATGCTTGTGACTGTCAATATCATAGAAATCGCCATTTCCGAATTCCGGAAAAAAGTGCATTTTGAAACCATGGGCTATAGTCCAGCAGAATTAAGCAAAAAAGCCTCGGATTTTATATTTCTGTATTTTTGTCAATAAAAGGTTCTCAGGGCTAAATTTTCAGATTTGTATTCACTTCGTGATGCTTGTGACTATCAATATGATAGAAATCGCAATTTGCGAATTCTGGAAAAAAGTGCATTTTGAAACCATGGGCTATAGTCCAGCAGAATTAAGCAAAAAAGCCTCGGATTTTATATTTCTGTATTTTTGTCAATAAAAGGTTCTCAGGGCTAAATTTTCAGATTTGTATTCACTTCGTGATGCTTGTGACTATCAATATGATAGAAATCGCAATTTGCGAATTCTGGAAAAAAGTGCATTTTGAAACCATGGGCTATAGTCCAGCAGAATTAAGCAAAATCGCCTCGGATTTGATATTCCTTTATTTTTGTCAATAAAAGGTTCTCAGAGCTAAATTTTCAAATTTGTGTTTATTTCTCGATGCTTGTGACTGTCAATATCATAGAAATCGCCATTTCCGAATTCCGGAAAAAAGTGCATTTTGAAACCATGGGCTATAGTCCAGCAGAATTAAGCAAAATCGCCTCGGATTTGATATTCCTTTATTTTTGTCAATAAAAGGTTCTCAGAGCTAAATTTTCAAATTTGTGTTTATTTCTCGATGCTTGTGACTGTCAATATCATAGAAATCGCCATTTCCGAATTCCGGAAAAAAGTGCATTTTGAAACCATGGGCTATAGTCCAGCAGAATTAAGCAAAATCGCCTCGGATTTTATATTTCTGTATTTTTGTCAATAAAAGGTTCTCAGAGCTAAATTTTCAAATTTGTGTTTAGTTTTCGATGCTTGTGACTGTCAATATCATAGAAATCGTAATTTGCGAATTCTGGAAAAAAGTGCATTTTGAAACCATGGGCTATAGTCCAGCAGAATTAAGCAAAATCGCCTCGGATTTTATATTTCTGTATTTTTGTCAATAAAAGGTTCTCAGAACTAAATTTTCAAATTTGTGTTTATTTCTCGATGCTTGTGACTGTCAATATTATAGAAATCGTAATTTGCGAATTCTGGAAAAAAGTGCATTTTGAAACCATGGGCTATAGTCCAGCAGAATTAAGCAAAATCGCCTCGGATTTGATATTCCTTTATTTTTGTCAATAAAAGGTTCTCAGAGCTAAATTTTCAAATTTGTGTTTATTTCTCGATGCTTGTGACTGTCAATATTATAGAAATCGTAATTTGCGAATTCTGGAAAAAAGTGCATTTTGAAACCATGGGCTATAGTCCAGCAGAATTAAGCAAAAAAGCCTCGGATTTTATATTTCTGTATTTTTGTCAATAAAAGGTTCTCAGGGCTAAATTTTCAGATTTGTATTCACTTCGTGATGCTTGTGACTATCAATATGATAGAAATCGCAATTTGCGAATTCTGGAAAAAAGTGCATTTTGAAACCATGGGCTATAGTCCAGCAGAATTAAGCAAAAAAGCCTCGGATTTTATATTTCTGTATTTTTGTCAATAAAAGGTTCTCAGGGCTAAATTTTCAGATTTGTATTCACTTCGTGATGCTTGTGACTATCAATATGATAGAAATCGCAATTTGCGAATTCTGGAAAAAAGTGCATTTTGAAACCATGGGCTATAGTCCAGCAGAATTAAGCAAAATCGCCTCGGATTTTATATTTCTGTATTTTTGTCAATAAAAGGTTCTCAGAACTAAATTTTCAAATTTGTGTTTATTTCTCGATGCTTGTGACTGTCAATATCATAGAAATCGCCATTTCCGAATTCCGGAAAAAAGTGCATTTTGAAACCATGGGCTATAGTCCAGCAGAATTAAGCAAAATCGCCTCGGATTTTATATTTCTGTATTTTTGTCAATAAAAGGTTCTCAGAGCTAAATTTTCAAATTTGTGTTTAGTTTTCGATGCTTGTGACTGTCAATATCATAGAAATCGTAATTTGCGAATTCTGGAAAAAAGTGCATTTTGAAACCATGGGCTATAGTCCAGCAGAATTAAGCAAAATCGCCTCGGATTTTATATTTCTGTATTTTTGTCAATAAAAGGTTCTCAGAACTAAATTTTCAAATTTGTGTTTATTTCTCGATGCTTGTGACTGTCAATATTATAGAAATCGTAATTTGCGAATTCTGGAAAAAAGTGCATTTTGAAACCATGGGCTATAGTCCAGCAGAATTAAGCAAAATCGCCTCGGATTTGATATTCCTTTATTTTTGTCAATAAAAGGTTCTCAGAGCTAAATTTTCAAATTTGTGTTTAGTTTTCGATGCTTGTGACTGTCAATATCATAGAAATCGTAATTTGCGAATTCTGGAAAAAAGTGCATTTTGAAACCATGGGCTATAGTCCAGCAGAATTAAGCAAAATCGCCTCGGATTTGATATTCCTTTATTTTTGTCAATAAAAGTTTCTCAGAGCTAAATTTTCAAATTTGTGTTTATTTCTCGATGCTTGTGACTGTCAATATCATAGAAATCGCCATTTCCGAATTCCGGAAAAAAGTGCATTTTGAAACCATGGGCTATAGTCCAGCAGAATTAAGCAAAATCGCCTCGGATTTGATATTCCTTTATTTTTGTCAATAAAAGGTTCTCAGAGCTAAATTTTCAAATTTGTGTTTATTTCTCGATGCTTGTGACTGTCAATATTATAGAAATCGTAATTTGCGAATTCTGGAAAAAAGTGCATTTTGAAACCATGGGCTATAGTCCAGCAGAATTAAGCAAAAAAGCCTCGGATTTTATATTTCTGTATTTTTGTCAATAAAAGGTTCTCAGGGCTAAATTTTCAGATTTGTATTCACTTCGTGATGCTTGTGACTATCAATATGATAGAAATCGCAATTTGCGAATTCTGGAAAAAAGTGCATTTTGAAACCATGGGCTATAGTCCAGCAGAATTAAGCAAAATCGCCTCGGATTTGATATTCCTTTATTTTTGTCAATAAAAGGTTCTCAGAGCTAAATTTTCAAATTTGTGTTTATTTCTCGATGCTTGTGACTGTCAATATCATAGAAATCGCCATTTCCGAATTCCGGAAAAAAGTGCATTTTGAAACCATGGGCTATAGTCCAGCAGAATTAAGCAAAATCGCCTCGGATTTGATATTCCTTTATTTTTGTCAATAAAAGGTTCTCAGAGCTAAATTTTCAAATTTGTGTTTATTTCTCGATGCTTGTGACTGTCAATATCATAGAAATCGCCATTTCCGAATTCCGGAAAAAAGTGCATTTTGAAACCATGGGCTATAGTCCAGCAGAATTAAGCAAAATCGCCTCGGATTTGATATTCCTTTATTTTTGTCAATAAAAGGTTCTCAGAGCTAAATTTTCAAATTTGTGTTTATTTCTCGATGCTTGTGACTGTCAATATCATAGAAATCGCCATTTCCGAATTCCGGAAAAAAGTGCATTTTGAAACCATGGGCTATAGTCCAGCAGAATTAAGCAAAATCGCCTCGGATTTGATATTCCTTTATTTTTGTCAATAAAAGGTTCTCAGAGCTAAATTTTCAAATTTGTGTTTATTTCTCGATGCTTGTGACTGTCAATATTATAGAAATCGTAATTTGCGAATTCTGGAAAAAAGTGCATTTTGAAACCATGGGCTATAGTCCAGCAGAATTAAGCAAAATCGCCTCGGATTTGATATTCCTTTATTTTTTTCAATAAAAGGTTCTCAGAGCTAAATTTTCAAATTTGTGTTTATTTCTCGATGCTTGTGACTGTCAATATCATAGAAATCGCCATTTCCGAATTCCGGAAAAAAGTGCATTTTGAAATCATGGGCTATAGTCCAGCAGAATTAAGCAAAATCGCCTCGGATTTGATATTCCTTTATTTTTGTCAATAAAAGGTTCTCAGAGCTAAATTTTCAAATTTGTGTTTATTTCTCGATGCTTGTGACTGTCAATATTATAGAAATCGTAATGTGCGAATTCTGGAAAAAAGTGCATTTTGAAACCATGGGCTATAGTCCAGCAGAATTAAGCAAAAAAGCCTCGGATTTTATATTTCTGTATTTTTGTCAATAAAAGGTTCTCAGGGCTAAATTTTCAGATTTGTATTCACTTCGTGATGCTTGTGACTATCAATATGATAGAAATCGCAATTTGCGAATTCTGGAAAAAAGTGCATTTTGAAACCATGGGCTATAGTCCAGCAGAATTAAGCAAAATCGCCTCGGATTTGATATTCCTTTATTTTTGTCAATAAAAGGTTCTCAGAGCTAAATTTTCAAATTTGTGTTTATTTCTCGATGCTTGTGACTGTCAATATCATAGAAATCGCCATTTCCGAATTCCGGAAAAAAGTGCATTTTGAAACCATGGGCTATAGTCCAGCAGAATTAAGCAAAATCGCCTCGGATTTTATATTTCTGTATTTTTGTCAATAAAAGGTTCTCAGAGCTAAATTTTCAAATTTGTGTTTAGTTTTCGATGCTTGTGACTGTCAATATCATAGAAATCGTAATTTGCGAATTCTGGAAAAAAGTGCATTTTGAAACCATGGGCTATAGTCCAGCAGAATTAAGCAAAATCGCCTCGGATTTTATATTTCTGTATTTTTGTCAATAAAAGGTTCTCAGAACTAAATTTTCAAATTTGTGTTTATTTCTCGATGCTTGTGACTGTCAATATTATAGAAATCGTAATTTGCGAATTCTGGAAAAAAGTGCATTTTGAAACCATGGGCTATAGTCCAGCAGAATTAAGCAAAAAAGCCTCGGATTTTATATTTCTGTATTTTTGTCAATAAAAGGTTCTCAGAGCTAAATTTTCAAACTTGTGTTCAATTCGTGATGCTTGTCGTTATCAGGGTCATAGAAATCGTAATTTGCGAATTCCGGAAAAAAGTGCATTTTGAAACCATGGGCTATAGTCCAGCAGAATTAAGCAAAATCGCCTCGGATTTGATATTCCTTTATTTTTGTCAATAAAAGGTTCTCAGAGCTAAATTTTCAAATTTGTGTTTATTTCTCGATGCTTGTGACTGTCAATATTATAGAAATCGTAATTTGCAATTTCCGGAAAAAAGTGCATTTTGAAACCATGGGCTATAGTCCAGCAGAATTAAGCAAAATCGCCTCGGATTTGATATTCCTTTATTTTTGTCAATAAAAGGTTCTCAGAGCTAAATTTTCAAATTTGTGTTTATTTCTCGATGCTTGTGACTGTCAATATCATAGAAATCGCCATTTCCGAATTCCGGAAAAAAGTGCATTTTGAAACCATGGGCTATAGTCCAGCAGAATTAAGCAAAATCGCCTCGGATTTGATATTCCTTTATTTTTGTCAATAAAAGGTTCTCAGAGCTAAATTTTCAAATTTGTGTTTATTTCTCGATGCTTGTGACTGTCAATATCATAGAAATCGCCATTTCCGAATTCCGGAAAAAAGTGCATTTTGAAACCATGGGCTATAGTCCAGCAGAATTAAGCAAAATCGCCTCGGATTTGATATTCCTTTATTTTTGTCAATAAAAGGTTCTCAGAGCTAAATTTTCAAATTTGTGTTTATTTCTCGATGCTTGTGACTGTCAATATTATAGAAATCGTAATGTGCGAATTCTGGAAAAAAGTGCATTTTGAAACCATGGGCTATAGTCCAGCAGAATTAAGCAAAAAAGCCTCGGATTTTATATTTCTGTATTTTTGTCAATAAAAGGTTCTCAGGGCTAAATTTTCAGATTTGTATTCACTTCGTGATGCTTGTGACTATCAATATGATAGAAATCACAATTTGCGAATTCTGGAAAAAAGTGCATTTTGAAACCATGGGCTATAGTCCAGCAGAATTAAGCAAAAAAGCCTCGGATTTTATATTTCTGTATTTTTGTCAATAAAAGGTTCTCAGGGCTAAATTTTCAGATTTGTATTCACTTCGTGATGCTTGTGACTATCAATATGATAGAAATCGCAATTTGCGAATTCTGGAAAAAAGTGCATTTTGAAACCATGGGCTATAGTCCAGCAGAATTAAGCAAAATCGCCTCGGATTTGATATTCCTTTATTTTTGTCAATAAAAGGTTCTCAGAGCTAAATTTTCAAATTTGTGTTTATTTCTCGATGCTTGTGACTGTCAATATCATAGAAATCGCCATTTCCGAATTCCGGAAAAAAGTGCATTTTGAAACCATGGGCTATAGTCCAGCAGAATTAAGCAAAATCGCCTCGGATTTTATATTTCTGTATTTTTGTCAATAAAAGGTTCTCAGAGCTAAATTTTCAAATTTGTGTTTAGTTTTCGATGCTTGTGACTGTCAATATCATAGAAATCGTAATTTGCGAATTCTGGAAAAAAGTGCATTTTGAAACCATGGGCTATAGTCCAGCAGAATTAAGCAAAATCGCCTCGGATTTTATATTTCTGTATTTTTGTCAATAAAAGGTTCTCAGAACTAAATTTTCAAATTTGTGTTTATTTCTCGATGCTTGTGACTGTCAATATTATAGAAATCGTAATTTGCGAATTCTGGAAAAAAGTGCATTTTGAAACCATGGGCTATAGTCCAGCAGAATTAAGCAAAAAAGCCTCGGATTTTATATTTCTGTATTTTTGTCAATAAAAGGTTCTCAGAGCTAAATTTTCAAACTTGTGTTCAATTCGTGATGCTTGTCGTTATCAGGGTCATAGAAATCGTAATTTGCGAATTCCGGAAAAAAGTGCATTTTGAAACCATGGGCTATAGTCCAGCAGAATTAAGCAAAATCGCCTCGGATTTGATATTCCTTTATTTTTGTCAATAAAAGGTTCTCAGAGCTAAATTTTCAAATTTGTGTTTATTTCTCGATGCTTGTGACTGTCAATATTATAGAAATCGTAATTTGCAATTTCCGGAAAAAAGTGCATTTTGAAACCATGGGCTATAGTCCAGCAGAATTAAGCAAAATCGCCTCGGATTTGATATTCCTTTATTTTTGTCAATAAAAGGTTCTCAGAGCTAAATTTTCAAATTTGTGTTTATTTCTCGATGCTTGTGACTGTCAATATCATAGAAATCGCCATTTCCGAATTCCGGAAAAAAGTGCATTTTTTTATTTCTCGATGCTTGTGACTGTCAATGTTATAGAAATCGTAATTTGCAATTTCCGGAAAAAAGTGCATTTTGAAACCATGGGCTATAGTCCAGCAGAATTAAGCAAAATCGCCTCGGATTTTATATTTCTGTATTTTTGTCAATAAAAGGTTCTCAGAGCTAAATTTTCAAACTTGTGTTCAATTCGTGATGCTTGTCGTTATCAGGGTCATAGAAATCGTAATTTGCGAATTCCGGAAAAAAGTGCATTTTGAAACCATGGGCTATAGTTCAGCAGAATTAAGCAAAATCGCCTCGGATTTTATATTTCTGTATTTTTGTCAATAAAAGGTTCTCAGGGCTAAATTTTCAGATTTGTATTCACTTCGTGATGCTTGTGACTATCAATATGATAGAAATCGCAATTTGCGAATTCTGGAAAAAAGTGCATTTTGAAACCATGGGCTATAGTCCAGCAGAATTAAGCAAAATCGCCTCGGATTTTATATTTCTGTATTTTTGTCAATAAAAGGTTCTCAGAGCTAAATTTTCAAATTTGTGTTTAGTTTTCGATGCTTGTGACTGTCAATATCATAGAAATCGTAATTTGCGAATTCTGGAAAAAAGTGCATTTTGAAACCATGGGCTATAGTCCAGCAGAATTAAGCAAAATCGCCTCGGATTTTATATTTCTGTATTTTTGTCAATAAAAGGTTCTCAGAGCTAAATTTTCAAACTTGTGTTCAATTCGTGATGCTTGTCGTTATCAGGGTCATAGAAATCGTAATTTGCGAATTCTGGAAAAAAGTGCATTTTGAAACCATGGGCTATAGTCCAGCAGAATTAAGCAAAAAAGCCTCGGATTTTATATTTCTGTATTTTTGTCAATAAAAGGTTCTCAGAGCTAAATTTTCAAATTTGTGTTCAATTCGTGATGCTTGTCGTTATCAGGGTCATAGAAATCGTAATTTGCGAATTCCGGAAAAAAGTGCATTTTGAAACCATGGGCTATAGTCCAGCAGAATTAAGCAAAAAAGCCTCGGATTTCATATTCCTTTAATTTTGTCTATAAAAGGTTCTCAGGGCTAAATTTTCAAATTTGTATTCAGTTCGTGATGCTTGTGACTATCAATATCATAGAAATCGTAATTTGCGAATTCCGGAAAAAAGTGCATTTTGAAACCATGGGCTATAGTCCTGCAGAATTAAGCAAAAAAGCCTCGGATTTTATATTTCTGTATTTTTGTCAATAAAAGGTTCTCAGAGCTAAATTTTCAAATTTGTGTTCAATTCGTGAAGCTTGTCGTTATCAGGGTCATAGAAATCGCAATTTGCGAATTCCGGAAAAAAGTGCATTTTGACACCATGGGCCATAGTCCTGCAGAATTAAGCAAAAAAGCCTCGGATTTTATATTTCTGTATTTTTGTCTTTAAAAGGTTCTCAGAGCTAAATTTTCAAATTTGTGTTTATTTCTCGATGCTTGTGACTGTCAATATCATAGAAATCGCAATTTCCGAATTCCGGAAAAAAGTGCATTTTGAAACCATGGGCTATAGTCCAGCAGAATTAAGCAAAAAAGCCTCGGATTTTATATTTCTGTATTTTTGTCAATAAAAGGTTCTCAGAGCTAAATTTTCAAATTTGTGTTCAATTCGTGATGCTTGTCGTTATCAGGGTCATAGAAATCGTAATTTGCGAATTCCGGAAAAAAGTGCATTTTGAAACCATGGGCTATAGTCCAGCAGAATTAAGCAAAAAAGCCTCGGATTTCATATTCCTTTAATTTTGTCTATAAAAGGTTCTCAGGGCTAAATTTTCAAATTTGTATTCAGTTCGTGATGCTTGTGACTATCAATATCATAGAAATCGTAATTTGCGAATTCCGGAAAAAAGTGCATTTTGAAACCATGGGCTATAGTCCTGCAGAATTAAGCAAAAAAGCCTCGGATTTTATATTTCTGTATTTTTGTCAATAAAAGGTTCTCAGAGCTAAATTTTCAAATTTGTGTTCAATTCGTGAAGCTTGTCGTTATCAGGGTCATAGAAATCGCAATTTGCGAATTCCGGAAAAAAGTGCATTTTGACACCATGGGCCATAGTCCTGCAGAATTAAGCAAAAAAGCCTCGGATTTTATATTTCTGTATTTTTGTCAATAAAAGGTTCTCAGAGCTAAATTTTCAAATTTGTGTTTAGTTTTCGATGCTTGTGACTGTCAATATCATAGAAATCGTAATTTGCGAATTCTGGAAAAAAGTGCATTTTGAAACCATGGGCTATAGTCCAGCAGAATTAAGCAAAATCGCCTCGGATTTTATATTTCTGTATTTTTGTCAATAAAAGGTTCTCAGAGCTAAATTTTCAAACTTGTGTTCAATTCGTGATGCTTGTCGTTATCAGGGTCATAGAAATCGTAATTTGCGAATTCCGGAAAAAAGTGCATTTTGAAACCATGGGCTATAGTCCAGCAGAATTAAGCAAAATCGCCTCGGATTATATATTTCTGTATTTTTGTCAATAAAAGGTTCTCAGAGCTAAATTTTCAAATTTGTGTTTATTTCTCGATGCTTGTGACTATCAATATGATAGAAATCGCAATTTGCGAATTCTGGAAAAAAGTGCATTTTGAAACCATGGGCTATAGTCCAGCAGAATTAAGCAAAATCGCCTCGGATTTGATATTCCTTTATTTTTGTCAATAAAAGGTTCTCAGAGCTAAATTTTCAAATTTGTGTTTATTTCTCGATGCTTGTGACTGTCAATATTATAGAAATCGTAATTTGCAATTTCCGGAAAAAAGTGCATTTTGAAACCATGGGCTATAGTCCAGCAGAATTAAGCAAAATCGCCTCGGATTTTATATTTCTGTATTTTTGTCAATAAAAGGTTCTCAGAGCTAAATTTTCAAATTTGTGTTTAGTTTTCGATGCTTGTGACTGTCAATATCATAGAAATCGTAATTTGCGAATTCTGGAAAAAAGTGCATTTTGAAACCATGGGCTATAGTCCAGCAGAATTAAGCAAAATCGCCTCGGATTTTATATTTCTGTATTTTTGTCAATAAAAGGTTCTCAGAGCTAAATTTTCAAACTTGTGTTCAATTCGTGATGCTTGTCGTTATCAGGGTCATAGAAATCGTAATTTGCGAATTCTGGAAAAAAGTGCATTTTGAAACCATGGGCTATAGTCCAGCAGAATTAAGCAAAAAAGCCTCGGATTTCATATTCCTTTAATTTTGTCTTTAAAAGGTTCTCAGAGCTAAATTTTCAAATTTGTGTTTATTTCTCGATGCTTGTGACTGTCAATATCATAGAAATCGCAATTTCCGAATTCCGGAAAAAAGTGCATTTTGAAACCATGGGCTATAGTCCAGCAGAATTAAGCAAAAAAGCCTCGGATTTTATATTTCTGTATTTTTGTCAATAAAAGGTTCTCAGAGCTAAATTTTCAAATTTGTGTTCAATTCGTGATGCTTGTCGTTATCAGGGTCATAGAAATCGTAATTTGCGAATTCCGGAAAAAAGTGCATTTTGAAACCATGGGCTATAGTCCAGCAGAATTAAGCAAAAAAGCCTCGGATTTCATATTCCTTTAATTTTGTCTATAAAAGGTTCTCAGGGCTAAATTTTCAAATTTGTATTCAGTTCGTGATGCTTGTGACTATCAATATCATAGAAATCGTAATTTGCGAATTCCGGAAAAAAGTGCATTTTGAAACCATGGGCTATAGTCCTGCAGAATTAAGCAAAAAAGCCTCGGATTTTATATTTTTGTATTTTTGTCAATAAAAGGTTCTCAGGGCTAAATTTTCAAATTTGTATTCAGTTCGTGATGCTTGTGACTATCAATACCATAGAAATCGTAATTTGCGAATTCCGGAAAAAAGTGCATTTTGAAACCATGGGCCATAGTCCAGCAGAATTAAGCAAAAAAGCCTCGGATTTCATATTCCTTTATTTTTGTCTATAAAAGGTTCTCAGAGCTAAATTTTCAAATTTGTGTTCATTTCTCGATGATAGTCATTATCAGTGTCATAGAAATCGTAATTTGCGAATTCCGGAAAAAAGTGCATTTTGAAACCATGGGCCATAGTCCAGCAGAATTAAGCAAAAAAGCCTCGGATTTCATATTCCTTTATTTTTGTCTATAAAAGGTTCTCAGAGCTAAATTTTCAAATTTGTGTTTATTTCTCGATGCTTGTGACTGTCAATATTATAGAAATCGTAATTTGCAATTTCCGGAAAAAAGTGCATTTTGAAACCATGGACTATAGTCCAGCAGAATTAAGCAAAATAGCCTCGGATTTCATATTCCTTTAATTTTGTCTATAAAAGGTTCTCAGGGCTAAATTTTCAAATTTGTATTCAGTTCGTGATGCTTGTGACTATAAATATCATAGAAATCGTAATTTGCGAATTCCGGAAAAAAGTGCATTTTGAAACCATGGGCTATAGTCCAGCATAATCAAGCAAAAAATCCTCGGATTTTATATTTCTGTATTTTTGTCAATAAAAGGTTCTCAGGGCTAAATTTTCAAATTTGTGTTCAATTCGTGAAGCTTGTCGTTATCAGGGTCATAGAAATCGCAATTTGCGAATTCCGGAAAAAAGTGCATTTTGAAACCATGGGCTATAGTCCAGCATAATCAAGCAAAAAATCCTCGGATCTCATTTTCCTTTATTTTTGTCTATAAAAGGTTCTCAGAGCTAAATTTTCAAATTTGTGTTTATTTCTCGATGCTTGTGACTGTCAATATTATAGAAATCGTAATTTGCGAATTCCGGAAAAAAGTGCATTTTGAAACCATGGGCTATAGTCCAGCATAATCAAGCAAAAAAGCCTCGGATTTTATATTTCTGTATTTTTGTCAATAAAAGGTTCTCAGGGCTAAATTTTCAGATTTGTATTCACTTCGTGATGCTTGTGACTATCAATATGATAGAAATCGCAATTTGCGAATTCCGGAAAAAAGTGCATTTTGAAACCATGGGCTATAGTCCAGCAGAACTAAGCAAAAAAGCCTCGGATTTTATATTTCTGTATTTTTGTCAATAAAAGGTTCCCAGAGCTAAATTTTCAAATTTGTGTTTATTTCTCGATGCTTGTGACTGTCAATATTATAGAAATCGTAATTTGCGAATTCCGGAAAAAAGTGCATTTTGAAACCATGGGCTATAGTCCAGCAGAACTAAGCAAAAAAGCCTCGGATTTTATATTTCTGTATTTTTGTCAATAAAAGGTTCTCAGGGCTAAATTTTCAGATTTGTATTCACTTCGTGATGCTTGTGACTATCAATATGATAGAAATCGCAATTTGCGAATTCCGGAAAAAAGTGCATTTTGAAACCATGGGCTATAGTCCAGCATAATCAAGCAAAAAATCCTCGGATCTCATTTTCCTTTATTTTTGTCTATAAAAGGTTCTCAGAGCTAAATTTTCAAATTTGTGTTTATTTCTCGATGCTTGTGACTGTCAATATTATAGAAATCGTAATTTGCGAATTCCGGAAAAAAGTGCATTTTGAAACCATGGGCTATAGTCCAGCAGAACTAAGCAAAAAAGCCTCGGATCTCATTTTCCCTTATTTTTGTCTATAAAAGGTTCTCAGAGCTAAATTTTCAAATTTGTGTTTATTTCTCGATGCTTGTGACTGTCAATATTATAGAAATCGTAATTTGCGAATTCCGGAAAAAAGTGCATTTTGAAACCATGGGCTATAGTCCAGCATAATCAAGCAAAAAATCCTCGGATTTCATATTCCTTTAATTTTTTCTATAAAAGGTTCTCAGGGCTAAATTTTCAAATTTGTGTTCAATTCGTGAAGCTTGTCGTTATCAGGGTCATAGAAATCGCAATTTGCGAATTCCGGAAAAAAGTGCATTTTGAAACCATGGGCTATAGTCCAGCATAATCAAGCAAAAAATCCTCGGATCTCATTTTCCTTTATTTTTGTCTATAAAAGGTTCTCAGAGCTAAATTTTCAAATTTGTGTTTATTTCTCGATGCTTGTGACTGTCAATATTATAGAAATCGTAATTTGCGAATTCCGGAAAAAAGTGCATTTTGAAACCATGGGCTATAGTCCAGCAGAACTAAGCAAAAAAGCCTCGGATTTTATATTTCTGTATTTTTGTCAATAAAAGGTTCCCAGAGCAAATTTTCAAATTTGTGTTTATTTCTCGATGCTTGTGACTGTCAATATTATAGAAATCGTAATTTGCGAATTCCGGAAAAAAGTGCATTTTGAAACCATGGGCTATAGTCCAGCAGAACTAAGCAAAAAAGCCTCGGATTTTATATTTCTGTATTTTTGTCAATAAAAGGTTCTCAGGGCTAAATTTTCAGATTTGTATTCACTTCGTGATGCTTGTGACTATCAATATGATAGAAATCGCAATTTGCGAATTCCGGAAAAAAGTGCATTTTGAAACCATGGGCTATAGTCCAGCATAATCAAGCAAAAAATCCTCGGATCTCATTTTCCTTTATTTTTGTCTATAAAAGGTTCTCAGAGCTAAATTTTCAAATTTCTGTTCATTTCTCGATGATAGTCATTTTCAGTGTCATAGAAATCGTAATTTGCGAATTCCGGAAAAAAAAGTGCATTTTGAAACCATGGGCTATAGTCCTGCATAATTAAGCAAAAAAGCCTCGGATTTTATATTTTTGTATTTTTGTCAATAAAAGGTTCTCAGGGCTAAATTTTCAAATTTGTATTCAGTTCGTAATGCTTGTGACTATCAATATCATAGAATTCGTAATTTGCGAATTCCGGAAAAAAGTGCATTTTGAAACCATGGGCTATAGTCCAGCATAATCAAGCAAAAAATCCTCGGATTTCATATTCCTTTAATTTTGTCTATAAAAGGTTCTCAGGGCTAAATTTTCAAATTTGTGTTCAATTCGTGAAGCTTGTCGTTATCAGGGTCATAGAAATCGCAATTTGCGAATTCCGGAAAAAAGTGCATTTTGAAACCATGGGCTATAGTCCAGCATAATCAAGCAAAAAATCCTCGGATCTCATTTTCCTTTATTTTTGTCTATAAAAGGTTCTCAGAGCTAAATTTTCAAATTTGTGTTCATTTCTCGATGATAGTCATTATCAGTGTCATAGAAATCGTAATTTGCGAATTCCGGAAAAAAGTGCATTTTGAAACCATGGGCTATAGTCCAGCAGAACTAAGCAAAAAAGCCTCGGATTTTATATTTCTGTATTTTTGTCAATAAAAGGCTCTCAGGGCTAAATTTTCAAACTTGTGTTCAATTCGTGATGCTTGTCGTTATCAGGGTCATAGAAATCGTAATTTGCGAATTCCGGAAAAAAGTGCATTTTGAAACCATGGGCTATAGTCCTGCATAATTAAGCAAAAAAGCCTCGGATTTTATATTTTTGTATTTTTGTCAATAAAAGGTTCTCAGGGCTAAATTTTCAAATTTGTATTCAGTTCGTAATGCTTGTGACTATCAATATCATAGAATTCGTAATTTGCGAATTCCGGAAAAAAGTGCATTTTGAAACCATGGGCTATAGTCCAGCATAATCAAGCAAAAAATCCTCGGATTTCATATTCCTTTAATTTTGTCTATAAAAGGTTCTCAGGGCTAAATTTTCAAATTTGTGTTCAATTCGTGAAGCTTGTCGTTATCAGGGTCATAGAAATCGCAATTTGCGAATTCCGGAAAAAAGTGCATTTTGAAACCATGGGCTATAGTCCAGCATAATCAAGCAAAAAATCCTCGGATCTCATTTTCCTTTATTTTTGTCTATAAAAGGTTCTCAGAGCTAAATTTTCAAATTTGTGTTCATTTCTCGATGATAGTCATTATCAGTGTCATAGAAATCGTAATTTGCGAATTCCGGAAAAAAGTGCATTTTGAAACCATGGGCTATAGTCCAGCAGAACTAAGCAAAAAAGCCTCGGATTTTATATTTCTGTATTTTTGTCAATAAAAGGCTCTCAGGGCTAAATTTTCAAACTTGTGTTCAATTCGTGATGCTTGTCGTTATCAGGGTCATAGAAATCGTAATTTGCGAATTCCGGAAAAAAGTGCATTTTGAAACCATGGGCTATAGTCCAGCATAATCAAGCAAAAAATCCTCGGATCTCATTTTCCTTTATTTTTGTCTATAAAAGGTTCTCAGAGCTAAATTTTCAAATTTGTGTTCATTTCTCGATGATAGTCATTATCAGTGTCATAGAAATCGTAATTTGCGAATTCCGGAAAAAAGTGCATTTTGAAACCATGGGCTATAGTCCAGCAGAATTAAGCAAAAAAGCCTCGGATTTTATATTTCTGTATTTTTGTCAATAAAAGGTTCTCAGGTTTTCAGATTTGTATTCACTTCGTGATGCTTGTGACTATCAATATGATAGAAATCGCAATTTGCGAATTCTGGAAAAAAGTGCATTTTGAAACCATGGACTATAGCCCAGCAGAATTAAGCTAAAGAGCCTCGGATTTTATATTTCTGTATTTTTGTCAATAAAAGGTTCTCAGAGCTAAATTTTCAAACTTGTGTTCAATTCGTGATGCTTGTCGTTATCAGGGTCATAGAAATCGTAATTTGCGAATTCCGGAAAAAAGTGCATTTTGAAACCATGGGCTATAGTCCATTTGAAACCATGGGCTATAGTCCAGCAGAATTAAGCAAAAGAGCCTCGGATTTTATATTTCTGTATTTTTGTCAATAAAAGGATCTCAGGGCTAAATTTTCAAATTTGTGTTCAATTCATGATGCTTGTCGTAATCAGGGTCATAGAAATCGTAATTTGCGAATTCCGGAAAAAAGTGCATTTTGAAACCATGGTCTATAGTCCAGCAGAATTAAGCAAAAAAGCCTCGGATTTTATATTTCTGTATTTTTGTCAATAAAAGGTTATCAGGGCTAATTTTTCAGATTTTTATTCACTTCGTGATGCTCGTGACTGTCATTATCATAGAAATCGCAATTTGCGTATTCCGGAAAAAAGTGCATTTTGAAACCATGGGCTATAGTCCAGCAGAATTAAGCAAAAAAGCCTCGGATTTTATATTTCTGTATTTTTGTCAATAAAAGGTTATCAGGGCTAATTTTTCAGATTTTTATTCATTTCGTGATGCTTGTCGTTATGAGGGTCATAGAAATCATAATTTGCGAATTCCGGAAAAAAGTGCATTTTGAAACCATGGTCTATAGTCCAGCAGAATTAAGCAAAAGAGCCTCGGATTTTATATTTCTGTATTTTTGTCAATAAAAGGTTCTCAGAGCTAAATTTTCAAATTTGTGTTCAATTCATGATGCTTGTCGTAATCAGGGTCATAGAAATCGTAATTTGCGAATTCCGGAAAAAAGTGCATTTTGAAACCATGGGCTATAGTCCAGCAGAATTAAGCAAAAAAGCCTCGGATTTTATATTCCTTTATTTTTGTCAATAAAAGGTTCTCAGAGCTAAATTTTCAAATTTGTGTTCAGTTAGGGATGCTTTGACTGTCAATATAATAGAAATCGTAATTTGCGAATTCCGGAGAAAAGTGCATTTTGAAACCATGGACTATAGCCCAGCAGAATTAAGCTAAAGAGCCTCGGATTTTATATTCCTTTATTTTTGTCAATAAAAGGATCTCAGGGCTAAATTTTCAAATTTGTATTCATTTCGTGATGCTTTGACTGTCAATATAATAGAAATCGTAATTTGCGAATTCCGGAGAAAAGTGCATTTTGAAACCATGGACTATAGCCCAGCAGAATTAAGCTAAAGAGCCTCGGATTTTATATTTCTGTATTTTTGTCAATAAAAGGTTCTCAGAGCTAAATTTTCAAATTTGTGTTCAGTTAGGGATGCTTTGACTGTCAATATAATAGAAATCGTAATTTGCGAATTCCGGAGAAAAGTGCATTTTGAAACCATGGACTATAGCCCAGCAGAATTAAGCTAAAGAGCCTCGGATTTTATATTCCTTTATTTTTGTCAATAAAAGGATCTCAGGGCTAAATTTTCAAATTTGTATTCATTTCGTGATGCTTGTCGTTATGAGGGTCATAGAAATCGTAATTTGCGAATTCCGGAAAAAAGTGCATTTTGAAACCATGGACTATAGTCCAGCAGAATTAAGCAAACGAGCCTCGGATTTTATATTTCTTTATTTTTGTCAATAAAAGGTTATCAGGGCTAATTTTTCAGATTTTTATTCACTTCGTGATGCTCGTGACTGTCATTATCACAGAAATCGCAATTTGCGTATTCCGGAAAAAAGTGCATTTTGAAACCATGGACTATAGTCTAGCAGAATTAAGCTAAAAAGCCTCGGATTTTATATTTCTGTATTTTTGTCAATAAAAGGTTATCAGGGCTAATTTTTCAGATTTTTATTCACTTCGTGATGCTCGTGACTGTCATTATTATAGAAATCGCAATTTGCGTATTCCGGAAAAAAGTGCATTTTGAAACCATGGGCTATAGTCTAGCAGAATTAAGCAAAAGAGCCTCGGATTTTATATTCCTTTATTTTTGTCAATAAAAGGATCTCAGGGCTAAATTTTCAAATTTGTATTCATTTCGTGATGCTTGTCGTTATGAGGGTCATAGAAATCGTAATTTGCGAATTCCGGAAAAAAGTGCATTTTGAAACCATGGACTATAGTCCAGCAGAATTAAGCAAACGAGCCTCGGATTTTATATTTCTTTATTTTTGTCAATAAAAGGTTATCAGGGCTAATTTTTCAGATTTTTATTCACTTCGTGATGCTCGTGACTGTCATTATTATAGAAATCGCAATTTGCGTATTCCGGAAAAAAGTGCATTTTGAAACCATGGTGTATAGTCCAGCAGAATTAAGCAAAAAAGCCTCGGATTTTATATTTCTGTATTTTTGTCAATAAAAGGTTCTCAGAGCTAAATTTTCAAATTTGTGTTCAATTCATGATGCTTGTCGTAATCAGGGTCATAGAAATCGTAATTTGCGAATTCCGGAAAAAAGTGCATTTTGAAACCATGGACTATAGTCCAGCAGAATTAAGCTAAAGAGCCTCGGATTTTATATTTCTGTATTTTTGTCAATAAAACGTTCTCAGAGCTAAATTTTCAAATTTGTGTTCAGTTAGGGATGCTTGTCATTACCAGCGTCATAGAAATCGTAATCTGCGAATTCCGGAAAAAAGTGCATTTTGAAACCATGGTGTATAGTCCAGCAGAATTAAGCAAAAAAGCCTCGGATTTTATATTTCTGTATTTTTGTCAATAAAAGGTTCTCAGAGCTAAATTTTCAAATTTGTGTTCAATTCATGATGCTTGTCGTAATCAGGGTCATAGAAATCGTAATTTGCGAATTCCGGAAAAAAGTGCATTTTGAAACCATGGTCTATAGTCCAGCAGAATTAAGCAAAAAAGCCTCGGATTTTATATTTCTGTATTTTTGTCAATAAAAGGTTCTCAGAGCTAAATTTTCAAATTTGTGTTCAATTCGTGATGCTTGTCGTTATCAGGGTCATAGAAATCGTAATTTGCGAATTCCAGAAAAAAGTGCATTTTGAAACCATGGGCTATAGTCCAGCAGAATTAAGCAAAAAAGCCTCGGATTTTATATTTCTGTATTTTTGTCAATAAAAGGTTCTCAGGGCTAAATTTTCAGATTTGTATTCAATTCGTGATGCTTGTCGTTATCAGGGTCATAGAAATCGTAATTTGCGAATTGCGGAAAAAAGTGCATTTTGAAACCATGGGCTATAGTCCAGAAGAATTAAGCAAAAAAGCCTCGGATTTTATATTTCTGTATTTTTGTCAATAAAAGGTTCTCAGGGCTAAATTTTCAGATTTCGTTCACTTCTTGATGCTTGTGACTGACTGTCAATATCATAGAAATCGCAATTTGCGAATTCCGGAAAAAAGTGCATTTTGAAACCAAAAAAGCCTCGGATTTTTTATTTCTGTATTTTTGTCAATAAAAGGTTCTCAGAGCTAAATTTTCAAATTTGTGTTCAGTTAGGGATGCTTGTCATTACCAGCGTCATAGAAATCGTAATTTGCGAATTCCGGAAAAAAGTGCATTTTGAAACCGTGGGCTATAATCCAGCAGAATTAAGCAAAAAAGCCTCGGATTTTATATTTCTGTATTTTTGTCAATAAAAGGTTATCAGAGCTAAATTTTCAAATTTGTATTCAATTCGTGATGCTTGTCGTTATCAGGGTCATAGAAGTCGCAATTTGCGAATTCCGGAAAAAAGTGCATTTTGAAACCGTGGGCTATAGTCCAACAGAATTCAGCAAAAAAGCCTCGGATTTTATATTTCTGTATTTTTGTCAATAAAAGGTTCTCAGAGCTAAATTTTCAAATTTGTGTTCAATTCGTGATGCTTGTCGTTATCAGGGTCATAGAAATCGTAATTTGCGAATTCCGGAAAAAAGTGCATTTTGAAACCGTGGGCTATAGTCCAACAGAATTCAGCAAAAAAGCCTCGGATTTTATATTTCTGTATTTTTGTCAATAAAAGGTTCTCAGAGCTAAATTTTCAAATTTGTGTTCAATTCGTGATGCTTGTCGTTATCAGGGTCATAGAAATCGTAATTTGCGAATTCCGGAAAAAAGTGCATTTTGAAACCATGGGCTATAGTCCAGCAGAATTCAGCAAAAAAGCCTCGGATTTTATATTTCTGTATTTTTGTCAATAAAAGTTTCTCAGGGCTACATTTTCAGATTTGTATTCACTTCGTGATGCTTGTGACTGTCAATATCAATGAAATCGCAATTTGCGAATTCCGGAAAAAAGTGCATTTTGAAACCATGGGCTATAGTCCAGCAGAATTCAGCAAAAAAGCCTCGGATTTTATATTTCTGTATTTTTGTCAATAAAAGTTTCTCAGGGCTACATTTTCAGATTTGTATTCACTTCGTGATGCTTGTGACTGTCAATATCATAGAAATTGCAATTTGCGAATTCCGGAAAAAAGTGCATTTTGAAACCATGGGCTATAGTCCAGCAGAATTCAGCAAAAAAGCCTCGGATTTTATATTTCTGTATTTTTGTCAATAAAAGGTTCTCAGAGCTAAATTTTCAAATTTGTGTTCAATGCGTGATGCTTGTCGTTATCAGGGTCATAGAAATCGTAATTTGCGAATTCCGGAAAAAAGTGCATTTTGAAACCATGGGCTATAGTCCAGCAGAATTCAGCAAAAAAGCCTCGGATTTTATATTTCTGTATTTTTGTCAATAAAAGGTTCTCAGAGCTAAATTTTCAAATTTGTGTTCAATTCGTGATGCTTGTCGTTATCAGGGTCATAGAAATCGTAATTTGCGAATTCCGGAAAAAAGTGCATTTTGAAACCGTGGGCTATAGTCCAACAGAATTCAGCAAAAAAGCCTCGGATTTTATATTTCGGTATTTTTGTCAATAAAAGGTTCTCAGAGCTAAATTTTCAAATTTGTGTTCAATTCGTGATGCTTGTCGTTATCAGGGTCATAGAAATCCTAATTTGCGAATTCCGGAAAAAAGTGCATTTTGAAACCGTGGGCTATAGTCCAACAGAATTCAGCAAAAAAGCCTCGGATTTTATATTTCGGTATTTTTGTCAATAAAAGGTTCTCAGAGCTAAGTTTTCAAATTTGTGTTCAATTCGTGATGCTTGTCGTTATCAGGGTCATAGAAATCATAATTTGCGAATTCCGGAAAAAAGTGCATTTTGAAACCGTGGGCTATAGTCCAATAGAATTCAGCAAAAAAGCCTCGGATTTTATATTTCTGTATTTTTGTCAATAAAAGGTTCTCAGAGCTAAATTTTCAAATTTGTGTTCAATTCGTGATGCTTGTCGTTATCAGGGTCATAGAAATCGTAATTTGCGAATTCCGGAAAAAAGTGCATTTTGAAACCATGGGCTATAGTCCAGCAGAATTCAGCAAAAAAGCCTCGGATTTTATATTTCTGTATTTTTGTCAATAAAAGTTTCTCAGGGCTACATTTTCAGATTTGTATTCACTTCGTGATGCTTGTGACTGTCAATATCATAGAAATCGCAATTTGCGAATTCCGGAAAAAAGTGCATTTTGAAACCATGGGCTATAGTCCAGCAGAATTCAGCAAAAAAGCCTCGGATTTTATATTTCTGTATTTTTGTCAATAAAAGTTTCTCAGGGCTACATTTTCAGATTTGTATTCACTTCGTGATGCTTGTGACTGTCAATATCATAGAAATTGCAATTTGCGAATTCCGGAAAAAAGTGCATTTTGAAACCATGGGCTATAGTCCAGCAGAATTCAGCAAAAAAGCCTCGGATTTTATATTTCTGTATTTTTGTCAATAAAAGTTTCTCAGGGCTACATTTTCAGATTTGTATTCACTTCGTGATGCTTGTGACTGTCAATATCATAGAAATCGCAATTTGCGAATTCCGGAAAAAAGTGCATTTTGAAACCATGGGCTATAGTCCAGCAGAATTCAGCAAAAAAGCCTCGGATTTTATATTTCTGTATTTTTGTCAATAAAAGTTTCTCAGGGCTAAATTTTCAGATTTGTGTTCAATTCGTGATGCTTGTCTTTGTCAGGGTCATAGAAATCGCAATTTGCGAATTCCGGAAAAAAGTGCATTTTGAAACCAGGGGCTATAGTCCAGCAGAATTAAGCAAAAAAGCCTCGGATTTTATATTTCTGTATTTTTGTCAATAAAAGGTTCTCAGAGCTAAATTTTCAAATTTGTGTTCAATTCATGATGCTTGTCGTAATCAGGGTCATAGAAATCGTAATTTGCGAATTCCGGAAAAAAGTGCATTTTGAAACCAAAAAAGCCTCGGATTTTTTATTTCTGTATTTTTGTCAATAAAAGGTTCTCAGAGCTAAATTTTCAAATTTGTGTTCAGTTAGGGATGCTTGTCATTACCAGCGTCATAGAAATCGTAATTTGCGAATTCCGGAAAAAAGTGCATTTTGAAACCGTGGGCTATAATCCAGCAGAATTAAGCAAAAAAGCCTCGGATTTTATATTTCTGTATTTTTGTCAATAAAAGGTTCTCAGAGCTAAATTTTCAAATTTGTATTCAATTCGTGATGCTTGTCGTAATCAGGGTCATAGAAATCGTAATTTGCGAATTTCGGAAAAAAGTGCATTTTGAAACCATGGGCTATAGTCCAGCAGAATTAAGCAAAAAAGCCTCGGATTTTATATTTTTGTATTTTTGTCAATAAAAGGTTCTCAGGGCTATATTTTCAAATTTGGGTTCAATTCGTAATGCTTGTGACTGTCAATATCATAGAAATCGCAATTAGCGAATTCCGGAAAAAAGTGCATTTTTAAACCATGGGCTATAGTCCAGCAGAATTAAGCAAAAAACCTTGGATTTTATATTTCTGTATTTTTGTCAATAAAAGGTTCTCAGAGCTAAATTTTCAAATTTGTGTTCAATTCGTGATGCTTGTCTTTGTCAGGGTCATAGAAATCGCAATTTGCGAATTCCGGAAAAAAGTGCATTTTGAAACCATGGGCTATAGTCCAGCAGAATTAAGCAAAAAAGCCTCGGATTTTATATTTCTGTATTTTTGTCAATAAAAGGTTCTCAGAGCTAAATTTTCAAATTAAGAGAACAATGATGCGACAGAAATACTTGCTGAATATTATCACAAATAGAAAATTAAAGTTAATCCGAATAAAATGCAAGCAATTTTGTTCACACGACAAAAGGAAACCTTGTTGTATGGGAAAAACATTAAGTACTTAGGCAAATACCTAGATAACCGCCTTTTTCATGATCTTTCAAAAGAATAGTTCGGTCTTTTCTTTTTCCCAAGCCTTGTGGCTGGGGTTCGTAGACACCCTTAGCTAGAGCAATGAGGCTGAGACATTTCAGACGTCGGATTTTTGCTCCCGGGTTTGGACTTTATGGTTAATTATTGTAGGACCGATTTTAATTTATTCTAGTTTGCAAATAATAAAAATTTTAACTGGCTTTACTTAATGCTTTCCCTTTGCTATTGGAATACTTGTTCAATCGATCAATCAAAGCAAATAAAAATAGGTTTGCAATATTTAAACCTAGAAAAAAAAACTTGTACCTTTACACAGATAAATTTGCAAGGACATTGCATTGAAAACTTACTTGAAATTTGCATGACAATTCGTCAACACAAAATTATGGCAAGCTTAGGTTACTCTTGGGAAGAATTGATAGATGTGCACTACTGCTCTGATTAAGCGGATATTTCCAGTCCGGAAGAACAGAGATTGTTAAATGAAGGATATTCCCATTAGAAATATGCCCAACATTCATTTTGACTCATTATTTTCTCCTAGATTACATTGAACTGGAAGACTGCATGGCCTCCTTTTTGTCGTAATTTGTCCGTGCTCTTCCCATGTAGCTCGCGTTTTTCTCTACAAAGACTATCCTTCTGTGTTGCCTATTTAAAAACCAGACAATACTAGATAATTGAAAAAAGTGTATTAATAAGGCGATGTAGCATGCCCGAAAAAAAGATCCTTTTTAATAGCAGTAAACTTTCTGTAAAATTTCTATCACACCCTGGGTCGTGGAAACATTTTTAAAATTCCTGAACTATTCCCATTGAAAAATTCCTACCGATTAAAATCCCATCCTAATGAGTTTATTAACAGCTCGCAAAAAGGGCGTGCTTCCACGTTTAGTTTTAACGTCCAGTTTATCCCTTCCAAAATATCCTGAAAGGATAAAAATTAAACTTTCCGGAAGAATCATTCAAAATTGTAGATAAGAATTAATTCTCATTTATAGTTCCTTGACTACGTGATTAATAAAAGTATCTGAACTGCACTTGGGTCTCGCACTCAAGGATCGACCCATCATTAATGTAAAGAGGAATTGTTTTTTGTTTAAAGTCCTTCGTGATTAGTAACTATGGTTCGACAAATCCGTAGGGGATTAAGGAAAGTCATCAACGATACGAACAGCGTGAGATCATCGCAAAAGTATTTTTTAATTAATGGAACGAAAGATGTTTTGGGTTAAATCCTGATGGAATGAGATGAACGCCCTTATTTGAATTTCATTAACCCCTTTTTTGTCGGGTGAATAGCTGGCGTTGGGTGGTGTGACCATCACGAGTGGACATGAAGGAGCGGAAAATAACTTTTTTCATTATATTCGTATGAGTAAATTTCTATGTTTGGTGTTATGTTTGGTTACAAGAGTTCACCATGAAGCGTGAATGGGTTCAGTACAAATCTATTAATTGCCTCTGAAGTGGCTTGGACAACAAACAAAGTGATTACGAACTTGTTGAGGTATAATTTTTTCTGTAAAGTTTTTTAATTGTTTATTTAGAGGTTTTAAAATGTAGACACGTAATAAAATAAAGTAAAATTAAAGGGGTTGATAATATTCTTGTGACATGGTATGAAACATAGAAAATTTAATCGTACTCTGGCAAAATGAATATGAAGTAAATAAACCAATACAACCATTTGATTTTAATGTAATAATATAAATCAATATATTCATGGTTTAAATATAACAACCAGCATTTAATATTTTTTAGAAACATGGATATATGTTTAATGCTTCTTATGCCATGAGGTAGTCTGTCAAAAAGGCTTGCGGCAACCGATGTATTCAAACTTTGAAGTCGTGTTAAAAGTAAGTTTTGACTTTTTTATCTTGGGTCGTATCTGGTTCAACAACTATCAACTCTAATATTATACAGTGGTAGTGTCTGTAAAATTTTTTGTATGAGTTAATCTCATTACGAATTAAAGATTACACAGTTCGTTTTTTTCAAGTGTTTTGTTTATTTCACATAAAAGACGTAATGACTTTTTTTTCGTAAACACAAAATAAAATTATTTTATTTTCTTAATACATTTTTTTTATTCAAATAATAAAATACAGCAAAGAATTTAAAAAAGCATGTTTAGGTGCGAAAAAAGATAATACTTTGTTAGTATTTAATTTTTTAAAACATCGTTATGATAATAGTTTTTTTTCTGCTTGTTTTTTAAAAATGGGACGAATCTCCGCTTTTTAAATTATCTCTGTCATTTGGTTTGGCAATGATTTAAACAGAAATAATGGTTTGTATAAGCTCGCCCACGTTCTCGTACTGTCTGTTCTCAGCATAAACAGATCTAGCAAGAAAACCCCAACAGTTCTCGATAATGCTCATGTCTGGTGATCGCGCCGGTCAATTCAAAACATCAATATTGTTAGATTAAAAAACGTTTTCAAAATTTTTGTCATGTGCACCGCCGCATTATCTTGCTGAAAAATTAGCATCAACTTGGTTATTTCTTGAGCAGGTTGTGTTATTTCACTGCCAATCGAATCCAGCTATATTATTTAGTGCTATTCATTTTTAATGGGACGAACTCAACATGTGTTTTACCATAGTACCCAATTCCTAACAATATCATTACTGTATCTCTTCCATGTTGCCGGCGGCATAATATGGAGTCCTCTTTTCTTAAATCTTAGTAATAATATGCCAGGATCAACGAGATTGAACTTTATTTCATCCGGCGCCTTCCTTCCTTCTGCTTCGCCGTGAGTAGTGTTTTCTTCATCATTTTTTTACGCTCTTCTGAACGTTTCTGGCACCGGCTTGATCTGCGATTTTGCTAGCCTTTAAGCTAGAATTAAATGCAATTCTTAAAATTGCACGGGTATCCCTTTGGATATATAAATGAAATGGACCTTAGACGTCCCGGACTCTTTATCTTCCCGTAATTTTTTTGGGTCTTTGAAGAAATTTGATATATCTTTTCGGCTTCTTTCCAGTGCTATCGTTTGTTCGCGATGTATTAAAGGAATTCCCACATTTCTGGCAAATAGTTTATGACTACCGCAGGTACCCAGTTAAAGCTGATTGTCTCATTGTTAAGAAAATTAATCATGCACTGTAGGTACCTACTTATCCGATTTAAAAAACTGTTTCATCAATATTGGCTATGAAGCTTCAAATTTAAGGTCCTATCTCAACTACCAACTATGTGACTCAAGTCGATGAAAAAACGCTCGAGGTCATCTGAATATGTTTTTTCGAACACTACTATAGAAAAGTTTAAGAACTTAAAGAGTTATGTTAAGGTTAATTTTAATCACAAAATGTAAAACCAAAATATATTTAAAATTAATTTCATGGTAATATAAGCAGTCAATGTTAAATTCCTTTCAAATTAAATAATCAATTTTCGTTAAAATTTTCGTCAGTAAATTACCATAATTTTATTCATTGTATACTTGATTTGTTCAATACTATGAAGAGGCATAGCCTGTGGGTAGAATGTAATTTTCCAACCTGCCCGATTTTGAAATTCGAGTACAATGTTATTACTTTCTTTTTTTGTCAACTTGCTTTAACTTCTCTTCTATTATATTATGTGTGAAGTAATTGTTCCTTATCAAGAGTTCGCATCTGAGAAGAAACAACCCTATCTTATTCTCGTTAGCCGTCATGTGATTCCTCTTGAAACCTCGTTGTTCTCCTACTCTTTAATTTTCCACCCATCACCCAATATTTAATTACTCTCTAGTTCAATTGTAAATAATAGTGAAAGAATTTTTGAAATATCAGCATATTTATTTTCCTTATTATCGAGGAAATTGTATATACATAAAAATGCCTTTCAGGCATTATTTGGTAAATTAGTACGTTTTTATGTCAGCGGACGGCAAATAGACTTTTTTTAGTTCTACAATTTTTCTACGTTCACGAGATCTACGCGGACGAAGTCACAGGCTACTACTTGTTTAGCTGTATCAAAAGTTTTTCCACAACCACTTCAATGACTCTTATTACATATAAGACAAAAACGTGCTTCCGAAAAAAAGAAGGTGGCACACTTTGTTGTAATGTGCGTTTGTCTTCTTTACCAATCATAATAAAAAAAAACTGTGTATTTATATCGCTCAATATCATTTTATGCATCTTGAATCAATGACTTATGACATGAAAATTTAAAGCGTAATTGTTTTTAAAGGCATTAATTTTGCTGCGAGGTGTACAAATTAATAATGAATATAAAAAAGGATTGGTCCCAACACAGAACCTTGAGGAACGCCCAATGGATAGTAAATACTAGTAGAACTCAATAATCCACTTTTTTATCCTCTGCTTCCTAAAAGATAAGTAGTATTAGCAGAATATTTGTGTATAGAGCCTTTGAAACCACACTTATAGATTTTATCTAATAAGCTGTTCTGTACGACAGTATCAAACGCCTATGTAATGTCGATAAAAAGAGCCGCAGTAAATCCATCCACCATTGCAGTTGAAAGTTTTTCTCTATAGAGCTAACCATTCAATTATTAATAGCTTTTTCAAAACTTTTAAAAAATCAGAGACTAGGTCTGTAATTATTTAAACATGTTCAACAACCCTCCTGAGAATGAATGAATGAGAAGTAAAGAGTTTTTCAACAGGGACGCTACAAAAGTAGAGCGACAGGGACAGCAAACGATGCCATATTTCTTGCAGCTCTTTTGAAATTTCTCTTCAGTAAGGTTTGCCATTTCATGATGGAAAGAAATACGACCCAACAACGAGTCGAAATTATTAAAATTTACTACCGAAATTCGGAATCAGTGCCCTCAACGTTAAGAGCGCTACGTCCTAGCAGATCAACAATTGAGCGTCTAGTGGAAAAATTTGAATCCACAGGCACAGTACAAAATGTTCCCG
The DNA here is from genome assembly GCA_963555765.1 of Orthonevra nobilis. Taxonomy (NCBI): domain Eukaryota; kingdom Metazoa; phylum Arthropoda; class Insecta; order Diptera; family Syrphidae; genus Orthonevra; species Orthonevra nobilis. The sequence goes on from OY743225.1 coordinate 65,456,743, forward strand.
TGCCAGTGAGACAAAGAAGTGCCCGTAGTGTCGAGAATATTGCTGCCGCTGAGGCTTCAGTTGCAGAAAGCCCAAATGTGTCTCTCACACGTCGTTCTCAAGAGTTGGGCATCTCTGTGACGTCGTTGTGGCGAATTTTGCGAAAAGATCTTGGCCTTCATCCTTATAAGATGAAATTGACGCAAGAACTGAAGCCGCTTGACCAGCAGAGAGGTCGTATGTTCGTGAATTGGGCTGCACAACATCTTGAAAATGATTCGGATTTTCATCGAAAAATCATCTTCAGCGATGAGGCTCATTTCTGGCTGAATGGCTCCATCAATAAGCAAAATATGCGGCATTGGTCAGGCAGCAATCCACACGTACTCTATGAGTCATCATTGCATCCCAATAAAATTTCGGTTTGGTGTGGTTTATGGGCCGGCGTCATCATTGGGCCGTACTTCTTCCGTGATGATCAAGACCAGCACGTTACTGTGAATGGAGATCGCTACTGTTCAATGATAACCGAATATTTTTGGCCCCAATTTGATGATATGGACTTGGAGGACATGTGGTTCCAACAGAACGGCGCCACAAGCCACACAGCGAATGTCACAATCAATTTATTGGAAACCAAGTTTGGAGAACGTGTTATCTCACGAAATGGTCCAGTCGCTTGGCCGCCTCGGTCGTGCGATTTGACGCCGTTAGACTATTTCCTGTGGGGCTACGTCAAGTCTATGGTCTATACCAACAAGCCAGCGACGATTGATGAACTTCGTACGAATATCGAACGTGAAATTGCACCAGTATCGGCCGATTTATGCTTGAAAACCGTCGAAAATTGGGTTCAGAGTCTGGACTTCTGCAAGCGTGCCCGTGGTGGCCATGCAAAAGAAATCGAGTTCCATACATAATGGCATCAAACGTACTTTCACAGGAATAAGGAATTTCATTGATATCCAAAACCGTTTTTGTCTTATTAAAAAAAAACTTTTGTAGCGCTCTTATTGAAAACCCCGATAGAACAGGGACGCAGAATTCGCCTCTCAAAAGTCCAATTTGAGTGTTTTGCAGGGCATGATTTTGGTCCTGCGAGCTAGGAGTTTTGATCCTAGTTGTTTGGACAAACCAAAGTAACATCGAGTGCTTATCCGATTGTGTTCATTTGTGGAGTGCATAGCTGCCAATTGTAATGTTTTGCCTAAGAAAGTGATATTGACTTCAAGAGCAAGATCTTTAATCCAAAGGAAACTAGAGGCTCTTGGTCCAAACTGTGATATTGGATCAGTTTAACATGATTCCAAAATTCAGAAAGTAGCCGGGTATACACAATAACTTAATTAAATTCTCTTCATCATTTAGTTGTCGGTGTCAAAAGGTTTTAACTTCTCCGACACATGATTCATTTAGCACGGAAGGATAATTTGAATATCATCCTCTTTGCAAATCAAACAATACCTCTAGGCAGAGAATCTAGAACATTAAATATTCATCTATTCATTTCTCATCTAAGCCTTAAGAATGAATTCTTGTATCATCTAACACAAGTTTCCCAAGAGACCTACTCATCCATTAAATTAGAATAATTTATGTTACCACACTGGCACTTCTTTTCAATTCAAGTTTGGAATGTACTACAAAACGTTTCTCTGGCGCAAGGAAGGTGACTAAAAGATACTTTATCTGTAGATGTGAAGTGAAGGAACCTATCCAAACCAGACGCCATAAATAATAATCTCTAACGCGGTGCTACCGCATCCTTACCTGCCATTAGCAGTCGTCTCAACGATGCCCCCCCAAACTTATAAATATTTTATGAATTTTCAAAAATCTCCACATTCAACTATCGCAAGACTCGCTATGCTGGAATTGCGACACTAAATTTTAATATTCAATTATCGAGGGTCCTTTCAGAGAAAATTTCACAAGCATACCGCAGCGCGGTCCATGATTGGATTCATTGCCGCGCTTACCTCATTTCCATAAAAAAGGAACAAATCGTGAACAAAAGGATATGTACGTATTCGTAATGTACCGTATTGAGTTCAAACATAGAACATACACTTTCGAATGTTACCGAAAGTCGGACGTGCTGGAAGGGGGATATCCTTGTGCTGGCTGGTGGTGTTGGCGGCGCGCGGCGTCATCGCTTCGCCTTAGAAATTTCTTTTAATGTGGTACATGCATTTCGGGCTATTAGCACGGGGCAGTAGAAGAGCCCTTTGAAACGTCTGTTTTTGAAAGGATATTGCCTTTTTGGATTGTGCTGTTGTTGTTGGTGATTGGACACGGAGGGCGTTCAATTAACATATCAGCCCTTGCCACTTTTTTTTGTATTTTAAACTCGTGCTTTTTTTTTAATATTCTTGAGCAGTTTTTTTTTGTGAAATTCAATTCTCTGGTGAATTTTATTGCTTTGATATTTCCCCTTCAGAATGTCATAATTTAGGAGCATTCGGTAATAAACAGTGTTTTTTTTGGGTGTTTCCGGCATTTTTTGATGGCGCGATTAGTTTCCCTTGTTTTGTTGTGTTTTTAAGTCTGAAAAGTTTGAAAGTTCCTTATTTTTGGAAATTGTTAGGCGTATGGTTGTTTCATTTTTTAGTTGGCTATGAAAGGCGGAGAATTATTGTCCGCCTGTTGGAGATTTATTAATGTCGGGCGTTGGAAAGGGTATCTTTGCCGGAGATTAGCACGGTCTGAAATTTTGTATTTTTTTTTTCAATTTTGTGGAAACGAAAGGTAATTTTAAATATTTTCAAAGGCTGTAGCTTAAGAAGGTATAAGAAATCTTTTCTTGACAGTTTTTTTTTTTTTTTGCTCAATGAGGCTATACACGTCGACAGTTTTTGTTTTCCGATTTTTGCTTGTGTTCGGTGAAAAGGTGTTGGGAACCTTTGTGATTTGAGTTAATTTTCTTCAGAGTTCCATAAACTATTACATACCTACAAAGCAACTTCCATTCTTAGTCAGAATATCTACTAAAACTGTCACACATAATATCTAACAACCGTAATTAAAATGTCTTTAGCCTTTATAAATAATCAATGAGCTTTTCGGTCCGTCGTAAGAATTAAAAAAATAAAAAAAGTGTCTTATCCTCCATCCCAACTTCTTACAATGGGCAGTTCCAGTTTTGCATCCTTCTGCACTCAAACGCGACCAAAAAATCAATCCGACGAATCTTTTTTTGGACTCATAGCAAGAGTACTTAAGGATCTCCACATATCCGAGTTCACTGTACCCGATTGTTTTACCTTCATACTTTTTAAGAGGTACTCTTCTTCGCTCGCAAACCCGTTGTGTGCGCTTTTTCAGCCACAAAAAAAGGGCGAATCTTCTCTTACCTCCAAACACAGACCTATTGAAGTAACATCCCTTCTTTCTAGTCAGGTTATATGGACGATGATAAATCGTCAGTTTTTGAAATATCTTGAATCACGAAAGCCCCTTTATGATCGACAGTATGGGTTTCGTGAGAACAGGTCCTCTGGTGATAAGATTACTTGTCTTATCGAAGAGTTAACCAACCTTTACATAATGTCAACTTTATTTCATACGGTTACTTATATTTTTCCTTTTTTGTTGACCAACATTATAAGCAACTCGTTGCCTTTCAGTTTGTCAATTAGAAGATTTAAAGCTGTTTGGAAACTACTACAATCTTTTTGCTGACAAAAAATTTCGTTGATGCATTTTTCACAAACAGGAAACCGTACCTCACGAATGTTTCGGGGGAAAAATTTACCACCTATAAGTATTTTCCCAAACAAAAAGCTTCAAATTTAAATGAAAATTTGAAAAGCGCACTAAAAAGCGGTATAATAAAGAATTCATCAAATGAAAAATTTAAATCAGAAAATCGTTTTGAAAAGTCTAGAGAAATCTAATCACTGGCATCACGGATTGCTTCAAGTAAGGTGTTTTTGTCTACAAATTATCTGCAACCTTCCTAAACTTTTTGAGTTAGTCCGGTGAACAGCCAGGCAGTGGCAAAAGTTGCATGTTTTCTGAAAAAAGGGACGTTTTTTTTTTAAATCCAAGGCAAAGGTCTAAAAGCATTCCTCATATCTGGAAATGAACGTTAAGGCCAACGTTTGTACCTATTGCCGTTCAATGGATTGGAAATGTCAGTTTATCTTAAAAAGTGATAGCTCTCTACAACATGAGACTTGACGTACTGCTCTTCTTTTGTTAAACCGTAGAAATAAAAGTTGTAACCATCGGGGCCTTTTAGATTAAACTTTTTTCCATCCCAAAATACATCACATATTCCTGCACTGCTCCAAGTGACATATTTTCTTTAATATACAATTAGAAAATCCACGTTTATTGTCCTGGCTGTTACACCGCTTTTGGGCCTAATTATTTTCGCTGGTTGAATTAACATTGAGGCAAGCCGCTTAGGTGCACCTTTGTTATTTTTCTCCACAGTTTTTTTAGGATCTGCAAGATAGTTGCTTAATTGTAGGAAATAAGACGATATTTTATGACCTTATTTTAGGAAAATCCGAACTAAATAAAGTTTTCTAAAAAAGTTTATATCAATAAAATCGGCAGAAAATCTTGTGGCCCCATCCTGGTGATTCGCAGTATTTGTTATTTTGAAACAGATGTGTAGCTCTTGTGCGCTATGATTTTGCACACGGTAAGCAAAATGTTTTGATGGACAAATGATAATGATTGACAAGTGGTTTCGAAAGTCAATTGTATTTTGGTTCCGTCTGCTCCATGAGGACAGAGAATCATATATCGACATATTTGCATTCGTTCAATTCGCGGTATTTTATTCTTAATTTTTTTATAAAAGTGCACTATACAAGCTTGCATCTTTACTTTACTTACAGCTCCAAGTAGCCCTTAGGTTTATGAAATTTTCAACGATTCCGATTTTCCTGACCGATGCTTTCAAATGATCTTTTTTTCTAGTGGAGCTCACAATCAATCCTGAGAATTGTGGGAGAGGAGCCTCACTTCATCGAACTAAATTTGATTTCCTGGTGGAAAAGTGTAAATCAGGCTTACGTGATGTCGCTCGATATATATATCTTATTGCGCAACAGTCGCATTGAAACAAAATTGTATTCATACAATTTATTAAAAATTAACTTCAATAATAAAAATAAAATATTTTCAAAAGATAAATTTAATATTTTGCGTATCTTTTTATTATACTTCTATATACTTTTCACAAAAGATACTCCCAGTATAAAACACGGATCGATGGTGTTACTGCTTCAATAAACTGCTCAGAAAGAATTTTAGGTTGTTGCTGTCTATCACACTTTTTTAAACAATATACTTTATAGAATAACATTTTTAAATTATTATCAGCTGATTGTTTTTGACACGCACAGAATTTTTCTGCATTTATTTAGATTAAGATAGACTATATGTTTTTTCGACCTCCAAATTCCTGGCAGTAAACAATTGTAGATCCTTTAGCGGATCGTACAGCGTGGATAGAGACCGGATTCCCAGTATTTTCTGCTGACTATTAAAAATGGAATATTTGCTGTTAGAATTGTGAAAAGGAACCGCACAGTCTTTTGAGGGGTTCCGTATCCAATGGGTTGCAACGGAACGAAGTCTCCGTTGTCCGTCCATCCGTCACAGGGCTGTATCTTGTGAACCATAATAGGTAGACACTTGTAATTTTCACAGAATTTTTTTCTACCATGGCCTTAACAACAAATAACAAAAATGATATAATGTAAAGCAACTCAATTTAACGCCTTAACAAAAGCAATGATCTTTTTATAGGGATCAGGTGTAATGTTGTCATGCGACGCGTCTGGTAATGATTTTCTGAACCCTATTCGACGCAAAGTCATAGTAATGCTATGTGAAATCTTAAATTAAGGAATAATTGTGTTGCATACTGTATCGTGATGCGGAACCCTTCATTTTGTGAGTAAAACTCGCACTCATCTGCATAAGGGTGGAGGCAGCTTTCGAAAATACGAACTTTTTGTACTAGATTCATTCACTCAGTAGGCAGTCATAGATGGGATAAGAAAAGCTGTTTTTGGTGGTCTTGTTTACCAGGCTTTGTACTTTATTATGTTTTTATTCAACGCTGGCTATTTTTCTGCCTTTGGGTAAGCAATAGAGCCATAGCCTGTTGCGAAGATTTTCTTACTGACAATGTTTCTAAAATTCTTCATCCGTGAAAAACTTTGAATCTGGTACGGCATCCAAAATATTGGCTTCTTGGGAAAGTTTCAGTGGGTTTCCGCTAATCTTTGGTATCTTGAATCTCTTTTATTCGTAAAGGGAACAATGTAATTTATATCAGCATTCATACGAGGTCCGCATTTTTGTCCCAAGAGCAAGCTTCATCAATGCAACTTCTATAATGCTACTGATGGAAGGGAGATATTTTCCGCTTCCAGGTTTGCTTACATCATTGGCGTTTTTTATTACCTTATCTAAGAACGTTTTATGCAATTAAGATTCATTTTTAACAAGAAATTAAATCCTCTTTTATGTAGATTCTTTATTCTTTTTCATTTCCCAAGCAGACTTGAAAGTGAACTTCCAGAATGTTGCAGCGCATTAGTTTTCCCAGCAAACGTCTTGCAATGGTAAAAGTAAATCTTAATCATCAAAGGAGCACATTTCCACTCAATAAAAATTAAATTTTATTTCAATGACTGACCAAATACTTTCACATTTGCCATCATCATAATTGGTACACAATGGAACGACCATAACCAAAGGACTCATCACCAGAATTCATAAGAGTTGGCGTCCCCTTTCCAATTGCGGCAACTCGAGTAAACATAACAAAAGTGAAAATCTTTTCAAAATGAAGATGACCGGAAATCAAATTTGTGTCCTGTCGTGTGCTTTGTCCTTTCATGAACACACACAAAATGTACACACACCCGACACCACGTACGCACAATGTCAATTCAAATATGATGTCCTACATGTTGAGCTTAAGATCAAACACTGTTGACTTTTTTTTTTGCCTTTCTTTCAAATGCTGGCCAAATGGAACTCCTTCCGCTCTCCTTAAACCACTGACATGTTGATTGTCGGATGACACAATTCTCTGTCAAAGGACAACCCACCACACATGCGAGCCTAAATCAATTTAACGAAATTAAGTCCTGGGGTGTTTGAAAAATTTAGAGAAAATATTACAAGGGAAACTTCGTGTCCTTTTTGAAATTGATTAATAAAAAAAAAATTTAACAACACAAAGTGTACAGTACAGACAGTAATAATGCGGGTTTTGTAACAAATTGTTTGTGGTCCTTTGAGCTCGATGTAACGACATGTGAGGGTGGTTTCCTTTTTACACTTTTTTTTTAACTTTTTTGATGGGGTGCAAAGTTTTATTAGAAAAAGATTTTTCGCCAGTTTAAATGGGCGAGTGGGTTTTCATATTTTTTTTTTGCTTTCGGATGGTGTGAAAAACCACAGGAGTGAGCGATTGCTTGCTCCTTTTCCATTGGGAATGGACAACTGTTGTGGACATCTTAACATGTTTAAATTTAAATTGGCTGATGCGTTGTGCTTGGTCTGCAAATTTGATTTGCGAAAAAATAAAAGAGAATTCTGAAAGTTTTGAGACGTAAGATGTGCAAAAAGGGGATTCAAATTTCAGCAGCAGATGGTTAAACAAATTTTCAAATTAAATTTTCTCATAAAACCGCAAATATGAGGTTGTTGATGGGTCGTACGGAATTATCTTCCTATTTTATGATTCTTTATTCTTCCACTATATTCACAATTTAGAATAAAATTTAAAATATAACAAAAGTTGTATACATAGATTTCAAATAATTAATTTACGACACATTTTTTGAAAAAAATATTCAATTGACAACTAAATCAATCTTAAGATTAAATTAATATATGACGATAAATTAAATGAATGACGAGCAATACCTGGTGGATGAGATAATGGTGTGATAATCCTTTATATGATTTATATAATTTATATGATATAGCCTAAGTTCGTTCTGAAGGTCCACTGTAATTATTGGTGAAAGAATTTTTGAAATCGAAAAGGCAGTTTCGAAGGTTACCTCATACATATGAATTTACAAACATTTCCTCTTTATAATATTAGTATATATATTAAATTCTTCTGTACGTTTGTAAGCCAATGAACTAATCCTGAACATTGTAAGGACGATGACACCACTACCAGATCGCCAAAGCGACCTAGATGAGAAAACAGTCACCTTCAAAAACAATTTTTCCAACCAGAGCTTCTTGGAGGAATGGAAACACGACAAGAGACCCCCTGTGTAATCACAATTTAAAGGGACGGTTGTTACATATCGGCTGAATCGGGGGTAGGGATCTACTGTCCGATATATCAAATCATCTTGAACCATTCGTCATGGTGTTTCAAGCAGAAATTTTCGCAACTGGAGTCGAAAAGCTCACCAAAATCAACATACGGGAGAAGCAAGTACTTATCTGCTCCGATAGTACTGCAGCTATCAAAACTATTACAAACCCTCTATCAATATCGATACTGGTACGAAAGTGCAAACACAAACTTAATAAAAAAAAGAACAGTGAACGACTTCAGTTTTACATGGCTGCCGAGACACGAAAGTGTAAACGAAAAAGCTGACGAACTGGTTATGAAAGGAGCAGGATATTGCCACATAAACCCTGTAAATGAAATAGGCGTCCCTCTGACAGCTATTAAAAGAGCTATAAACGAATGGGCAACCCGGGATATCAAAAATCACTGGGTCAACCTTACAACGTGCAGAACAGCAAAATCGATAATATGAAAACCGACTTACATGGTAGCGAAACGAGCTCTGAACTCCAGCAAACAGAATCTAAGGCTGGTAAAAGGGTACATTAACCTTAGCAGTGAGGAGAAATGCGCACCTCATTGGGATCGGTGAGATCATGAAGTTTGCAAAATGAACATAAAAGATTTCCCGACCATACAAATCAAAGCAATCCACAGTAATCCCACTGACATTACTCAACCTTTTTCCACATCAACTTTCCACAAGATCTTCTCCACACAGGAAATAGGGAAACACAACGGGCCCAACCAGAGGCCGAAGTGAAGAGCTAATAAAGCTCACTCTAACTAACCAATCAACCAATCAACTCCTCCTAAGCGGCTGCGTCGATTTAGATGCAATTTTGGGTGTTTTGTTTTTTGCCGGCCCTTGGATGGCATAGACTCACTCACTTTTTTTTCAATGAATAATTGACCAATTAACCTTCTTAAATGTCAATAATCAATCTTCTGAGAATAATTCATAATCATGCTCATAATTGGCCCTGATCTTTTTGAAGTTCTAAGTGCTAAATTTGAACAAAGTATTCAATTTGTTTTGAAATGAACTGGGATTTCGAATAGGCGAAAAGTCGTTAAGCACTAGCTGCAGAGCTGGCCAAAGCATAGCTTCGGACTCAATTTTAAGGGATTTAGTGTAATATTATTCGGGCAGGACAACGTTTATTTGTATAATACAAAAAATAAAGAGGACGAGATAAAGTAAATGACCATCTTTGTAAGCTATAAGATCACAATCGACGAGTCAATAATCTTCAGAAAATTTGTGTGCACTTTTGGACCACTTTGGTGGATCATAAGTTCACTATTGGTTTGTGGAACCTATCGAGGGGGATTATCTTGGGAAAGCCCAATGAATTTTATGTCGAGACTCATAACCTTTTTATTGATAGTAGCTCCAGGTGTGCAAATATCTTCAACAAAGCTGTCCAGATGAAGGGATAGCTTTTCCAAGAGCAATATAAAATTTTCAGAATTTTGAATTGGAAAGTCTCTTATCATATCAGCGTTAGAAGACTTAAAACCAGTTACGCAGATGACTCGCTAGACCCTTTTCTTTTCCTTGCCTGGATAGATGTGTTTCGTGATCTTTCCACGACGATTGGTTATAAATCCCATCAGGACGCTCATGAAGGATGGAGTTCGATCAGTTTTGGAAAAGGTCGTTTTGTAAATTCACTGACAAATAAATCGTGTAAAAATGTCTTTCGACGTCTGAAAGTGCAAAATGAAATAAGCTTTTCAAAGGACAAACTATATTTAACCATGATGTCGCCTGCGAACTCCGTTTGTTTTTTTTTTTAGTTTTATAATCACCTCCTCATTTAGTCTGGCAAATACCTTAGATAATACTAAGACAATTAAACGTAAATCCTTTTATTGGTTTTATTGCCAATTACAAGAACACAAAAAGGCGCTCCTTGATATAATCCAATTTCCAAAATTACGACCAAAATCTGGACACCTTATCAGTATCCCAGCAGGATTACACGTAAAACGTTCGCCCTCCCAAACAAGGTGCAGCGATCCCATTCCTTAATCCACTTGTTAATTTATATCTTCCGGGGGATTAAAACCACTCGCCGAGCTCGTCCTCCGTAAAAACTTGGAATATTTTTGGAAGTTTCATCCTTTCTCTATGTTGGCTGGGTGAGTGCGTGCGTTCAATTGGAATGCAAGGCGGTCCAAGAGTCGAGACCAGGGAAAATGAAACAACAAAAAAAAATAAAAAAATTAATTACAAATTCTCGTCGTTAACAAGATTTAAAATTACCAATCCAAGTAAAAGGACGCGAGATACTTAATTAATGCATCGCAAGGATGGGTTGTTGGCTGTTTGGGTGAATCTGCTCTATAGGAACGCGGACGACCCTGGTTACGATAAGAATATGCAAAATGGCGATATCTGGTAGTTTTAATTTTACATAAATTGTTTAAGTGTGTAAATGAGAATTATTTTGGCAATTAGTTAAGGAAAGGGATATTTATTGCAGGAGCTGGTTTCGCTCGACAGAGATGGGACGGTTTAGCCGAAGGATACTTTAGTATTTGCATATTCTTTCAGTTGTTGTTGTTTATGGAATCGTTCAAGTCGTAATACTAAAACGTAAGCTTGTTTAAAACTTATAGCTTTGGTTGTTCATACAGAACTGTGCATTGGCTGAATTGAACGACTGATTCAATTATTTTGATAGATAGACTGAAATAACAAATTCTTCTTTACATTGCTACATTACTCCAATTACGTACACTGAGTTGGTTTATAGGTTTCAGTTACTCAATAGTTAACGCGGTTAAAATTAATGAAGAAGCATGTGGCTTCTGTTCAAGTCCCTGCTCTTCGCTTCTCCTGAGGACTACAAGTGTTATGATAAAGCACCTTTGGTAGTTCTATCGTAAAAAAATTATTAAGCCAAAACCTAGTTCTTTAATAACTCTCGCTCCAAGAATTTCTACGTATTTTTTTTTAAAGTTGGTTAGGGTAACTTTTTATCTATGAACTCCAATTTAACTCCGGTGTCCTTCCGATTAATATTCAAGGAGTCTTCCTGACGGAGTATTGAAGTATATTCAATCGTGTTCATCCAATTTGTCGTCTGAGTCTATGTGCACGGAATCTGCTGCCAAGAAACGCACTGTTGTGTTGCGCGGATCGTTCAGCTCGACGCTGAAATTTCTCATCCACACCCAATTAACGAAACCACTGACTTACTTATCACTCCATTTATCTGAGCCTAAATTGTATCCGATTTGTTAGATTAAGCTGGTCTAAGAGGCTCCTTTCTTGACTGGCTTGAACCGCGTCTCATGGATAGAAAGCTAAGGGTAAAAATAAGCACCAAATTTAGCGAAAGTTTTGGTGCTCATATTGTTCCCCAAGGATCCATTCTAGGGCCTATGTTAATTCTATTTGTGGTCTGTCTTTGAAGGGAAAACAAACTGGCTTTGCAGATGATATAGCATGTGCATATTCCAATTCGTCTACTGAAGACTTGACTGCCGATATAAACTATGATCTTGGACATTCACCATTGTTATGCATTCAGCATTAATGCAAGTCTTAGAATGGTGGTATTGTGAATCTGTGAATCTTATTAAAACTGTTCTGATCCCCTTAACAATGAGGAGACAACTGACTCTGCCTCAATATTTCACTGAGGGAACCTCTCTGGAGTTAAGTCAGGTGTCTCGGTGTTATCCTGCATAAGAAACTGAGCTGTTCTTTACCTATCAAGTCCATCACAGCGAGTGACCAAAGAAATGTGATGCTGGGTCTGTTAGCGGTTCTACGGTAGGGCTTGGGGTCTCAAACCTAAGATGTTATGCTGGTTGTACATCATGATAGTCAGACCTATTATAACATAAGCAGCCATAATTTTGACTTAAGAACAAACAACTTCTAAAATGCTAGAAAAAGTTCAACGTATAGCTTGTTTGGGCATTACTGCTATGAGTTATGAGCAGCTGCCCTACGGCAGCACTGGAAACTGTCACAGGGCTGTCTCGTCTTGGCATTTTCATTAGAAAAAAAGCCGCCAGAGTTGACCAAAAAATACAGCGCAAGGAAATACAAACCAGGTGACCACACGGGTCACTTGAGGATACTCAATTTCACCACAATTAAGGACAAGTTTTGCTCGATCCCAGATAGTTTGACTATGACATATTGCTTTGAGCGACATTCCTAACAGTGACCTTTGGTCGAGCAACACACCTATGGGTAAGCCTCCAAGTGTTTTGCAGTCCAAACTACGAGCCATCGAATCCTGCACCACAGTAAACCTGACTTAAGGGGCCAGAAATCTCTGTCATCAGCTGCCACGATGCCGTACAATCCCTAGAACAACGTAACAAAGTTAGGTAAGGATGGGTTTCAGGTCATCATGGTCCGGAACCTTTCTGTGGCGTAAACTGGACAACTGGATAAATCAGGGCTTAAGTAATCAAAATAATATAATAAACTATAAACAAGGAGAGCAAAAGAAATCCAAAGAGATTCCTCTCAGGTCAATGCGGCTTGAGATCACGTAAGGACTAATTAATAAACAAAAAATTATCTTGGAACTTCAAGACACTGCTTTTCGACATAAAAGCCCATAAAAAGCGACTATGTCGTGGGTGTGCATGAGTTAAGAGTCCTTTAGATCATGTCAAAATACGTATACATTTTATGTTCACTTGTCTTGCTCGCAAAATGCTTAAAGATTGAAAGGCCCAACACTTCAAGTACCTTGGCCTTTTCTTTTACTACAAAATTAATTGGAATATGCCCACTGCGCTCCTTAAGGAGGTATTCTAGTCTAGAAACTTCAAAAAATCGATTTTTTGTTTTATATTCTTAAACAACAAGAGGATTTTTCAAAATTCTAATTATTTTCGGAGATATCGGTTTTTTGCCGATCCGGCATTTGCCTGAAATTTTTAGAGAGTTTTCTTTGTAGACTTGTCTTGGAACTTGGAAGTATTAACATCCCCAAATTTCTATTACTTTTTTTTTAAATTCGAAATAGTCAAAAAAAGTGGTACAAAAATTGTTTTTTTTTCAGACAGTCGCCATTTTGTGAAAAAAATCTTTCCAATTTTTCCGTTATTCCAGACATTGCGACATTATTCTAGATAAATAATATTCTTTTTTTGGTTTCAGATTGCTAGGAGGGTTGAAATCGTGGGTATGGTTAAGCGCCAATTTTTTGAGACCCCCACTTCATCAACTGCTAATTTTTGAAATTTTCAACTTTTTTTAATTTTTTTTTCGGTATTCTTGTTATGTTGTTAAAAAACTTATAAAAAATGGATACTAAAAATAGTAATTGTGTTTTTTTTATGACACTTCAAATATTACATGAAATTCATGCCTCAAGACTAGAATACACCCCTAAGTTTATCAACATACATCTTTGACGGTAATCTGGTATGACACTGTCTTCCGATTTAACTTTCTAATAGCATAATTATTGAATTTTCTTTGTACAGACTCAACTCGGTTCATGTTAACTTCTTACATCGGACACCAAATACAACTTTCATATTGAAGTGTGAATCTTATCTCTGGAGTCTACAATGACTTTTATGTATGATATATGAATCAAGAAAACCCTTTGGAATTGCTTTTCAAGAACCCTAGCAAACTATTGGCTTTTGCAATAATATTGTCATAATGCATATTAAAATAAAGCACCAGGTACACCTGAAAAGCAAGCTGAATCCGATTAGAAAAATATAAAGCAATAGATTTATGAAGATTCAAGAAAACCCAAGCGGCTTAAGCTCATCGATACGCACTTCATCTTACACTCTGTCGAGGGCTTTGACGAAATCTATGTAAATACAGTTCACTTGATTACCTCTCTGAACTCAGTTCAAACAAAAGTTAAGAAAGAGTGCAAGGATAGTGACAGTGGAACAACAATTTACAAAGCCATGCTATGTTTCAGAGATACCATTCTTTACTGACAGATTTTTCTGATTTTAGATAATCGCCTCGGGGATTTTTGGAACCAATCTCAATTTGGATATCGGCCTATTTTCAATAAGTTGCTTATCAGAGAGCTTTTCCAACCAGCTGGAAATTCACCACTTTGCCAGCGATAATTTGAAAATGTTAACTGAAGGCCTAACTAGACAAAGCTCAAACATTTTAAAAAATATAGGAGCAACATTATCCGCTGCCAGTTAACCTATTGGTCTAAGAAGGAAGAGTTGTTCTATAGCTTCGTCCACAGAAATAATTAAGCCTCTCATATTTGGACTAGAATCAGGCATCAACAAGACGAGGCGCTTTGACAAAAGTTAGACTGGAAGAATTATACGAACCTATCGCAAGTCAGCCCAACACCATGAGATTGTTTTTTTTTTTTCTATTTATGTAAGACAAAACTTTTGACGTTGTTTTTTATATTTGCCTCGATGGGCGACATATATTGATGGTAGCTCACCATTCAGTGGTTGGCAAGATTGTTACCATCGAGCGCCAGGTGAAGCCTGCTTGTTTCAGCTCTTTCATGCCATTGGAGTGGTTGAATCCTAGGTGACACTCTTACTATCCTTTTTTCATATGTTCACAAAGAGGCAAAAAATGAATAGAAGCATTTATGAGATCCATGTTTCTGTAATGTTTATTGAGATCTTTATTTGATTGACGAAATTCTGCATTCTCACTGGAAGACTTAGGAGCTATAAATTTGCACCACTCTCACGCTTCAGGCATAATTTTGCAATGTTATTGAATTTTTTTACAGTTTTTCTGTTTCCTGATGGAATAATCTTTACGCTCAGATAAGCGACAAAATTTCATAAAAAAACTAATCAAAAAAGATTGCCTTCCTCAGTTTATTGACTTTTATTTGCTTCTGTCCAACAATCTAGCCTTACGTATTTTGCAACTGGTAACTCGAACTAATTTGGCAGCTATCTGCTTCTAGACTTTCTGTTTTTATGATTTGTTATTATCAGATAATATAATGTATCAAGATAATTAGCTCCTGATTTTGTTGTGGGGCCAATTTTAATTTAGATTTCAATTGAACTTCGATTACCAGCCAAATTAAAACCGATAATGAATTTGAATCCGATTAAATAGCTGATTATGCCACCGATCGCTAACGAGTGATAATGTATTGAATTAAATTCAAGTGTAGATTAGAACTTTTATTTATGTTCCTGTTTATTTTCTTACCAATCCGATCATCTTTTCTGTTCAATATTTACAAGCCATCGTTTTTATCGATGAAGACTTGAATTATATCAGTTAAAAAGAAAGGAACCCAAGGCATATAGATTTGAATTATGTTCTTGTTTTAGCGCAAAACCATTGCTTATTTTTTATAAAAAATTTAATTAGTCAAAAATAATTTTGTTCTATGTATCTTGTGAATCTTGGCCTGATACTAAGCTCTCCTAGAAAATGAACTTTGTAGAAAGGTGCGAAAAGCATTTCGTGCAGTTTATGAGGTGGGTTAAAACTCAACATGACATCCTTGCTTTGAGCGGCTGCATGGTGACTAACCATTAAAATTGGGGCCACCCAGAAAAAAATCGAAAAGGTAAGAAGTATATCTGCTCTTCTCATAACTAGCGATCTCCTTTCAACCTGCTAAGATGTGCAGGTTGACTCAATGCAATCTCACCATGATCCAGAGCTGACTTTAGTCACTACACAATTCCCCCAGAGGATAACCCTTCCCCAACAGTATAGACTACATAATGTTAAAAATAAGTTTCACCTCCGATTACGAAACCCATATCCCGTACCGTAGAAATAAATTCGTTCTCTCCAGCTACCCCCTTCCTCACCCCTCAGAAGGAATCCATCTCAAAATCATCCCTCTTCTTATCATCCGTCCTCAATACTGGCAGTTGGGTTATCAATGCATCCCATTTGGTATCATAATGGGCCAAAACACCTACCCTATGGAAGCCACTAAAACATACCTATCTACCTATGAAAGTGAATTCCAAAATTCATCCGTTCAGTGACAGGAAGAAATCCCCTTAGAAATTGTGCTCAGTGGAATGTCCAAAATTTGGCGAAATTCGAGATCATTCAATTGGTACTGCGGGACGGCTGCCATAAGCAGAGAACTGACAACCTTCGATGAGCCAATGGTTGGAGATTAAACTTCTCTTGTAAATAAAGGTATAAACCTAACCTTAGTTTATAATACAAACTTAAACCGCGAGAGCAATATTCAAACACCAATCTGACAATGTATTTATAGGAAGAGAAGGTGCATTCAAAATTAGAGCTCAATTATTAAACTAGCAACATTTTTGAGAAAAAAATAAGTTAGATGAGGAAGCAAATTACGAAATGATTTTTGTTTTGTTTTTAATTTCTTGTTTATTTCCACTATTTATATTAACATTTGTTTGCAAAAAAAATAAACGCTTAAAAACTAATTTTACATTATTGTTAATGGCCGAACTGATGTTGGCTCTCATTACTGAACTTATTATTTAATTTGCAATAGCATAAACCGGTTCGTATAACAATATATATTTGACTTATGAATGAGCAGAGAAAAAAATGTGGAGGCAAAAAAAAAACTCCTCTAAATTAATATTTTTAAATAGAAAACGTACAACCAAAATTACAAAAAAATTACCTATCCTTACTTGTACTAAGTGTACAAGTGTACTTCTAGCCACCAGTATTTTTCAGGGTTTGACCTCTCGTCATTATTTATATCTCTATCAGGTACGCTCATGCAGTATCTCCAGCTTAAGGCTCCATCCCCTGAATGGGTAGGCACATAGGATTCTTTCGTCTGTTGCCCTTCTAGCAGCCTGAATGAGAACGTTACAAGAGTCTAATAATAAGCCATATGCATCCAGGTATAAAAATGCCTCAGGAGGTATCCGTCCACTTTCCAATGAATTCCTAAAATATCCAGGGTTAGGATAAAACAAGCCCGATATGAATTTATTCTCAGTAACATTCGATGACCGCGCGAAATGATTCCTCACAAAATCCAGGATAAAATTGACAAATCTGGACACACCGTAATGCCGAAATTACGTTATTACGAAATGATCAACGCTCTCGTCTGTATCTTGCGAGCAAAACACAGAAGGAAAGTTTCCCATGAAAACGGGTCACGCGACTAGCCTTAGAGTATACACGTCATATAGAATTAAACTGGCTTAAAGGGAAAACCTTTAAATCAAATCGCAGTATGAATGAGCAAACCCTAGGCGTGGACGACCGAAATCAGGGTGACGCAACGGCGACATCTCGATTGCAAAGTCCCCGGTCACGCAGGCATGGGATTGAAAATCAAGCCCTTACACGAATTGGCTTCACACAAAAAAAAAAAACATTATGGGAATGGTAATTTTGACAGATAGAGGAACAATGAAATCTGAAACGGAACTTTAGTAGCGACAGCAATGCTCTTTGAAAATTATTAGAATAGAAAAAAAATTAATTAAATCCTGAAGACACTAGAATTTTGTCGCGAATAGTTCATGAGTACCAGCACCAGGAACAATTCATGTAACTTGTTGCGTCCGCCCGAAGAGATCTTTCCTTTATCACTGCAATTTTGAAATGAAAATTTGCGTCAGAAGCGGTATGGTTTGGTAATGAAACATCCATTTTTCGAAAGACCTCTTCTGTACAAGCTACTTTACTTCAGGAACACCAAAATGTTATGCAAGTAAAAGACGCTGCGACCGTTGGAACAACTTTAGCAAGTTGCGTAGGAGATTGAAACTTTTGTGGGCTCGAGATGAATGGCAAGCAAAAGAAGTATTACAGCAAAAATTGAAGTACACACTGATGGCTCTAAGGCCATAGAAGGAATAGACTATGGAATCTTCTTCACAAACCAAGACCCTAGAGTCTCTTTAAGAATACTTAGATGCTTGTAGCGTTTTTCAGGCAAAAGTTCTAGGAGTACTAAAGGCTGTAGAACTACTAGAAATGAAATCAGTATCCGGCCGGGATATCGCTATCTACATCGACAGTCAATCTGTGCTTAAAGTACTAGAATTGTGTGAAACGAAATCGGAGATAGTCAAAAACTGCCGCACAATGCTAAAGGCACGCAGAATCAGGTGAAATTATGTTGGGTTCATGGACACTCCGAAATCGAAGATAATGAAATAGCGGACGAATTAGCCAGGTATGGTGGTAAACTACCTCCGGCCAATAGTGTTCCCCTTAAACCTCCTGCGTGTGCCGTAAAGGCAACACTGCTAGATATGGCAATGAAAATAGCCAAACAAAGATGGTCGAACTTAAGGAAAACAGGGTATTAAATGGATAGCGGTGGGCGTACTATCGGGGCACTGTCTCTAAGGGAAACATGCAAGGATACTGGATCCCTCGGCCACGGACGAAAGCAGATGCTGCGATGATTTGAGTGTCAAAGAGGATATAACTTATTTAAAAGCTAGCAGGCGTAGATAACGATAACTACAAAGAAATTTTGAAATTTTGTAAGGAAATAAACTGTAGGCTGTTGCTCGGCATCAGGGAGCGCAATGGACCCAGTATGGTGCCTAGTGTCTTATGAAGCACTTCATAATCCTGCACAACGTAACCTACAGATTAGCTCCCTTGTCGTACTGAAGGATAATTTTTTTTAGGCAGAAAGTGCTCCTTGCCAAAGATCCCGAAAAACAATGGAATGGTTTTCAATTCAAAACATGCAAGTAGTCTTCGAGTGGCCAGCTCGAACCCCAGACCTGAACCCGATTAAATACCTTTCGACACATCTAAACAAGAGAATAAGGAACAATAATGCAGCATTTTAAGAGAGCCTGAATACAAAGATAATAGGAAAAAATCAACTCGGAAGAATGTTTAAATTTAGTTGCTAGCATACCTCGTAGGGTTCTTGCAGCAATTAACGCAAAACTGCCTTTTATAAATTTGCGTAGGTTGCTTTTCATATACATATGGCCAAGACTGCATACTTTGCCACATTTCACAACGAATCGTCTATTAGTCAAGATGTCATAAAGAACACAGAAGCTTATAGGTCAATGGTTTGGCTTAAGTTGACTTTACCTGGAACGCCACTTTATTTTCTCTAAAAACATTTCCCGCATGTTTTACATGTATTCATAGACAAAGAAAATGTTTAAAGACGCACTTTAAGCACTCATATGTTATGCCCTACAAGGTTTCTTCTGAGAAAGCGTTAACTGTTCAAGACGCACATTTCCATTAAGTGCCATGGACACATTTGAGTTGATCCCTCCCCAAAACGACATAATACAACATCAAACGAAAATAACGCTCGTCGCCGCTCGTACATCCACAAAGTATCTTCAAAATAGCCAATTTCCTTTAAATTCTATCGCCCCAAAGCAAATCCCTTTGCACACATCCTAGGAGCCACAAAAGGCTCTTACAATTTATGAAGCAATCTAAGATACATCCAATGAGCCATAACAAGCAACCAAGTAATTACGTAACCCCAACATCGCCGCCATATGTGACGCTAAGTTATGTTTCAAAACTACCCGCCACCGCTCTCGTTATATAGTTCAAACCCCCACCACCACCTTCACTATTATTGTACGCGTGTGAGTGTGTGTGTGTCTGCTTAGTCCTTGCTGTATGCAAAATAGGACCTTTGTTCGCATCGCATATCGCATCTTAATTTCACCCAAGGTAACAGCTTCCAATTATGACAACCATTCTCGTTCTCGGGCACCATCATGGACCGACCGGGTCTCGCGTGTTCGTTTTAAAACGGATTACACTATGAATTATTATAACGGTTATTATATTTGAAAATTCCAATTCTGAGTGAGTGAAGCCATCGACCCCTTGACTAGTATTTTCGAACCATTGAATTGAAAACCAGAAGATTCGATGGAAAAACCCTTCGGCAGGGGATGCCAGCGGTACAATTTAAAGAAACCCCCCCGTCTAGTGTGCTGGATGGCTGGATGTCTGAATTTAATGCCCTTTACTGTACGGTAATTAATTTCTGTGTAACGAATGAGCCAGGTTTTTCGTCGAATATAATTGTCATTGGCACAATGGACGACGACACCGAGAAGAGCCATAAACATAAAAGTTAATGACTGAAGGTAGCCATAGGCCATTTGTTCGAACTGTGGTTTGACGCGGGGATATAAAAGGTTTAAGTTTCCCTAGGATTCAAGGCCGAAATGAGTTTGGGAAGTGTGATGTGTTTGTTGCAGTTCTGCGGTTTGTTGCAGAACTTATTTTTATTGCTATTTGTTGGCTTGACGTGACGTCTTCGTCGTTTTGACCAACGATCCGAAACGATGGCACGTTACCACAATTATTCGTACAGAGCTACTTTCGGACCAGATTTTATTTTTCTTTAATTTTCTTTTTTCCTTTCTAACTGGACATTGTTTTGATTAGTACTCCGCTTAGGTTTTATAGGTTTCTCTGTTGGTAATCACCTGTTTGAGGGCTGTTGATTGGTTCAACGTGAATTTGCACTTTTCTCCAGGAACAAGAACAATTAGCTTTGAGGTTTGCTTCGCAGGCCATTAAATTTTATTAGGAGCTGATGAAAGTTCATTCATAGATTCGAAAGTTACTAGACGATTGCTCATAAATTATCCTCTTTTTGAACTGGAGAAGCGGTCGAAGGTTATACCTAGATAATCTTAGGCAAATTCGTTTCAGAGATGTAATTTTTTCAAGAAGCTTCTCTTTCACATCCTCAATGCCATCAAAGTCAGGAACGCTCAAAGGAGACTCTATCAAAGATTATGTCAACCGATTAACAGGGACAACGTATCTAATTAGAACATTGTGACAACAGAGAAAGAGAACCGAAACCTCGACAGAAAAACCCAAGTAAAACCCTTCTGGAATAAATGTCATGTGAATTGTCAAAAAAAAAAAATCAAAATACTGCGTCAACTATGTAGCTATTGTAACCCACAAATTAACGCCGCAGTTGGTAAGACAATTCCACATCAATTAACTGAAATTGAATTAAGAATCTGACAGTTTCGGTGAGTTCACGGAAGACTCTCGAGAGTCCAAATAAACTTTGTTCGTATTTGGAGAGTAGCTCTTAGCGAGTATCGTATTAGACCAGGAAATTAATTGATTTAATGTTTTGTTTAAAAAATTTGCAATAGAAATTTCATGCACTGAAAATAAAATTTCCAGCCTGAAGACAAAGATATGAATTTTCCAAATTGTTCTTCAAACTCCTTGCACTATTCTTCGGACTCAACTAAAATGTTAGTAAAATCATACGATCTGGTGCTGGTTGATTTTTGAATTGGTTAAGGCTTTAATGCAAAAGTAGTCATAACAAAAGCACCATCAGCCACAAAACAGGAGTTCAATGTTGACACCAACGGATTGAATTATTTATGTACTCCGCCTCACTTCTTTTCAGCCGTAAGAACTTCGTGAATTGTTGAGGTTTCTTCTTTGTTGAAAAATTCTTACCACAAAAGCTGCTGCAACTTTTTGCTTGTTAGATGTCATAATGTCACTCTTAAAACTACCAACGGATCACTATCACAAAAATGAACTAAGTGGACACGGGTCTGAGTGCTCACAACATGCTCTCATAAGACACTCGAGAGTAAAATCACACAGAACCGCGAATGGACAGCCTCCTGATAGCTGCTCTCGAGAGTTAATTAGCGACGGTGCTCTCAAATGGACTCACTTACAGCTGAGAGAAAAGTTGGGATTGGGATGAAAAACACAAAAAATAATCAAAGCGAAGAGCGTTTGATCAAAAATGATAATAAGAAAACATCAGAATTACTAGTCTATAGTTTAAGGAACAGACGCGAAAGGATATCAGTTCAAGAACGGTACGAAGATATTTGCAGGCGACCGAGGAAAAAAACAGTTTTTTCACTAAAATGATGACTTCGAAATAAAATTTTGCAAAAGCTAACTGAAATTGGACGGATTGTGATTGAAAGAGGGTCATTTTCACTCAGTCCGATGGAATTCGGTACGTCCGTGGAAGATTCGGAGAAGAGCTAAGAAGTGACTTCATTGTCACTAAAATAAGTTTCCCGCTCTAGGGCTACACACGCTACTATGAACCTGGTGACTTAACCTTTATCAACGGATCGATGAATGGAGACAGCTACATTGATATTATCAAAGAGTCTGTAATTCCCTCAAAAGATCGGTTATTCCCAATAATAGTCTACCCTACTTGTTAGGATGACCCTGCGCCATGTTATCAGATTCGGAAGGTTAGTTTTATGAATTTGATAACTTTGAACATTTGATCTATCAAAATCCAAAGTTGATATACTTCTTCTTTTAAATCAAAGGCTAAAAATTTCATAATCGAAGTCGGTCTCAGAACGCATGATTGGCCAGGAAACAGCGCTGCCCTTAACTCAATTTAGAATTACACAGTGGAATCCGAGAAGTAAGGCAGAGTTTAAATTTGCAATAGATTATTGCTGAAAGTTGGCAATATCAATGCCTCGCAGAATTGAGGCTGTAATTTAGGCTAAAGGGGGTCATACTTAATATTGAATTGTTTTAAAAACTTTATTGTTTATTTATATTTTTGTTTTCCTACAAATACTTATTTTTCTTTTTGTTTTATTAAAGCTAAAAATTAGATTAACCAACATCCTCAATATAAGCAATTATTAAATTTATTATTACTATTAGTAACTCTTCTAACAAAAAAGTATGAATTTGTTACCGGAATTGTTTTCAAAATCAACAAAAAAAATTGATCCAAAACATAAACTTACTTATATAAAAAAAGACGTTTTTTTCCTATTTCAAGGGTCTTAGAAGGGTTATCGAAAACGCAGCTTGATTACACTGGGGTAAAATTTAAACCTTACCCTTTATATTCTCCGTCATTGATCCAGAGGCATCAGTTTTCGAAATTATAAATGAACAACAACAGTTCATAAAAGTGAAATAGTGACAAAAAATGTCCATGCGAGAGGCTTTTTTAAGTATCAAAAGTTCTTATGCCAAATTGAGCACATAATTCGTCCGAAAATTTGTATCGGTGACTTTCTAATTTGTCGTTTTCGAACATAAAAAATACAAAAAAAAAAAAAAATTAATGAACTGAAGAAAATGTTCGGACGGGACAATGTTTGTCGGATTCCCTTGAATTTTTATAAAAGTATTCAATACTTTAGGATGTTTGTCAATAGTAACATGTCTTGTCTTATTTATTTTTTATTTGACCCTAAAAACTCCGCTTACTTAAAGAGTTTTTGCCCAAGGTCAATGGCTCAACTATGAATAACTCTTATTGATTTGGAATACCATCTCTCTCGACTCATAAATGACACCAATAGTAGACCTCAAGGACAAGCTCCCTTGGCTTTTATATAAAATTATTATATATAATATTATATTATATTATATATAATAATTATATATATTATATATATAATTATTGAAAAAAAATGGTTTCATAATTCTGAAGCACCAAAAAAAACCCAGCTCAGTTGTATTGTTTGCCAAAACTCTTTCAGCCTATCATTTTCGACAGTGTTTAAATCAGTTGTAAACTTTTCCCTGTGTCTTTTGTGCAGTGGCTTTGCTCGTATCTTGATGAACGAACCTATCAAGTTTTGTTTAGAGGATCAACTTCTTAAACAATACACGCTTGCTCAGATGTGCTTTTGCTATATATTATTCAATATAGCCATTAACAATATTGTTATTATATATGTTTTTGAGTGTCAACTCTTACTTGGTCTGTTTTTTTCTTTCCCCCTCATTGGACATTACCTGGGACGCAATAAGGTCAGCTCTATGACGTGTTATAAATGTGAATCGATCATTGGATCTTTTTTCCGCACCATTATCTGGAGGGGCCATCTTCTTCGGAACTAAAATATCCTCCACAAACGGCAGAGATCCAACGGAGACTAATCCTAGGACAGCATTGCTACACCGATTTGTGCCGAAACAACTAAGGTCCAAGTTCCTAAAAAAAGAAAAAAAAACTGCTTTACAAGACGGATTTTATCAGTCCTGCTTTATGGAGCCGATTGTTGGACGAAAAGCAAAGTAGCTGAGCAAATATTAGGATTCTTCGCTCGTAAGGTGAGTCTAGAAAATTTCCCAGAGATTATCTGTCTCTCGAAAATACGATTTTCTCCTAGCTGAATTAAAAATTTTAATTTAAATTGTAAGAAACTCAGAGAAATGAAACCTCCACCAGACGCTGTCCGGGTTGTCACCATAGCAAAAATATGTCAGAGACCTGCCTTAAAAACCAGTATCTAATCCCTTTTGTAGATACTACCGCTATTGCCACTACGGCTCCCTTCAATGGCCTCCATGACCCACTTGGACACTTATGGAAATAATGTTCTCACCTGGTTAAAACCTTCGAAACTTTATTGCTGTTTGGCTATCGACTGGTTTACAATATACGCATTCGAGGCCTCGAGGTGTAATTAGGCGTACAAAAGTACATTGTTAGAAACAAGGACATATCGTCTGTATCGGCAGGCGACTCGTTCACATTTACGCATGAGAATCCCACAGGCATGCATTACCTCGAATATATTTTAATCGCTACCCGAAAGGGTTCCTCTACCTCGGTCAAGCATCCGCTCCCACTGAGCGCCACAGTGGATCCCAGACTGTACATTCCTTTTGCCGAAGTACATAAATAATTCTATTAATGGAACGCTAGCCGGACGGAGAAGTTGCAGACATTTATTGGAAAATTGAAATACGATTTGCCCTTCAAACAATAGCTTCGCTTCCAAAAGGAATCCCCCCATCCATTCAGGATTTTCACAATTTCAATTGATTCAAAATCTCCGGTTATCGTTGGAAAATGCTTTTTCATCTGCATTCGGGTTGAATGTCAGACTGTCTGCTGCATGATGCCTCGAAAAAAAACAAAAAGCAAGCACACACACAAAATCAATGCCAACAGAAGCATCAACCATCGATCCTTTTGACCAAAGGCCATTTCCTAAAAGCTCTTCAATGGCCAAGCCATTTAGAAATCAACCCATCAACCATCCTCTCGAAGGCATCGCAGCCGATGCAGTTTTGAATCCCAAAGGCAAGGATGAGTGCAGGCGTAACACCATCATCAGAGCTAACAGCATTCTATTAGTTGAAACGTTTAGGCTGGTCCAGAGAGAACTTCGACATATTTGACCATCAAAAGCCAATTAATTGGAATTCCATCATCCATTGCTGGCCGGGAATCATGGCGCATTGCAAAAAAAAAAAACAACGGAAAACCTTTCAACATCCAGTAAACACCGGATTCAATTAAATTAAATCAAACAGAGCTGGACTATCCGAAAAAAAGCAAGATGAGTATGACTGTACTACGACCGCATTGTTTGCCTTAAAGCCAAGAGTCAAAAATTTCCTTGAAATAACCACCACCAGCAAAGTGCCGCGCAATGAGCAATTTAAATCTATTTGAAGACCGCAAAAATCGTCGGTACCACGTTGTTCTTAATCGTCGACATCAAGAATTAAGGAGCCGTTAAAATCAGTCTTTCAGCAAAAAAAAAAGGACCTCCACGCGGTGGAATGTTCCAGTCAAATGCACAAAATTATTTCGTCATCCCATCAATGGGGTGGTTGGGAATTGTCTTAACGTTTTTAGAAACGCGACCACGACGCAGTAGACACCCATTTAACCAGTGCTCACCCTCGTTTTGGATCAGAACAGAACGAATTAATGTACATCCTTACCGCTGCTCGTCGTACCTAATGTTAATTCCATTTAAACGAAATGGACGTGGCACAACCTATTCCCTGCAGACAATGTTCTTTGTAAAAATGTACTTAACAGTGAAGAAAGCTGGAAACTTAATCGTTTTGTTGCAATGCATCCCGCAGGAACAAATTTTACTGGCAGAGCATGGGTGGTAGATTCCACGCTAGAAAGCCATGTGCGGTCAGCGAGACATTGAGCATGTTCCCTGCATAACAAATGAGTTGAAAATCAGTAAGTGTTCCTTGAGAAGTCATAGCGCTTAGACAGCTTAAGCGGCTATAAAACTTATGAAGCCGTTTCGACAAGAATTGTTCGCCCTGAATTGTTAACGTGAAAGTTAATTATACTTTAAACAATTCCAAAATTTTGACAGATACTTGCACTTTGGATATGACATGATTTTCAGTTTGTTGCGCAAGGGGAGTCAACCCGATTCAATTATTTCCATTAGTGAAAATCTCACAGAAAAAAGGAGTCACATTCGACATAATTGGTACAGTCTAGCAAGCCTTTCGAGCCTTTCAAAACAAGTTGAGTTGAATGGTTTCAAGTCTTCAACTCACCATATGGATGTTTGTATGCCACAGGGCTCCATTTTGTCCCCGGTACTCTTAAAAGTCTTTACAAATGCTCACCTGTCTGCTGCATCATCTTCGGAGGGTGTTAGAAATACATAACCCCGTCAATCAGGCTGCGCCCAAAACTGAAATATAACTGAAATTGCTTAAAAGAGGCCAGCTCAGTAAAATTCAAGAACGAATGATAAAACTAAGCAGGTTTCAGCTAAGTTTTTAACTTCCCATTAGGAAGTTTTTGTTTTTAAGGTTGCATGTAATGTTGCGCCTGACTGCTGGGTGGGTTGTAATTGCAGTTCAATGGTATCAAAATGTAGAGTTCCGTCTTGAAGGACCCGATGTAGCTTCCTTGGTGCCAGAGGTAGTTCTGGTCCTCTTGACCTTTTTGGTGGGAATCTTTTTCGCACGTTTTCCTTCTTGTGGATGGTAGGACTAAGGTATTTGTTTAAAAGGTTTTAATACTTTTTGTCAATTAACAACGTTAAATTGAGGTGGCTTCATCATCCAGATTCCTAAGGCTCAATGCAAGTCTTCGTGCTGTTGATCGAGGTCGATCTTGATCCTGGCTTCAGCGTTCTTGACGGGGTCCTTGAATTTCGTTGACGAAAGTTGGTACATGATATTTCACAGGGCTTCCCTGATCAATTCCACGTGAGTTTGTTCCTTCGTAGGCAGTGATATTCCTCAACATGCCAATTACCTTAGAGAAGGAACATACCGACCTACACGATCTGATTTCTGATCGTCCTTGGCCCTCAATGCAACGAACTATTGTCATAGAAATCATCCAGTGCGCACATGTACTTACTGTACGATGTGGGCCATATTTGCGCTGAGCGAATTCTTTGTCCAAGCCCAAGGACACATGCATAATACCCAGAGTAGTAGATGAAACAGAAAAATTGCTTCCAGGACACGGAATTCTAAAATTCCGGATTTGAAAAAATTTACCTTGGTTTAATTGAACTTTTCGAAACAGTTGATGTAGGGCTTCACGTGCTACCTGAATATTAAAATGTTGTCTTTGTCTGAAGTCTTTCGTTAAGTTCCGTACCTCAAAAGAAAAACAGAACCATTATAGGATCACTTCGTTGTTCATCTGTCTGTCACCATACTTTTTCTCAGGAACGCGTTGAGGTATCAAGTTGGAAAATAACACCAAATACTACTGTGGACTATGGTCTCTCAAAGCTGCAAAACGTTGCCTATTTTAGATTCACGCAAGCGCATAAAAGCCTATGGGGTACTTCTCGTTTAAATAGAATCATGGTATTTGGCCAAAGGCAAATTCTATTAGCACAAGTAAAGGGAAAAAATCTCAAAAAAAAAAAATAAGTGGTTTTGTATTAGAACAATATTAGTACTAGCAAACACCTGCGGTCTCGTCCGCGTAAATTTCTGCTGACAACAAAGCGCACTAATTGTCAAAACAATAAAACAATGTTATGTAAAAGGAATTTTTTATCTTCATAAAATTTCTTCGACAATAATCAAAATTTACTTGATACGAATTTCGCATTTTGAACTTGAATAATACCTGACGGATTGAAATTCATTTTAAAAATATTTTTTATTTATATACAGTAGCGAGCTTTGATATTTCAACACGAAAGAAACCCACATAAATAATAAAATTAAATAAGTATAAGAATAATTGTTTAAAAACTTATACTGAATTAAACTGCACAAAGAACTATTTGCTTCAGCTACAGAAACAGAAAATTGGGACTTTCAATAAATTTGGCAAAAAAAAACAACGTTTCATTTGCAATAGGTGTTAACATTTTTCAGAATTAATTCAGTGCTTAAGGCCATAAAACATGAACATTTTGGATTTCAGATGCAAGAACATTTGTATTCACAAAAATTGTTTACATATAAATATATTGTAGCGCCTCCTTTATTCTTGATGATGTCTTGAATTTGATAAGGCATTCAATCCACTAAGGCATTGAATCCACTAAGCCGTTAAGATGTTCCGCGGGTATTTCATTGTTCCAAACTTCTTCAAGCGCGTCATTTAGCATTTTGGTAGAGGTAGTCAGTTTAAGGTCCGGAGAATTACCTGGCCTTGTCGAGTGTAAAAATCCTCTTTTCGATCATTTATTCTTTAATCTGTGAAAATTTTGAAATGATTTTTTTTTCATTCTGTTGAGTTTTATTAAACAGGGGATTAAATCAGAAATTCACAAAGAAAGTGGCTTAATTTTGGAATGATGACACGGAGCAGAATCGTCTTGAAAAATCATATCGCCGGTCTCTGAGAATTGCATTTCCATCAAATGACTGTTCAGAATAGGTTGTATAAATTATTTTATTTAAAACCTAAAAATTTAAAAAAAATATATTTTTGGGTCATTATTGTTTCGATCTCAACTTAAAACTTACTTAAAAACTAATGAGAGAAAGACGAAGTTGGCTTCTTCCCCAGTTCGTGTGCATCCGCTTATCTCGGTCTCGATGTTCCCACAGGTGTTCCCCGTTTACATCTATCGCTACGTTCTGGAATACGCTTTTCTGTTCGTTGTCGCTTTGCCCAGACCCAGCGTCCGCAAAAATGATACGACTCGTGGGAGCGATCGTAAATCAAGGTGATATGGTCTATCTTATGGTTAACTTATACTCCCGAAGTTAGCAATTCCTTTTACTACGCATTAATCATTCCTTTATCATTTGGCCGGCCGGATCCTTCACCGTTCGCTAAAGTCAATTTTTAATGAAGCGCTCTCCAGTTCTTCCTCGCATGTACTGTACTCCATCTAATCCGTATGTGCTAAATTTGCTCTCATCGGAGAATATAACTTTTCTCCAATCAATTTATGTCCAATTTTGGAATTTTTTTGCCCATGCTAGTGGAGATTTCATCATCATCGATGTCAACATTGGTGGCGGCGAGCCCTTGCGCCGGACTCCCGAAGCCTTCGACGCACTGTATGAACACTTATTTGAGTTCCACTTGACTTCAAAAAATCTGCTCTAAATTGTACCGATTTTGCAAATCAGTTGCTTATTAACAGTCTGTGTAAAATTCGATCACCCTCCTCAGATGTCCCTTTTTTCCGTTCAACTTATTGCCCCCAAACTCGAAAAATGGGCGTGGTCTCTACTGTATTTACAATTTGTGCATTCGCCTTAACATGTAGAGATGTGTCATCGTGGTATTTTCTATATTTTTTTTTTTTGTTTTTATGCATTTTTATTTAATTAAATTCATGATAATTTATATGCTACACATAAATATTTTTATTATTACTTACTGGCCCTATGCGGACGCTCTTAACTAAGTCGAATAATTAAACTATGTCTTTCGACGATAATAACTTAAAATTTTTAATTTTTTTTATAAGCAAATTGGCAACCAAGAAAATATGTAAATTAAAACTTGGAATATCAACATTATTAAGTAACTAACAACTAACTACAAAAACCTTAAAATAACTTAATCTAGATACATTACAAATATGTAAAGGGTTTTAAACAGGGACGCTACAAAAGTAGAGCGACATGAACACCAGTAAGGTTTGTCATTTCATGATGGAAAGAAATACGAGCCAACAACGAGTCGAAATTATTAAAATTTACTACCGAAATTCGGAATCAGTGGCCTCAACGTTAAGAGCGCTACGTACAATTTATGGTCGTCATAATCGTCCTAGCAGATCAACAATTGAGCGTCTAGTGGAAAAATTTGAATCCAAAGAAGTGCCCATAGTATCGAGAATATTGCTGCCGCTGAGGCTTCAGTTGCAGAAATCCCAAATGTGTCTCTCACACGTCGTTCTCAAGCGTTGGGCATCTCTGTGACGTCGTTGTGGCGAATTTTGCGAAAAGATCTTGGCCTACATCCTTACAAGATTAAATTGACGCAAGAACTGAAGCCGCTTGACCACCAGAAGCGTCGTATGTTCGTGAATTGGGCTGAGCAACAACTTGAAAATGATTCGGATTTTCATCGAAAAATCATCTTCAGCGATGAGGCTCATTTCTGGCTGAATGGCTCCGTCAATAAACAAAATATACGGAATTGGTCAGGCAGCAATTCACACGTACTCCATGAGTCATCATCGCATCCCGAAAAAATTACGGTTTGGTGTGGTTTATGGGCCGGCGGCGTCATTGGGCCGTACTTCTTCCGTGATGATCAAGACCAGCACGTTACTGTGAATGCGGATCGCTACCGTTCAATGATAACCGAATATTTCTGGCCCCAATTGGATGATATGGACTTGGAGGACATGTGGTTCCAACAGGACGGCGCCACAAGCCACACAGCGAATGTGACAATCAATTTATTGGAAACCAAGTTTGGAGAACGTGTTATCTCACGAAATGGTCCAGTCGCTTGGCCGCCTCGGTCGTGCGATTTCACGCCGTAAAACTATTTCCTGTGGGGCTACGTCAAGTCTATGGTCTATGCCAACAAGCCATCGACGATTGATGAACCTCGTATGAATATCGAACGTGAAATTGCAGCAGTATCGGCCGATTTATGCTTGAAAACCGTCTAAAATTGGGTTCAGCGTCTGGACTTCTGCAAGCGTGCCCGTAGTGGCCATGCAAAAGAAATCGAATTATAATGGCATCGAACGTACTTTCACAGGAATAAAGAATTTCATTGATACCCAAAGCCCTTTACATATTTTTTTTGTTATTATTTTTTTAAGTTTTTTGTTTTTTTTTTCTAACCTAAACCTATCCTAACCACTATGTCCAAAACTAAGTAAGCCGACCAGGTATTACGAAACACTATTATAAGGCACAAGAAGTGACATTTAATGACAAAGGAGACAACTACTAAGCAATCTCTTCCTCCTTTAAACGCCAAAATTGTTGGCGCTGCCTACTAACGTCTTCCTTGTCACGGACTGATACCGCCCTACTGAACCGGAGATTCTCCTCAGATCTGCATGCGACATCTGCAAAATGGAAAATTAACGGAACCGCATTTCTATCCTGAATCAGGCCGTTGAGGTCAAAATAGAAAAAAGCCTCTGGTGGTGTAAGGCCGTTAATACGAACTGTCTCGTGGTACCTAAAGTTGGGGTAGTGAGCCCCAGAGATCAGGTTATTGCTCGAGGTCATTGCTCTTGCAACGTGTCTCCAAATAAGTTTGATAAGAAAGTTATCCACTCGGATTAGGTTGGACCTCGTTAGAATAGAACTTTTTGTCCTGGGACTCTGGACTGCTATATAAATGAAAAAAAAAAAAAATAAGACATCGTCTCTCGAAAACCCGAATCTTTTCCATCAAGCTTGCTCAAACGTGGAACCACACGGGACATCCATATGCAAGCACAGGCCGAATGAAGGCCGTGTAGCAGATTACCTTTACCCTGGCATCGAGTTGGCTGCTGTGAAACAGTCTCTTTGTCAACAAGCCATTTTCAGATCTACAACTTATTCATAGAAAGAAATCAAACAACTCATACCTTTAAGGTAACGTTGACAAAAAAAGACATTCGAGCGACTGTTAGTATAATAAGAAGTTTCGAAGATTTCCTCATACATGGAAAAATTCCGCATTTTTGAACTATTTGCATACAAGTTTGTACGGATCCTTCGTTGCGCGAGTCCGACACGCATTTGGTCGTTTTGTTTTTTAAAGAGTAATGATTCAAACAGGAATAAGCAATCGATTTTTGAAAAACATTTGACAATAGTGAGAGACTGTGAGACGACTCATGAACGTAATTTTCAAAGATGATGATTAATTCGTGACTTTAAATAACCATTCAAACAACGGCGTAGTTCTTTTAACCATAACGAGCCTGCGAAAAAAAGACAATTACAAATAAAAGTCGGAAAATTTAAACAAACTGCAAGAATCATAATATTTGTTTGCTCTCTCGATCATCATTTCTTTTGTGTCCGCTACATTCCAAGATTTTGAGAAACAGGTCTAACAGCCATAAAGCTGAGTAATGCGGTCTTGAATCTACACTAAAATATACATTTTTCAATTCGCTCCGTTGCTTTTATGTTCCGCTTTCTCTCCAATCGACTGAATTGACTCCAGCTATTGATATAGATTTTAGTGTATCAACAAATATAAAAACTATTTAATGATTTACAAAGTCTTTGAAAATGGTCGGAGGCCGAGTACGAAATTTCGGTGACGCAATTTTTCTAAAACAGAATGTAAACTAAATAATTGCTAAAGCCAAAGACCCCATCAGTCAAAATAAAAGCTTGACTTCCCGAGAACTTGACAACTTCAATAAGCCCCAAAATCACTAAAGCATTAATCATCAAAAAAACATTTATTCCTACAACATCACGTGGGTCATGTCCGCCGGGGCCCAAGAACGTGAGTTTTAATTTGAACATTTAATTTTAAATCATTTAAACCTACTAAGTGGAATTTTCATCTGATCGCTTACGCATAGTCAGACGAGGAAACGAAATAATAACAAATCGACGTCATCACAATTGGCACCAGTTGCACACGACACGACGCAGAAGCGCTGAGTTTTTCAAGCTCAAAGAGCAAACCTATCTGCCGTCCGTCGTGCTTATTTGTCTCGTGGCGTGACGACACTTCTTATCGTTTTGTTCGGGCACCACTTGAGAGCCAGACAAAAGTTCTGGAATTACGATTCCATGCCACTCGAGCGGATTAGATTGCCCGAGGGAAGTTGCACTCTCTCCACTTAGCATTATTTACGAAGTTCAGGAACAGTGTGCAAACCGCCATGATGGGGGACTCATGAAAGCGTATGCGTAAGTCACGGAATCCCCTTCAAACTTTGGTTACGTAGTTTTCTTTTTTTTTCTACTCAAGACTAATGGGTCTTATTATTTCAAGATTGCGAGGAGCGTTGTGTCGTTCTACATATTTCATTTAAAAATTATTATTGTTGGCAACAAAAATTGACAACTGATAACTTTTTGACATCGCACTGATTGTGTCTGTTGTTTTCCTACGAATATAGCGGAGGAAAGATGATATTTTCGAAATGAAAAATTTAAACCAGTCTTTGTGGCGTTTATGTCAATTTTCAATATTTTCACACAATAAATTCAGATGAGAGTAAACAACAAAGTGCCTTTGTCCCGATTGCGATCATTGTTTGCATTTGTTTATGAAATCAATGTCTTTCGACAAAGTCTGATGCGGAGTCTAGTGAGTCAGTTAATGAATTTTTTGAGTTTTCGAAAAAGTCTTGACGCTTTTTTTTTTCTATTTTTTCAAAGAAAAACTTTAAACGTTAAAAATGAAAATTAATCAATTCATTTTATTTTGTTTCCTATGATTCGGGTGCTGGTTGGCCTGCCCAAATAATAGACAAAAATTAATAAATTGTACATTCGATTAGATGAGGCTTAAGAAGTGTTAGTAACAATCTCATTTCCATACGGAGAACGTAATAGAGTGAGAGCCAGTGCCTGCCAGACATACGTTAAAGTATAAAAGCTGAAAATTTTTCTGTGTGTTCTCAATGGTGTAGGGTACAATGTTTGGGGGTTACAAACCTTGAGTAACGGTGCCTTCGGTAGGTATCAGGTAATCAAGGTGCGCAGTACCTGAGCTCTCTCACGTTAAATTATAAAAGCTGAAATTTACACAGAGTGTTCAAATGACCATTCTAAGTCATTATTCAAAAGGCCAGACCTATCCGAAGGGTCTCACACTCCGCCAGACGCGGTAGAAGGTCAAATGTACTGAGAGAGCATTGCTGAGGTGCAAGAATGCATTTAAGAGAATATTCCTGCAGTTTAAATTTTATAATTATTAAAAAAATTTTGTGAATATTACTGAAAAATTATGATACAATAATTTTTAATTAACCAGACATATTCAAAGGGTTAAACACCCCCTTAGACTGGATAAAGCCTAGCTAGAACTATACATGAGAGAGCATCAGAAAACTGTTAAGTTAAGTGAATTTAATACGGAAAAAATTATTTATTCTGTACATAAAAATTAAATTTAGATTTTTTATTTATTGATATTAGTAAATGAATTAAATTTAGCTCAATATTAATTATTGGTATAAAGTCGAATGCATCGATAGGTCATATAGATAGATATGGTACTTATGTATATGACTAAATGGAAAAAAAAATATTTATTAGTATTACTGTTTTTTTTAGTAGTTTTAAATTTAAATAATATAAAATATACATAAATAGATATGTTTTAGTTAATAATAATGACATAACTTAAGAAATTTAGAATAATTTAATAGTATTGAACGAAATTTGACTATAATATTTAAAATATTATTTTATATATTTTTCTTGAGAATTATTTTGTAAGAATATTCAAACACTGGAGTACAAGCGAAAGAATGTCTTTGTGTACGTGAATGCGTATAAAATAGTATTCGTGGGTTTAAGAGATGACGAAATATACAGGTATGGAGTAAATGCCTATTTCACAGTACACTCTGAACAGCTGGACAATTTCGAAGGGTCTAAAATCCCTCCAAACGTAGTGCAAAGTCAAAATTCTAAATGTCTTGTTGGGGCAATAGGTTCAACAGATGCCAGTATACTTTTGACTCCGAAAGTTCAAGGTAGTGCTTCCAAAGGAAATTTTAGAAGCAAAATTGAAGTGAAATAAGTTTATAATCACGGAAGAAAATGTAGATTGTGTATTTTGCCATGAGAGTAGTGGAAATGTGATTTTATTTCTTGAACAAACATTGAAAACGTGTAAAAGTATACTAAAATCACGACAAAAATATAAACTCAAATATAAAGATGTGGTTTTACCAAATGGAGAGATGGAAGGTGGTTACCATAGAGAGTGCTACAAGACATTTACAGCACTGATGAAAAAATATGAAGATCCAGACGTGAATCGAACACCATCAACATCGACGGATAAATCTACCAGCTGTACTACACCAAGATCATCAGAAAAAACTTCACAATCTGTAGAACAAGAGGCATCAACTTCAATGACCCACGAGGTATTTGAGAATGTAAGTGATCTTGATTCAACCTAAGAAGAGATTCCTACCGAAAGTGATGCAAATATTGAAATTAGTTGTAAAATTTGCGTGTTTTGCAACCTTAAAAGAAAAAAACATCGATCTAAAGTCCAACCCCTTCATGAATCTGAAACAGAACCATTGAAATCCTCAATAATAGATTTCGTTAAAGATCGAGAGGAACACAAAGATATATACAAGAGATTAATAAATTATTTTGCTCCAAAAATATACTATCACACTGTATGTAGAGTCGATTTCAACAATAAAATTAAACTATCAACAAAAGAAACAGTCGAAACTATTTGGCATGAGCGTCGAAATTGTCATCAAAGAGCATTTGAAGAAATCCGTCAATACATACAAGAAAATGTTATTGATAAAGGTCGATGATTCTTTTTAACTTCCTTACATAGACATTACATTGAATTGTTAGAAACATATCCAAACGAAAATTAAGAAAAAATAGATTCTACATTTACACCTCAGCATCTTCAAGACAAAATATATGTCTGGTTATTTAAAAAATTTTGTATGATAATTTTTCAGTAATATTCACAAAAATTTTTTAGTAATTATAAAATTTAAACTGCAGGAATATTCTCTTAAATGCATTCTTGCACCTCAGCAATGCTCTCTCAGTACATTTGACCTTCTACCGCGTCTGGCGGAGTGTGAGACCCTTCGGATAGGTCTGGCCTTTTGAATAATGACTTAGAATGGTCATTTGAACACTCTGTGTAAATTTCAGCTTTTATAATTTAACGTGAGAGAGCTCAGGTACTGCGCACCTTGATTACCTGATACCTACCGAAGGCACCGTTACTCAAGGTTTGTAACCCCCAAACATTGTACCCTACACCAGTGAGAACACGCAGAAGAATTTTCAGCTTTTATACTTTAACGTTTGTCTGGCAGGCACTGGCTCTTAGTCTATAAGGTCTATCGTGAATCACCAAAATCCTCGATACCATAAAACGCTCACTAGTTAATGAAACAGTTGGTGATCTTAACGAATTTGAAAACTTCTGCGGCATCTTAGCTTAATCCTTAGAGCATGAATGTCTCGTTTCGGTGCGTCCTGTCAGTGAGAGAGTGGATGCTGAATAGTCTATTCTTTATATATCTGAATAAAACCGCTTGGTTCTGCCCAGACGATCCCAGACCTATTAACGTTGCTACCACAAGGCATAAAGGCATTTTCCACTGAAGGCGCTTAACTTAATACTTTATCGTCATTTGCTGGTACTTAAATACCTTTACCTTTGAAGTTGGTTGATTTTGTATATAACAAGGGGTCACGGCTAAGCTTAAGCCTGGTCCTGACACCTTCAAGAACATCAACGCCAGTAAAAATGCCAGACAAATTAGCTACATCACAGGCAGAAGCCAAAACAGAAGTGGAAAATGCTCAAGCATTCGCCGAATACTTCGGAGAAAATTTCGGGCCGCAGCCACCCAATAAACAAGTGTGACAAGGGTGATTAGTTGGAAAGGCCGTTTTTTAGGGAGAGTTTACTTAGGTGGAAATCGAATTTTTCTTGTGCGGCGTTGGCTTTTCGCATTATTCTGGACAATGGCTCGTGGGAGCCATAGTTGGTGCGGTGAGGGTTTGGACGGAACAGGGAGGTAGATCTAAGGTTACGGGGATTGGTGTGTATGGAGATCAATCGAAGCAGAGCGGGGCAGTCGATGTTTCCACTTAGAATCTGGTGGAAGAATAGGATATCGGCTAAGTCACGGCGTTCTTCGAGGGATTGCAGTCTTATAAGTTACAAGCGTTGTGAGTAGGGCAGAAGGTTGTACCTGTCTGACCATGGAAGACTACGTAATGCAAAACGAAGAAATCGGCGCTTGACGGCTTCAATTCGTTTTATATGGATGTCGTAGTAAGGAGACCAGACTTGGGAAGCGCATTCAAGGATGGGTCCAACGAAAATAGTATAAAGGGATTTGGAAACATAGGGGCTAGAGAACTCCTTGGACCATCGTTTAACATATCCAAGTGCGGAGTAAGCTTTGTTAATAATGGAGTCAATGTGCAAGCGAAAGTTGAGTTCACTTTCGCACATAACTCTCAGATCACGCAAAGAAGAGACTGAAGGGACAGGTTCATTACACATTGTGGATTGGCATTTTGATATACTTATTAAGTTCAAGGAAATTTTTTTAACATCAAATTGAAAACCTTGTTAGGTCGTCTTGCAGGAGGGAATGGTCATCTGGAGATGATATTGGCATGTTTATTTTCATATCGTCGGCGTAAATGGATATATGTGAGCTATGGACGATGAGGTCAACATCGTTAATTGTGAGGATAAAAAGCAACGGACCAACATGGCTACCTTGGGCGACGCCTGAGGTTGCTGTAAGCCGATCAGATTAAGAGGATCTAAAGAGCACAACGTATTGCCTATTTTCAAGGTAGGATTTAATCCATGCAAGGAAGCCAGCGGGGAAACCAAGGGCTTTAAGCTTAAGAAGGATTATTTTATGGGAGATTTTGTCAAATGCTTTGCTGAAGTCCGTGGCTATAACATCAACTTCTTTTCCTTCTTTTAAGGCACAAAGGGTTCGGGAAACAAATTCCATTAAGTTGGTAGTTGTCGACCGCCCTTTTAAGAATCCATGTTGATTTGGAGGAACAATCGACTTACAATGAAAAAACACTGTGTCGTAGATTATAATCTCGGAAAGCTTCGGAATACACGAAAGTTTTGCGATAGGTCTGTAGTTCAAAACGTCGTTTTTTGGGTATTTTTTATGAGTCGGGATTATTTACGCATTTTTCCAGAGTTTAGGAAATATTCCATGCGATATTGATAGTTTAAAAAGGGCCGTTAAGGGTTGAATCAGAGAACTGCAGCATCTTTTGAGTACTATAGCCGGCAAACCGTCGGGACCAGGGGAGTTATCATCCTTAAGTTTTACGATCTTCTCTCTTTACTGTTCCGGTGTGATTTCTACAGAGGAAAGGGTTGTAAGAGTGACATTGTTTAGGTAACTGAAATACTCTAGGTCGGGTTCCTGATCATGAAGCGCGTAAAATTGGCTCAAAAAATTAGCGAAAAAATTTACAATAATAGTTATATTACCGTATTTTATTGTGGATGGGTATCCATCAGATTTACTTTTGGCGTTGATGAATTGATAAAAACTTCTGGGTTCAGATAATAGACTCGATTGCATTTGGTTAACATAATCAAGGTAAAGAGAGTTGCAAAGCTCCGAGAATTGGGTGTACGCGAGTTGGTAGAGGAAATAGTCAGAGTCAGATTGTGTTTTAAGATATGTTTGCCAGAGTCTATTCCTTTTGTTCCGAAGTGAGCGTAATTCCTTATTGTATCAGGGTGGAGATGAAGACGCATTTTTTTGAGGTAAGTATGCTGATTGAATGAAGCAATCGTTAACATCGTTGTAGAAATTCGCCAGTGCAGTGTCTATTCCGTTGGAGCCCAGTTGAGGACGTCGAAATTAACGTTTTTGAGAAGGCAGTTCAGTTTGTTGTAATCTGCTTTGCGAAAGTTGAAACTGTAGGAATACTCGTGTTGGGTAGGCCTAAGTTCATTATTATATGAAAATGTGAGGGTGATAGGTGGGTGAAAACGGTCTTAAGTCGACATGAGATGAGTGCTCCTAGAGACTAGACAATTGTCGGTGTCTGACGAGAACACAAGGTCTAGTTGTCTATTTAAGTTATTAGTTACTCCACTAATTTGGAAAAGGCCAGCGTTAGAGAGACAATCAGTAAATAGAAATTCTTTTTCGGATGAGGGATTAAAAGCAACGAAGTGAGACTCGTCGTCGGACTTTAAGCACTGCAGGTGCGGTAGGTTAAAATCTCCCATAATTATGACTTCGTCAGATAGTAGCGAGTTATCACGCAAATTATTCTGAATTTGATTTTCTTACAACTTTTCAAAATCCTTGGACAAACGCAACATTATAATATGTTTGAAGTCATCAGGAGTTGAAGCAAGGATTTTATTTCGCCAGTCAACTCCAGATTTATTTTGGAAATGAGAACAAATTGTATTAAACTTTTTTATACTTTTTACAATAACTCTTTACTTTAAAATTGAAATTTAATTTAGGGTGGAGACCTTCTGTCTCATTTCTTCGCGGTCCAAAGCAAAAGTGCTTCGTGCCTCCTCCTCGAATCTGTCCCACCGTAAATTTTTAGAACGTGGACATCGCCATCGCCAGTATAAGGAATAAACCCATTAGTTAAAGGGTGATCCTACATACATGTGTTAATTATCTCCGTTAAATATACAATTACATGAGGTAATATAAGCTTTTTGAAGCGCATTGATATACCATCTTCACCAAATGCATTTTACTTTATGGATGCAATACTAAGAAGCACCAATGATCAATTCAAAGTCTGTTTCCTGTCTGTTTATCTTTAAACCTAAGGTGTGGCACGATCCGAACTAAAGTCAAATCTACTTCTTTGGCTATTCTCAGTAATAATATGATAATTTAGCTCATTAGGATGTTAATTATAGCTACACTCTGTTTTGACATTAATTCAAAATTTGTCTGCTTCAAATAGCTCTGGAGTTTTTCAGTGCCAAAATGTACCGTTTTTCTTAAATCTGTGAAAAAACGACATAAAAAAAAAGTATAACAAATCTGATTGTCTACGATTACAAGATTAAAAAATCTATTTCCCCTTGAAACTAACTAAACCTCATACTCAACCCACAAGAGCATGATAGACCCTCGAAACAAAACAATCTGCGCCCATTTCAAGATGGAAAATCAAATTGAATTCGCCATCGACAAATCTGCCCAACTATTGTTTGCTACTCAACATTTTGATTTGTTCTTTTTTTTTTTTGCGAATCCTTGTGGCTGAGCGATTACGACCCTCGGCTTATGGCCCTATCTAGATTCTGACAGAGATGATGTTATTCCTACACGACTTCAAAATACACCCTTTTAATGTTGGGTTAAGAAACAAAAAAATCATTTCACTTCTAATCCTGTTTTTTGTTAGGTCAGTGGGCAGATTGTGTCCTTACATACATATACATACACTTGCAATTCGCAATCATTGCAGCAAGTCAAGCATTAAAGGATTCATCATTTCATGAGCAAATTCACGTTTTGAGTTTTTCGCTGTTGAAAAGCCCAAAATTCGTTTTAAAATGCCACACCCGTTTCAGGGATAAAAACATCCTTGTGCTCGAATCTCTAGATTGCAAAAAAAAGCAAATGGAACAGGACAAATCAGCGCAAGGGGAAACTTCGTTATTTATGATATTTGCATACGAAACGTGTCCAGTGCCATGCACTCGTTGCTTTTAACCCCCTAGTCCTTTTAGTCTTTTGAGTTTTAATGTTTGTGTGTAGCGCTGAATGCTTCTCCAATTTATATGCGTTCCCGGATTCTCTCTCTTATCGTCCTGGAAGCCAAACGAAATGTTGGAGGGAAAACCCAACGTCCGCAACTAACAATCCGTGTCCTTCTACCTTTTAGATCGTACTGAAAATTAGCATTTGTCCTGTGGCACACAATGCGAGGCCGCATTATCGATTGGATGGAGGGTTGCGAATGTTTGCAGATTTTGTACATGCATAAACGAGTACAACACTTTCCGGCCGCATCCTTTCGCATTGCCTACGCACGTAGCTTCCTAATTAACCGGGAAGGGTTCACAGGATATAAACCATCTTTCGGACAGAGATCTAGCGCCCAGGGGATGACAGGACATTCGCTGCAAAAAAAAAACATTTGCATGGATAATTGTGAGACTTTTGGCTTCCTTTTTCGTTTTGCAAACTGGTTTCTTGGCAATAAATTTGATCCGTTAAATTGCAGATGGTTGCATGGTGAAATAACGCAGAGCATCTGCCGCAGCGAGCAATTATTTCATAATTTTTTATTTGGAAAATGCTATCCAAATGGAAAACGAATGCAGACGGTGAAAGGACTCAGAGTTAATGTGCTCATTACGATTGGGGATAAACTTTAATCACCGTCATCCATTTGAGTTGATTTAACTGCAATAATTCACTGCTCTTCGAAGACTGGTGGAGAAGGCAGTCGATTTCCGCCGCGACATAAGCTCCTGTTATGGAAAGGTCCTTGGATTAAAGGCAATACTTTTTTCGTTTCTTTTTTTTTTATTTAGAAGGAAAAGTTTTGGAAAGAAAGCATTTTAGTCTATGTGTCAGAGATTTTAAGGAACTGGCAAGACGTTGGACACGTTTTCAAGGATTCAATCGATAGATTTGGATCTTTTTGCCTTAAGGACGATGAACTGAACAATCTCTTTGTGTGCAAACGCATATTTGTTCGTGCAGCAAAACATTATCGCACTAAATATTCATATTTCCGTCCAACAACAGAGAATGAAAAGGATGAATCTTCTTCGAGAGACAATTAAGTTCCAAGTCGATACCATCATCTACGCATATTATCGCTCTGAACTGTAAAGCGCGATGGCTGAACCCGGCGTCCCGAGAAAACCGATCCGGTTGTGTCGTACAACGGCCGAAAAAAAACTATGCACAGTGCGGTTTGTAACCAAAACCTCCATAATGTTCCAAACATGCAAAGGATTTCGGTAAGGATACTATTCACGCGATTCTTCGATCTAATCTTGGAACACGTAGGGACTGGGATACACAAATCATATCGATCACAATCGCATCAATAAAAGGTTCTCAGAGCTAAATGCTTGTCATTATCAGTGTCATAGAAATCGTAATTTTCGAATTCCGGAAAAAAGTGCATTTTGAAACCATGGGCTATAGTCCAGCAGAATTAAGCAAAAAAGCCTCGGATTTGATATTCCTTTATTTTTGTCAATAAAAGGTTCTCAGAGCTAAATTTTCAAATTTGTGTTCAGTTCGTGATGCTTGTGACTGTCAAAATTATAGAAATCGTAATTTTCGAATTCCGGAAAAAAGGGCATTTTGAAACCATGGGCTATAGTCCAGCAGAATTAAGCAACGCATATTATCGCTCTGAACTGTAAAGCGCGATGGCTGAACCCGGCGTCCCGAGAAAACCGATCCGGTTGTGTCGTACAACGGCCGAAAAAAAACTATGCACAGTGCGGTTTGTAACCAAAACCTCCATAATGTTCCAAACATGCAAAGGATTTCGGTAAGGATACTATTCACGCGATTCTTCGATCTAATCTTGGAACACGTAGGGACTGGGATACACAAATCATATCGATCACAATCGCATCAATAAAAGGTTCTCAGAGCTAAATGCTTGTCATTATCAGTGTCATAGAAATCGTAATTTTCGAATTCCGGAAAAAAGTGCATTTTGAAACCATGGGCTATAGTCCAGCAGAATTAAGCAAAAAAGCCTCGGATTTGATATTCCTTTATTTTTGTCAATAAAAGGTTCTCAGAGCTAAATTTTCAAATTTGTGTTCAGTTAGGGATGCTTGTGACTGTCAATATCATAGAAATCGTAATTTGCGAATTCCGGAAAAAAGTGCATTTTGAAACCATGGGCTATAGTCCAGCAGAATTAAGCAAAAAAGCCTCGGATTTGATATTCCTTTATTTTTGTCAATAAAAGGTTCTCAGAGCTAAATTTTCAAATTTGTGTTCAGTTAGGGATGCTTGTGACTGTCAATATCATAGAAATCGTAATTTGCGAATTCCGGAAAAAAGTGCATTTTGAAACCATGGGCTATAGTCCAGTAGAATTAAGCAAAATTGCCTCGGATTTGATATTCCTTGATTTTTGTCAATA
Organism: Orthonevra nobilis; assembly: GCA_963555765.1. Lineage (NCBI taxonomy): Eukaryota > Metazoa > Arthropoda > Insecta > Diptera > Syrphidae > Orthonevra > Orthonevra nobilis. The sequence goes on from OY743225.1 coordinate 65,499,945, forward strand.
AAAGGTTCTCAGAGCTAAATTTTCAAATTTGTGTTCATTTCTCGATGCTTGTCATTATCAGTGTCATAGAAATCGTAATATGTGAATTTCAGAAAAAAGTGCATTTTGAAACCATGGGCTATAGTCCAGCAGAATTAAGCAAAATAGCCTCGGATTTCATATATCTTTATTTTTGTCAATAATGAGTTCCCAGCGCTAAATTTTCAAATTTGTGTTCAGTTAGGGATGCTTGTCATTATCAGTGTAATAGAAATCGTAATATGTGAATTTCAGAAAAAAGTGCATTTTGAAACCATGGGCTATAGTCCAGCAGAATTAAGCAAAATAGCCTCGGATTTAATATTTCTTTATTTTTGTCAATAAAAGGTTCTCAGAGCTAAATTTTCAAATTTGTGTTCAGTTAGGGATGCTTGTCATTATCAGTGTCATAGAAATCGTAATATGTGAATTTCAGAAAAAAGTGCTTTTTGAAACCATGGGCTATAGTCCAGCAGAATTAAGCAAAATAGCCTCGGATTTAATATTTCTTTATTTTTGTCAATAAAAGGTTCTCAGAGCTAAATTTTCAAATTTGTGTTCAGTTAGGGATGCTTGTCATTATCAGTGTAATAAAAAACGTAATATGTGAATTTCAGAAAAAAGTGCATTTTGAAACCATGGGCTATAGTCCAGCAGAATTAAGCAAAATAGCCTCGGATTTCATATTTCTTTATTTTTGTCAATAATGAGTTCCCAGCGCTAAATTTTCAAATTTGTGTTTATTTCTCGATGCTTGTCATTATCAGTGTAATAGAAATCGTAATATGTGAATTTCAGAAAAAAGTGCTTTTTGAAACCATGGGCTATAGTCCAGCAGAATTAAGCAAAATAGCCTCGGATTTGATATTCCTTTATTTTTGTCAATAAAAGGTTCTCAGAGCTAAATTTTCAAATTTGTGTTCAGTTAGGGATGCTTGTCATTATCAGTGTAATAGAAATCGTAATTTGCGAATTCCGGAAAAAAGTGCATTTTGAAACCATGGGCTATAGTCCAGCAGAATTAAGCAAAATAGCCTCGGATTTCATATATCTTTATTTTTGTCAATAATGAGTTCCCAGCGCTAAATTTTCAAATTTGTGTTCAGTTAGGGATGCTTGTCATTATCAGTGTAATAGAAATCGTAATATGTGAATTTCAGAAAAAAGTGCATTTTGAAACCATGGGCTATAGTCCAGCAGAATTAAGCAAAATAGCCTCGGATTTAATATTTCTTTATTTTTGTCAAAAAAAAAGGTTCTCAGAGCTAAATTTTCAAATTTGTGTTCAGTTAGGGATGCTTGTCATTATCAGTGTAATAGAAATCGTAATATGTGAATTTCAGAAAAAAGTGCATTTTGAAACCATGGGCTATAGTCCAGCAGAATTAAGCAAAATAGCCTCGGATTTAATATTTCTTTATTTTTGTCAAAAAAAAAGGTTCTCAGAGCTAAATTTTCAAATTTGTGTTCAGTTAGGGATGCTTGTCATTATCAGTGTAATAGAAATCGTAATATGTGAATTTCAGAAAAAAGTGCATTTTGAAACCATGGGCTATAGTCCAGCAGAATTAAGCAAAATAGCCTCGGATTTAATATTTCTTTATTTTTGTCAATAAAAGGTTCTCAGAGCTAAATTTTCAAATTTGTGTTCAGTTAGGGATGCTTGTCATTATCAGTGTAATAAAAATCGTAATATGTGAATTTCAGAAAAAAGTGCATTTTGAAACCATGGGCTATAGTCCAGCAGAATTAAGCAAAATAGCCTCGGATTTCATATTTCTTTATTTTTGTCAATAATGAGTTCCCAGCGCTAAATTTTCAAATTTGTGTTCAGTTAGGGATGCTTGTCATTATCAGTGTAATAGAAATCGTAATATGTGAATTTCAGAAAAAAGTGCATTTTGAAACCATGGGCTATAGTCCAGCAGAATTAAGCAAAATAGCCTCGGATTTCATATTTCTTTATTTTTGTCAATAATGAGTTCCCAGCGCTAAATTTTCAAATTTGTGTTTATTTTTCGATGCTTGTCATTATCAGTGTAATAGAAATCGTAATTTGCGAATTCCGGAAAAAAGTGCATTTTGAAACCATGGGCTATAGTCCAGCAGAATTAAGCAAAATAGCCTCGGATTTCATATATCTTTATTTTTGTCAATAAAAGGTTCTCAGAGCTAAATTTTCAAATTTGTGTTCAGTTAGGGATGCTTGTCATTATCAGTGTAATAAAAATCGTAATATGTGAATTTCAGAAAAAAGTGCATTTTGAAACCATGGGCTATAGTCCAGCAGAATTAAGCAAAATAGCCTCGGATTTAATATTTCTTTATTTTTGTCAAAAAAAAAGGTTCTCAGAGCTAAATTTTCAAATTTGTGTTCAGTTAGGGATGCTTGTCATTATCAGTGTAATAGAAATCGTAATATGTGAATTTCAGAAAAAAGTGCATTTTGAAACCATGGGCTATAGTCCAGCAGAATTGAGCAAAATAGCCTCGGATTTAATATTTCTTTATTTTTGTCAATAAAAGGTTCTCAGAGCTAAATTTTCAAATTTGTGTTCAGTTAGGGATGCTTGTCATTATCAGTGTAATAAAAATCGTAATATGTGAATTTCAGAAAAAAGTGCATTTTGAAACCATGGGCTATAGTCCAGCAGAATTAAGCAAAATAGCCTCGGATTTCATATTTCTTTATTTTTGTCAATAATGAGTTCCCAGCGCTAAATTTTCAAATTTGTGTTTATTTCTCGATGCTTGTGACTGTCAATATTATAGAAATCGTAATTTGCGAATTCCGGAAAAAAGTGCATTTTGAAACCATGGGCTATAGTCCAGCAGAATTAAGCAAAATAGCCTCGGATTTCATATATCTTTATTTTTGTCAATAATGAGTTCCCAGCGCTAAATTTTCAAATTTGTGTTCAGTTAGGGATGCTTGTCATTATCAGTGTAATAGAAATCGTAATATGTGAATTTCAGAAAAAAGTGCATTTTGAAACCATGGGCTATAGTCCAGCAGAATTAAGCAAAATAGCCTCGGATTTAATATTTCTTTATTTTTGTCAATAAAAGGTTTTCAGAGCTAAATTTTCAAATATGTGTTCAGTTAGGGATGCTTGTCATTATCAGTGTAATAGAAATCGTAATATGTGAATTTCAGAAAAAAGTGCATTTTGAAACCATGGGCTATAGTCCAGCAGAATTAAGCAAAATAGCCTCGGATTTAATATTTCTTTATTTTTGTCAATAAAAGGTTCTCAGAGCTAAATTTTCAAATTTGTGTTCATTTCTCGATGCTTGTCATTATCAGTGTCATAGAAATCGTAATATGTGAATTTCAGAAAAAAGTGCATTTTGAAACCATTTGAAACCAAAAATAGCCTCGGATTTGATATTTCTTTATTTTTGTCAATAAGAGGTTCTCAGAGCTAAAGTTTCGAATTTGTGTTCATTTCTCGATGCTTGTCATTATCAGTGTCATAGAAATCGTAATATGTGAATTTCAGAAAAAAGTGCATTTTGAAACCATGGGCTATAGTCCAGCAGAATTAAGCAAAATAGCCTCGGATTTGATATTCCTTTATTTTTGTCAATAAAAGGTTCTCAGAGCTAAATTTTCAAATTTGTGTTCATATCTCGATGCTTGTGACTGTCAATATTATAGAAATAGTAATTTGCGAATTCCGGAAAAAAGTGCATTTTGAAACCATGGGCTATAGTCCAGCAGAATTAAGCAAAATAGCCTCGGATTTGATATTCCTTTATTTTTGTCAATAAGAGGTTCTCAGAGCTAAAGTTTCGAATTTGTGTTCATTTCTCGATGCTTGTCATTATCAGTGTCATAGAAATCGTAATATGTGAATTTCAGAAAAAAGTGCATTTTGAAACCATGGGCTATAGTCCAGCAGAATTAAGCAAAATAGCCTCGGATTTGATATTCCTTTATTTTTGTCAATAAGAGGTTCTCAGAGGTAAAGTTTCGAATTTGTGTTCATTTCTCGATGCTTGTCATTATCATTGTCATAGAAATCGTAATATGTGAATTTCAGAAAAAAGTGCATTTTGAAACCATGGGCTATAGTCCAGCAGAATTAAGCAAAATAGCCTCGGATTTGATATTCCTTTATTTTTGTCAATAAAAGGTTCTCAGAGCTAAATTTTCAAATTTGTGTTTATTTCTCGATGCTTGTGACTGTCAATATTATAGAAATCGTTATTTGCGAATTCCGGAAAAAAGTGCATTTTGAAACCATGGGCTATAGTCCAGCAGAATTAAGCAAAATAGTCTCGGATTTGATATTCCTTTATTTTTGTCAATAAGAGGTTCTCAGAGCTAAAGTTTCGAATTTGTGTTCATTTCTCGATGCTTGTCATTATCAGTGTCATAGAAATCGTAATATGTGAATTTCAGAAAAAAGTGCATTTTGAAACCATGGGCTATAGTCCAGCAGAATTAAGCAAAATAGCCTCGGATTTGATATTCCTTTATTTTTGTCAATAAAAGGTTCTCAGAGCTAAATTTTCAAATTTGTGTTTATTTCTCGATGCTTGTGACTGTCAATATTATAGAAATCGTAATTTGCGAATTCCGGAAAAAAGTGCATTTTGAAACCATGGGCTATAGTCCAGCAGAATTAAGCAAAATAGCCTCGGATTTGATATTCCTTTATTTTTGTCAATAAAAGGTTCTCAGAGCTAAATTTTCAAATTTGTGTTTATTTCTCGATGCTTGTGACTGTCAATATTATAGAAATCGTAATTTGCGAATTCCGGAAAAAAGTGCATTTTGAAACCATGGGCTATAGTCCAGCAGAATTAAGCAAAATAGCCTCGGATTTGATATTCCTTTATTTTTGTCAATAAAAGGTTCTCAGAGCTAAATTTTCAAATTTGTGTTTATTTCTCGATGCTTGTGACTGTCAATATTATAGAAATCGTTATTTGCGAATTCCGGAAAAAAGTGCATTTTGAAACCATGGGCTATAGTCCAGCAGAATTAAGCAAAATAGCCTCGGATTTGATATTCCTTTATTTTTGTCAATAAGAGGTTCTCAGAGCTAAAGTTTCGAATTTGTGTTCATTTCTCGATGCTTGTCATTATCAGTGTCATAGAAATCGTAATATGTGAATTTCAGAAAAAAGTGCATTTTGAAACCATGGGCTATAGTCCAGCAGAATTAAGCAAAATAGCCTCGGATTTGATATTCCTTTATTTTTGTCAATAAGAGGTTCTCAGAGCTAAAGTTTCGAATTTGTGTTCATTTCTCGATGCTTGTCATTATCATTGTCATAGAAATCGTAATATGTGAATTTCAGAAAAAAGTGCATTTTGAAACCATGGGCTATAGTCCAGCAGAATTAAGCAAAATAGCCTCGGATTTGATATTCCTTTATTTTTGTCAATAAAAGGTTCTCAGAGCTAAATTTTCAAATTTGTGTTTATTTCTCGATGCTTGTGACTGTCAATATTATAGAAATCGTTATTTGCGAATTCCGGAAAAAAGTGCATTTTGAAACCATGGGCTATAGTCCAGCAGAATTAAGCAAAATAGCCTCGGATTTGATATTCCTTTATTTTTGTCAATAAAAGGTTCTCAGAGCTAAATTTTCAAATTTGTGTTTATTTCTCGATGCTTGTGACTGTCAATATTATAGAAATCGTTATTTGCGAATTCCGGAAAAAAGTGCATTTTGAAACCATGGGCTATAGTCCAGCAGAATTAAGCAAAATAGCATCGGATTTGATATTCCTTTATTTTTGTCAATAAGAGGTTCTCAGAGCTAAAGTTTCGAATTTGTGTTCATTTCTCGATGCTTGTCATTATCATTGTCATAGAAATCGTAATATGTGAATTTCAGAAAAAAGTGCATTTTGAAACCATGGGCTATAGTCCAGCAGAATTAAGCAAAATAGCCTCGGATTTGATATTCCTTTATTTTTGTCAATAAGAGGTTCTCAGAGCTAAAGTTTCGAATTTGTGTTCATTTCTCGATGCTTGTCATTATCATTGTCATAGAAATCGTAATATGTGAATTTCAGAAAAAAGTGCATTTTGAAACCATGGGCTATAGTCCAGCAGAATTAAGCAAAATAGCCTCGGATTTGATATTCCTTTATTTTTGTCAATAAAAGGTTCTCAGAGCTAAATTTTCAAATTTGTGTTTATTTCTCGATGCTTGTGACTGTCAATATTATAGAAATCGTTATTTGCGAATTCCGGAAAAAAGTGCATTTTGAAACCATGGGCTATAGTCCAGCAGAATTAAGCAAAATAGCCTCGGATTTGATATTCCTTTATTTTTGTCAATAAAAGGTTCTCAGAGCTAAATTTTCAAATTTGTGTTTATTTCTCGATGCTTGTGACTGTCAATATTATAGAAATCGTTATTTGCGAATTCCGGAAAAAAGTGCATTTTGAAACCATGGGCTATAGTCCAGCAGAATTAAGCAAAATACCCTCGGATTTGATATTCCTTTATTTTTGTCAATAAAAGCTTCTCAGAGCTAAATTTTCAAATTTGTGTTCAGTTAGGGATGCTTGTGACTGTCAATATCATAGAAATCGTAATTTGCGAATTCCGGAAAAAAAGTGCATTTTGAAACCATGGGCTATAGTCCAGCAGAATTAAGCAAAATAGCATCGGGTTTGATATTCCTTTATTTTTGTCAATAAAAGGTTCTCAGAGCTAAATTTTCAAATTTGTGTTTATTTCTCGATGCTTGTGACTGTCAATATTATAGAAATCGTAATTTGCGAATTCCGGAAAAAAGTGCATTTTGAAACCATGGGCTATAGTCCAGCAGAATTAAGCAAAATACCCTCGGATTTGATATTCCTTTATTTTTGTCAATAAAAGCTTCTCAGAGCTAAATTTTCAAATTTGTGTTCAGTTAGGGATGCTTGTGACTGTCAATATCATAGAAATCGTAATTTGCGAATTCCGGAAAAAAAGTGCATTTTGAAACCATGGGCTATAGTCCAGCAGAATTAAGCAAAATAGCATCGGGTTTGATATTCCTTTATTTTTGTCAATAAAAGGTTCTCAGAGCTAAATTTTCAAATTTGTGTTTATTTCTCGATGCTTGTGACTGTCAATATTATAGAAATCGTAATTTGCGAATTCCGGAAAAAAGTGCATTTTGAAACCATGGGCTATAGTCCAGCAGAATTAAGCAAAGTACCCTCGGATTTGATATTCCTTTATTTTTGTCAATAAAAGCTTCTCAGAGCTAAATTTTCAAATTTGTGTTCATTTCTCGATGCTAGTCAATATTATAGAAATCGTAATTTGCGAATTCCGGAAAAAAGTGCATTTTGAAACCATGGGCTATAGTCCAGCAGAATTAAGCAAAATACCCTCGGATTTGATATTCCTTTATTTTTGTCAATAAAAGGTTCTCAGAGCTAAATTTTCAAATTTGTGTTCAGTTAGGGATGCTTGTTACTGTCAATATAATAGAAATCGTAATTTTCGAATTCCGGAAAAAGTGCATTTTGAAACCATGGGCTATAGTCCAGCAGAATTAAGCAAAGTACCCTCGGATTTGATATTCGTTTATTTTTGTCAATAAAAGCTTCTCAGAGCTAAATTTTCAAATTTGTGTTCATTTCTCGATGCTAGTCAATATTATAGAAATCGTAATTTGCGAATTCCGGAAAAAAGTGCATTTTGAAACCATGGGCTATAGTCCAGCAGAATTAAGCAAAATACCCTCGGATTTGATATTCCTTTATTTTTGTCAATAAAAGGTTCTCAGAGCTAAATTTTCAAATTTGTGTTGATTTTTTCGATGATTGTCATTATCAGTGTCATAGAAATCGTAATATGTGAATTTCAGAAAAAAGTGCATTTTGAAACCATGGGCTATAGTCCAGCAGAATTAAGCAAAATACCCTCGGATTTGATATTCCCTTATTTTTGTCTATAAAAGGTTCTCAGAGCTAAATTTTCAAATTTGTGTTCAGTTAGGGATGCTTGTCATTATCAGTGTCATAGAAATCGTAATATGTGAATTTCAGAAAAAAGTGCATTTTGAAACCATGGGCTATAGTCCAGCAGAATTAAGCAAAATAGCCTCGGATTTGATATTCCTTTATTTTTGTCAATAAAAGGTTCTCAGAGCTAAATTTTCAAATTTGTGTTTATTTCTCGATGCTAGTCAATATTATAGAAATCGTAATTTGCGAATTCCGGAAAAAAGTGCATTTTGAAACCATGGGCTATAGTCCAGCAGAATTAAGCAAAATACCCTCGGATTTGATATTCTTTTATTTTTGTCAATAAAAGGTTCTCAGAGCTAAATTTTCAAATTTGTGTTTATTTCTCGATGCTTGTGACTGTCAATATTATAGAAATCGTAATTTGCGAATTCCGGAAAAAAGTGCATTTTGAAACCATGGGCTATAGTCCAGCAGAATTAAGCAAAATACCCTCGGATTTGATATTCCTTTATTTTTGTCAATAAAAGGTTCTCAGAGCTAAATTTTCAAATTTGTGTTCATTTCTCGATGCTTGTCATTATCAGTGTCATAGAAATCGTAATATGTGAATTTCAGAAAAAAGTGCATTTTGAAACCATGGGCTATAGTCCAGCAGAATTAAGCAAAATAGCCTCGGATTTGATATTCCTTTATTTTTGTCAATAAAAGGTTCTCAGAGCTAAATTTTCAAATTTGTGTTCAGTTAGGGATGCTTGTTACTGTCAATATAATAGAAATCGTAATTTTCGAATTCCGGAAAAAGTGCATTTTGAAACCATGGGCTATAGTCCAGCAGAATTAAGCAAAATACCCTCGGATCTGATATTCCTTTATTTTTGTCTCAGAGCTAAATTTTCAAATTTGTGTTCAGTTAGGGATGCTTGTTACTGTCAATATAATAGAAATCGTAATTTTCGAATTCCGGAAAAAGTGCATTTTGAAACCATGGGCTATAGTCCAGTAGAATTAAGCAAAAAAGCCTCGGAATTGATATTCCTTTATTTTTGTCAATAAAAGGTTCTCAGAGCTAAATTTTCAAATTTGTGTTTATTTCTCTATGCTTGTGACTGCCAAATTATAGAAATCGTAATTTTCGAATTCCGGAAAAAAGTGCATTTTGAAACCATGGGCTATAGTCCAGTAGAATTAAGCAAAAAAGCCTCGGAATTGATATTCCTTTATTTTTGTCAATAAAAGGTTCTCAGAGCTAAATTTTCAAATTTGTGTTTATTTCTCTATGCTTGTGACTGTCAAAATTATAGAAATCGTAATTTTCGAATTCCGGAAGAAAGTGCATTTTGAAACCATGGGCTATAGTCCAGCAGAATTAAGCAAAATACCCTCGGATCTGATATTCCTTTATTTTTGTCTCAGAGCTAAATTTTCAAATTTGTGTTCAGTTAGGGATGCTTGTTACTGTCAATATAATAGAAATCGTAATTTTCGAATTCCGGAAAAAGTGCATTTTGAAACCATGGGCTATAGTCCAGCAGAATTAAGCAAAATACCCTCGGATCTGATATTCCTTTATTTTTGTCTCAGAGCTAAATTTTCAAATTTGTGTTCAGTTAGGGATGCTTGTTACTGTCAATATAATAGAAATCGTAATTTTCGAATTCCGGAAAAAGTGCATTTTGAAACCATGGGCTATAGTCCAGTAGAATTAAGCAAAAAAGCCTCGGAATTGATATTCCTTTATTTTTGTCAATAAAAGGTTCTCAGAGCTAAATTTTCAAATTTGTGTTTATTTCTCTATGCTTGTGACTGCCAAATTATAGAAATCGTAATTTTCGAATTCCGGAAAAAAGTGCATTTTGAAACCATGGGCTATAGTCCAGTAGAATTAAGCAAAAAAGCCTCGGAATTGATATTCCTTTATTTTTGTCAATAAAAGGTTCTCAGAGCTAAATTTTCAAATTTGTGTTTATTTCTCGATGCTTGTCATTATCAGTTTCATAGAAATCGTAATTTTTGAATTCCGGAAAAAAGTGCATTTTGAAACCATGGGCTATAGTCCAGTAGAATTAAGCAAAAAAGCCTCGGCTTTGATATTCCTTTATTTTTGGCAATAAAAGGTTCTCAGAGCTAAATTTTCAAATTTGTGTTTATTTCTCTATGCTTGTGACTGTCAAAATTACAGAAAACGTAATTTGCGAATTCCGGAAAAAAGTGCATTTTGAAACCATGGGCTATAGTCCAGTAGAATTAAGCAAAAAAGCCTCGGATTTGATATTCCTTTATTTTTGTCAATAAAAGGTTCTCAGAGCTAAATTTTCAAATTTGTGTTTATTTCTCTATGCTTGTGACTGTCAAAATTATAGAAATCGTAATTTTCGAATTCCGGAAAAAAAGTGCATTTTGAAACCATGGGCTATAGTCCAGTAGAATTAAGCAAAAAAGCCTCGGATTTGATATTTCTTTATTTTTGTCAATAAAAGGTTCTCAGAGCTAAATTTTCAAATTTGTGTTTATTTCTCTATGCTTGTGACTGCCAAAATTACAGAAAACGTAATTTGCGAATTCCGGAAAAAAGTGCATTTTGAAACCATGGGCTATAGTCCAGTAGAATTAAGCAAAAAAGCCTCGGATTTGATATTCCTTTATTTTTGGCAATAAAAGGTTCTCAGAGCTAAATTTTCAAATTTGTGTTTATTTCTCTATGCTTGTGACTGTCAAAATTACAGAAAACGTAATTTGCGAATTCCGGAAAAAAGTGCATTTTGAAACCATGGGCTATAGTCCAGTAGAATTAAGCAAAAAAGCCTCGGATTTGATATTCCTTTATTTTTGTCAATAAAAGGTTCTCAGAGCTAAATTTTCAAATTTGTGTTTATTTCTCGATGCTTGTCATTATCAGTGTCATAGAAATCGTAATATGTGAGTTTCAGAAAAAAGTGCATTTTGAAACCATGGGCTATAGTCCAGCAGAATTAAGCAAAATACCCTCGGATTTGATATTCCTTTATTTTTGGCAATAAAAGGTTCTCAGAGCTAAATTTTCAAATTTGTGTTTATTCCTCGATGCTTGTCATTATCAGTTTCATAGAAATCGTAATTTTTGAATTCCGGAAAAAAGTGCATTTTGAAACCATGGGCTATAGTCCAGTAGAATTAAGCAAAAAAGCCTCGGATTTGATATTCCTTTATTTTTGGCAATAAAAGGTTCTCAGAGCTAAATTTTCAAATTTGTGTTTATTTCTCTATGCTTGTCATTATCAGTTTCATAGAAATCGTAATTTTTGAATTCCGGAAAAAAGTGCATTTTGAAACCATGGGCTATAGTCCAGTAGAATTAAGCAAAAAAGCCTCGGATTTGATATTCCTTTATTTTTGGCAATAAAAGGTTCTCAGAGCTAAATTTTCAAATTTGTGTTTATTTCTCGATGCTTGTCATTATCAGTGTCATAGAAATCGTAATATGTGAGTTTCAGAAAAAAGTGCATTTTGAAACCATGGGCTATAGTCCAGCAGAATTAAGCAAAATACCCTCGGATTTGATATGTCTTTATTTTTGTCAATAAAAGCTTCTCAGAGCTAAATTTTCAAATTTGTGTTCATTTCCCGATGCTTGTCATTATCAGTGTCATAGAAATCGTAATTTTCGAATTCCGGAAAAAAGTGCATTTTGAAACCATGGGCTATAGTCCAGCAGAATTAAGCAAAATACCCTCGGATTTGATATGTCTTTATTTTTGTCAATAAAAGGTTCTCAGAGCTAAATTTTCAAATTTGTGTTTATTTCTCTATGCTTGTCATTATTAGTTTCATAGAAATCGTAATTTTCGAATTCCGGAAAAAAGTGCATTTTGAAACCATGGGCTATAATCCAGCAGAATTAAGCAAAATACCCTCGGATTTGATATGTCTTTATTTTTGGCAATAAAAGGTTCTCAGAGCTAAATTTTCAAATTTGTGTTTATTTCTCTATGCTTGTGACTATCAAAATTACAGAAAACGTAATTTGCGAATTCCGGAAAAAAGTGCATTTTGAAACCATGGGCTATAGTCCAGTAGAATTAAGCAAAAAAGCCTCGGATTTGATATTCCTTTATTTTTGTCAATAAAAGGTTCTCAGAGCTAAATTTTCAAATTTGTGTTTATTTCTCAATGCTTGTGACTGTCAAAATTATAGAAATCGTAATTTTCGAATTCCGGAAGAAAGTGCATTTTGAAACCATGGGCTATAGTCCAGTAGAATTAAGCTAAAAAGCCTCGGAATTCATATTTCTTTATTTTTGTCAATAAAAGGTTCTCAGAGCTAAATTTTCAAATTTGTGTTTATTTCTCGATGCTTGTCATTATCAGTTTCATAGAAATCGTAATTTTTGAATTCCGGAAAAAAGTGCATTTTGAAACCATGGGCTATAGTCCAGTAGAATTAAGCAAAAAAGCCTCGGAATTCATATTTCTTTATTTTTGTCAATAAAAGGTTCTCAGAGCTAAATTTTCAAATTTGTGTTTATTTCTCTATGCTTGTGACTGTCAAAATTACAGAAATCGTAATTTGCGAATTCCGGAAAAAAGTGCATTTTGAAACCATGGGCTATAGTCCAGTAGAATTAAGCAAAAAAGCCTCGGATTTGATATTCCTTTATTTTTGTCAATAAAAGGTTCTCAGAGCTAAATTTTCAAATTTGTGTTTATTTCTCGATGCTTGTCATTATCAGTGTCATAGAAATCGTAATATGTGAATTTCAGAAAAAAGTGCATTTTGAAACCATGGGCTATAGTCCAGTAGAATTAAGCAAAAAAGCCTCGGATTTGATATGTCTTTATTTTTGTCAATAAAAGCTTCTCAGAGCTTAATTTTCAAATTTGTGTTTATTTCTCTATGCTTGTCATTATCAGTTTCATAGAAATCGTAATTTGCGAATTCCGGAAAAAAGTGCATTTTGAAACCATGGGCTATAGTCCAGTAGAATTAAGCAAAAAAGCCTCGGAATTCATATTTCTTTATTTTTGTCAATAAAAGGTTCTCAGAGCTAAATTTTCAAATTTGTGTTTATTTCTCGATGCTTGTCATTATCAGTTTCATAGAAATCGTAATTTTCGAATTCCGGAAAAAAGTGCACTTTTGAAACCATGGGCTATAGTCCAGTAGAATTAAGCAAAAAAGCCTCGGAATTCATATTTCTTTATTTTTGTCAATAAAAGGTTCTCAGAGCTAAATTTTCAAATTTGTGTTTATTTCTCTATGCTTGTGACTGTCAAAATTACAGAAATCGTAATTTGCGAATTCCGGAAAAAAGTGCATTTTGAAACCATGGGCTATAGTCCAGTAGAATTAAGCAAAAAAGCCTCGGATTTGATATTCCTTTATTTTTGTCAATAAAAGGTTCTCAGAGCTAAATTTTCAAATTTGTGTTTATTTCTCGATGCTTGTCATTATCAGTGTCATAGAAATCGTAATATGTGAATTTCAGAAAAAAGTGCATTTTGAAACCATGGGCTATAGTCCAGTAGAATTAAGCAAAAAAGCCTCGGATTTGATATGTCTTTATTTTTGTCAATAAAAGGTTCTCAGAGCTAAATTTTCAAATTTGTGTTTATTTCTCTATGCTTGTCATTATCAGTTTCATAGAAATCGTAATTTGCGAATTCCGGAAAAAAGTGCATTTTGAAACCATGGGCTATAGTCCAGTAGAATTAAGCAAAAAAGCCTCGGAATTCATATTTCTTTATTTTTGTCAATAAAAGGTTCTCAGAGCTAAATTTTCAAATTTGTGTTTATTTCTCGATGCTTGTCATTATCAGTTTCATAGAAATCGTAATTTGCGAATTCCGGAAAAAAGTGCATTTTGAAACCATGGGCTATAGTCCAGTAGAATTAAGCAAAAAAGCCTCGGAATTCATATTTCTTTATTTTTGTCAATAAAAGGTTCTCAGAGCTAAATTTTCAAATTTGTGTTTATTTCTCGATGCTTGTCATTATCAGTTTCATAGAAATCGTAATTTTCGAATTCCGGAAAAAAGTGCATTTTGAAACCATGGGCTATAGTCCAGTAGAATTAAGCAAAAAAGCCTCGGAATTCATATTTCTTTATTTTTGTCAATAAAAGGTTCTCAGAGCTAAATTTTCAAATTTGTGTTTATTTCTCTATGCTTGTGACTGTCGAAATTATAGAAATCGTAATTTGCGAATTCCGGAAAAAAGTGCATTTTGAAACCATGGGCTATAGTCCAGTAGAATTAAGCAAAAAAGCCTCGGATTTGATATTCCTTTATTTTTGTCAATAAAAGGTTCTCAGAGCTAAATTTTCAAATTTGTGTTTATTTCTCGATGCTTGTCATTATCAGTTTCATAGAAATCGTAATTTTCGAATTCCGGAAAAAAGTGCATTTTGAAACCATGGGCTATAGTCCAGTAGAATTAAGCAAAAAAGCCTCGGAATTCATATTTCTTTATTTTTGTCAATAAAAGGTTCTCAGAGCTAAATTTTCAAATTTGTGTTTATTTCTCGATGCTTGTCATTATCAGTTTCATAGAAATCGTAATTTTCGAATTCCGGAAAAAAGTGCATTTTGAAACCATGGGCTATAGTCCAGTAGAATTAAGCAAAAAAGCCTCGGAATTCATATTTCTTTATTTTTGTCAATAAAAGGTTCTCAGAGCTAAATTTTCAAATTTGTGTTTATTTCTCTATGCTTGTGACTGTCGAAATTATAGAAATCGTAATTTGCGAATTCCGGAAAAAAGTGCATTTTGAAACCATGGGCTATAGTCCAGTAGAATTAAGCAAAAAAGCCTCGGATTTGATATTCCTTTATTTTTGTCAATAAAAGGTTCTCAGAGCTAAATTTTCAAATTTGTGTTTATTTCTCGATGCTTGTCATTATCAGTGTCATAGAAATCGTAATATGTGAATTTCAGAAAAAAGTGCATTTTGAAACCATGGGCTATAGTCCAGTAGAATTAAGCAAAAAAGCCTCGGATTTGATATGTCTTTATTTTTGTCAATAAAAGGTTCTCAGAGCTAAATTTTCAAATTTGTGTTTATTTCTCTATGCTTGTCATTATCAGTTTCATAGAAATCGTAATTTGCGAATTCCGGAAAAAAGTGCATTTTGAAACCATGGGCTATAGTCCAGTAGAATTAAGCAAAAAAGCCTCGGAATTCATATTTCTTTATTTTTGTCAATAAAAGGTTCTCAGAGCTAAATTTTCAAATTTGTGTTTATTTCTCGATGCTTGTCATTATCAGTTTCATAGAAATCGTAATTTTCGAATTCCGGAAAAAAGTGCATTTTGAAACCATGGGCTATAGTCCAGTAGAATTAAGCAAAAAAGCCTCGGAATTCATATTTCTTTATTTTTGTCAATAAAAGGTTCTCAGAGCTAAATTTTCAAATTTGTGTTTATTTCTCTATGCTTGTGACTGTCGAAATTATAGAAATCGTAATTTGCGAATTCCGGAAAAAAGTGCATTTTGAAACCATGGGCTATAGTCCAGTAGAATTAAGCAAAAAAGCCTCGGATTTCATATTTCTTTATTTTTGTCAATAAAAGGTTCTCAGAGCTAAATTTTCAAATTTGTGTTTATTTCTCGATGCTTGTCATTATCAGTTTCATAGAAAACGTAATTTTCGAATTCCGGAAAAAAGTGCATTTTGAAACCATGGGCTATAGTCCAGTAGAATTAAGCAAAAAAGCCTCGGATTTCATATTTCTTTATTTTTGTCAATAAAAGGTTCTCAGAGCTAAATTTTCAAATTTGTGTTTATTTCTCTTTGCTTGTCATTATCAGTTTCATAGAAATCGTAATTTTCGAATTCCGGAAAAAAGTGCATTTTGAAACCATGGGCTATAGTCCAGTAGAATTAAGCAAAAAAGCCTCGGAATTCATATTTCTTTATTTTTGTCAATAAAAGGTTCTCAGAGCTAAATTTTCAAATTTGTGTTTATTTCTCGATGCTTGTCATTATCAGTTTCATAGAAATCGTAATTTTCGAATTCCGGAAAAAAGTGCATTTTGAAACCATGGGCTATAGTCCAGCAGAATTAAGCAAAATACCCTCGGATTTGATATGTCTTTATTTTTGTCAATAAAAGCTTCTCAGAGCTAAATTTTCAAATTTGTGTTTATTTCTCGATGCTTGTCATTATCAGTTTCATAGAAATCGTAATTTTCGAATTCCGGAAAAAAGTGCATTTTGAAACCATGGGCTATAGTCCAGTAGAATTAAGCAAAAAAGCCTCGGAATTCATATTTCTTTATTTTTGTCAATAAAAGGTTCTCAGAGCTAAATTTTCAAATTTGTGTTTATTTCTCGATGCTTGTCATTATCAGTTTCATAGAAATCGTAATTTTCGAATTCCGGAAAAAAGTGCATTTTGAAACCATGGGTTATAGTCCAGTAGAATTAAGCAAAAAAGCCTCGGATTTGATATTCCTTTATTTTTGGCAATAAAAGGTTCTCAGAGCTAAATTTTCAAATTTGTGTTTATTTCTCTATGCTTGTGACTGTCAAAATTATAGAAATCGTAATTTGCGAATTCCGGAAAAAAGTGCATTTTGAAACCATGAGCTATAGTCCAGTAGAATTAAGCAAAAAAGCCTCGGATTTGATATTCCTTTATTTTTGGCAATAAAAGGTTCTCAGAGCTAAATTTTCAAATTTGTGTTTATTTCTCTATGCTTGTGACTGTCAAAATTATAGAAATCGTAATTTGCGAATTCCGGAAAAAAGTGCATTTTGAAACCATGGGCTATAGTCCAGTAGAATTAAGCAAAAAAGCCTCGGAATTCATATTTCTTTATTTTTGTCAATAAAAGGTTCTCAGAGCTAAATTTTCAAATTTGTGTTTATTTTTCGATGCTTGTCATTATCAGTTTCATAGAAATCGTAATTTTCGAATTCCGGAAAAAAGTGCATTTTGAAACCATGGGCTATAGTCCAGTAGAATTAAGCAAAAAAGCCTCGGATTTGATATTCCTTTATTTTTGTCAATAAAAGCTTCTCAGAGCTAAATTTTCAAATTTGTGTTTATTTCTCTATGCTTGTGACTGTCAAAATTATAGAAATCGTAATTTGCGAATTCCGGAAAAAAGTGCATTTTGAAACCATGGGCTATAGTCCAGTAGAATTAAGAAAAAAAGCCTCGGAATTCATATTTCTTTATTTTTGTCAATAAAAGGTTCTCAGAGCTAAATTTTCAAATTTGTGTTTATTTCTCGTTGCTTGTCATTATCAGTTTCATAGAAATCGTAATTTTCGAATTCCGGAAAAAAGTGCATTTTGAAACCATGGGCTATAGTCCAGTAGAATTAAGCAAAAAAGCCTCGGATTTGATATTCCTTTATTTTTGGCAATAAAAGGTTCTCAGAGCTAAATTTTCAAATTTGTGTTTATTTCTCTATGCTTGTGACTGTCAAAATTATAGAAATCGTAATTTGCGAATTCCGGAAAAAAGTGCATTTTGAAACCATGGGCTATAGTCCAGTAGAATTAAGCAAAAATGCCTCGGATTTCATATTTCTTTATTTTTGTCAATTAAAGGTTCTCAGAGCTAAATTTTCAAATTTGTGTTTATTTCTCGATGCTTGTCATTATCAGTTTCATAGAAATCGTAATTTTCGAATTCCGGAAAAAAGTGCATTTTGAAACCATGGGCTATAGTCCAGCAGAATTAAGCAAAATAGCCTCGGATTTGATATTCCTTTATTTTTGTCAATAAAAGGTTCTCAGAGCTAAATTTTCAAATTTGTGTTCAGTTAGGGATGCTTTTGCCTGTCAATATCATAGAAATCGTAATTAGCGAATTCCGGAAAAAAGTGCATTTTGAAACCATGGGCTATAGTCCAGTAGAATTAAGCAAAAAAGCCTCGGATTTGATATTCCTTTATTTTTGGCAATAAAAAGTTCTCAGAGCTAAATTTTCAAATTTGTGTTTATTTCTCTATGCTTGTGACTGTCAAAATTATAGAAATCGTAATTTGCGAATTCCGGAAAAAAGTGCATTTTGAAACCATGGGCTATAGTCCAGTAGAATTAAGCAAAAAAGCCTCGGAATTCATATTTCTTTATTTTTGTCAATAAAAGGTTCTCAGAGCTAAATTTTCAAATTTGTGTTTATTTTTCGATGCTTGTCATTATCAGTTTCATAGAAATCGTAATTTTCGAATTCCGGAAAAAAGTGCATTTTGAAACCATGGGCTATAGTCCAGTAGAATTAAGCAAAAAAGCCTCGGATTTGATATTCCTTTATTTTTTTCAATAAAAGGTTCTCAGAGCTAAATTTTCAAATTTGTGTTTATTTCTCTATGCTTGTGACTGTCAAAATTATAGAAATCGTAATTTGCGAATTCCGGAAAAAAGTGCATTTTGAAACCATGGGCTATAGTCCAGCAGAATTAAGCAAAATACCCTCGGATTTCATATTTCTTTATTTTTGTCAATAAAAGCTTCTCAGAGCTAAATTTTCAAATTTGTGTTCATTTCTCGATGCTTGTCATTATCAGTTTCATAAAAATCGTAATTTTCGAATTCCAGGAAAAAGTGCATTTTGAAACCATGGGCTATAGTCCAGCAGAATTAAGCAAAATAGCCTCGGATTTGATATTCCTTTATTTTTGTCAATAAAAGGTTCTCAGAGCTAAATTTTCAAATTTGTGTTCAGTTATGGATGCTTGTCATTATCAGTGTCATAGAAATCGTAATTTGCGAGTTCCGGAAAAAAGTGCATTTTGAAACCATGGGCTATAGTCCAGTAGAATTAAGCAAAAAAGCCTCGGATTTCATATTTCTTTATTTTTGTCAATAAAAGGTTCTCAGAGCTAAATATCCAAATTTGTGTCCAGTTTTTGATGTTTGTGACTGTGAATATCATAGAAATCGTAATTTGCGAATTCCGGAAAAAAGTGCATTTTGAAACCATGGGCTATAGTCCAGTAGAATTAAGCAAAAAAGCCTCGGATTTCATATTTCTTTATTTTTGTCAATAAAAGGTTCTCAGAGCTAAATTTTCAAATTTGTGTTTATTTCTCGATGCTTGTCATTATCAGTTTCATAGAAAACGTAATTTTCGAATTCCGGAAAAAAGTGCATTTTGAAACCATGGGCTATAGTCCAGTAGAATTAAGCAAAAAAGCCTCGGATTTCATATTTCTTTATTTTTGTCAATAAAAGGTTCTCAGAGCTAAATTTTCAAATTTGTGTTCATTTCTCGATGCTTGGGACTGCCAATATCATAGAAATCGTAATTTGCGAGTTCCGGAAAAAAGTGCATTTTGAAACCATGGGCTATAGTCCAGTAGAATTAAGCAAAAAAGCCTCGGATTTCATATTTCTTTATTTTTGTCAATAAAAGGTTCTCAGAGCTAAATTTTCAAATTTGTGTTTATTTCTCGATGCTTGTCATTATCAGTTTCATAGAAAACGTAATTTTCGAATTCCGGAAAAAAGTGCATTTTGAAACCATGGGCTATAGTCCAGTAGAATTAAGCAAAAAAGCCTCGGATTTCATATTTCTTTATTTTTGTCAATAAAAGGTTCTCAGAGCTAAATTTTCAAATTTGTGTTTATTTCTCTATGCTTGTGACTGTCAAAATTATAGAAATCGTAATTTTCGAATTCCGGAAAAAAGTGCATTTTGAAACCATGGGCTATAGTCCAGTAGAATTAAGCAAAAAAGCCTCGGATTTCATATTTCTTTATTTTTGTCAATAAAAGGTTCTCAGAGCTAAATTTTCAAATTTGTGTTTATTTCTCGATGCTTGTCATTATCAGTTTCATAGAAAACGTAATTTTCGAATTCCGGAAAAAAGTGCATTTTGAAACCATGGGCTATAGTCCAGTAGAATTAAGCAAAAAAGCCTCGGATTTCATATTTCTTTATTTTTGTCAATAAAAGGTTCTCAGAGCTAAATTTTCAAATTTGTGTTTATTTCTCTATGCTTGTTACTGTCAAAATTATAGAAATCGTAATTTTCGAATTCCGGAAAAAAGTGCATTTTGAAACCATGGGCTATAGTCCAGTAAAATTAAGCAAAATAGCCTCGGATTTGATATTTCTTTATTTTTGTCAATTAAAGGTTCTCAGAGCTAAATTTTCAAATTTGTGTGTATTTCTCTATGCTTGTGACTGTCAAAATTATAGAAATCGTAATTTTCGAATTCCGGAAAAAAGTGCATTTTGAAACCATGGGCTATAGTCCAATAGAATTAAGCAAAAAAGCCTCGGATTTCATATTTCTTTATTTTTGTCAATAAAAGGTTCTCAGAGCTAAATTTTCAAATTTGTGTTTATTTCTCTATGCTTGTGACTGTCAAAATTATAGAAATCGTAATTTTCGAATTCCGGAAAAAAGTGCATTTTGAAACCATGGGCTATAGTCCAGTAGAATTAAGCAAAAAAGCCTCGGATTTCATATTTCTTTATTTTTGTCAATAAAAGGTTCTCAGAGCTAAATTTTCAAATTTGTGTTTATTTCTCTATGCTTGTGACTGTCAAAATTATAGAAATCGTAATTTTCGAATTCCGGAAAAAAGTGCATTTTGAAACCATGGGCTATAGTCCAGTAGAATTAAGCAAAAAAGCCTCGGATTTCATATTTCTTTATTTTTGTCAATAAAAGGTTCTCAGAGCTAAATTTTCAAATTTGTGTTTATTTCTCTATGCTTGTGACTGTCAAAATTATAGAAATCGTAATTTTCGAATTCCGGAAAAAAGTGCATTTTGAAACCATGGGCTATAGTCCAGTAGAATTAAGCAAAAAAGCCTCGGATTTCATATTTCTTTATTTTTGTCAATAAAAGGTTCTCAGAGCTAAATTTTCAAATTTGTGTTTATTTCTCTTTGCTTGTCATTATCAGTGTCATAGAAATCGTAATATGTGAATTTCAGAAAAAAGTGCATTTTGAAACCATGGGCTATAGTCCAGTAGAATTAAGCAAAAAAGCCTCGGATTTCATATTTCTTTATTTTTGTCAATAAAAGGTTCTCAGAGCTAAATTTTCAAATTTGTGTTTATTTCTCTATGCTTGTTACTGTCAAAATTATAGAAATCGTAATTTTCGAATTCCGGAAAAAAGTGCATTTTGAAACCATGGGCTATAGTCCAGTAAAATTAAGCAAAATAGCCTCGGATTTGATATTTCTTTATTTTTGTCAATTAAAGGTTCTCAGAGCTAAATTTTCAAATTTGTGTTTATTTCTCGATGCTTGTCATTATCAGTTTCATAAAAATCGTAATTTTTGAATTCCAGAAAAAAGTGCATTTTGAAACCATGGGCTATAGTCCAGTAGAATTAAGCAAAAAAGCCTCGGATTTCATATTTCTTTATTTTTGTCAATAAAAGGTTCTCAGAGCTAAATTTTCAAATTTGTGTTTATTTCTCTATGCTTGTCATTATCAGTGTCATAGAAATCGTAATATGTGAATTTCAGAAAAAAGTGCATTTTGAAACCATGGGCTATAGTCCAGCAGAATTAAGCAAAATACCCTCGGATTTGATATTCCTTTATTTTTGTCAATAAAAGGTTCTCAGAGCTAAATTTTCAAATTTGTGTGTATTTCTCTATGCTTGTGACTGTCAAAATTATAGAAATCGTAATTTTCGAATTCCGGAAAAAAGTGCATTTTGAAACCATGGGCTATAGTCCAGTAAAATTAAGCAAAATAGCCTCGGATTTGATATTTCTTTATTTTTGTCAATAAAAGGTTCTCAGAGCTAAATTTTCAAATTTGTGTTTATTTCTCTATGCTTGTGACTGTCAAAATTATAGAAATCGTAATTTTCGAATTCCGGAAAAAAGTGCATTTTGAAACCATGGGCTATAGTCCAGTAAAATTAAGCAAAATAGCCTCGGATTTGATATTTCTTTATTTTTGTCAATTAAAGGTTCTCAGAGCTAAATTTTCAAATTTGTGTTTATTTCTCGATGCTTGTCATTATCAGTTTCATAAAAATCGTAATTTTTGAATTCCAGAAAAAAGTGCATTTTGAAACCATGGGCTATAGTCCAGTAGAATTAAGCAAAAAAGCCTCGGATTTCATATTTCTTTATTTTTGTCAATAAAAGGTTCTCAGAGCTAAATTTTCAAATTTGTGTTTATTTCTCGATGCTTGTGACTGTCAAAATTATAGAAATCGTAATTTTCGAATTCCGGAAAAAAGTGCATTTTGAAACCATGGGCTATAGTCCAGCAGAATTAAGCAAAATACCCTCGGATTTGATATTCCTTTATTTTTGTCAATAAAAGGTTCTCAGAGCTAAATTTTCAAATTTGTGTTTATTTCTCGATGCTTGTGACTGTCAAAATTATAGAAATCGTAATTTTCGAATTCCGGAAAAAAGTGCATTTTGAAACCATGGGCTATAGTCCAGTAGAATTAAGCAAAAAAGCCTCGGATTTCATATTTCTTTATTTTTGTCAATAAAAGGTTCTCAGAGCTAAATTTTCAAATTTGTGTTTATTTCTCTATGCTTGTCATTATCAGTGTCATAGAAATCGTAATATGTGAATTTCAGAAAAAAGTGCATTTTGAAACCATGGGCTATAGTCCAGCAGAATTAAGCAAAATACCCTCGGATTTGATATTCCTTTATTTTTGTCAGTAAAAGGTTCTCAGAGCTAAATTTTCAAATTTGTGTTTATTTCTCTATGCTTGTGACTGTCAAAATTATAGAAATCGTAATTTTCGAATTCCGGAAAAAAGTGCATTTTGAAACCATGGGCTATAGTCCAGTAGAATTAAGCAAAAAAGCCTCGGATTTCATATTTCTTTATTTTTGTCAATAAAAGCTTCTCAGAGCTAAATTTTCAAATTTAATATATATATGGAAAAATATATACCTTAAAACTTATAATATAAATATATATTAAATATAATTATATACATTTTTGCAAACTTACCCTACTTGCTAAGAAGAACTAAATCTATGTACGCCGGGCAAGGATTTTATTAAAAAAATTGAGGCCGACTTTTGTTGAAGGGTATCCACGACAGAGTTCCGTAAAAATTTCCTGCCGGGGCTGCTTCTGAGCATCTGCTATATCGCGGATTGATATCGCCCCTGCTGAACCGAAGACAATCGTCGGAACTGTGTGCGATGTCTCGATTGAAGTCGAGTCGTCTGTCTGCAACTGAACGGGCTATGCGGAAAAGTCTAACTATTTTGTCACAAATCTTTAGAGTCTTAATAGGGGAAGGCCTCTGGAGGGACAAAGCCACATAGGCGAACAGTCTCGTGGTATAAATCATTGGGCAAGAAATTCACGGAGATCAGGTTGTTGATCGAAGTCATTGCCCTCGGAATGTGTCTTCGAATAAGCTTAATAAGGAAATTATCCACTCTGACAAGGTGGACCCCATTGTAAAGGACCTCATTGCGATAGAATTTTTTTATATTGAGACTCTGGAGTTCAATATAAACGAAGACAAGCGAATCTTTTCTTTGAATTTGCTGTCAAGTTTTCACGGGCCACACATAAGTAATCATTTGCTTGACAAGTGCCGTGTAGCAGATGACTTTTACCCTGGTATCGAATTGGCTGCTCTAAAACAGTCTCTTTGTCATGGCAAAAGTTACTTTTTCTAAAGATGGAACTTATAAGTGGTGTAGGTGGCCAGTAAAAGACGATTGCGCCAGTAAGAGATTTCTGGAATAAATGGGAATGTTTTATTCGAAAAACCTCCAACCCAGATGAGTGCGTTACTGTGGATGAACAATTAGTGACAATTCGTGTGAGATGTCCTTTCAAACAATATATTCCATCCCAACCATTAAAATATGAAATAAAATTATGTGCTCTGTGCTACAGGAAAACAAGTTTTGCCTGCTCATTGCAAGTCGTCCTGAAATGTAGCTCTAGACCTCATAAAATATTTGAAAGTTCAAAACGTTTCGTGCGATAATTTCTTCACTTCCCACGTATTAGGAATAGAAGTGCTAATAAGTAAACTAACCTAAGTTGAAACAGTGCGAAAAAATAAAATATTTTTGCCAACACAAATTTTGGATTTGTAAAAAAACTAGAGCAATTTTCACATTAACTTTTTAAAAATGAAAATAGTAAAACCCTCGTTGCATGTGAGGGTGCACTTTGCACCACGATAAAGAGATAACTGATGATGCAAAAAACATAAATAATAAAATATTCCAACTCAGCAAAATCAAGGGTACATGGGATACATGATTTATTTATCTATCTTAGCCTTAATTCAAGGGCAAATATCCCGTTTTTTCTTCCACCCAGTGCTCCGGGAAGATCAGTGGTTCAAGATTTTCAAACACGAAACTCTCAAGGACAAGCTACAGTGTCAACATTGAACAGATCTTGCTGCTTTATAAGAAGTATATCCAAATCGCTCCAACTGCACAAAACATTCAACAAAATGTTTAAAACCATTCTAAGCAAAATTTTAATGCGAAAATTCCAATAAGTAAATAAAAAATATAGTGGGTAAATTTGACCAACAAAAACCATGTGCGTTTTTTTTATAAGTACGGGGAAAGGATTGAGCCTTTCTGCAAATTGTTATCTGCCTTAAAGTATTGTCAGCCTAAATAGTTTCACTGTTTTTGGTATAGGCTTCGTTAATCTCCTAACATTCCATGTGAAGATCTGAAGGACATTTTACGTTTGCGGAAGTTGTTAACACTTTTGTTTGACGTGAGTTGAATCGGATCTTGCCTATTTGTTTACATTTCTGATGTATCCTCTTTGAGAGGATTACTTACTGCCATCTGCTTTTGAACTTACGTACAAATGGTCATCCAGAGACAGATTGTATCGCAATTATATACAAAGGCATATACCCAATCTTTGTTGCTCAAAGAGCAGTACAGCAAACCCAGCTGTGCAGAGGCAACATTGAAAAATATGTTGAGCTTAAAATGTATGCTACAATTTTACCGACTAGCATTAAAGCATATGTTATGCACTTAAAAGTCCCTAAATAATTAATTACAGACGAGTTATCGGTATGCCACTGTCCAAGCTTTATTGCAACCAGTTTTCCATACGATTTTACGATCTCCTTCCAACATATCCCATTTACTCTTGTCTAATGTCCCCCACCAAACTGGTGTATTGCGTCTTAACTCTGGAAGGCAGGCAACGGCCATAATGCGAAGCTGGTTTTTCCCCAAAAATCACAACAATTAATAACCGAAGATTATAATTTTATGAGCTAGCCCATTCTTCGTCCCAAAAAAAAAACAGGACACTTACGGAAGTTCCTCTGGCATTTGGGCAAACGTATTAAAGGTCGTAATTGCCCAGTGACACGATACAATTATGATGAAATTACTGTTGGAAAAGGACGAAATTGACTGCCATTTTGCATGCGACCACAACCCTTGTGCGAGTCCTCAGAGCCACCCTCAACGACGGGCAATCAACTAATAACTACATGCGTATACTCGTACATACGGTCAATTCTTTTATTGCGGCAGAAGACTCAGGCGTTATGTCCATGCCTAATTGTTAGATGGGAATTAAATTCCGTTCAAAGCAGTGGAGCAGCAGTACCATTGTCCTGCGGCAGGAAACTCTAATCACTTGCCCCTGGTGCCAGGATGAAGTTTCATTTTCTACACGGTGAAATCTTTGTTCTGAGGGCAATTATAATAATTCTAGTTTAAGCGGTTCCATTATGAACTCGAGTCATGTATGAGCTTGTGAGTATGTCTAATGACGGGTCAAAGGATGTGTGATGATTGGCAATTCGGATGTTTGCTGTGGTGTGTCCAATTGGACACACGCATCGCTCTTTGTGACATCACATGCCCAGTGAATTAAATAAATGTTCGAAGACGTAAGTATGGCCAGATGGGCGAGGTAAATGGACACTTTGTGGAAAGTGGAAAAGTGCCTTAAGCATGTAATATGTAATTCTGTGTTTTCTTTGAGGCAAATCATTGTCAATTATGAGGGCACGTGTTTTCTGGAGAATGAATGTACAGTCAAAGGTGTGGCTACAAGAACGCAATTCTCATGTGCTTGCAAACCTCAGAAGGATTTTGAACAACCGCAGAGGTTGCTAATACTTTTAACGATTACTTTGTTAACGTCACAAATACAATTCAAAATTCTTCTTGCCAAAATTATCCTTTTCGCCATTCAAATGATACCGTCAAACAAGATACCTTTCAGAAGCACAGCTTCTTCTTCAATAGTTTTACTCCACTTGAAATACACAAAATCATCTGGTCCTTATAATCCTCCGACTCGTGTTCACATGATAATATGTCGGGCAATATCCTTAAAAACATTTCACTACAAATATCTGACATCCTCTCCTATATATTTAATCTAAGTATCGAAAAAGGGATTTTCCCAGACTCACAGTTCTCAATAATTATAAAGCCATTTCTCTCTTATCTAGATTTTCAAAAATGTTTGAAAGAGGTATAAAATCCAGAATTGGATTTATGAGTCGAAAATCTACCGAAGATGCGTTATTGAAACAATGCGGCGAAATTAACAATAGCTTAAATAGTTCAAAAAGAACAGCTGCCCTTTTTATATATATTTACAAGGCGTTTGACACGGTTGATCATAAGTTGCTACTTAGCAAACTATATAATATAGGCTTCAGAGGTTCAACGGATTCATGGTTTACATCATATCTGCATCATCGTTAACAAAGTGTGAGAATTAAGAAATGTTTGAGTTCAGCAAAGATTATCAACTCAGGTGTCCCCCAAGGATCCGTTTTGTGGCCAATTTTATTCTTGGTATTTGTGAACTCGTTATTTCTCCAACCTTTCAAAGGTAAACTTACAGCCTTCGCTGATGATACTGCATTATCCTACACTAGCAATAACTTTCTCGACCTATATGCTGATCTGAATTCCGGTCTTGAACATTACGATGGTGGTTCAAGTTTCATAAGCTACTAATTAGTAATAATACCAAAATTTATGATATTTAACACTTCGGGCATGATTCCGCAAGAAATGGTGTTACACTACCACCCTCTTGGATGCACGAGATTCTACCTAGACGATAATACCTCCCAACATCATTTGTTACCTACCTTTGATAGCAGCTCTAGTTGTAGTAATGATTTTTTTATAATAGAAATGGTTCCTGAATTTAAGTACTTAGGAATTACATAAGATTAAAGATTAAATTGGAAGGACCATACTACATATTTAAAACAATATTCTAACACAGTCGTAAGACAAATTTATCATCTTGGCCTTTATTGCAAAACAAACGTTTAAATTATGGTTTACAATGGCCTATTAAAATCCAAATTAGAATACGGCATTTCGTGCTGCGGTGGTACACATTTAAATAAAATCAAACCATAACTAATTTAACAAAAACATGCAATTCGAATCATCTGTCGAGTTAATCGCAGAACCTCAACTTTTGATCTATTTAGGCGCTTTCAAATTCTTCCAATAAGACACTTAAACTGCTTTAAAGTCCTTAAAATATTTTTTCTCAAATCTGGATATACGGCCGTCAGAAATGTATGGTAATTACAATTTACGTGCTAACATCAGCAGTTTTGTACAGGTTCCCAAAATCAATAAAGATATTTATTTTCAATTTTATTTTGTAACTACTTGCCGTCTATTTAATAAATTACCAAAAAATATAAGATGCGAAAGAAAACTTTCAGCATTTTTAAAAAATACGCGAATGTGAAATAGAAATAGAAAATGCATTCACAGCAATGGCTTAACGAATAATAATATAATAAAAATGTATTTAATAAATAAAGATAACTTTTTATGTTCAACCCCACCAACAAATGTTATTAAGTACTGATGGTGCTTTCGTCACTTGTCTTTCCAACAACAGAATGTTCCTAATTATTCCATGCAAAAACGATTGTGAAAATCCATTTAAATATGTACTGTTTTTATTTTGTACCATTTTTCATGAAATAAAATAAATAAATAAAATAAAAAATATGCCTTCTAAAGAATATTCATATAATATGTTTTATGAGATTCAGCGTTTCTTCTCAGTCTTCCTGTCTTTCAGTGTTTATAACAAATTGTTTTATAAGCAAAGAACTTTTAAATATACTTATACATAAACAAATCTTTGTCGGACAGTTTCTATAACCAGTATTTTACATGCCAAGCTCTTTAGTCAGATTACTGTCAGGCTCTTTTGATATTGCCTTCTTTTTCAGGCTCCATAACCAGTGCTTTGGTTGCTAGTCTGCATAGCCAGTGCTGTCAGCTTGGTTTCACGACAGTGCAGCCAAAGGGCTGCCTAGCTTTATAGATAGTGCTTTGGCGGTTATGCTCTGAAAGCAGTCCTTTGGCTGCCTTGCTTCATATCCCATCTTATATCTGCCAATGCCATCGCTGCTAATGGGTACTTTGCCTTCATGGCTCTATAGCCACTGCTTGGCTGCTAAGCTCTACAGGCAGTGCTACAGCTTCCTGGCTTTATATCCACTTCTTTGGGTGTCTGGCTCCAAACTTATTATAAAAAAATCCACTGGGAGCCAGAAAGATGTGGAGACCATAAGAGGATAACATAAAAATGGTAGGTTTTCAAGATTTTGCGTGTCATCCTTTGCCAAGCTCATCGTTTCAATTCAACGGCGGGGTTGCGCAGTTGGTGAGCGTCTTTGATTGACGAGTCATAGCTTCAACTACTAGTCCAGGCCATTGGGATAAAATTAGTGGCACTATCTCTGGATTGGTCGACCAGCGATAGTAGTCTGACTGATGGGTAGCGTTGTTGTAGTGATTGGAGTTCTTAGTTCATGTTGTGTTGTGGTTTGTGTAGATGGTACTGCTGTGAATGCATAACACTGACAGCAGGGTGTTGAGTTAAATCTTCCAAGCTATCAAAAAGTCGAACTCAAATCATCCGTCCCATTTCGGGCTCCACCCACGGAATTGAATTGAGACCAAATACATCGGAGTTTCTCAAACCGCCACAAAAAAATCAATTAGCAAATTAAAAAAAAATTGTAAGGTCTGCTGAAACCTATTAATTTTATAAATGAAATAGGTTTGTTATTGGGGAATTTAGCCACACATATGACGGCAAGAGATCGAACTCTCGAATAGCGTCTCTCGAAAATAAACCAAAGTCGGCAAAAGCAGACCCGTTTTCTAAAGTACCCTCCATAATTTTGGAAAACTTGAGGATCAGTCCAAAATAAAACAACCTATAAGTTGAAAAAGTTCGAAGTCCTAACCTCGAAAATCAAACTGGCCGAACATAAATATGAAACAGTTACTTAAGATGTTAACAAGCTTTTTTTTAAACGACCTTCGACGAATTAAAATTGATATTTTCATTTGCATAATATTCGGAGAACCAGAAAAAGGACACCATTCTTTTGAAGTCAGTGGAAATCATTACTAATTTGTAAGAAGATTCTTATCACAATAAATTCTTTTGCCTTTATTTTCTTGGAATTTGCAATTTGTCCCAAATTATCCACGACCTTCCTCAAGTGGTTGAGATAGTATTGTGTTTTTTTTTTTAAAAAGTTAGAAACAAAATTTGGATTTTAATTGCAATGGTTTAATTTCATTTTGGAATTTGCGATTTTGTCCCATTCAGTTTAAAGATCTCCTACGTTATTGAATTTCTGGAGAGATGCCCCATCAAGTCTCACTGATTTTGGGAACTAGAGACAATGCTTCCAGTCAAGAAGAGAAACGTTCTTGCGCTGCATTTACTTGTTGCAGGATGAGATGTACGATCTTTTCATCTAAGATCTAAAGGTAGTCGTCACTATTCATCCTGTCGTTTATGAAGTATTTATTTGTCTTACTTTATTATATGATATTCTTGCCCAAATCATAAATCCGCCTCCACCTTGTGTTCGTCGTCTAAAAACAGTTTCCTCAATCGTCAGGTCCATCAAGGCAAAAGTGCTTTTCATATGCTTTCTTTGAAAATGTTCCACTTCAGCTAACATGCTACTGGCAGGTCTGAGATTTTCTGTCCACATTTGATATCCCTGCTGATAACGCGATTGCCCTTTTTGTTGCTGTAGAATTCGACGCAGTTCTTAGTAGGAACTGCCGGTCTGCTGATATCAAGCTATAAATCTTTTCCCGTAGTTTTTTGGCTTCTTAAAATAAAATGTAACAACTCTGCGGCTGCGGCTCAAAAGTTTTGCAATTTTCTTGACAGAAAATCCATTTTGGTGCATTTTTTTAATATTTTGGATCTCCGTTTGGTTTAACATCTTTCCAATCCCCATTTTTAACATTTTATTGTTTCTAAGAATTGTTTAAAAACTTTCTTTTACATCAAATCACTAAAATTGTCCAAGAACTCGCACCGCGAATGTAATCCGGACTCAAAATTCCAAAGTGTTTATACCGTGTCTGACCACATGTCGCGGGTAATAAGGGACAAAGTGCAAATTTCAAGAACATTAAGGCAAAGAAAGGAGTTATGGTGAATAGAATCTTGTAAGAAATTTGTAATGATTACAGCAGTAGGTACAGTAATGATTGCTCAATGAAATTATCGAGAAACACAAAAATCAGGGGGGTGTTTTAACCACTTGTCGCGGAGTATATATTGAAAAATTAATATATTTTCAAAGTTTAGTCGTCTTGGTTCATATTTATGATGTTATGTTCAGGAATTGTTTAAGATTGCATGAATGCAAAACAACACGCTATACCCGGAACCGGTTGACCCCGTCTTATCTCCTATAAGGTAGAAGCACCTACGACATACTTCCTTGAGCAAATGAGTTACCACCACCCAGCGTTGAATATAAGGGTACTTCCACTCTCTCTTCGACAAAAAGATTAAATTTCAATCTGCTTTCCAACATGCCCTGGTCCGTATCCACATCATTGAATCATGTGACCAAAATCAAGTCACTTTTAAGAGAACGACAAAAGTCAAATAGAAAAAGCAGGGAAATAATTTATCTTTGTTCTTGCACTCGAACTCGACTTTATTTCAATCAATCTCACTTCCGCTTTCGAACATTATTTTTCTTTTGCCAAAAACAACAATAAACCAAATTTATATATTAACTTAGATTTTATTTAAGAATACTAATTAACAGCACGATCAATACCCCCTCAGTATTTATACATCAAAAATGGAATAAAAAAAGAAAGAAAGAAATAAACTCAGTAATGTTATGATGATTGCAGTCGGAAGTGGATTTGTTTTAGCAACAATTCCTGCTTAGTTGCTACAGCTACAGTTTAGCTCTAAACTTGTTTCTCAAGGTATTCATCGAACAAGTGAACACCCAGGCGGGCTTCACTATCAACAACCTTTTCGGCTCCCAAGATTCTCGACAAATCATTGACGTATCCGGTCAATTTGCGTACATTCTCGGATTGTTTCGTCAGGAACTTCTCCTCCATGAAGTGGCCAAACTCTGGATCATATCTGTTCTCATGTGCGAAGTCCTTGTGAATCTTGTGTGCTTTTGTGGCCAATTTCTTTTCAACATTCAGTGCCTTTCCAAGAGCGTTCAGCTCGTCCAATTCCAGTATTTTGGCGGGTACACTGACAGTATTTGGAACTTCTTCGCTGGCCGAAAAGTCTGCAACACCTCCACGCTTAGTTAGTTGCTTGATCAGTGTGATGGCGTTCTCGAATGTCTCATCAGAGAGCGAACGGAAAAGCTTAGATAGACCAGGACGCTCCTTCACAAACGAGTTGTAGTATGTGCTCATTAACAGATAATCGTATGATGATTCCAATTGTTCGTTAACGTAGGCTTGAACTGATTTAGCTGCTCCGGCCTTGTTCAGGGCTCCGTATTTAGCATTGCATGGAGGACCATCGTCGGAACTCCTGCAGAGATTTTCACATGTTTCGTAATCCGCAGCGAGGCCAACCGCCACAACTGATAGCACCGACAAAATAGCCACAAACAACTTCATATTGTTTTGGTTTTTAGTATCCTTGAAAAAAACAAAAAACAGAATTCTTTTTAGTGAAAATTGCGACGCAAACGCAAGCGTGAAGAACACGAAAAAAAAAATACCAAAACACGAATGGAAAAATTGAGAAAATTTTGACGTTTATTTTTCGCAACTGTCAACAGTTTTTTCGTGTTTTCTATTTGCAAAGTTCGAAAACGCCAATAATAAAATTGAAAATCTTAATTTTCAATCAATATAAATTTACTTACTTAATTGATAAGGAAACACAATTCTGTGTGAAAAACGAATAATTTTATTTTCCGATTTGTTTAAGCAGTCGAAACGATTGAGCGATTCTGAATGAAAAGTTTGCCACCGAAGAGCCAGTTATGTAGTCGAAAACTCGAACGAAACTAATCTCGAAAGAGAGCGGGAGAAATCAATATGGTCGTCGTTGTTGGCTTATGGCTGCCGTTTTATCAGTTGAATTTGTTGTTGCACTTGGTTTTGTGAGAAAAAAGCAAAATGAAATGTAAAAGCGTCATAGGGTTACCATGCGCGATACTAGTGATTTGCACACGGAAACGGTATATTGATTTGATGTCGGCCGAGTCCAGAATGATGATTCATGATGATTTTCTGGAAGTGAACAAGGCTGATCTAGACTTCTCCTATGTCTCTATAATGACGTGAAGTCATAGGGTAAAGTGCTAAGGGACTTTACCCTATCCAACAATGCGCTGTAAAGCAAGCGAATGGCAATGAATCTCTTCCTCAACTGATTATTTTAGAGCGCTTATTTTTCAAGAAGTATTAAACTTTATATTTAATAAGTTGTGGTTCAATTCGTCGTTTCACTCGAAACCTTGTGGCTTGATCCATACTTTAGCCCCTACAGTTTTTCATTGAACTGCATACAAAAACCAAGGACGACCAATTTTCGAAATAAATTGAGCTGAAAAATAATGTCGGAGTCTGTACACGGTTGGGAGAGTCCTAAAGAAAAATCTCTTCCTCCGCATGTTTGCCAACTACTGGCAGCGAAAACTCGCTGTCCGCATTGCTATTTCAGAGAGCAGGTACTGTTAATATAAGTACAGGCTTTTTTATAGCAAGCTATACGTGCACAAATGTTGACAAGAGCTGAATTCGTCGATCGTGTATATTTTTGTTAGGTGCTGAGTTTCTTTGGAAATGATATGTCGTTTCCCACACTTAATGTCTAACATTGGTACCGGGGTACGAAGATGTAAAGGGGAGCGAAAAAGCTGACGAACTGGGTAGGAAAGGAGCTGGAAATTGCCACCAAAATCCTAGAAGAGTATAAGGCGTCCCGCTGAGAGCTATAAACGAGTGGGCAACACAGGAATTCAAAAATCACTGAATCAGACTAACAGCACGCAGATCAGCAAAATCGATAATAGACAAACCGACTCACAAGCGAAACGAGCTCTGAACTTCAGGAAATGGAATCTACGGTTAATGGTGGGACTGGTAACTGGGCACATTAACTTAAGTCTCCACTAACATAGGCTCGGATTAGCAGAAACCTCAGCATGCCCAAGCTGTGAGGAGGAAGAGGAAGATCTGGAGCACTTCCTCTTCCACTGCCCAGCAACAGCGAGAATGCACCATAAAGCACTGGAGTCACTACTGATACCGTAATGAACGAAAAGATTCCCCGACCATGCATATAACGGCACTTCAAAGAAATCCCTCAGACATCCCCCCATCTTTTTCACTGCAGCCCCCTCTCAACTATAGTCTTTCCGTACAGGATCACAAGGGGCCTAATCAGAGGCCAAGAAGAAGAGCAAATAAAGCTCACCCCAACAAACCAACCATTTCTTAATTTTCTACAGTTTCAGGGACATCGCGACTCCGTCAGAAATCCATTGCAACCCATTGAAACTCACAAAAAATATCGTCTTTGCTTTTGAGTTGATATAATTTGTTCGTTTTCAGGGGTAAAACAAATTTTATAATGCATTTTGCATAAGTAATGATTTCTTGCATTCACTTAATTCGCAGTACTTTTTCATCGATATGCGCATATTAAAGTTGTATTTTTGAATAATCATACAAGTGTTTAAACTACGCCGTCACAGCAGAGCTTGTGAGAGACCATTATAGGGTGACAAGTCGATCCTGTAATCACTACAGCAAGGCCACCCAATTGGCCAACTAAACATCTTAAATATGACCCCCACAAGACAAATATTCAAGACTTGCTCTGGGATTCGATCCTTTAGACCCATCGATCATCCAATTGAAAGGCGGGCGCGAAATCAGCTGCGTCACCTAGCCTTTAATATCTCGAATGGACAAGATCGCCAATTGTTACGCTGAAAAGGACGTTTTTCGCTTGGGAGTTTGACTTGCCCACCGCAATAGGGCATCAAAATCAGAATATATGGCAACCCTATCCGAGAACCATGCCTCACAATCGGACTCGGAACCACACGGTTCAAAATAGCATCAAAACAAAAACAAAAAGCCATACCATGCTGACTCATGTGTCTCTTAATGGCGCAGCAAGGCAGCCATTAATTTGACCAGCCATATTGAATTCGACATTTACTCTCCAATCTTTCTCTCAGCTGATGAAATTCCCTGTAAAAAGTTCACTTGTGTTTGTTCCAAATTGCAGTTGTGTGCGCCACTTGACTCTTTGTTCCACTTATCAGAACAGCTGAACCTGTTTTTAACTGTTGTTGTGTTTTTTTTTTATCACAATTGACGTTTATCAATAACACACCCAGACCCCGACCCCGACCCAGACCATACAACAAGCGGCACAAATAGAGAACCGTGTGTACAAAGAGACCAAGAGTCACCCGATTTTCCCGTTTAAAAGTATCGGCAAATCGCTATTAAACTTCAGTTTCGAAACACCATCATCAGCACCACACCAACAATAGAACATTCGTTCTCTCTTTCTAACGTCGTCGTCGTCGCCATTTTCCGCAGTTGACTTCCATACCAGTGCGTATTAAGTCTTCACTGAGCGACATTTTGCATTGAAAAACAATCGTAATCAGCGAGCGAGTACACTCGAAAACTCTCAGTAAAAAGTAAAAAACAATTCTCGAAAGCATATAAAAACGTTTTTCAAAATTAATCAGCATTCAGAAGTGTCAGTGAATTGATCTTAGAAGGATCCAAAGTTGATTTGTGTGTCAGTGACAGAATAAAAGAAAAAGTTGAAGGACTATAATAAAATGAAATTGTTTGCGGGATTAGTTGTTCTGGTTTGTGCTGTGGCACTTGCTTCCGGATACCAGGGACAGAAAGCAGTTCCAATTCCCAGCACTACCAGTGCGGGGGATTCGTGCAGTAAGTTATGATCACGTTTATTGTTTTTATTTAAAATGAAAGTGAATTCGATTTACATAGTTTTTTTTTTGCATAAATTTTCGTGTTTTCGAGAAGTTATTTTGTTCTCTCTTCTTATTTGCTCTTTTTGAAAGAGAGAAGTGTTTTGTGTTCTCTTAAGAGTAGTCGTAATGTGTCAAAACAATGTGTACCAGTTCCGTGAAGCACATTTCAATGGATTTTATGTAACGGAGTTATGTGGTACAAAGTTAATCGTCGTGAATAGTTTTTGAGACATTTTCTATCAATAACATTGGGTCATTGTCGAGTGGGGACATTAGGGTTGGTCAAATCCTAATAACGGACGTACTTCAAGGATCCGCAGAAGTCACAAGAGCAAGAGAATTCGGCAACAAACTATGATTTCTCGCAGGAAACGCTGTCAGAGTATGTCGAGACTGGACCTTTAAATATCCCAAGTTGCGGTTTTGGCGCAAAATATTCCTGGGTGGGAACCGGCATTTCTAATGATAACAAGCATTTTTTATGGAAAGTTTTATTTATTCCTCAACATAGTTGCCATGTGAGAGTAATACACTTGGTCTGCCGTGTTTCCAACTTTTCGATATCCTTTCTTTATTATGGAAGCCTTCGTGCCTTTGCCCAAGCATTCGAAATACGCCTTTGTTTCCACGTTGACTTTCTTAATTTCTTCCGCTGGAACCACCGCATGAGTCAAGTCTGGACAATGCGGTGGGTGACCAGTCAATTTGAATCGTAATTGGTCCAATTTGGCCATCGTGTGTGTGCCGGTAGTTTATCATGATAGTATAGTATTTATTTCGCCATTCATTTCAACGTCCAGTTTTTTCCAATAACTCTGATGAAGATTATTCCATGTGCATCGTAAAAAACTGAGGTCAAAGCATTGCCGACCGAGCTTTGATCTTCTGTTCGCAGTGATTATGGATCCATCGTCACAAAACACGGAAAAAGTCCGCTCCAATACGCTGCAATAATGCTTAACCGACCCTTGAATCATCAAAATATCTGTGGTGAATATGGACGTTAGCCAACAAGTGCCTTGAGCCGGACTTCTCCTTAGCTAATTTTGTTCATATAGTTGCTTGAGAAACCCTTCCACTTGTTTGGGTCACCGAGGATTATGTCTTCCTCGACAGCGCGGTATATTCGAAGACTCTGAACGCTGAGGTTTATGCACTATTAATGTCTTTCTCTCCTGAATCGTTTCTACATCGCTATTCGTTGAGCCTTCTCTACACGATTATTTCGAAAATGAGCATGTATCTATACGCCTCATCTTTATAAATATTGTGATCTCAAGATTGTTGGACAGGTGGCAAGTGGAATTGTTATGCTTAAAGAATTCATTGTTTGTGGACAGTAATGATATATGAATATGAGGTTTTCGGCGTTCATTGTGTTAGCCGATTGAGAACTTGCACATCAGAAAAGGAATCTCCAATTGCTAGCTGACAGTGAAGGATTTCTTGAGAATTATTGTGATACTCTCTCCTTGAAGGTTTTCAGTTTTTATGGAGTACGGGGAAAAACCCAATCTTATTCATTCAAGCATTTGTCCATCTATTCAGCTTCTCAGAACGTCCAGACTTGATCTTAAAGAGTGTGCTGCATCGATCCCAAAAGGATACATTCACCACGCAGCGTTAACAATAGTCAATTGTAAAAAAAGATTGGTTGCGAAACATATCTTTTCAGTGCCAGGGGATAGTTTCACCATTTGCGTGTACGTGTTTTACATTTTTTTCAGCTTATTTTTGACAATTGTATTCATCGACGGGATTGTCGATCTCATTCGCCAGAGGTGGACCATGAAATATTGTCAGATGTTCATGTCCGGATTAGAACTCGGGGCCTCCGGCTCAGCGGCAGACGCACTTACTACCGAGCCACGGGCACCACTGTCGATTGTCGGTGTTGGTTGTCATATTGAAGACTGTCAATCCACATTGTGATAGAATCACGCGCAACAGGATGATAGGATTTCAGCACTCTTACACACTAACCACCTGGTTATTGACTTTAGATAACGCTCGAATTGAATCGATACTTTCTTAACGAGTTGTTTACTTATTCCGCTGTAACTTTTTTTCTTGCATGATTAAGCGATGCTTTGAGTTTGTTATATAGAATTTACATCCAAGTATACTTCAATAGGGATGGAGGTAAGCTTATACGTAGATAGGACTTCAAAATTGCTTTTCGGAATAAATAGTTACCGCTTGAACTTTCTTTTTTTTAATTATCTTCCCCTACCCAAGTGGACAGTACATAGTTTGTTTCCCAATTATTGATCAGACCGTAGTCCAGTTTACGCCACAGAAAGGTTCCAGACCAGTGAACACAGTTTAAGAACGAGCTCTGCCAGTCTCTTACACATTATCCTATCAACGAGTATGTTTCCAAACTGATTTTTAAGAGATATGTTAGCTCCAATTTCTAAGCATTCTCACACATCATAATAATGATACTGCAATCATGTTTCTCTTTGCACACGAGTCTACTGCAGATTAAAAAAAACACCCTTATCAAAAAAGTGTCTACATAAATAAAACTTATAATTTTCGCTTAGTCTATTCATTTTATCATTAAAATTGTTAGACCCTCTTACGCAGATACTTATATCAAATTAATCCTCCATTCAAATGGATCAAAACACATGTTACCAAATAAGGCTCTTCGACGTTTTTTTGTATTCTTACCACTTAAGGCGACTTCGATAGAAAAAACAAGCCGCATTTCGCTTTTTGGTTAAATGTTTCATCAATTTTCGGTCGCAGTTTTTTTTTCTCTCACACATCGCAGTGTCGCTCTTTGCAACTCTTCCTCTGTCCCTTTGCTTCGCTGTGGGGTTTCTGTGAAATGGACAGTTCTCTTGACCAATGCTTTATTCCTGCTTTCGTTGGGGCAGTGCGCAAAAATTAGCATTGATCTCTCTTGCTTCGTGTACATTGCAATTGCACACATATCAGTATTTTGTTTTTTCAATAAAGAAATGAATTAAGATAAGGTTTGATGATTGGACAATGAATCCCCGAGAAATCTTCTGAAGCATTTGTAATTTTGTTTCCCATGAGATCCGCTCGATATTTTCTATTTGTACACGTAATGCGAATTCGGGTTAAATTTCTATGGTTCCTGATTGAATTTTATGCAACGACCATGGTTGGTGCCAATTAAACCATTTTTTACAATTTAATCTTAAATGCTCAGAAATATTTTTTAATTTACAATTTTTCTATAATGTTTGACTTATCACTAGTCTCAATTTCTGCGAGCACATAGGGCTCTACGTTGGCCTAAAGACTTCCAAAAATTACATTTGCGTGCTTGAGCAGCGCCGACGGGGTATGAAGATGATGGTGATGATGTTAATGATGGCTTAAATGTTTCTATGAATCCTTCATGAGCTGTTCAATATCCCGGGTCCATCATGGAAGGGTCATTGAGATTTTCAATATACGGGCTACCTGTAATAAGGGTGGGAAGGGATTTTGAGTAGGATCTTTGAGGACAGTGCTCATACAGTGTGGCGTAAAGGAAACGTTAAGATTCATTTGATGAATAACATTTTTCTGATTCTATTTTACCTTGGCATTTTCCAGTACTTTTCTTGGAATTCCAGGTCGCAGCGCCCTCACTCCCTCTCCAATATTGGCCTTAAGCTTTTTTTTGATTCCTGGCTTATTGGCTTACTTTGTAGATAGCAAAAAAAATCCCGAGCCGTTAAATTGGGCGATTATATCCGATCATTTAAAATTGCCCTCAGGAGAGCCACAGTTTGACGAGCTGGGTGAGCTGTGGCTCCATCTTGTTGGAACCACAATTCTCAATTGTTCTCTTCATAGGGCCTTAAAAAAATGTCAATCATTGCCCAAACTTCAACTTGTTCGTTGACTTTCAAAATAAAATTTTATAACTTTGGTTCTTTGTGTTGAATCCGTCCATAATAATTTTCACAAGCTTTTCAAAGGAAATTCTGGAAAAAAATTTAATCTTAACGTTTCTTTTGCGCCACTCTGTAGATACTTTGTTGTACAGTATGTATTTCATTACTATAGAAGTGACGTGTATCTGGAGTTCTGTGCAGTTCCGGCCGCATGTTATTGAAAACAAGTCATCTTGTGATGAGGGGTCATCCAAAAGTTATCATAACGAATATAAGCCGCGGTGATTAAATGTGTTATTGGTGGCCCCCTTTTCCAATAAAATATAACAAAAAACGGATGGCATAACCACTTCCCTAACGAACTTGGAACTTTGAATTTCTTGGCCGTCGGTGAAGAGGGTTGCTTCCAGGTCATTGATTGCTGTTTGGTTATTGAATTTAAATTGTGAATCTAGGTATCGTCCATTTTCACGACACGTTCCAACAAATTTTTCTGATCTGCCTGGAACTTTTTGAGATTCACCCGCGAAATGTTGCTTGGTGCCTGATGGTCACTCTTCGATCTGTCAACTGGACATCTTCACGTTGTCCTCATTGACGCACGTGGTTGGACGCGATTCGCGGTGTTCAACTTCAGTGGATGTTCACCCTCGTTTGAGCTCTTTGACTGGAATTTTTGGAAGTTACCAATTCCCTTCGAACGCGTCACGCTTTCATCAGGCTTGGGGGTCTCGTGAATTTCACTGCGAATATTTTCCTTTAGCGCGATTACTTGATTCTTGACCCTGATCTTCGGTGTTCCCTTTTTAGTGAACATGTAAACTGGGGTTCGAAGGCACTCGTTACTGGACCGCTGTCGTCCACTCGCGCTCGTGCGGACTAGATTCACATTTTGGTAGAGTTAAAGGTTGTACCTTCTCCTACATTTTGAATCGTACTCGCAAACAGGAGCTTATATGCGACAAAGAATATTGCCGTCTCCATTTAAGCTTACATTCGGCACTCCAAAAAGAAGAGGAGGAGTTTCGATATCATAATCGGAAAAACTGTTGATTCCTAGAATGATTCCTCGTTGGATCTTCTTCTTGTCTTTTGAAAAGTAAATATTTCTCCTCGGATAGATTCTACCAAAATATATAAGTTGTCATTCGTAATCCTAAATTTATGAACAGAAAAGTATGTTAATTTATTTTTCACTTGTCAGTCTATGAACTTGTTCACGATAGAAACCTTCTTTTACTTTAGGTAACATTGTCGCTGAAGGAGTGCCAGATGTATGGATTTCAATGGGAAGTAAATGCCAACAATCCGTTGAGCAGCAAATCAAGGAAGAAATCAAGGCTTCCGTTGCGTATTTGAAAATGGGTGCCCATTTCTCTCGTGACACTGTCAATCTACCCGGATTCGCTGAACTGTTCTTCAAGGCCGCCAAAGAAGAACGTGAACATGGCATTCATCTGATTGAATATTTGTCGATGCGAGGTAAACTCGACGGCAGTATCTCCAAGCTGATCGAGCTCGACGTGAGTACAATCTACTTGTTCACTATTTCATTTCTTTCATTTCTTTTGTTTTTTTTTTTTTCACTTTCAGCTCAAGGCTAGTCCATTGGTAAGTTCAATGAACAATTTCAATTCACCTTCAAATTATTTAACTTTTTTTTTTTGCAATCTGCAGGGTTTATCCGCGGATTGGACTGAAAAACTGACTGGAGCTCAAGCTCTCGAATTAGCACTCAAACTGGAGGCCCATGTAACAAGGTCCATCAATAATCTGATTGGAGATTGCGAAAGTGAAAAGGACCACCACGTAAGCTTCCCTTAAAATCGTTCAATAGAATCTTCCAATAATAAATTTATACAATTTGTTATCACAGTTGGTTGATTATCTTTCCGGTACCTACCTCGAGGAGCAACACAAGGGACAACGTGATCTTGCTGGCAAACTTTCAACCCTCAAGAGGATGTACAAGAAGAAGGGAAATTTGGCCGAATTCTTGTTCGACAAAGAGTTGTAGAGAATCAAATACAACTCGTTACAATTACTCGTCAACCAAGAGACTCTATTCGTCTGATTATCATCTTTATCGTTTCCAAATCGTTCGTTCCATTTAAATTAAATAAAAAAAATGAAATACAAATTCTTAAATTTTTCAATATGCTAATTAACGGCACAAAGCTAGCGATCAACCTCCCTCAGAAAAAATTGTTGTCTAAGAATTAAATAAAATTACATTTCAAGACCTGCTATCGGAAAGAGCATATGAATCAAATATTTTTTTTTTCCTTTTGTATATGTCTTTCATAAGCATAGCCTCACGAGCACCATTTTCATCGCCTTGTATTCGTTTTATTTGTTTTAGATATAAGTTCCTTGTTTTGATAAGAATGTAATGGATAAAGGATGTGAAGAAGTTTCGATTTCGTATGAAAAATAAATTAAGAAGTATCTAGTACGTACGCAGTGGTGTTTTAATTACTTATTTGAAGCAGCCTTCACTTTTCGAGTTCAATTTGGATGTTACTGCAACTGTCTGAGTTGCACGTTGGATCAGATGGAACATAATTTCAGTTCTATTAAATTGGGAATCTTCGATTCGTTGGAAACTGACCCTTATTTTCAACGTTAAATCATCTTCAGCGGTGAGGAGCAGTTCTGGATGAGTGGGTTCATCAACAAACAAAATTGTAGAATATGGGACGATTACAATCCACATGAAATCCAAGAGCGTCCAATGAATCCCGAAAAAGGCACTGCTTGGTGTGGATTTTTCTTTAGAACGACGTTGGCCAGGACACCACCGTCAACGACGAGCTCTTTGGGTCGTTGATAACCAACTTATTCTGGCCTGAATTGGATCATATGGACACAAACGATATGTGGCTTCGTGACACGCAGCTTACGCCAAATTGGAAACTCTGCACGAGCGGTTCGAGGGCATTGGCCCCGTTCCAGCACACCGTAGCGCAGATCCGCTACGCGAAAAATGTACTGAGATGACAGTTCGTCGCGTAGCGGAAGGTAGCGGAGGGTAGCGAGTCGCTACGGGGAAATTTAAAGGATATTTGAAGGGAATTTAGCAACGATTTCTTCGCTACGCAAGGAAAGCTGTCAAACCCCATTTGATTTGCTGGTTTACATGACGTCATATTTTCTGTTGCTCCAAATGCGTTCCAGAGGAATTTCCCCGTAGCGGAGCAGTATACCAGTTTAGCAAAGGCATGCTGGAACTGGGCCATTGTCATCTCATGTGGAGGTGATATAAACTGGCCACCGAGATCAAAGCCAACATAACCCATGCCATCGGTTAAATTCAGCCTGATTTATACGCCAGAGTCATGGAAAATTGGACATT
Source organism: Orthonevra nobilis (assembly GCA_963555765.1). NCBI lineage: Eukaryota > Metazoa > Arthropoda > Insecta > Diptera > Syrphidae > Orthonevra > Orthonevra nobilis. Next base: position 65,542,343 of record OY743225.1, read on the forward strand.
TCGGATGTGCACCATCTAGAAAAGACGCGGCGGAGATTTTGACGATGTTATATTCCCTACATAATGGCATCGATAGACCTTTCAACCGAATTAAGCATTTCGTAGATATCTCATACACACTTTGTTAAAGATAAGAAGCGCTTAATGAAAGAACCTTTGTATACATCATAGGTCATCCAAATTTTTTTATTCCAAATTAACCCTTGAATATGCGCTACACTTTGTAACATTTCGCTGCGCAAGGAATCTGCCTTCTCTGTACTTTTCTTATGAAATTGCGCCTTACACTGATGGTTCTTGGCAGCAATAGAAGTGGCTCGCGAAGTTTTCAATTCAATAAATAAGGGTTGATACACACTGACGGGAAACTAATGAGACCATGGCCATGCAATTTTTTTTTAAATTAAAACAATTCCTTTATTTGTCAATTATATAAACAATTTGGCTTAAAATTAGACTTATAACTAAGGTTACATTTAGGGGCGCGACGGTTTCCTATTGTTAAATTTACAATAATTTTCTTTAGACAGAATTGGTATATCAAAACTAATTGCATGGTATTACCTTCTATAATATCGGTTGCCTGCTTTCTCATAGAATTGTGTCTCCTCACAATTGATAACCTCATCGAATATTTTGTCGATGATCACCCGGAGGCTGAGATATCTGTCTGATGGTTCGATCGTTAGCTGATTGAGGCTTTGACTCTCCGCATTCGTTTTGAACTATGGATCCACTTGTTCAACCTACTGCACACAGTTTATTGGAAAAAAGTTATGCGATACGGCCATGGAGGCTATTATCGAAAACCATTATGTGGACGACTTCCTCGACAGTGTGAACACTGAACAGGAAGCAGAAGGAAGAAAGAAAGGTCTAGGATATGTGTTAGTCGCCCTTAAGAAACACATTTTCGTATCAAAAAAAAAAACTTGAATTTGAATGTCCTGCCTGGTCACCGTCATCCAACTTTTTTGATCCTTTAGGACTTATTTCTCATTTTCTTATAATATTGAATATCAATCTAGAAGAATGCGTCGACAACGTACAGAGTGGGATGGTTACAGCTTCTGCCTAAGATTACATAGACATTATCTATAAATTGGTGCTATTAATCCCAATTACAATTTAAAGCAGGTACTTTAAATGTTTTCGTGGATACTAGCATAACCGCATACGCTGCTGTATCATAATTACGAGTTCAGAATAGGGAACACCACGTAAGCTTCCTTTACAACTTTCCAATACATTTAGCTGTACTACGATTTCTAAATTTCCAATCATAGTTGATAAAGCATCTGGCTGATAGTAACTCCGAGCTGGCAACATTTTAACCCTCAAAAGGATGTACAGGACAAGCGGGCGTTAGGCAGAACTCTTGTTCGACGAAGAATTTCAAAGATTCAAGATCATTTTTGTATTTTCAAATCTAAAAGAACTCTATTAGAGCTGTAAATCACAGAATATGTTCTGCTATTGCCGCTACAACAACAAATAGTAAAAATGATATAAAGTTAAAAATTTGACAATTTTTTAAAGTATGCAATGATTTTTTCCACAATGTAAAAATTCGAATTCCAAAAAGAACAAAAAACACATTTTGCAATTTGTTGAACGAATGCAACTTTTGGAACGGATGTCAAAATGTAGTTGTAAAGTTTTCTACCCAACCATCCATATTTACGTGTTTTGCTTTTTTCTTAAACCGAAAAAATTAATTACAATGTCGTTTTTTAAAAAAATAAATTTTTAAAAAATTATCTCATCTGACTTTGAAGTGTTCATGTGTTATGATTGTCCCAGCATTTCAATATATCACTTAAAAAAAGAGGGTTGCAAAGTGTAAACAATGAATGACGTTATTTGTGTTGATTACGCATTTTAAGCACACAAGGACACTCAATGTTTAGATACATTTTTTTTGTTTTTCAAAATTTTTTAATCTCTTCTTTAGAGCAATTTCTTAAAGACGTTGACAACTAAATACTACTGTGTCCAAAAAATAAGGTGACATTGTATTTATTTTGAAAATTCTTTATTTATTCTTCCAAATCAATTTCATCCCCTTCCAAGTAATCCCCTCCCGATGCAATGCACTTATGCCAACGGATTTTCCAATCTTTGAAAGACTGGTTGTAGTCACTTTCCGGGATGGCCTTCAGTTCCGTCTTCGCTGCCGTCTTCTCCTCTATCGTATCAAAACGGTGTCCCCGGAGCGATCTTTTGAGCTTGTTGAACAGGCAGAAGTCGCACGGCGCCAGATAAGGTGAATACGGTGGTTGCGGAACGATATGGGTTGAGTTTTTGGCGAAATGATCACGAATTACGAGTGCGGTATGGGATGGTGCATTATCGTGGTGTAAAAACCAAGAATTGTCTTTCCACAATTCCGGCCTTTTTAGGCGGATAGCGTTACGCAAATGACGCATAACGTTCAAATAATATTCCTTGTTGACTGTTTGGCCGGTTGGAAGGAATTCATAAAGCACAACACCACGATAATCGAAGAAAACAGTCAACATGACCTTGATTTTTGAGCGACTTTGGCGCGGTTTTTTTGGTCTCGGCTCTCCTTTGGCAGAATATTCGCTCGATTGATCGGTTGTTTCGGGGTCGTAAGCATAGATCCAAGTCTCATCGACAGTTATAATGCGTTTCATGACATCCTGGTAGTCGGAAAGCATTGTTTCACACACTTCAACGCGGCGCCTTTTTTACAAAAAATTCAACGTTTTCGGTACCAGTCGAGATTTGACGAGCTTGAGGCCCAAAGCATCCTTCAAAATGGTATTGACTGAGCCTTTCGATAAGCCAACTTCATCAGCAAGGTCTCTAATCGTTAATCGATGGTTTTTCAACACCAAATCTTTGATTTGTTGGACGTGAGCTTCATCGGTTGAGGTTGATGGTCGCCCAGAACGCTCTTCGTCTTCGACACGTTCACGGCCGGCTTGGAAATCACTATACCACTTGTAAACATTTTTTTTTAGACATAGCCTCATCATCAAAGGCTTTCTGGATCATCCTCAACGTATCCGCAGCAGAAAATTGATTCCGCAAACAAAATTTAATGCAAATTCTTTGCTCAATAAATTTCGACATCGCAAAAAAACGAAAAACTCACTTTTAGCAGCTCACAAAACGACGCGTATCTCAAACTCTATGAATATATTTTGACATGAAATTTCACATAGATGTCACTGACAGTACTACCAACCTAAAAAGAAAGAAAAATTTCCAAATCCTTCGACGCGCGCAGTTTAAATTCATATGTCACCTTATTTTTTGGACACAGTAGTATAACTTAAACGCGCTCCAGAATCACATGATACTAGTGACCGACAGAACATTGGGTTTCGGTCAGAGTTTTGGTTTGGGCAAAAAATCGACCGAAACATCGGCGACGCCGAAACTCAGTCTTCCACAAGGCATACAGCGATTTGGTCCATTGTGATACAGCGAGGGTTATGTGGGTTAACGTACTATATGTTACGGAGGCAGTAAATATTGAGAGGTTTTCTTTTTGGAAAGAATTAGTTTGCTTCTCAAACGAACTGTGCGATATGCAATGGGAACATAGATTTCAATAGCTTGATATTGCTATGGCCGGATAATGCAAAGAGGATATTTAGTAGCTTTCTGGTTCTCTGTGATGTTGCAATTGGGTTGATATATTAATTTTTTATGCTTAGTTTGACCGCGGCTAATGGAATGTCAATATATTGTAAGGTGCATTTGCGAGGGTGCCTTGTACCTCCACAGGCAAGCTCATCTGCTCTGCACTTTCCGTGGAGATTCCTATGTCATGGCACCCCGTAAAGGTGAACCTCTAAAATGTCCGCTATCACCTTAAGGAATACCAGAGATGCCTAAACAACAATGATTTTGTGGTCGTGGTCAAACATGGAAGGAAAGTTCTAGACTAAGATTCACTTCGGACGAGGAAAGATAACTTTCTGTATGTGTAAAAATACAAAATTTTATAATGACAATTATAATACGTAATCAAATACAACTTGTCTAAATAAGGTTCGGTTTCGGTTTCGGCTGAAAATCATGTTTCGGTCGGACACTACATGACACACTTTTTTTTCATTATTTACTTACCACAAAGTCCAATCCATTCACGAAACACGGTTGTGACACGCGTAAGGGTTGGAAACTGGAAACCCAAAACATTTCGACGTTCATCAACGAATTCCAAACGAATTCTATCATAGACTGCATCGAAAAATCCTTTAATCTTGTGTTCATTTTGAATCTTTATTTGTTTAAACATTTTAATTTCCCTTCTTGAAGCCCTTGTTCTTATTGGAAGAACAAGTAAACCGTTGTCGAGCTTTTACTTTGTCTGGCTGTCATACATTTTTGTAGAGAATTTAATGAGAATTCATAAATTAAAGAATAGGAAGCGCGGAACCCTTCGTGTGAGAGTCAATCCTGACTAAGCTACGTTTTTTAATTTTTTTGCTTGATGTTCCTTGCAATTTCCCAGAAATCTATCTTTTTGAGTTAAGCCCCGTCTCACTAAATTATGAAGAGGCATTTTTAATTCTAATTTAATGATATTTTCAAACTCTTCAATAATCTCCGAACAACCAATTGTACAAAGAATGAAGGATATAGGCATAATGTTTCAATTTTAAGAAATACCATTGGATTAAGTTGATTAATGCAACTTTTATGACACTTTTCCCTGAAAGATCATGCAATTTAATGTTCAGTTCAAGAAAAAAACTTTATACAATCCACAACTATGGTTTAAGGAAAAACATTTTCCAAGGAGGAAATAGGCGAAAATCGAGCTTACCAGGAGTAAGGAAAATCCATCCGTTTCATAGCCTGCAAGATTGAAAGAGGTGCCACTGCTGTACACAGCTTTATTAAGGAAGTATTGGAAAACCACAGAGGAAGCGTCATTTAAGCAACAACTGACATGAAAAACGGGCGATAATGAGAGCTGCTTCAAATTCCAGGCTCTTCGTAGGTAAAGTAAGGGCAAAAACTGGAGTTCCAGCTAACAGATCGAATGTTCATCGCGTGATACAGAAGATAAGCATATGCGCCATGAAAAATTAGGAAACTGCCAGTGAATGCGGCACGTGAAGTCCAGCGGCTTAATTTTGCAACAAGTCACATCAGATGGAATCGAGAGTGGCATCGTTGTTTTTTCTGAAGAAAAAAAATCAATTTGGACGGAACTGATGGATACAGCTGTTATTTCCAGGACTTGAGAAAAGAATAAATACATCTTCAAAGGCGGCACAGCAAAGGAGGTGGTGTAATGGTATGAGGAGTAAGAAGCTATTACGGAACTGAGGAGCTGGATTTTTAAAGCTCCAATATGACAGCAATCATTTGCAAAATGATACTGAAAAGAGCTTTTCCTCAATTTTCAGATATATTTGGTGGACAGTAAAAGACTTTCCAACAAGTTAATGCACCGATACGTACCGCACTGACAACCAAAGCCTAGATTCAGAACCAAAATGTAAGCCTACTTGCATGGCCGCCGTAATCACCCGTCCTGAACATAATGCAAAACGTGTGGAGTGTAGTCTTCAAAGGAGGAAGGTAATACGATGAAAAGGAAGAGATTATTGGAGCGATAAAACGAGCCTGGTCCGAAATTTCGCAAAATTATTTGACAGCATTCCATGAATCACTGCACAGTAGGCCACATGAAGTGATTCGGCGATAAGGAGGCGGTACTCATTACTTAAAACTATTACAACCCTTTAAAAAAAATATATTTATACAAACAAAAAAACAAAAAAGGTGAATACTATGACCTTCTTGGGAAAAGCGTCATAAAAGTTGCATTTATCAACTTGAACTCATTTTTTTTTTTTTTTACATTTTAAACATAATATAACCTTCATTCCTTTTACATTTCGTTAACCGAAGGCTTTGAAAAATACATTCAAACTTCCATAACTCAAACTTCTAAGTGAAAATACCAATGTTTCAAAATGTCGACAAGGCTGTCCTGGATTAGATGAACTAGAAACCGAAACATGCCCATATCTGGAGGAATATTGAAGGATAAAGCGATGGAGTTTGCGAAGCGATTTGGCGATGATAATTTTAAGGCAAGCACAGGTTGGCTTGATAAATGGAAGCAGAGGTATTCAGCAAAACTTCTAGCAGACGAAATTTTTAATGACAAAATCTTTGATGCGTTTTATTCAAGGCATGCTGTGAGCCATAAAAAGGCGTGTGGTGAAAGTAATGATGTTCGCGATGAGGACTGCGATAAATGGAAAACTGATGTTTTGCCGTTTCTTATCATTGACTTTCAAGAACGAGCTGTGCCACGGAGGCAAAAATGGCAAACAACTGATAACATTAATGTTGGCAGCTAATATGGATGGTTCAGAGAAACTAAAAATTCGTTTGATTGGAAAAAGTAATAAACCTCGATGCTTTCGTGGCGTTAAGCGGTTATCCGTCGATTGTAAAGCGAACTCCAAGGCGTGGATGACTGGACAACTTTTTGAAGAATGGCTTCAAAAGTTAGATAAGTTGTATTTACGCGCACGGCGAAAAATCTTATTGTTTGTTGATAATTGTCCGGCACATCCAAAAACTTTACAAGTCAAACTGAAGTGTATTGAGTTGGCATTTTTCCCACCGAATATGACTTCCAAATTGCAACCGCTTGATCAGGGAGTAATTCAAAATTTAAAGTGCAACTATCGCAGAAGAATCGTTAAAAAGCTCTGGAACAGGACATTTCACTTATGGATTGCATTACTCATGTAACTAAAGCTTGGGATATTGACGTCAAAAATCAAACGATTGCGAACTGTTTCAAAAAAGTCGGTCAATGTTCCACCTGGGACGAAGAGAACGACATTCCATTAATTTTCTTAAATAGCGTTGATGAAAACCGAAACTTGATGGAAGATTATTACGAAACATGGTTAAGAGAAAATAAAATAACATCCAATGCTACCCTTCAGGATTATATTGATGTGGACAGTGAGGTTTCCACATCACAGTTTCCGACAGATAACGACATTATTGAGTATTATAGCTCTGAAATAGTTGAACCGATTTTAAGCGCAACAGAAAGTGATGAAGAGGGTTCTGTGGAAGGAATTATTCATCATCCTTCCAAGAACGATGTAGAAAACGCCTTCAAAACGTTGAATGTATATTTACAAACGAGTGACACTACCGTTGATGATCACTTTAAGGCTTTGAACAGACTTGAATCTCTTTTTGTTGAAAATAACAAGAAAAAGGGAAATTTTCACACACTAATTTCTGATTTCTTTAATACTCTGTAACTTGTGAAAAGTTTTCGTATTTTAAAATAAATATACAAGTATACACAATTGCAGTTTCATTTAACAACCATAAAAAAATATAATTTCTGTAAGTCGAAGTCTCTATAAGTCGAACTTTTACTTTCGATGATGGTGATTCGAGTTAAGGAAGTTTGACTGTATTGTAAAATCAAAACACAAAATGCCTCTTCGTAATCAAGTGAGACTGAGTCGACAACATCAGGAATGTTTTCCACAACACGGTTTATTTTATCCACTTGCCTACAAGACTTTCAAAATGCCCACCTAAATATCAAGGATATCCTCTTAGCTTTAGTACCCCGCCCTTCCAGTTAAATTTCTTGTCACTTATTATCGGTCTTATGTGATTTACACTGCCTTCGATTTTTAGTTTTAAACCTTCGATTTCGGTCCATTTTCATCCACTTACTTCATGGTAATAAATGTGTCCTGCATGATCTCCCACTTTTACAAGTATGACCTCATCCTGATAATGATTCGCAGAGTATATCAAAATTTTGAATTCCGAAAATCGGACTCATTTTACAAGAACCTCCGAATGAATGAATTTAGCACACGTAAATAAATTATCCTCCAACGATAAGAAAAAAATCCCTATCCATGTGCAAATGTTAGAAGCACATGACGGATTGGGATGAAAACAAAAGAGAGTGCCCTCTCCTGCCACCAATTAGTCTCGTGCTTTCAACTTCAATTCAATCCTTTCGCAGACAGGCGAAGAATACCAGTACGTTTGGGGGGTTAACTTTGTCCAAAGTCCTCGGGTCTGATTCGACGAGAGAATTCTTTCACGTCAGCAATTTGAAGTGCCTCAGCAAATTGTTGTACTCAAAAAAACCGACCAAAGACGCGAACGTAAACGGTTTGGCATAACAAAGCAAGAAAGACTCATTCCAAACCTTCAGCTGATTTTCCATTCTGCACTCAAGTCATTTACTCTGTGCTGCTATGCTGCCGGAATGCAAGGTGAGTCCAAATCTCTTGGCCAAAGGGCTCACGCTTTTTTTTTTTTTTTGTTTCACATCATTTCATTTTGCTGTATTGTCAAGTGGATAAGGATTTGAGGTACATTTTTGAAATGTTTGCATTCAGACCACGATCCGAGGTTAGAAAACTGGAGTAATGGCTTGTTAGTGTGCATTTCGCACTTCAAAGTTAACAGCCATTTGGGGGATTTTTTCTTTAAGCCCAAAGGACTTGCCAAACTTGTCCGTTTAGCCTAAGAGAGAAGCGCCGCTTGGCTAAGTCTGGAAGGGATTAAATCCATTTCGATCAATGTGATTTAATTTTGAAGTGCGTGAATGTGGTTTCTCTGTTGGCAATGAGCTTGAATGGCGATTCTCTTTGACATTTGAATCCCAAAGAAACCCTCGTGTTTTTTTTTGGCAAATTCAAATAAATAAAATCGGATAAGAGAGCTGAACTCAACCCTTTCAATTGACATCTTAACCACCACCAGCGGCATCACTTGGGGGGTATCGATGAATTTCTTTCCATATTTCTATCGGCAGGGAAAAGGCTACTCAATCATCCGATTTTTCCATTTTCCATCCGGCCAATAATTTTAATGGAATAAAACTTGTCATCTGCTTATTTTATTTTCCATTTGGTACTGTCTTTTTGTGAATCGTCGCATGATGCTTATTTATTTATGCCTTTTTTTCAATTCCTTCCCCCAACTCGTTTTGGAAATTCAAGCGCCATTGTAAATGGACGCAGAACCCTTTCACTAAATTTCTAGCCAAACTGGATAAGTTGCAAAGAAAGAAAGTCGCAAAACAACATCAAAAGGACTCTTAAAATGATGTGAAAATAATGCGAGGAGACAAGGCGAGAGGAATGTATACCCTCTGATTCTTGTTCCACCTCCAGCTATACTCGTACAAGTTATCAATGTCCTTGGTAGTGAAGCAGCACCAACAGCGCAGCGTTTTGTGTCCTTCGTTGTGGCAATATTCAATATTAGATTTTTATTTTATTTATTGTGTGCAGCACGCTATTCGTGGCAACCATACAAGTATTCACTGACAGGATATAGTCATTTTTTTTTCGTCCTTTTTCTCGTTTTTGTTTGGAAGAAGAAAGGGTTTCGGACAATATTATTAAAAATTGAAAAGCGCCGCAGGACGTGACTGGACTGAAAGAAACGGGAGGAAATTACGCTTTGGAAAGTGCGATGTCCTTGTGGGTAGTCAACTTGAACTCTTATCCCTATTTTTATTTAAATGTCCTGTTTATTTGTAGTTTGTTTTGTGCACTTATTGAAAAGCGAGTTTGCTAACAATAGTAAGATGAATATTGTAGCAAATTTAAGGACTGAGGACAGCACTAAAGTTTTCGTAAGAATTATGACTTCCTAGAGGCAACGACGGAAATGAAAAGCTACCCAGGATCTTATTGTGACTTCGATAAAATTTATTTGCAATTCTTCTCGTTTTGAAAGGTCGAACTTTGTCGTTGGGGCTGAGTTATCTTCAGGTGGAAGGGCGAAAACAAGCAGTGTCTATCGTTTGTCGCCCTCGCAACTAACAACGAATAATCTTTCCTTCAAAGGATTATTTAATCTGGTAACGTATTTTGATTCGGCTCCATAAAGAGCAACTGAAATATCTCCTAGTGGCTTGGATAAACCGAAGATGTATCGGTTGCCTTGGATAAGCTTTCGTCGGATCTCTTTTTGTCCCCAGATTAATAAACTCCTTCCCAATATGAATGCTGCTTTCAGTTGTTCCTTGATTGCTTGAACCTTGAATCGGAGGCTTGGTCTTCCCGTTCTATTTGAAACTGGTGGCTTGGATTCGCAGGACTGACAAAATCAGTGTTTTGTAGAGCAGTATTTTTTTTCCTTCGTGTTAGGAGTTTAGATCCTAGTTACTCCCACAAATCGGAGTAGCAACTGTTGCCCGCAATTAGTATTCGGTGTCGTTTTTTGAGGATATACTAGTTCCAAGAAATATGGATTCCTTTTCTTCCTGAAAATACTAGCAGTCAATCGTTTTTTTTTTTTAACCACGTCCGAATGTCTTGCGTCAATAAGAACATGGTCGATAACCAGGTTCGTGTGTAGATTTTTTTGTGGGGGAACTTCCAAATCCATTGATTCGGAAGCCGATATCTTTTATCGATTCGTCGAAGCTGTACTCCATAGGCTCTAACCATGAGATCATACAATTTCTCTTTGGCAGGATTATCCGGTTCCTCGGTAGGGACGATTGCACAAGTTAAGCTGGTGTTGAAAAATTTGTCTTTGATGTGGATCACAGCCAGGCGATCACTTAAAGTCGATGACCTTCGCTCTTTCTCACGACAAATCCGCATTAAAAAATGTGAAGCCTTTTATGACAGCTGAAATATACGTCGCAAGCTTTCTTTTTCATGATTTCTGATCCTATTCAGCGTACTTTGTGGATCACAGTAATATCCGCCGTATCATGCTTAAGGGCGCAAGGATTGTGTAGGGTCTTAACATTCTAGTACACACTTAAATCATTGTCATTTTTCGCAAACTGTCGGCTTCGTTTGGATCCGTTGCTATCCGTGGCTTCTTCTGTCTCTCTCATAACTGTGTTTTTTTTTAAGTGGTTCGGTTGTAGGCCCAACGCACAACCGTCTTTCTTAGCGGATAGAGGAAGTCACCTTTTGCCAAGGCCAACTTCTGCAAACGTTGGATTTTCTTTCAGCGGATTGCTAACATAGCGTGTTTCCTTAAATCGCCATGGAAAGGGAACGTAAATGGCTACCGCCAGTGAAAACGCATCTCCTTGCCGGAATTCGGTGCAAGTCTGAAATAACTAAAATTTATTTCTCGCAGCTTAACAATACATCGCATGTTTACAGGCGTTGTTCCAGATTACCGGACAAGTTTTTCTGAACTCGGCTTACATCGACTTGAATTTCGTCGGCCTTTTCCACGAAGCCAATATGATGTTGGCCGATTCCATTCGAAAATTTTCTGCGGAGCAGTTTCCTTTATAATAACGAAGAGAGTGGATGGGCTTTTTTGGATTTTTTATATACTGTAGCAAGTTTTTTTAGGTTGAAAAACATGTTATTTTTCCTTTTCCCAGTTCTCCGGTGTCCTTCAGCCGGGAGACTGCGTCATCTTATGTGCCTCATCTGTTGCCTCTTCTTATGCAAGCACACGTCGTCCCACCGTATAATTTTTGTCGGATTGACCTTACTTTTAAGGTAGCCCCAAAGAAAAAATCTCGAGCCGTTAAATCGCGCGAATGCTATCATAGTTAAAATGAAAAAAGGTGACTTTATCCGAACACCAAAAATTTTCCTCAGGAGAGCCATAGTTAGACGAGCTGTGGCTCCATCTTATTGGAACCACAATTCTGAAATCTTCTCTTCACCTGGCCTTAAAAAGAATTCAACCATTGCCCGGACTAAAAAATCGTCCACTTTCACCGCAGCTTTTGGGTCGTTTTCGAATAATTACGGTTCAAGGATTCTTTCTGAGGTTTTTCCACGCCATACTGTGCATCTAAGTAGGTACATTTGTCGTTCAACAATTATTTTTGGATTTTCGATGCCCCATATTCTGCAATTTTGTTTATTCACGTTAGCGTTGAAGAGAAAATAGACCTCATGACTCATTACGAGTTTGTGAATAAACTCATTGTTCTCTCGGAACATGTCTTTAAAACGCCGCGCATACTGAATTCGTTTTTTTTCGGATTATTTGTTTTCAACATCCTTGCTACCGAGCAATGTTCAAATCATTTCGGAGTCTTCGAGGTCTTCAAGCACGCGGAGCATCACAGACAGCCCCTTGTTGAAGAAAACGCTGGACAAATCGGTAAATTGTTGTAGCACGTAATTAAATGTCGACTTTCAAAATAACATTGAACCTCGTCTATTTCTATCATAGTTTTCCAAAGTTTTTCAAAGTTAATTCTGAAAAAAAAAATACGTTAACAAAAAAAGTATTCAAAAATTCAATTTTAACGTTTTTAATGCGCCACCCTGTGCTATGGCCGCTATAAAATCAAGGCGCAGATTGTAAGAATGAGGTACGGGAGCCTTCGTGTCCTTGTCCGACTCGCACTTTACCGCATTTTTTTGTAGGTACGTGTGTGTCGACTTACTTTGGCTACTATTTAGTTGTACCACAGAGATAGACTCTGTCCACAGTTATCTAGAAATGCCCTCGTACAGAAGTTGTTGTCCAAGTAAAACTATCTTCAATCCCCGGGCATAGTTGGCCCTAATTAATGTCACAGCGGGCTCACCCCTAAATTCCTTAGCATGCCATACGCAATAACTATGTCTTTCATAAATTATGATGACCCACTTGTAAATTCTGTGAGAGCAAAACGTCTTATCTGAGTTCAAAGGATTCTCCCTCATTACACCCCCTCTTTCATCCAAATGACCGAAATCGAAACAAAAGATATCTTATCCTTAGAAATAAACTTATGCATACTCGTAGTCACCAGTGGATGGGCAGTGTAATTACAAAACTTTGTCCATGACCAACATGGTCATCTCCATAAAAATTAAGGCCGGACTTATAAATCAAACAAATTACACGACATATCTCATGCGTGAGAATCGGCAGGCGCAAAACTTTTACTCAAGTCGGGTCGCATTCAGTGAACTCCGCATCCCTTAGAAGACGCTATCTTAAATTGTTTGATGATTTATGTATCCTTTGTGCGAGCGGTGATATCACTCCCCCTTGCGACGACAAACACTTTATTTCACTCCAGCTAAGGCTCGTGTCCGGTGTCTCGTTGCTTGCATAAAGTTTGGAAAGTATGCAAATCCTCGAGATGAGCTTCCAATAAGTTGGTCATAATTCAAAGACGAACCCTTTAATTGACAAGTACCACAATGGGTTATACTCTTGTTGGAGAAGGGGTTAGAATTCGAGGGACTTTCTTTGCACAAGAATTTCGAATGGGCGACGGAGTAAGAAAGTTTGTTGGTTGGTTTTTTTTTCTCTCTCTTCTTTATAATCCATGTCCAGCCAGGGATGTGAAAAGTCATATTTGACTAGTGTTGTTGGTTTCAAAGATTTATGTGAACCTTACGCAGGAGCAACCCCTTTTCGAACTTGTTGTTACACGTTGTGGGAAGGGGGTAACAAGCAATGCTCGTGGCTGGTTATCCCTTGAGAAAATATGTACCTCCTCGTATCTCTGACACAGAGGACAATTTTGCAGTGCATAGCATAAATCATTTCAAGGGGGTCTTGGCGCGTGTGCTTCGCAAAGAGGAACTTTTCGTAAGGAACGTTGGCCGACCCAGTGCCATTACTCATTCTATTTGGTGTGCAATGATACCGATGAGCTGGAAGTATTGAAAATTGATTTACACAGTGTTCTAGACACTTTCCATGGGGCATCGCTAAAACATTTAGCCAACATGGGCTTAGGAGTGGGAACGCACTTGTTCTTGTGAATTAATAGAATGGTGAAAATTTGTTGCAGTTCAAAAATAGCAAAAGTGCTATTTGAATGTATTCTTCCGGCAGACGTAATGAGGTACTCTTCATTTCAGTTCCTTCCACGTTGTCTACTTAAAAATCCTGTATTTATTGTTACCCTTTTCGAAGTCATCGACTTAAAGAACGCCTTGCGAATTCACAAAAATTAAAGTGGTCTTCACCTTTCCAACTAATGCTACAAACTTTTCCTTCTTCTTTTTTGACTGCTACTTACATTAAAGTGGGTCGGGGTTCCATCAAAGATCACAAAACGATGCAAGTCCACCAAATTGAGCCTTGCCACGCCCAAGGACTGATTTGAATATTTAGATAGATTATCTGCAGGTGTTTTTTTTTTAAATTTCATTTTGAAGTGATTTTAATATAATTACTTGATTTCAATAATATCAATATTTAAAATTAATGTTTTAATAATAATAATATTTTTAGTTTACAAAATGTTTTCCAAGCAAATTGTTTTTCAACTCTTTTTTTCTTTTCTTAAAATTTGGAATATCTTTCAAAAATCGAGGAAGCGTATTGATAAATTTTGAGATAGCATATCGGAGCTCTCGATTTCCGTAAATATTGTATGTTGCAGGTAGTTCTAGACATCACTAGGGCTCGTCTTCTTGTATTTATTGTGAGGCGTAGATGGTGTAGTAAACGCCGGTCGTCCATGTAGTGCAGCAGTGCAGTCATCTCGAAAATAGCTTTGATATGTAAAACTTTATGATTTGAGTTATCAGGTCTAATAAGTGTAATGAGACGCTGTTGTAAGTTAGATATTTTGTCCAAATGAGATATCGCTGTGTTTCCCCATGCCCGGATCCCATTTCTTATCCGCGACTCAGCTAGTGAGAAGTAAACCTGCTTTTGCACTTCGAGATTTGAGTGTCGCTTGATACACCATTGCAAAAATAGTGTTCTTTAGTTGAGAATGCAAGGCAGTAATATGCTCACACCGAAGGAAACGTTCGTCGATGGTTACCCCGAGATATTTGAAACTTTTGACTGCCTCAATTGGTTCGTTGTTGGGTGATAGTGTTGTGCAGTCATTTTGGTGATAAATCGGGACAGTTTCTGCTCGCTTGGATGGTGCGCGCATGTGCATCACCTTTGTTTTGGATGCATTTATAACTTATCCGTTATCATGACACCAATTGGAAACAGCGTTGAATTCAATTTGTTATTGAACGTCTTCGGCATAGGCATAAGCAGTACATTTTTTAAATAGTCGCAGAAGTTCGTTGGTTAATAGTATGAACAATATTGAGTCCAATTTGCAACCTTGTGGTACACCATATTTGCTTGGGTTTTTATTGCTTAATGAATCCGGCGATTTGACTTTTAATTTTCTATCAGTCATAAATCTTCGAAGCCATTTTACTAGTACTCCTCTCAAGCCATTTCTGCTAACCATTCCAAAAGCTTTTCGTGGCTCTGGAAACACAATCAATAAAATCCAAGATGGTAAAACTTTGCCTATCTCTAAAGGAGTTAGCGGTCAGATGTAACCTTACCCAATGTTGGATCCCTGGGCATAAAGGTATTTCAGGCAATGAAAGAGCCAACCAGCTAGCAAGAATAGGGGTGAGCTTGCCACTTGCAATAAATCAGGAGACCCCTCACCCCTCAATTCAAGCAATAAACACTATGCTAAATATAGATGCCAACAATATAGCCAACAGGAAATGGTTGGAACTAGATACTTGCAGGATTTCGAAGCCAATTTGGCCTCTCAATAATCCAAAAAAGACAAGTACACTCCTTAGCCTTAACTGGGATATAATTACTAAGGTCGTAAAAATTATCACAGATCACTGTATCATGGAATCACAAGAATTAAGAATGGGAGCCCCCTATAACGACTTTTGCAGGAGGAGCAGCGATGAGTAAGAAGTAAAAAGCACACTACACTACCTGCCCTCGTAAAAACGAAGACAAGCACGCTAGGAAGCTACTCATTCGGCAACCTTGAAGATATGTCAAAAATAAAAATTCAGAACATAGCAAAATTCATTAGGATAACAAACTGGTTATAACCGGTAATAAAGTGTCCAATGAGAAATCGGTGAACACAACGGATCCAAACAGGATCTAAGTGGGTCAAAACTGTTTCAGCTGTGACAATCACACTTACCTACCTAC
Organism: Orthonevra nobilis; assembly: GCA_963555765.1. Taxonomy (NCBI): domain Eukaryota; kingdom Metazoa; phylum Arthropoda; class Insecta; order Diptera; family Syrphidae; genus Orthonevra; species Orthonevra nobilis. Next base: position 65,558,246 of record OY743225.1, read on the forward strand.
CTACCATCCTTGTGAAAGCTTCAAAGCTGTCGAAAATAAAAAAGTGGAGTGCTTTACTTTGGATTTCGGGCAGCCTGTTTATGGAGGGAATAATCCCTCAGTAGCTATGGATATTTTTTTAAATATCTTACAGGCTCATATTAAAAGTTGTGCTGGAGTTATTAAACAAATAAATAAAAAATTAAAACGTCTTGGACCGTGGATAAGTGAGGATTTATAAACTAAAATAAATAAAAAAAAAACTCGATTCGGAATAAATGCAAACGCCATCCTTATAATCATGAATTAAAAATGTACTACCAACAATTTATCGAAGAGGTGAAAAAAAAAGTTTCGATTTAGTCGCGATAACTACTAAGCTGATAAACTTCAAAATTGCAAAGTAAATATAAAAAAATGGAGCGTAATAAATAAAGTCCGTAAAATTAAAACTGAAAGTAGAGATTGCCAATCAAGTTAATCAATTTTTGTATCTCAATCAAACCGCATCTTCTAAAAGAAGATTGTAGTTGTAAATCGTTTCATGTACATGTGCACCTGATGTCACCGAAAAATCACGCATTCGGGTTAAATAATCTTTGCCTACAACTTGTGATCGAATGTCGTTGTATGGAAAAATAGCGGTAGTACACGGTACGTAGTATTTGTCCCAAAACGTCGCATGTTTCCACGCGATGGTGGCCCTCACATGAAAACTATTCGCATGCACAATAATTACATAATAAGATTCGAAACATAGCAACACACTACTCAGAAATTCGGTTCAAATCGGCTTGTATCAAGACACAGTCTTGAACCGAGCTTAATTTAAGAAAAAGTTTGAGATCATCCGCATAAAGTAGACAATAACAATGCTTTATTACTTCAACGATATCGTTTATAAGAAGAATAAAAAGTAATGGACAATAGGTGTGCCTTGGGCGACCCCAGAAAGGCATTTAATTGGTCTCGATAATGATTTGCCTATCACCACCCCCAGAGTTCTGCCAAACAAAAGGAGGAAATCCATTTAAGCGTGATTGGATGGAAACCAAAACTTTCAAATTTCATCAGGAGAATTCGCAGTTATGTACTCTTTTGTTAGGAACTCAATTGGTTTTTTACCAAACCTTCGAAAGGTTAAGGAATCCCTCAGTAGTTCTCGACATTATTTCTGAATCCTTACTAGAAAATGAGAACCAAAAAGGAAGACTTTCATTCATGAAGAAACGTGCCTTCAACGAGGAAGCGAATAAATATTAATTGCAATGGAATATAGGGCGAGTTGCAGCAGTTCTTTAGGATTATAGATGGTATTCCATCAGGACCACTGTTTGGATTTGGCTTTGACTACTCTAGCGCTGAAAGAACTTCTTGAGACGTGAGTTGCATAAAGCTAAAATCGGTTTTATGCCTGGCGTTATAAGATGGATCAACATCATGGTAAGAATTCGAGTAGACGGATTCGAAGAATTTGGAAAATAATACAAGAGTGTAGTTAGTATAGGAGGACTCCACATTTTATTTGGAATTCCCACTGATTTTTTCTAGAAATAATATAGGACCAGAAAGACTTACTTCCCGACTATATATTGGATTCGAGCTTCATGATATAACCCCTATGCAGGAATTAATTTTTGACTCAAAAATCTTTCCGCAGACGGCGAAAGATAAACCCGAGGGGTTGAGGGATGTTCTGAATATTTAAGCGCTTTGATTTCCTCAGAGATCTCAGATTGTTCGCAAGGAAGGTCAAACAGACTAAGTATTTTCACTGCTCGGGCTTAAAAAGCAACACAATTTCGCTGAAAAAATCATTTTTTACATGATAAATTACATAATTAAGTAAAATTGCAATATTAATGGTTCCGGAAATCCACGCATTGACATGGAGAAACCACTTCATCCAGGAACAGAGTAGCCCCATTTCTCTTGCAAGTCGGATATGTACAGAAACGTTTTAATTAAAAAAGGCATGATAAGCGATTTTTTTTTAATTATTTGCTCGCTCTTCAAGAGGATATTAAGACTCTTATAATGCGTGTAGCTCAGAGCGAGCGGAAGAATTAGGAGGAGAATGAAAGATTTGAGAAACTCAGGTGTATTTGGTTTCAACTCAATTCCGTGGGTGGAGCCAAACTGAGCTAATTCGCAGGATTTTATTCGACATTAGTTTTGATCGATGAACTTTGTAAGTTTGGAAGATTTAGCTTAAACACCCGCTGTTCGTGTTTTGCCTTCACAGCAGAGCCATCTACACACAATCTACACAAACCACTATTTTGAAAACATGAATTAGGAACTAAGCCGATGCAACAACCACTACAACAAGTCACCCATTAGTCAGGCTAATATCACTGGTCTACCAACCCAGTGATTGTGCCATAAACTTGATCCCAATGGCAAATGGTGACTGGACCAGATTCAAAAAACAAGACCACTGCTCTAGGAATCGAACCTGGGACCTATCAATTGAATCAATTGAAAGGCAGGCTTTGTACCAACTTCGCCACCCAGCTGTTATGTCCAGAGATAAGGATTTAGAATTGGGCGAGCGATTTTTTTAATCGTTAAGTTTAATAATCATGTAAACAGTGTTTTTGGTAACCTTGGTTGGCTGCCATATGACACCGTTGGTGCGTGAGATTACGGGTTCAAATCCGGTCACCTGTAGCATATGAATGGCAATCTTCCGAAGAGTACAAGTGTCATGATAAAGGCTACTCAACAGCCTTGTAAATGTACTCTTCCAAATAAAGCAACAATTTTTAAAAAATGTTGTTCTGTGTTTTTCATATCATTTTTTAATAAATATAAATTCTTGTTACGTACTTTAAAAAAAAATTTGTAACAACCACATGAACTTCGTAGGGAACGAAATCAGTTAAAACTCAAACCGAAAGCAAAATTTTGCATTTTTCTGCTTCTTGGTTTTATAATTTTAACATCTACCATCACAATCGTATCACCCCCATATTTGATTCGAATTTTCGAAAGATAATTTCATTTGGAATTGCATCCACGTTCGATTTTATTTTGTAACATCGTCGGACGTTCCAAGACTAGTATTACAATTACCGTTGAATGTCCTTAACTGACATCCTCATCCAATATACCAAACACGGACACATCACACACAATTGGCCAACAATAAGGTTGAACCCTCTGCCCACAACAAATCATGATAAATTGTATAAATGTCAATCTGTCGATTTTAAACGTTCAATTCACAACCCTTTCCACTCAATGGCCCTAGGCATGGTCCAGCAAAAGCACTTGTACAACAATTGACTCTATTGAACGTCTAAATTGTTGGCAGTTTACATTTTCGTCCTTATCCTCCTCGAATCCTCCTTCGAACTTACGGTTATGGGGAAACGAGCGTAGACTGTTTACGCATTTTCGTCACATATGCGAAACGGATTTTAAAATTTTGCAAATCATCTCGAAGGGACTAATTTTTACCCGTTCCCCCTTCGTTTTAAATCCTTGTGCCATGAGTATGTCAATAAGTATTGGAAATCCTGCAAATCCTCCAAATAGGGGTGGTTGCAATAAGGGAAAAGGTCGATGGGTGTTAACGTTATTATTCTTTTGGAGAACAAAATAAATTATGCCCAGACGGCGGCATCTTGGTGCGATGACAGTTACAAACCTTTGCAACGTTAAATGTTGACAATCTGTCAACTTGTGGTCACCTCTGTCATTTGTGTCGATTTGTTAACTTCAGATAAGTTTGAAGTGTCCCCATTTCCATAACTGACTGATACTGATGACTTGTTGTGGGACAATCTGTACATTCTGACTTGTAAGTCATAAAAATGAGCTTGTTTTTTGACAAGACTTGAGGGGGTGGAAAGTGGATAGATATGGAACGACTGCTTCTTTTGAGAGGATAAGTCTAAGACGTGTTTATCAAATGAAATTTTTTTCGGATGCAAATGTTTTAAAATTTGTGATTCATCCTGTAAAACTTTCTGTAAATACATTTGTATGCATTGAAAAGGAGAGTGATGGAAGGATTTGAACTGCAGCATGAAGTCTTTGATTTTTTAAGCTTGTCCGTGCTCTGGCATCAAAAAAAGGACATGCGCTCAATGGATCTGGAATGATTTTTTTGTTTTTGTTTCCTGAAATCGAAAGAATTATCTTTTTTGGACTTTTAAATAATTCGTCATGCGGCATAATATGTTAAAGACTCAGCATTAAGTAGTAACGAAATCGTAAGTAATTCAATTTCGAGTCTTAAACGTCACAAACGTCTATTGTAATCTTTTTCAGAAAGTGATAGGTAACAGAAAACTGGCTTTCGCAAATCGACCACGAACTTTTTTGACGCAAGATGCAAGATAGATACTTACTGTCAACTCTAGCTACTAAAAAAATGTCTCGATTAAGAGTCCGACACTCTGACAACAATAAAGAATTTCCGTATTGTATGCCTCAGCACAGGGAAAAACCTAGAGGCTATAGAGCTAGAGATTTTCAAATGACTACCAAAAACGTCTGCAATATGTAAGGATACGAACTAGTACGACAAGAAGTGCATGCAGAAAGCAACAGATGAGACATACAAAAACACACTGAAAACGAAAACTCAGGCAGCGAGTGAAAAGTACAGAACTAGTCGAATAGAAAAGGCTTAAACGTCTGCGAAAAAAGAAAAGAACCTACGCATTGCTGCAGACTACAAAGCAGGCACCCAGTCTCTACGAAAATTTAAAGTCAATCCTGTCTCCGCCCGGCAGGAAATTGTGGATATTTTTATGTTGAAGATACATCTGTCAAATTGGCTGTCATTTATGCAATCTGTTTTGTAACGTTTAACAACACGTACAAATAATAAAATTGTTTTATCTAAATTGGTCTGCTATTCGGGCAACCTTTCGCGCGCTTCGCCCATTTTACGGTCGCCATAATCGTCCTTCCGAGAGGACTTTTTGCAGTGTGTGGACGAAACGCAAGATCTGCCGAACACATCGCAAGAGAATCCGAGGCAGTCGATTTCGCGTCGCTGACAAGAACTCGCGGTCTTTCGCAGACCACAACTTTGCGAATTTTGCTTCGCGATTTGAGCCTGCATCCGTACAAAATTTAACTGAATTGACTCTGGAGCAGTTGGAAACTGACCCTTATTTTAATTGAAAAATCATCTTCAGCGATGAAGCACATTTCTGGATGAATGGGTACGTCAAAAAATAAAATTGAAGAATTTTGAACGATACCAAACCACATGAGATCCAAGAGCGTCCAATGCATCCCGAAAAAGGCACTGTTTGGTGTGGGTTTTCTGGTAGCGGCGTCATCAGTCCATATTTCATTGGGAACGACGTTGGTCAGGACATCATCTTCAACATCGAACGCTTTTGGTCTATGATTACCAACTTCTTTTCGCCTGAATTGGATCATATGGACACCAACGGGATGGCATAACTTCTCACGTAGCTCATGACACGAAATTCTACACGAGCGATTCGAAGACATGCTCATCTCCAAAATCTTGCGATTTGACTTTTTCTTGTGGGGGTCGTAGATCTATGTGAATTAGCCACAAAACAGACCGGACCTAAAAGCCAATATAACCCATACCATCGGTCAAATTTAGCCTGGTTTATGCGCCAGAGTCATGGCAAATTGGACATTGCGAAGACGCTGCGGAAATTTAGCCGATGTTATATTCCATTCATAATGGCATCGAGAGGCCTTTCGAACGAATAAAAAATGTCGATAAGATCTCATACACACTTTGTTTTATTTAAATTTTAAGATGCTTCTTTACGCTGCAGGCGACAGCATGGGACGAAATACCTTTTTAAGTCTGTCCAGCCGTGGATATCATAACCATCCACAGATGATGAGGACGTGGTACCTTCGCTAAGCTATTTCAGTTGTATAATGATGAGGATTTAATTCGAAAGGTAAAAATCCGTCGAGTGGCTCGGGCTCATTGAGTGAATGGACGACAATGCTCAAGCTTAGAGTATTTTCGAGTCCCAGTCACCAGATTCGCGAAATCAGTTATGGCTCAGTTTTCTCCAAGGATCGATGGTCTTATAATTTAATGTGCATATTTTCCTTCTGTATTCCTGGTTTCTGATAACTCACACTGAATTTTAGAGAGCGTACCGAAGAATCCATCCTACCCTCTCCACAGCGCTGAGTTCACCTTTGAACCCAAACTTATGAACACGTTGCTTTTGATCTTCTATTAAGTGAAAGCTTTTAAGGAAATATTTCACCATCGTTTGTGCCTGGAACTGGAACGTGGTTCGAATTTTGACTAACAAATCAATGATGACTCATTTCTGGTTTTAGCACAATTTTACTTTTTGGGGGACTCTCACGGGACTCGAGAATAAGACACTATTGTGACTCGTAATCGTTTTAGAACACTCGATATAGTTTATTGTTAATTCATTGGTTATCTGACATATTATTTCGTCTGTGTAAATTTCGTGTACGTAGAAAAGTTGCAGAACTCAAAAGGATCTAGTCGGCCCTTGCTGACACCAAAGAATACTTCTTGTACAAACAACGCGTTTAAAAATTCAATTGAAATGGCCTCAACTCAGTAGAACTGTTTTAGGACATACTTGACTGAAAAACTCGAAAAAAGTGTCCCAACTTCGAGAAGATATTTCAAGAAGTCTTCAGATCTAAAACATTGCGAATCATTAAAAAGTTTATCCATTGGATGCCCAAATTGACGGCAAGTATTGAAGGAGCAAGTTGCCAATTTTTTTTTTAATAAATTAAGCAAAATGGAATCAATTTTCTATGAAGTTCCCTGAAAGAATTTATTATCCCGAAACGTATAAACGTTAAAACCATACATTTGCAGCTTAATGGCTTTCGAAATTATTTCATTAAAAAACTAAATTGAACAAGTGTCCCCTTTTTTGACTTGTTTTTGTTATAAAATATAAACAACAAAATCAAATCGAAACTTTTTCAGGTGTTCATGCATTAAATTACACAAATTTGAATTAAATAGCTTGTTTCGTTTTCAAGGTATGCGAGACAAAAAAAAAATACGCGCGAGCTTATGTATAGTATGTACACACACATCCGAATTCTGGGACCTCGAAACGTGAAGATCTCTAAAGGAGCAAAATTTGTTTATATAAATAATCATCGGTTTCTTTTCAAAAAGTAGCAATAGTTAGAAGTAATGTGTACTACCTCCTAATCGCTGAACACTTCAAGTAGCCTGCTGTATAGAGATTCGTAAAATTCGAAATTTTGGACCAGTTTCTTCCGTTTCATCATTTTACCTTTCCCCTTTGTATATTTTTCTTGAAAGCCAACCTCACACGTTTTCCATGTTATTCAGGTCGGGTGATTATAGCGGCCACGCAAGTACGCTTACATTTTGGTTCTGAGTCCAGGCTTTTGTTGTCAGTGCGGTACGTATCGGTGCATTAATTTGTTGGAAAGTGCGTCACTGTCCACCAAATATCTCCGAAAACTGAGGAAAAGCTCTTTCCAGCATTGATTTGTACGTTATTGCCGTCATATTCGAGCTTTAGAAATCCAGCTCTCTAGTTCAGTAAAAGCTTATTGCTCCCTATAACATTGCACCACCTCCTTTGCTGTGCCGCCTCTCAAGATGTATTTCTTCTTTTCTCAACAGCTGTATCCATCAGTTCCGTTCACGTTTTTTTCATCAGAAAAGACAACGATATGCCATTCTCGATTCCACTAAGCCGCTTGGTTTCACGTGGATTTTTTTCTTTTCATGGCTTCTGTATCACGCGATGAGCAGTCGATCTGCTAGCTGGTAGCCATTTTCTGCCTTAACTTTACCTTCGGAGAGCCTTGAATTTGCAGCAGCTCTCAGTTCCGCCTTTCCTGACATGTTGTTGATTTGATGACTCTTCATTTGCGTGTTTTTTACATATTTCTCTGGGTCTTTAATAAAGTTGTGTATAACAGTGCTCTTCCAATCTTTTTGGCTATGAATCGGATGGATTTCCCTTGTTGACGGTAGTTGTGGATTGTATGAAGTTATCTTTAACTGAGCTCCCTCGATACTCGAAATATCATTTAATTTATGAGACAAAGAAACAGGTAAATTTCCTGACATTTTTGGGAAAAAAAGGTGCATTTATTAACTTAATCTCATTTTTTGTTACAATTCAAACATAAAATGTCCGTCATACCTTGGACATTTCGATTTTCCCTGTTAGCCGAAGGGTTTAAAAGTTATCGTTAAATTAAAACAAAAAAAAATCCGATTCGTAATCAAGTGAGACGGAGTGTATAATACAAGTAGTGAAAGTGACGAGGATCATCAGAGGCAAAATGCTGAAGCTGCAGGTTTTAGACTATCGAAGGAAGCTTTTAAATTTTGTCCTCGAAGAATAAGCGGAAAAACTTTGATTTGGGTACATTCATCTTCGCTGCCAGTTGTTCGGAGGCCTTCAGTAACTCTAAGAATTCTTGTGGATGGAAGTTACGAACAAGGAGTCGGTAACGATTTTATTTAAGAAATGCTTAACATTCTGGAAGCTTATATTAGTCCAAAATGAATTGAACTTTACATGACAGAAGAAAAAAAGGCTGAATCTAAACTGATAGTCTTTAATTAGGTTTCATTCAATTTATTTGAATAGGTGACGCAGGACTCCCACCTTTTTTGTTGACCCCCATTCTAGAGCCATACAAGAATGCAGTCCTGAAAGCCGGTTAAACTCAACGCACGCAACGACCAGAAATATAGTGGGAAGAACAATTGGCGTGTTGAAAATCGATCTCGTTACCTTTTGAGTGCGCGATCCAGAAAAAGGAACTCCCATCACTAATGTGTGTGATAGATAGATATATAGTATGTTTATAGTTTTATTTTCGTATTGAAGATTGCATAACTTTTCTCGCACAATTTACACAGAGATTCGATATGTATTATATTTTACAACTGAAATTTATTCTTTATTATAAAGAAACAAGAAAATGGAAAAACTGATCAAGAATCTGAAGGAAAACTACGAGAAAAAACCTTCATGTAAGAGTATTCAAATAAAAACTGTTGTCCAAAAAATTCGAAAAAAAGAAAATATAGTTATGTTTAAATAAATACGTAAATAAATAAACATTAATTGTATTTGAGTTACAAATAAATGAACAAATAATAAATAAATAAGATAGACAAAAAAACAAATAATAATCAAGTGATAGTGTAAATAATGATGTAATGAAATAAATAAATAGATATATAGGTATGGATATAATTGGAAATTGAATAAATAAGTATATATGAAAAAAAAAATAATAAAATATATATATTTATATATATAAATAAATTAATAAATAATTAAATAAATGAAAAAATAAATAAAAAAATAAGGAAATAAATAAATAAATAGATGTATGAAATAAATAAAAACGTGTAAATGAGAAATTAAATATATTAGCTCAGTCTTACAGTGATCAAGAAACTCAGGCATTTATCAGAAGATTACTCGAATATATACATTTACTCAGGAAGTTTTTTCTAAGCTTAAAAATACGGTCGGAGAACAATTCAACGTTGAATGTAGATCATGAGTAGGGCAAATTGAGCATAATTTTTAAGAGTTTATTCCGTTTTATTTGCAGTCTTGAAATATGACCGATGTGTGTGGATCTTTGCACAACACCATTATCTTATATGGAGGAGAGCCTCTTACGGACGAGATACATATTGATTTTAAAACTTCCAATGAAATTAAAGTTGTGATTATAAATTTATCAAATTAAAAAATAATTAAATAATGAATAAAATGTTCGCCGTGAGTGAGATTGATCTCCACAAACTGTCTGCATTTTATACTAATTTATTTTGGCTTCGTTGTTTTGTTGAATGGAATATTTTCCTTTGAGACGAGGAATTGAAGTTTCTGTTCTTCAATTTCAGTTTTTTTTCCGTTTTTCTAAGTTCATGATTTTCTTTAACCTTTTGCCACCCATCTGCATCTCTAGCTGGGAGACCTTTAGAGTTCGATTGTTCTGCAACTTGGTTACACTCATTCTTAAAATTAATTTTGTTAAATCTTTTAAAAAAAATCTTTTGCTATACATGTTTTGTTTTTGCATTATATCAACCAGTGTTTCAAACTGTCCTTGGTTCGTAATTTTCATCTCATAACGCACGAGTTTGGAGAATTTTTTCAAATGAATTAATAAAAATATTTTGATTTTGTTCATTAATTCATAAGCAAGGATTCTTACATTTTTCCACCCCTCCGCCTAAATTGCTGACGGTAAATTTCGTCGTTTGTTTGATCCTTCGTCATTTCTTAACGTTTCATTTTCTCATGATGAATTAATATCGAAAGCGACAAATAGAATTGTAAAAGACGTAAAAGACGTCTTATTTTTCACGTCATTTGCAAGAATGGTAATAGTAGTGATTTACTACAGCGATTGTGGCGATTTTGGTAGGATAACTATATCCTCATAGCATAGAACAGAGGTAAAACTCAAATTCCTTCAGAAAACATGGAAGATACGCACTCATTTAAAATGAAGACAAAGAGCTTAGGTCAAAGTTGACATTCTTGATTGCCTCCAAAGTCTATATCAAACCAGTCCTAGAGCTAAAAAAAAAAACAAATCAACACCGAGGACTGCTGCAAGTGAATGTAACGGGTTCAACAGGGACGCTACAAAAGTAGAGCGACAGGGACAGCAAACGGCGCCATATTTCTTGCCGCTCTTTTGACATTTCTCTTCAGTAAGTTAGTTTGCCATTTCATGATGGAAAGATGTACAAGCCAACAACGAGTTGAAATTAATAAAATTTACTACCGAAATTCGGAGTCAGTGGCCTCAACGTTAAAAGCGCTACCCTCAATTTATGGGCGTCATAATCGTCCTAGCAGACCAACAATTGAGCGTCTAGTGGAAAAATTTGAATCCACAGGCGCAGTACAAAATGTTCCCGTGGCAGTGAAACAAAGAAGTGCCCGTAGTGTCGAGAATATTGCTGCCGCTGAGGCTTCAGTTGCAGAAAGCCCAAATGTGTCTCTCACACGTCGTTCTCACGCGTTGGGCATCTCTGTGACGTCGTTGTGGTGAATTTTGCGAAAAGATCTTGGCCTACATCCTTACAAGATTAAATTGGCGCAAGAACTGAACCACCGCTTGACCACCAGAAGCGTCGTATGTTCGTTAATTAAGCTGAGCAACAACTTGAAATGGATTCGGATTTTCATCGAAAAATTATCTTCAGCGATGAGGCTCATTTCTCGGTGAATGGCTCCGTCAATAAACAAAATATGCGGTATTGGTCAAGCAGCAATCCACACGTACTCCATGAGTCATCATTGCATCCCGAAAAAATTACGGTTTGGTGTGGTTTATGGGTGATGATCAAGACCAGCACGTTACTGTGAATGGGAATTGCTACCGTTCAATGATACCCAAATATTTTTGGCCCCAATTGGATGATATGGACTTGGAGGACATGTGGTTCCAACAGGACGGCGACACAAGCCACACAGCGAATGTTACAATCAATTTATTGGAAACCAAGTTTGGAGAACGTGTTATCTCGAAAACTGGGTTCAGCGTCTGGACTTCTGGAATAAAGAATTTCATTGATATCCAAAACAATTTTTGTTTTCTTTAAAAAAGGCGCTCTTATTGAAAAACGCTTTACATATATACATACTTACTCGCTGCGACTGTACTGCTGAAATTTTTCTCCCTCCAAAAATCAAAAACAAGGATTAAATTTTAAAACGGTATTTTTCGACCGCGCTTTATTAAATAATTTGTTTTTGTTTTGTTGTCGTTTTTATTTAAACTTTCCCATTTGTAATGTTTTTTGTTTTTGTTTTAATATTAACTTCAAAAGTCTGCGATTTTCCTGTTTATAAATAATTATAATATTTTGTATACATTCTAATTAGATATAATAGGTATAATAAGTAATAATTATTTCTTGTATTTTTTTTTGTTTTGAGTAAAGTATATGCTTCTTTGTCAATTTTAAATTTTTATTTTATTTTTATTTTTTGCATATATTCATTAACATTATTTTGTATAAAAGTAGAAAAAGCCTCTAATTTTGTAATACATGTATGTATATATTATTTATGTTTCGTTTTGTAAAGATTTTTTGTTTTCTGTTTTTTTCTCGATATTTTTTTTTTTGTTTTTCTGTAACTGTCTTTTGTTTTTGTATAAGCATTTTGAAATGTAAAAAATATGATGTTATGGGTGTGTTTTTGTTACTTTTACTTTACGTTGCTTAAAAATGTCCAAACGGTTTATTTTTTGTTTTGTTTTGAATAATTTTATTACTATATGTTTTGTTTAAAATTTGTCTGTGTTGGTTTCTTTGTTTGTTTGTTTTTTTTTGTAATTTTCTATGCATGTATATTAATAATATATTTTTCCTATTTTGCTTTTTATCTGAAAATTACTTTGCTGTGATTTCTTTGCGTTCTAAATATATATTTAAATGTATGTATACATATCTTTTTTTTCTGTAGGTAGAAATGTTCTGAAATTGTACAAAAGTTTTTGAGTGTTTTATTTATTAATTTGCATTTTTCCATTACGAATAATTTATCATATATATATTTTATAATCTAATCTAAAGCGTACAAAAGAAAGACATGTATAAATTGCAAATGATTTATAATATTATTATTATTAATTGTTAAGTTGGCAATTGTTTTTTTTTTTGTTGTTTTTTCGCTGTTTAACAAATAGAATTGACAAACAAAACAAAAGTAGCAAAAGATAGACGACTTCGTCAAGCCCTAGCCTTAACATTTTCAACTTCCAGATAGATATTTAGCTTTGTCTTTACCTTTTTGTTTTTCTTCTTCAATCAATCAATATAATTTCCTCTCCTGTATCAATAAGTTTCTTTTTTTTCTCTTAATTTTTGTTTTTAAATATAATTATATTTATTAAAAATTCTTAATCAAAAACAATTTGTACTTTCGAAAAGGGGGGAAGGGAGGTGTTTGGTTTTATTCTCTTGTTTTTTCTTTTTGTAACATTTTTATTTTTCTACTGTTTTCTTTTCTTGCATATCTATTTATAAATAAATATATATATTTTTTGCTTTTTTATTCATGTAGGGATGCAAAGTTTGTTATATTTTTTTTTTGTTTTCCTCATTTTGTTTATATTTGCCGGATTGTTGGTTTTTCAGAATTTTCTTGTTCAAACCAAATAACATTAAGAAAAATTAAGAAACAAGTAAATGCTATGAAGCATTAAAAACTAGACACAAAATAAAACTGCTTAAATATTATTTGTATGTTTAGTAATTTAATTTTCTAATAATCTTATATTAAAATACTTCCAATCGACAAGAAATTTCATATATAATGTATATGTATGTATTTATAGTTGCGATTGTTCAAGTTTATATTTTCTTGAAAGGTTTATATAATATTTAGTTATCATATGTTTAAGAAAAAAAAAATTATAATCACATTAACTAAAATATAAACATAAAATAAAACATGATTAGACTAAAGTGTTTTGTGTAACGTAACATAAATATATAGGAAGGATTACAATCTGTTTATAATATTATTTTGTATAAATGTAGGTAGTAATCAAGAAAACCACTAAATAACACTAAAAATATTTCTATAATTATAATTATGTATTAATAAATGAATTTAAATTATAAATTTCTATGTGGTTAATAATATTATTTTGTTTATCTTGTTTTTAATAATATATAATATACGTGAGATGTGTGAATAAAGGTAGTTTAAAAATTTCTATAATCCACAATCTCCTCAGTGAAAGTTTCCTTTTTTAATGTTTTTTTATTTGCTTGTTCAATTTTTTTTTTGTTTATTGATTTAAACATATAAAATACTGTAGTATGTTTTTTTCTCAATTTACTATTAGAAATCTCTTGTTTTTATATTTTCACTTTGCGCATAGTTTTTTTTTTATGAAAATTTATCTAAAAATGTTTGATCTGAGGTATGGTTTCTTTTCTTTTTTTATTTGTTTTGTTTGGTTTAGTTTAAGTTAATTCAATATTATATTGCTCAAGAGTAATATTTTATAATTATTCCTTTGAAGAAATTTGTATATAAGAGTTTGCATAATTTTATTTATATTTATCGTAATTAAATCGTGTTGTGTTTAAGTAGATGTAGAAATAATAAAAAAAAATATTTGAATTAATATAAAGTCAAGCAATCGCACGATTTGTTGTTTTTTTTTTATTTTGATAGGAAGATGGGTAAACTAGAAACTTAACGGATAAGTGTTTATTTTTAGCCACTCTTAATCATTCAATTTCAAATACACAAAATATTATTAAAAGTGTTGTGCGTTTTTTGAGCGCAACTCAGATTCAAAGTTCTTATATCAAACGTTTCTTACGAAGTCATATCCAACCAGAAAACAAAAAAAAAATTAAAAGTAATTAATTTTTTTCAATCTCACAGATACGAGTTAAATCTTATAGCCAATTATTTTTATGCGTTTTTTCTTTTAATAATTTTATCAATTTTGAAGTTTTTTTGTTTTTTAAATAAACAAAAGTTTCGCAGACATTTTGAATTCAATTTAAAAAAAATTGTTATTTTAATTTAATTCTTATATTTTAATTTTGCCAATTTAAATTTTATTGTTAAGATTATTTATGTTTTTGAAAAATTTACAAACCCTACCACTAACGCACAAAATGCCTTATATATCCAAAATTTCACAGTTGCGAGTCTTTATCATTAAAGCGCAAACAGAAATAGAAAAATTAATTTCCGATTTTTTTTATAAAATTTAACGAAAAGAGAAATACTTGTATATTTTGGTTCTAAGCATGAAAACTAGTTTAAATAGAATCCCAGCAGATGAACTGAGCTTAAAACCGGACAACTGCGATTTTCAAGCATGTGTCTACTTTTTGAACGAGGGATGATGATGGTGGATGAGTCTTTCTGATATTTCTTTAGTCTTCAGGATTGCTTTAGCAATGATTTCTCACAATGAAACTGGCCCTCCAGGTTGTGCGATGTACCTTTGAGGTAATTTCTTCATCGATTGCACAGCCGAATATAATGACCTTCATCGTCTTGATCTTTACAAGACGTAGCCGAAGCGAAGACTTGGCAGAACATGCGGTCCAAGAATCCGCTGCTAGTTCGGTTTGACGAAACAAATGCGTTGAACGAAATGTGTGCTGCATGATAAGCGAAGATATTGAGCGCTTTTAAAAGATTGCGAATGGAGATGGAGAAATGCACTGCAATGGTTAAGCAAGGAGGTTCTTCAAAGCGTTCCGCACTTCAAGGAAAACCGAAAATTCGTTTTGAGGACCAAGCTTTCGCAAATGCCAAAGCCCTTGGTCGAAAGACAGCAGAAAGTTATAAGTTTTATTATTTTCGAAGGAAAAAGTCTTGGAATCAATAAGGGTAGCTAAGAACCATACCAAAATTTAAGTTTGCTTCAATATTCAAACAAGTTTTTTATACAGTAAAATCAAAATAAACAAGTAACATTTTCAATGTTAGAATGAGTAAAAAATATAATTATTAGTTTTTTTTACCATTTTACCTCGTCAATTTCATTATCACATGTCTGGAGCTCCTCTGTTGTATTCAAATTTTGTATAAAAATATTTTTAAATTTAATTTGATATAAAATACTTTAAAAATATTACAGTTGTTTGCCAATCAAATATTTTCGTTTCCATAATTTATGTTTTTATTTTTTAACCAATATTTTTAAAATATTAATTTTGAAAATAAAATAAAAACAATTTTTTGCAAAACGTATACAATTTTGTAAAAAAAAAATAAAAAAAAAACTTCGTTAAGTTGATTTTCTTTAAAATCTTATTCTTATTCGTAATTTAAGTGGCATGGTTATAGACACACATAATATATTATTTTTGTTCTTATGTACAAAACGTGAGATCTTATAAACATTTACACAACACAATGAAACATGGATCGATGATTAAGTGATGAAAATATTTAAGTTTAATTATAAATTTACTTATGTTTTTTTTTTCATTCAAGGATTGTTATAGGATACCTAATTAACAATAATCTAAAGAAAGGAAATGTTGTGTTTTTCGTTAGGAATATAAATCGTGCTTTAATCGATCAAAATTTTTAATTTGTTAATTAATTTTGGTTTTATTCATTTATCAATAATGGTATGAATGCATTAATGAGGGGATAAGAGGATGTTAGGATAGTAATGTGCAATATACAATTAAAATATCATTTCTTTTTGCTTACATTGTTTTTATATATAATTTTGGTGTTTTTTCTTACAGTTGTGATTTTAATGTACAAATCAAATGAAATAAAATTTTGTTGTTTGCGTTTGGAATTTTGGTATTACATTTAAATATATGTTTTTTATGATTGTTAAACGATTGATGGAATGAAGATGATTTTGTGGTAAAATGATGGAAAATTTGAAGTGATTGGACATGATTTTGATGATGTTGGGAATGTGATGATTATGATGTTCATGTATTTTATATTGGTTAGTTTAAAACATTAAGAAACAATTTAAAGTTAACATTGAAGACGCGTCGTAGTCAAAGAATGATTATATACAAATTTTGTTTTTATTTTATTTTTTACTGTACTGCCTTTTTCAAACATCCGCAAAAAAATTACAGGGTTTGAGATAGTTTTCAAAAGAGCTTTTGTTTTTTTAACAAAAATCACACTACAAAAGGATATTAATTTAAATATTTTTTCTTAATTCATTTTTGTAGAAATTTGCATCTAAAAATTTTATTAAAAAATTTCTAATAAGAAGCGTTTCGAAATATTCTGTTTTAATTTAATATTCTATGCAAATGTTTTTCAATTTGGATACTGTCGCTTTGAAATGCATCTTTATGTTTAAGTAATATCTATTTTGTGTGTGTGACTTGATTTTTGTTGTAACTTTGGTTTGAGGTATTTCATTTTTTAGTTTTACGATTTTCTTTTCTTTTTTTGAGGTAGGAAAATTTTGTTCGTGCATTTTACTTGGCAGTGTATGAGCGTCTAGGAAGTTTTACTATTGCTTGCTTGTTACGTTTAACGCCGACTAATTGTAAATAATATACAAAATCATCACATTTATATTTATGGTATATAATTTGTTATTTGTATAACTATGTTCATAAAATTTTATGTTAAAATTATTCACGGTTTTTTTTCGCATATCCAGTCTTTAATTCATATTTGAGTCGAATGATTCCCACAAAATACCCTCTTTCCATTTTGTTACTGATTACTTGTTTTTTGCTTTATTAA
The DNA here is from genome assembly GCA_963555765.1 of Orthonevra nobilis. Taxonomy (NCBI): domain Eukaryota; kingdom Metazoa; phylum Arthropoda; class Insecta; order Diptera; family Syrphidae; genus Orthonevra; species Orthonevra nobilis. The sequence continues at coordinate 65,575,465 of OY743225.1, forward strand.
TTTTAAAACTTTTATTACTAATAAAAAAATGTTTAAGTATACATTTAAATATTTTTTTTTGTTCGATTGTTCGACAATTCCAATTAATTTTTACTTTTTTTTGTAATTAAAATAAGAAAAGAGAATAATAAACAAAATTAAGCAAAAAAGGCTTACAAATACTTATAAAAGGGTTAAAAATATATTATTTAGTAATATAGGCTTACATGCTGTATTTAATTCTAATTATGATGCAAGTGAAAATAAAAATTAATGTACAATTGAAATATTGCTTAAATAACACTGATTGTTTGTTTTATTTGCATTTGTTTTTAAATTTTTATTTTGTTGGTTAAATGCAATACAATTTCTATACAAACTTACAATTAAATATGTGATAAATTATTTCCAAGTAAAGTGTTTGTTTTTTTTTTCATTTTTTAGTCACCGATTTGGTCCACATCACCAGCCTTGCGTTTTGCCATCCCAGTGAGATATATTTTAATACTTGACTTCTTTTTATACTTATTAACTTCAGCGTTAATTTTGTTGTTGTAATTATGGCGACCTATTTATACGCATCTTTTCAATTATCTTTTTGTAGTTTTGTGACCACATCGGTATTCGATTTTTTTTAAAATTTATTCCTTAATATAAATCAATTTTATATTTTTTTTTTGTTCAAATTCGTTTCTTTTAAAACCTGGAGACCAATGCGTTAAAATTTTAAATAAAAATTGATTCAACCGAAATTAAAATAATTTTTTATATTATCAATTAACAAATGGATGATATTTTTAGTACTTATTATTATTTTTTTTTTTTAATTTTAATTAAATGTAATGTTGTTAAGTCAAATTTATGTGTAAAAAATTCTTAAACCTATGTAGGCATATTCAATCATAGCCAAATTATTATCTTACTTACCTATGTATCTATGTTACACTTTGTTTTATATTTAAACTAAATAATAAACTCACTCAAGTAAATTTATACATCTAATTTTAATGGTACATGGATATACACTAATAAAAAAACACATGGACAACATTTAATCTAAGATAGGTAATAATAGTATTCGCAAGTCCTACATTTAATTAAAAAGAATAAATAAAATATACAAAAGAAATACTTAAACACAATATTATTTTTTTTTATGTGTAGAGTTCAATGTATATTTTTTTCTCATACGAAGTAGGTATTCATATTTATTTATTATTTTTTTCTTTAGGGTCCTTTTAACCAACTAATTGCTTCTCCACACATTCTATATGTTAATGAAAAATCTTACGAAACTAAATGCTATCAGTAGTTGTTTGTTATATGTAATATATATTATCTTTAATTGCATGGTTTATTTTTCTTTACTTTTCGTATTGATATTGATCAACAAAAATTTTTAAATCTATTTATATTTCACTTTAACACTTTGTAGAGATTTGTTTTTTTTTTGTATAACTTTTTATTTTGTTTTTCGCGAATTAAGCTTGTCTAAGGTATTTAACTAAAGAATTAACTAAAAAGTAAACAAAAAAAAATAAATATCTAATGAAAATAAGAGAAAGAAAAAGTATATAGTGAATTGGAAAATTGTTTTACATTTGTACTTTAAATTGTATTGTTTTAATAAGTAATATGTTAATAAGATTATGTAAACTACTTTTTTTTTTAATTAAATTAAAACATAAATTCTAATATACTTTTGAGAAAAGCAACACATAAATAAACATTTTTATTTGTTTTATAATAATTATTATTTAAAGGAAAGTATTTTTTTTTAAAGAGAACAATGATATAAAAAATTAATTTAAATATATTTTGCTTAAGGACAGGTAACGCTGTAAGAGAAAAGAACTAAGGAAGATTTTTTTTTTCAAATTTAAATTTAAATTCTTATTCCTTTAAGTTTTAAGTTTATTTATTTTTTGACTTAATTATTATTAATTGAGTAATATTTTTTTATGTTTATTGATTAATGTTATTGGAATGAGTTTTAATTGGGTTGTAAATTAGTTGTTGACGCGGGTGGTTTTATTTTATTTTTATTTTTACAATAATGAAAATTTATGGTTTGTTTTAGCTTAAAAGTTAATATTAATCGGTTTGTAATAGAATAATATTGATGAGTTTCAGTCAGTATTTTTATAGATGTTCTCAGTTAAAAAAGCAATTATTGTGGGACAGAAGCCATTCTTAGTAGAAAAGACAAAAGCATTCGCGAGCTATTACGAACACAATTTCAAGGAAAGTTGGAGGAATGCATAGAAGTCAACACAAACAATTACCAGCCAAAAAATCCGGTAACGAATTAATTTCTTCTTGTAAACAAAGGAAGAAAAAAAGGGAGAATTGTTAATTGAAACTCAGAAAAAAATTAAGGCCCAAAATGTTGCAGTTCTCCTTCTGACCATCATCTCCAGTAACTGCATTAATGGCCAGATTCTCAGTTGGCAAGGAAAATTAATAGGGCCAACATTGATAGATACCAACTTCTTGCTCACCTCTAGATCATATAAGGTCACCAATATGAATTTCGGGGGAAGCACTCAACCATTACCGCAGTATCCATAATGCATTGTGATGGTGCGTATTGATTAATGGACAAATCTTGAAGTATAGCAAAATTAAGATTCATCTTCACATCGTAGGAATCAGTCACAGATCTTTCAGAAATATTTGGAAAATTGTGTTGGTATTCAAAGCAACTGCAGCAATAAGAACTTTTGAAGGCGAAAGCGAACATGGGGACGAATGGTCACCACAACATTTTCCAGATGATCATGAATAGTACAAATAAACTGTTGGAAAATGCATCCTTATTTCACAGTTCTGAAAATTTCAAAAAATTCTTGAATTTTGTTACCGTTGTTATGCAATCAAACAACTTCGTGCTGTTGAAAATTTCTTACCGGAAATTAAATTTTATCAATGATATGACAATTCAAAATTGTTTTTATATCAGGGTAACCCTTATAAGAATTTTTGAAAATTTTCGTTGGCACCAATTTTCGAATAACAGTTTCACTATTTTTAACGAAAATAGAACCATTTTAAACTGCGAAAATGAAGAGCAAGAATAGAATTGTTTACGTTTAATGTTTTATGGAACATTTTAATTTTACATCAAAGAGCATCCCGCTGTTTGAAAAAAAAAATAACGAAAACCTTCTTGCGCTCTCGAAAACCAATTAAATTCGTCCAGAACGTCATACCCGAATTAAAAAAAAATAATTCAACGGAAAAGGTCTTCACGTTTGGTGATTTATGATCTCAATGTCGAAGTGGAAAACATCAAGGAGAATTTGAATCCAATTCTAATTCTAGAAAGGCCGACAAGAAAATTTGGAGAAGTTTAAAAGCCGAACATTTAAAGAAAGGCATCTTTGACTTAACAACTCTGGAAAAATGTTTATCGTCCTGCCTCGTGCTATCTACAAATGACACAACAAATGGCCACTTAAAATTACTGATGCAACCTGGCACTAAGCTAAAAGAAAGAGCTGACAAATTATTGACATCATGCGGCAGATAGTTAATTCTATCTGTGAGGAGAAGAGAAGTTATTTTACTGAAGATGTAGTTAAAGTGAGGGTCGAAACACAATCGACTAAAATGGCGTATTCACATCAAGATAACGGACAATAACGTTATAGCTCAGAGTGTGCTCGAAAAGGAAGACCGAAACTTTAATTCGTACACTAAGACCAGCTGACTCAGAAGATATTCAGTTGCAGCCCGTTGCTGACCTGCTCAGTTAGTAAATAAAACATTTTTAAAACTTAATAATTAAAATTTGGTAAGGAACACTATAGCTAAAAAGTTGATAAGTATGTTAAAGAGCTATACAAACATCTACAATTGAAACCCTTTATAAACTTTAAATGAAAATTTATTAAAAAACAAAAAAACATCTAGTTGTTATTTCATTTATATTGTAGTTTATATGCATTTGAAATGAATTAGAGAAAAAATGAAAAACAAATAGTGAATTCTACACAATGCGATTGATTGTTCCTACGTTGAACTGTTCAATGGTTTTATTCTATTTCCTATTTTACAGATTATGATGAACAATTATTGTTGAATCTATTTTATTTCGTGAAATTCATCTTAAGTGCTGGGGTATTTTATTTAATTTATTATTATTATTTTTTGTTTTAATTTAAACTTTAATTTGAGGTATTACGCGGCGTTGAAAAACAAAATTATATATATATTTTTAGATTCAGATTTTTTTTTTCATTTTACAGCAAAAACAAAAAAAAACAGAAGAACAGAAGAACTTAAACAAAATTAACATTTCTACATTTAACTGATTAAAAACAAAACTAAAAAAATAATATTTTTTAAGTGTTAAGTTTTTAATCCTCGTCGTAAAATTTGGGTTTTAGTCCAAATCTTCGTGTTTCTTTAAATATGCTTTTTCTCTGCATCGCAACTTGATATGATTTTATTTTTTTTAATAACATCTTTTTTTACTTTTATTTGAATTTAATTGTATCCTTGAGGTAATATATTCATATTGCGTTTCCTTTCTTTTTGTTTTTTTTTGGCAGATTCTTCTATAATCCTTTGGCAGCAATTCCAATTCCATAAAAATTATGGGTTTCCCATTCACGAGTGATACTTATATACAGATATAAATTTAATTTGTGTTATTTGTTTGTTTTTAATCACCTGAGAAAAGAAGTTATTATTGCTTGCACTTATATATATAATATACAATACATATATATAGAGAAGAAGAGGGATGGTGGTTTAAAAGTCGCCTAATGGTGGTTGTTTTCATTTATGCTTTCATTTCTCTTGAAAGCAACAAAAAAAATATACAAATAACCTGCATAATGCTACCCTTTTCATTTCTGGTTTTCTGTTTCTTCCATTGTAGTATTGGTTGTGGAATGTTGATTGTGTATAAAAAACAAACACACAATTAACAAGCAACCCCTACGAATGGAAACGTACATAAAACTTGACAGACAATTCGATGGGCGTTTACCGTGTCTCTTATTCTATATACAAGTTTTTTTTTCTAGTCTTTCGATTCTCAACCCTTTTCATATAACCAAGCAGATTGCGAAAGCTTGTTCTCGCATTATACACACGCATATACATAAAGCTTTATTTTTCCTTAATGTATACATATTGTATTTTATATGCATATTTATTTAAGGACTATGTAGAGAGAATATTTCATATATGTATATGTATACTTAAACTTGCTGAAGAATAACCTAGAAAAGAAATAAAAACAAATAAACAAAAATATTAGCGGAAGAAAGGAGAAGAACCCAAAAATCATCACGAGAATAAAAAGAATGAAAGAAAATCCAAAAGAAAAATAAAAGATTTAAATTATAATATAAATGAATTGGTTTTTATTAAATATTTGAATACTCAACAAAATTAATAATTATTATTTTGAATTTGTTTTTTTTTTGTTTTGCTTTGTTTTCATTAACATTATTTTTATTACAATAATCAACTAAAATATTTATCTAAATTACATTTAATCAATAAAAAGAAAATATGTTTTTTACTTTCAGTTTTGTTTCTGTGTGGGTTTTTTTTTTTTTATTTATTATTAAAAGCAACAAAATGTCCAGGTTTTGCAAAAATAAACATTAAACAATTACAACATGAAATAAAAAAAAAAAAAAAAAAAACTAAAAAGAAGAAGAATAAATTTGCAGTATAATAAAGAAGGAACTAAGTAATAAAAACAAACAAGAGGGATAAAGAAAAGAACAAAAATAAAAATTGTTTACACATAATATTGATTTAAAAATAAAAAATTAAACTAATATTTCTCTTTCATGGTTTTATATTTTCTATTTAAAAAAAAAGGATGTTATATTTTTCTTCTCTTTTTTTAAAGTTAAGTTTAAAAATACACACGAATAGTTCTTTTATTTTGTTCTATTGTTTAATATGTATAAAGTTTTTAATTTTAACCTATTCACGTTTTGTTTTGCGAGGAAAAGAATAAACATTTTTTGCGGAGTAGAGATAAGTAAATTTTATTTATTATTTAGAAAAGGTGGCTGCTTGATTTTGCTCTAATAAACTGTTTGAAAATTGGAATGTTGAGCGATTTTATGTGAATGGGGCTGATTCGAAAATATATCAATTTAGATTCATAATTAACTTTAAACTTCTTACTATCTTTTGAATTATCGCGGTTTGAGTCTTTTTTTTTAGTAAAAACGAATGTGTTGCCGAATCAATTTAATGTACCAATTCGGTTGTGGTGGTGCAATAAAAATGTCGTCAATGGCTCAGACAAAAAACAAGAATAGGACAACTTTCAAAGGATGGATTTCTCGAACTAAAAATGTTATAGTCCGAGGGGCTAGAGCAATTTATAAACTGATATTCTGCTTTCTAACCAAATATTCAAAACTGAAAAAGCCCTACACCAAAAACGACAAGTGTTGTTTATCCTGATGGCTGGACTCAGTTGCCGCAGTTATTCGTACTCCTGTACGAGTACGAGTAAAAATAATGGTACATCATCGATATTCCGGAGACGCTAAACTTTCTTTAGATTCAAATTTTGAAACGGAGTTCGAGGCGCGTTTCGAATTTTATTAAGCGGGTTTTTTTTACTAATAAAATTTTGCAGAAAAGCACACCGAAATTGCTACAAAAATATTCGATAAATAATATTATTCAAACATGTTTTAAGGGATACTTGAGGCATTACAAAATGATTTTGTTTGTTCGCAGCAAATGAAAGAAGACAAGAAGATGAATTTTAAACAGAAAACATTTAGTTTTTTTTGGGGTGTTTTCAAGTTGACTTCGAATTCATCAATAAATGAATTGGTTCATTTTTTGAAAGCCTAAAACGAAAGCAACTGGTGTTGTCTGGGCAGTAAACAAAATTGAATGCAAATGGACAGCAACAACTTCTATTTCTTTTAGTATCTATCTGTTAACAGTTTACTAACTTCCTTGTTGTTTAGACTCGTTTTTGAACGAGATGCTTGTGCGTTTTCCACGAGGGCCACTTTTTGAAATTCGTTGCTGGAGGATGATATCATATTTACGAAAATCAAAACCAAATTCGAAGTGTGAATAAATGGGCACAAATGCTATTATATCAGAGAAGAGCGTACAAAAGGACTCAGGATCAAAATATTTTCGAATTCTTGAATATAAATTGAAGCTTAAAACTTCCCGCAGAATACCAATTTATTAAATAGTTCACCGAAGCTTGTTATTATTTCAAATAATTAAATGGAAATCGGTTTGTCTTCAATGTTACTCCGCAAAAATATGTGAACAAATAAACACACAAATTGCTTGATTCCTATTTGTACATTTTTTCATCAGATGATCTGAGAGAGTCCGTTCCATTATTAATTTTTCTTTTATATATTTTAATATTTTATTAATTTAAATATTTAATAATATTTATTTTTGTTTGATTTTTAATTTGATATTTTATTTAACTAAGCAAAAATTAATTTGTTTAATTTTTTTTTATTATATTGGAACCGGCGACTTTCAAAAGAAAAATTTATTTAATTTTAAGGAATAAGCAATTTGTTTGTGAATTTTGTTTAATTTAAAATTTTCTTTTCCATTATCCTCACAAAGACAAATTTCTGGCATTGTTGATGTTGGTGGTGGCCATAGTTTGTGTTAATAGATTAAGATTTCACTGTTCCGTTTTTTTTTCTATACGTTTTACTACGATAGATTTTTAGGTAAGTTATTCAAAAAAAAAAAAAACGTAGCTAGTATAATTTTTACATTTATATTCATAAACATATATAAATGTATTTAAATGTTGTTTAATTATAATAAATGTATCTTTAATATAATATATTTATGTATTAATGCGCAATATATATTCTTTTACTTATGTTTTTCCTTCGCTAAAGAGGTATTGGTTAAATGTTATTTTGTTTTTATTTAATATTTAATTATTATGTTAATTGTAAAAGTGCGATTTATTTAGTTTTATTTTCTTGAATGTATACACTAGAGGTTGTTATAGGATTTTCTTTTGTATTATGCTGCCAAGGGATGGGGTTTTTCTTTAAACTATCTCTTTTTTTTTTTTTCTTTTTGCGTTTAAACAAAACATACAAAAGTGTCAAATTAAAAATATATTTGAAATAATATTTTTTTTTAAATAAAAATTAACAAAATCTGTTGAAAACGAAAGCACAATTTCTAGAATTTCCTTAATATTTGCTTTTTGTTTTTCACTTATGTTAAACATTTCATTGTTTATAAGAAAATTAAAATGTTTTATTAACGTTCAAAGTACATTAAATTACAGTTTATTATTATTTTTAATTTAACAAATTTATCAAAATCGAATGTCATGTATTGTATAAAAATTAAATTAATTTCTTTGTTTTATTTACTTTAATCGAGTTTTTTTTTTGTTTCTACAGATCTAAAATTTAATTCTTTATCACTTCATGTTCTTAATTTTTTTTTTTTTAAATTCATTTGGTATTCATGGTTTTCATTCAATAACAAAAGCATAGAATGATTTTTTGAATAGTTCTTTTTAATTTGTAAGACAACTCTAAGTTTTTTTCGTTTATTGTTCTTCGGGAACATTTTATGGAAAGGGAGTTCCTTTCATTAAAATAAAGATTCTAGACAAGTAAACTTACCGTGGAAAAAAACTTATCGTCTAATTAGCTTAAAAATTTAGAGATCACATATGATGTTCTTTCTATAACTAAAATAGTTCGTTTTTGTTTTGCCTTTTAGTTTAATAAAATTAAGTTCAATTAAAAAAAAACATATAATTTTTGTTTTTTTATTTACACCGAAAAAGTATACTTTTTGTTCAATTTTTTTTTTGGAAATTTCGAGAGTTGTGGAAAGTCAAATATCTTCAAAAAGTCGAATTTTGTTACAGAAAAATGGTTTGCTGAAGATGATAAGTTCTTAGAATTGGATGAAGTTTAGGCATTTTAAATTAATTTGTATCAAATAATTAGTTCAAGTACGATCAAGCTGCATTCAACTTTGAGAATATCTTGGCATATAAGAAGTTGGCTTTTAAAAAAGAAGAGAATTGCGGTCGTGCACACTCAAAAGACAATAAAGCGAAAAGTAAATTAAATTTATAATAACTCTATCTGCTCCCATGACAGGGTTTCAATATTTAAATCGAGTAGACGAAAGATTAAATTAAATGCACGCCTGTAATTTGTTCTAAATGTTTGAGTTTTGCATCCTGGATGGGTTTTTGTGAATGCGAAAAATAACTCAATTTTGTGGGGAGACCTTGGGTGAAGAAAGGTCCATAATTGAAAATGGGATATAAGTCAAAATATCCCATCAATATTTATTTAAAGAAAGGTTCTTTGAAGCGGACAATCGATCTTACTAAGGATATAAGTTACACTCACCTTCTTGCAAGTTAATTAGAACATTTTGGTCCCATGTTTAAGTTCCAACTCTCCCTTCTTGTAAAACAACATTGACTTGACCAAATTTCAACATTTTTAGATTTACTAAATTTTGAAAGAATTTTTGTGCATAAATTTATATGAAAAGCTTTTGAAGTCCAAGAAATACTGATACTAAATTCGAACATCATCAATAAACCTTATGAATGTTAGTCTCCTTCCTCAGAAGCATGTCCTTTGCGAAACTTATTCTTGTTCAGCCGACTCTCAACAGACTCTCACGATTCCACTTCTATGAATATGAATTCAAATTTAATTTTAAATTATAGAAAATTTAACAAACAAAAATAAAATTCCGCAAAAAACCTTAACTACACTAAAAACTTTAATATTAATTCTAATTTTATTATAAAACTTAGCAAAAGTATTTACTTTCGTTTTCACTTTTGTTTTTTTTCCACATGTTTAATATTAAAAAAGAAAAATTGAAAAGAAAACGAAAATGTACCTTTCGTTTTTTTGTTATCTGATTTTTTTTTCTGACTGCTTAAACATTTATTGAAAAACACAGCATTTAATTAATGTTTTTTTTAATATATATAAATTGTGATGCTTTTTTTTTATTTATTTATTTACTCTTTAATTTAAATAAACAAATTCGTTTTATTTTTATATAGGAAATCCAAGACAAAAAAATAAATAAATATAAAAAAAAATATTGGAAAAGAAAAACAAATCAGCTAAAAATAAAAAGAAAATTTAAAACAAAGAAGAAAAAAAATGGATTTTGTTTTCAAGTTTGATTATAAAACTAATTAACAACAAAAAAAATATATATATACTGTGGATATATATTTAAGAAGAAAAAAATCATTTTATTAATTTTTAAAAAAAGGTACTAATTTTTTTAAATGACAAAAAAAAATCCCAAAAAAATTAGAAAATAACTAAACTCAACTCGATTATTTTAATTAAAAATTAGTTTATAAATTTTTTGTAGTTTCATGTATTAAAAGAAATAATTGGAGAAATATTTATAAATGTATATGTAAATATGTGTATAAAAAAAAAAAAATTAAAAATTAGCTAATCCTTTTGTTTAATTAATCATATTAAGATAGTTAAGGAATTCCTCAGAGAAAAGTTGCATACACGAGGAGCTACCGGCTGTTGATGCGGATGTGGATGCACCTGCTGTTGCTGCCGCTGCTGCTGCTGAGGACGATAGGGTAGAGGTTGATGCTGTATCGATGGCATTCGTAAAGAAACTGGCATTTGCACCAATGACAGGACGCTGCTGTTGTTGTTGTTGCTTGGCTATTTGACCAGTTGATTTGTTGCGATTGGCTGTATTTGCCACCTGCTGCTGATGACCGCCAATAGATGGGGTTGTACGCCAGATTGACCCAATTGTATCACTTTGTAGTTTACTATCACTGCCTCCGCCAACCGCGTACTGATTGTGGCTGTTGTGTTGCTGTTGTTGGTGATGGTGGCGGTTGTCAGAGGAATTCAGTGTTGCAGAGCAATTGTCTGTGTTGCTCCAGAGATCATTGAAAAGCAAATCACGCGATTGTCCCAAGTATAAGGAATTTACACAGTTACCGCTGCGCTGTTGCTGTTGTTGCTGATGTTGCTGTTGTTGCTGCTGCTGTTGTTGTGGCTTGGGATTACAAATGTTGCTAACATTTGCAGTTGGATTCGGTATCTCCCAAATGTTGCTGATTTTATTCAATTGATTTGCATAGGACGTTGCCGCATCAATCGATAGTTTTGACGAAGTTCCAACCAATGTATTGTCCCACAAGCTGTTACCTTGTGACAGCAATGAGCCGCAGTTGGCGCCTCCACCGCCGATTCCAACGCCACTTCCATTAGAAGAGCATGTCGATGCGGAAGATGATGCGGTCGACGAAGTTGGCGATGCGTTACTATTTATCGAATAAAAACTATCCCTGAGATTGCTATTTGGCGAGCACTGGCTTGATGTCCAAAGGGATTCCTTGCTATTGCTGTGTTGCCCACTGGCGCTGTGATATTGCGATGAGCGCACAGACGATGAGGAACTGGGACTTAGGGATGGATGGGAACTTGTGGGATTAGTATTATTATTTTGGTTATTATTATTATTATTGTTGTTAGATATAATTGAGGATGATGAGGACGATGAGGAACATCCCCATAAATTGGAAATGTTTGTGGCTGCTTGATTGTACAATTGTGTATTTGTATTATTGGCAGATGACATTTGACCCCATAGATTTGCCTGAGGCTTATTGCATGAGTTATTGTTACTTAATATGCTAATACTGTTGTTGGAATCTCCTACACCTGCCCCGCCATTTGTCAAACCGAACAGCAAGCCATTGTTGTCTACATTTGAGGAACGACAATTGATGTTCAGACTGGTGTTGACGGGGTGGCCCTGACCTACACCTGAGACACTGCTATTACTAATTAACTTAATTGCATTCAATTCATGTACTACAGAGTTCATAAAATTGTTACTACACTCATTTAAATTAGTTGCTGTAGAAGTAGTGCTGCTGTTGTTCTGGTTTTGATTTTGTGAGTGATGATGACCACCACTGACAGCACCCAGATGATTGGTGTTTGAGGACAGAGCTGTTGTTGGTGTTTGCGGCTGTGTTGTTGCTGTTGTTGTTGTTTGCGACAAATTTACGCCTGCTGATCGATGATGTCTTACCTGGGTCAACAGCTGTTGCTGTTGCTGTAATGTAAGCTGATTTGTTGTGCCGCTAGTGTCTGGTGTCTGTTGCAGCAATGGTGCCGAATAATCGATCAGCGGTGAATAGAGGGCAATAGCTTTTTTCAATGAAGCCCCGCCGGCAGTCGCTTTAACCAGTGATGTTGATATGGTATTGGTTGTTGTTGGTAGTACAGCCGCGCCATTTGGAGACTCCAACGGGGCCTCATGTTATGCGAGGTGCAACGTCAACTTGCTGACATTTTTGATGTAACAGTAGCCGAGTGGCTTGACAAAGTGTGTATCTTGAGTGGCACAATATGGGCATGTGACACAGTGTGAATAGTCGCTAAAGAAATTCAATCGTTGCTGGGGATGAAGAAGCAGCTTCAAGCAGGTATTGCACTAAAATAGAGACAAAACCAGTTGCACGTTATTTTTTGTTGGCAAGGGCATTTTCACGAGCTTAATTGGAGATCGAGTGTTAGACGAAAGAACTCACCTTAAGACGTTCAGCACAACATGGCATTGCAGCAAAAATATCATAGGCATACATAGTGCCCAAAACGAGGCTGGATCCATCCCAGATTTCACCACAGAATCTGAAAGAAAGCAGAGAAGATATTCGTTCATTAGACAAGCACTTTTTAATGGATCTCGGAAAATCCAATCAAGTTAAAAAAAAAAAAATCTACTTACCGGCAACTAATAACACGGCCAGATGAGGAACCATCCAGGCAACTCATGCAAACGCAAGTAAGATAAAGACTGCGTCCTTCGTATTTAACCTGTAATTTAAATAAATAAAAGGTTTTCATTTATTAATTTGCAGCTGCGGTTGGGCTAAACAAAAGTCCATCTATATTGTGACTCGCTGATAAATTTACATCCGCCTACCGGGTAAATGTAACCGTTAAGTCAAATACGCAACCATGCTACGAAAAAGGCTTTGATCCCGTTTAGTGCACATGCGTATACCATTAATGTCAGTTTAAATATGCAAGACTATGAATCAAAAAGGAAAGGAAAAGTGCAACACTCTGCACATGTGACTTGAAACTAGGGCGACAGTTACCGACTATGGTTATGTTTGCTCCAGAGTTTGGTGCCAGTGTAGGAGTCCCAAAAAGACACACGAAAAAACTAGTTTAGGTGATTTATTTCGAAACTGAATTTTTCAAAACTCGTTTTTAAGATTTTGGAGAGTATTGGAAGCCGTGCATAAATAGTAGAATATATCTTAAGTCTTCGACTGCCAATTGTTGGCAATTGACTATTTAAAGCCGCTAATTGCGACTTTAATAATCAGCAAAGCCATTTTTTCTCCCATGAACCGTTTTCGTTACAAAGGTTCGTGTGATGAAAAGATTCACAGCACGATCCATCAGAGATTTAAGGCTAGAAAATTTCTACATGTACAAAGATAATTCAGGTTCAGAATATCAAAAGAACAGTATCAGACTCTATAATAAGAGCATCTAAGATCTTCATCTTTATTGGAGTAATTGGAGTAATCTTCTGTCTGATTCACTGTGAAGATCATTGAATCGTAAGTCTACTGTCTCTGAATTAAGCTGTTGCACATTAAAAGACAACTGATACAATTGGAGGGAGCTGAGTAAGAATGGACTTCTAGGTTGAGGCCAGTTCTGTCCCGAACTGAAGCAGTATCGAAGTAAGAAAATAAGTCACTCCTCTTGTCAATAAACTCTGGTTGCTTTGTGTCGAAATTATAGACATATAAGGATCAGTTCAAGGAGAGGTTTATAAAAACATTTCGTCACCCATGTCCGCCTACAAAAATTAAACCACTCTGATTAGCTCAGAACCTCACATGGCATCGCATTTGAATTTGATTTTCGATGACTCGTTGGCATGGAAATTAACACTCACGAGATCACGAAACGAATGACATCCACTTTCTTCAACATGTAATACAAGGGACGATTGACTCTAAAGATTTCGATTTTCGAAACAAACATCAAAAAACGTCCCCGAAGTTGAAAAATTCAAATCCAATTTGGGGTGTGGATTACTTTAATAAACTTAAACCTTAACCAAACTTATTTAAAACGGATCCCCCTTGATCCTAGATCGTCTGCGACAAGGAACGAACCATGGTGGTGGATGGACATTTTATACAAATTGAATTTTTAATTGTTACTTAAATAAAAAAAAACAACTTACCTCAATGCATCCAGATGAATGTTGTTTTGGGCTCAAAAAGAACGACCCATCGACCAATGGATACCGATCGAATACCAACATTGGTTCTTCACAAAGAATACATGCCACCCTGCTCATCTGGCTCTGTGCCAGTGATGACAAAATGAATAGACGTGTCTCATCATTGCCATGATTCCCTTCATCCTCGATCTGAAAAGTAAAACAAAAAAAGTACTTCTTGTAAAAATAAATCTTTCACGAAAATGAACAAATTTATAAAATCGATAACGTCCAGGGAACACTTTGCCAGCCTTCTATTATTCAAGCCAATAAAAAGTTCTCTCCTCCTGGTCCATGTAATTCATTTGGTCAATTTCCAAAATGCCAATAATCGTCCTGTACCTGTGCTGCTGCCATGAAAGAAAAGTCCGAATAATTCAAAATGGATAAATGTCCTGTCCGTTCATGTGCACAAAAGTCAATACGGTTAAGCGTTGGAATTTCATAGGATTCCATGAGAACAGGTGAATGCATACACACCATTATTGCAACAGCACGTATGCAACAAAGTACCATATTAAAGTTGAAATCGACAAAGAAGGGACAGGTCCTTTTGGATTATTAACAAAAAAAAAAACTGTTGTGTAGTCTGGAATAAAGAAATATCTCTTCAATAGTAAGCCAAATAAAAAAAAAATAGATCTTGGATCTTATATATGTACATATGTCCTTCCTGACGACAAACAGCAAATCGCACAGGTGTAGTGTATGTGAACGACGCAATTCAAGGAAAAAAAAGGGGTTTTCATTACGAAAAACAAGTCCCGGTCATGTTTCACTTTATTGATTATCGATTTGGGAATTTCATTTCGTTATCCCCCGCGTGACATGCTGCAGAAGCACAATGAATACACTAGTGATCCACAACAAAACACAAAAAATAGACATCCAGAGAACGAGTGAGTTTATGGTTCATTTGATATTCTGAAATTGCACAAGGCACATTCGAATAACAAAAAAGCCAGACACGATGAAGTGTTTATAACTCCCAGTTACCTTAACTAAGTTATGAGCAGGGCTTTTATTTATATTCTAGATTCGAAAGGGTTCGTCGAATTTGTTTTATTTCTTTGTGAATGGGACTACAATGGCAGGTGATGTGCTTCAATGGAATCAACCAATGGTCGGTTTTTTGCCACATATACACTGAGAAATGTACAGGGAACGGAATTAAGCAGCCGCAGTCCAAATTCATTACAGAAATTCATACAAACCATCGGATCCAAAGAAGTCATCTGATTAAAAAAAAAAAACAGTCTACGCGGTTCCATAGCTCAAGAACATCGAAGAGTCTAAAACAGTATCTTAGACGTAAGTTGAAAAGAAAAAAAGTGTTGGAGCCTTAAAGAAACTGGCACTTTTAAGAGGAATCCTGGCACCAATCTACACTAATTGTATTCGAGCATCATGTCAACGACCGCGACCTAAAAAATTTGATAGGGTATCATCAACACTGTGCTCCAGCTGATTAAATAGTTCAGCCAACCAGCTGCAAGTTCAAGCAGTGCATTAAATTAGGGCGGAAATATTATGTCGAGTATGAGAGGTTACTGGACGACGGACTACTAGTGAAAGAAAATATCTGGTCCATTTACTGCTTGTAACAGCATTCAAGTATCATCTGTGTTAAATTATCCTATCCAGTGTATTTTTTTGCAATTTTGAAACCATTTCTCTGGATCCAATCGATCAGGGCCAATATGGCTCACAGCACGATAAAATCGGGCATTCCTAAGCATAACTGATCAAGATCAACGCATAAGCATAACTGATCAAGAATACGGAACGCGCAAAATCTGAAATTGAATAAAACAACGCTGGAGAATGGTTAAAGTCTGCTAGAGAGATTTTGCTTATAAAATTTCTGAAGTGTGTCATGCAAAAGCTAAAATCTAAATCACATCACCAACCATCCTGTCTGATTTTCAGTGATCCAACAGGCACCACTCTGTGGGTCCACAATCACAGACGTTTGCTAGACCCCTCCTCGACAGCTTACATCCACCAGCAAATTTAAATGAAACACTTCGAAACAGACCAAAAGAAGACAAAGTCTCGCAGCATTAAAATTGAATGAAGACTTACAATGTTTGGCCTAATGTCGAAGCCAGTTTGGTGTGTGAAAGAAGATATCGAGATAGAAAGAGACCTGAAATTTAACGATGAAATAAAAGGGGTGCGATTTTTTTTTTCTGATGTTTAACATGTATTGTGAGTCAATAGGTTTAGTTGAGTTGAGATGAAATACCAAACTCATCGGCAATTTCCTGCAAACCGTTGAAAAAACAAAAACTTTATAAACATTATGAATAAAACTGGACCAAAGACAGAACCTTGTGGTTCGTCATTACTCTTTTTTAGATAACTGCATGAACACGATGTAATTTTTTTTTTTTTCAAAAAGATGTTATCGTATCGAACGAAGAAAAATTCGATTCAGAAAAGAAATATTCACCCCAATTACGTTTGTCGTATTCGACTTAAAACCGACGTCATTTCGTCCGACTCAAACCAAGCAACATGGACTAGAAATCTTTCCGATTTATGTTAAGATTCCGTTTGTCGTTCAGCGAGATACATGTCCTGTCGATGCTTAAATGACTGCCACGAAAAAAGTTGCTCTCCAGTGTGTTTTTTTTTTTGTTATTAATTTATTGTGTACAAGAGAAGACCAATTTCTTTTTGTGAAATAAAAATGTTCTTCTGTGACTTATTCAAACATTCAAGATGAAAATAAGAAACAAAAGAAAACTTGAGGTTTCAAAAGCATTTATGCATGAAAAAAAAATAAAAAAAAAACAAGCGATGGGGGTTCGGCCCATTTGACAAAGAACCTCTTTCTGTTGTAGAGGAAGGAAGGTGTGGTGGCAATTATTCATTTGGTGATCTCGGGTGAAGATCAAGTCAATTAAGTGTTTTCGAGCACTAAATGTCACTAAGAATAAAGAATAAACGAATCAGTTCTTAACATTTCTTTATTTTCACACAAACAATTTGAAATTCTAAGCTGTCTAAATCAAAAACTTGTTTGTGTACCTTGTGGAAAATAATCTATCATAATAAAGATTTTCTGTCTACCCGAGTTGACATCCAACTTGAGTCGATTTCACCTCCCGACAAACATCATTCTTCTATGCAAAAGCTCAGCGACAGCATATATATGGCTGTTCGAAAAAGACAAAATTGGATACCAAATATTTAGTCCGAGTTCCAAAAGCCCTTTAATACCATTTTCTCTATTTACTTTTTCTTATCTTAATTCGCGATAAAAGAATATAAACATTTCTTTGGATTAAAATATTTGCACCCAATGAAGTTATTTCTGGAGTCCCTCAAGGTACTCATTTGTTACCAATATTCTTTAACATAATTTAACGATACGCTTTTTTTTATTTTTGCATATTTAAGTTCTCTGGTGGAGATTCTACGTCATCCAAATTCAGCAAATAGAACTTGTGAATTTAATTTTAGAAGGAGCCGCAGAAACAGAGCGTCTGTGAAAGTCCATTGTACCACCAGGTGATTTCAGATCATTCCATCAAAATTACCTCTTTTCATGACCTACGTGACAACTAAAAATTTTACTCGTACAGAGACCGACTGCCGATTTAACAGAGATGGAGTCGATACAGTGCAACATGTGTAAAAACATAAAAAGGAAACAGAAAGAGAAGTCCTGAGTAACTGTAACCACGCAAGCGTTTAATTTTGATATATGGGTTTGTTGATCCTATTCCAGGACAAATTGATTGCTGACCAATATCTTCCGAGTCTAGACTTATTAGATTGCCACCAGAAATCGATGAGTTCCAGGTGCCTCATGATTCTTATTCGTCCTCGAAAGTGTTCCGTCAGCATATTATTTTTCCTTCCACTCTGATACATCTCATATCCCATCCTGGATGCAGAGCATACCAAACCCCATTCATCACATGCCGGAGTAGCAATAAAACTTATTTATAATAATTACGACTGCTGAATGTGAATTATGCTCGAAGGGGTACGTGTGGCATTCAAAATAAGGATGCTCCAAGTTTTTGTCTTCTCGGAAACGACAAAAAAAATGTTCATTAAGTTTGGGAAACACATACATTCCGTTTGTCTGCGTATGCGGTTTCTTAACAAGTTGCAGGAACATAGTTTCGGGGTAGTAAGACAGCTCTTTCGGAATCAAAAAATACTTTAAATTAAGTGAATCTACTTATGGCAAATCCCTAGTCGTACGCGAATATAAAGGATCTTCTGGCAGAGAGACAGAGAGAAACTCTGGGAGGAACGCTAATCCCTTCAGTTGTGTTATGTGTGCTTGTTTGGTGGAATGTCAAGTGAAGCTCTATTACGATTTCGAAAATCCATGGCAAAACACAAACATGTCCGCGAAATGGTATGAAAATGGTAGGAGAATGGAGGTTGATGAAGATTGAGAGTTTCTTCGAAGGCATCCTCTCAAGGATAGTCATGGGTATGGGTGAATTTGTTTTTCCTGCTTGAGTTTAAAGTGAGAACCTTGAATGGGTTACCGCTTTATTCACATATTCAATTTAAGGGGGGTACTCTAGTCTAGAAATTTAAAAATATCGATTTTTTTCGGAGATATCGTTATTTTGCTGACCCGGCATCCGAACTGGTTCGGCCGGAACAAATCGAAGACATTAGGGATTCTCCGTCTATTTCTCAGTTAAATCTTTTGTCCTTTGTAATACAAGAACCCAAGGTGACTTAATATATAATAATATTTAGTGTTCACTTACGTCCAGCTGCTAACAGTTGAATTCTAACCTTCAAACCACGTGGACGTACTTATAAAATGGATAAAAAAATCCTCAGCGCAAAGGATTACGCGTTCAGATCGACAAACAAAAAGGCGATTTCCCGGCAATAGATTCACGGCACAGGAAAGCACCAGTTTTACGAGTACATCAGCAGCAAATAATGACGAGGCGACATTGTCATTGCTGTTTGTATTTTTAATGAAGGCTTCATTCCTATTTTAAAAATGATAGAGCTTATGGGAATGAAAATTGGCCCCGAGATACGAGCATCCAACGCATCAAAGGAAGCCTGAACTGCTCGATATGAAGAGAGAAACGCAGAAAATAGTTTTTTCGAAGTCGAGGAAGGTCCGATATATGAAGCAGGAATGGCAGATTGAATAAATTTAAGTCTACGATATCATTTCATGACTTAGACTGCGAAAAACTTTACGCGAAATTTCAAACGCGTTTTTCTCGAAATTGTCTTTTTCATAACAATACCAACGATTTCTCAGGTTCTACTGGACCGATTTACTTGACACTTTTAGAGAGTCTTCTTGATAGACTTGTCTTTGTCTGGAACTATCCCTTTTCCCAAATTTCTATTCCTTTTTTTTTTAATTCGAAACAGTAAAGAAAAAAGGTGGTTTTGTGAAAAAAAATCTTTCCAAGTTTTCCGTAGTTCCAGACATTGCGACATTATTCTAGATTAATAATATTTTTTTTTTTGGTTTTAGATTGCTAGGAGGGTTGAAATCATGGGTGTGGGTACGCGCCAATTTTTTGAGACCGCCACTTCATCAACTGCTAATTTTTGAAATTTAAAAATTTTGGTTGAAATTTTTGAACCTAACTAAAAAGAACCAAACAAACTCAAAACAATACAACAACTTTTACCAAAACATTGAATGGATCATCCCCCAAACTCCATCATTATCTTCCAAAAGCGAACTTCTAATCAAATCAAAAGCTAGACAAATACGATATTCAGCTAAATTCCAGAGCTCCGACAGCTTAAGTTGATTACCAATGCGAAGCGTCTATTTAATCAGCAATTCAATTTGTACAACTTTATCTGCAACCCCTGGTATTTACGAGTATCATATCATCTCATTTGATACAAGGACGTACCTACCTACCTATCATCCTCAGCACGAGAAGAACAACAACGAAAAAAAAAATACAATAATCCTTCAAGTGAAATATCATCGCATTTTGGACGCAAAGTAAACTTTTACTTTTCGCAATTAGTGCGAAACAATTCCAACTAAGGTCACACAATCCCCCCCTCCCACTCACTTTGCTTCAAGTCAAGCATGCTGCAGGATAATTCCTCTGTCATAAGAAAAACAAAGCGTTGAACTGGGAGGTAGGATGAGTCAGTTTGTTCTATTTCGAATATTCATTTACACTTTTGTTTTGTTTTCGAAGGATTCACTCTTCCACCTAAGGATCTGTCATCATCGTTCACAATTTGATTGTTGACTTTATCCTTCGAGAATTCGTTCGAGTACTGTGAGCCTTTCGATTAATAATTGTTTACACACTTTACTAATTTCATTTATATTTATATGCATCAAATTGTAGCGTCACCATCTCTGCAGAGCCTTGCTCAACAAAAAAAAAAAAAATCAGGATTCCACACACAATAAGCGGGGATAAAGCAACTGAATCCATTACAATTGAGTGGATTTTTATATCGAATAGAATGAGATACTTTTTGATTTGTTTTCTACTCTTTCTATCCTTGCATCTGACGGTGACGTTGTTCTTCGTGTTGTTCTATTTGGTAATGTATCCTTGATGCGCTCTGGTTTAAGGAACCCCCAAATGGCTTGTCCTGTGGAGGAGTTAAGTTTATTGCTTTTTAATATAACGAAAAGAAGAAAATAAAGCTACTATCATAGAATGTTATATCAGTGTTGTTGTGGATTATTGTTTTCCATTCGCAGTGGATACATTAAAGCGAAGGCAATAAATATTCTGGAGGAACTCTGGAGGAGCTCTGCAAAACCGTCTTTGTGTTTTTTTTTTGCAGTCGTGTTTTGGTTTTCTTTTGTTTCGTGATCAGGGTTTTTAAGAAATGAATAGCTGTCAGATGCATTGAGTGAGATTTCTATTGGCGATGTTAGGGGAAGATTAACGATGTCGGTTGAAGATGCTTTTAAGTTGATCTAGTACAACTTGAAATGGAATCGAAGTCTCAGGTTGACGGGGAGCATTTTGTTCGGTGGAAATCTGCTAAAATGAATGATTTCTTTGTGGCAAGAACAATGCTGAATTTCTTTGAAACTGATTTTATGTTATTTATTCGTTGTTAAAAGGAGTCTCTTCTAACGAAAAAGAGGGGTTAGCCTGATTTTAAGGTTCATTCACGGCTATAAATGTTAAGAGGATAAAAAATAGTGCAAATGAAATGCAAGTGACATTAGAACATTGATTTTTTCATAAAGATATGATGGACTTTTATTCATTATTATTTTATTTAACATTTTTAGGGTACACACCTTTAAAAAGTTCATCAAACTACATCTCAATATGGATTTATTGTGGCCCGAAACATGGTCAAAACGTTTAAGGTTGTACAGATATCTCACGATAGTATTAAAAGATATATTTAGTCTTCGTTTTGTATCTGCACTGACTACACAATTTGTTTTGCATCCTTTAGAAATAATCCGCATTATTAAGGCTTTGGTTAGTTGCAATTTTACAGATTGTGGAGTAAAGTTTTTTGACACTGAAAGACTGCGCAGGGAAGCATACATTTGGCCAACAACAGTTCGATCATGATTGTCCCACCTTAGTTTGGGTTCCAACCAAATTCCTTAATTCTTAGCGGTCTCGACTATGTCCTCACCTTAGTTGAATTTGAAAATCATCAGCATAAATATGATTTGATGAGTTTTGTGTAACATTTGGCAGATCATTTATGAACATAATAAACAAAAGCGGGCCTAATATGGATCCTTGTGGTAAACCGGATTTAAGATCTTTTCCAGCAACAACTGCATGGGACCTTCCAGTGAGGTTAGTCAATATTAAGTTAGCGGCGGTATCAGAAAAATTAAAATATATTTTAAGTTCATGGATCAGAATTGCGTGGTCGACAATATCTAACGAACGATACTGGATCGTAGTCCACTTCTCATTTAGAAAATGCAGTACTTGTCTGTGAAAAAGCTTTTCGAGAACCTTCGACAACAAAGGCAAACAAAAATATGGGTCTATGCTTTGCTGGTGATTGTCGCGTAGCAGGCTTTTTCAAAAGGCGTCTTTTTTGCGACTTTCCACACCAAAGCAAAAGAACTTGTCAAAAAAATTGAATTAAAAATATGAATAATAACTGGGAGGGCATGTGGCAAACCATTTTTACGAACTCATCAAACCCCATAGCATTCGAACGAATATCAAGAACAGCTTTAACAAAATTCAGTTCATCAACTCTCTGAAAATAAATTTTTTCGTGTGATTAACCTGAGCTGGTAAGTTGGGAGATGGTGGTTGACTTTCACCGCGAATCCGCATTGAGAGCATTAAGTTCAACATTCGCAACGCATTCATTTCTTTACCTTCGAAAACCCAGCTCAGGAATATTATTCTTTCACTTTGTTTGCCAGGATTCAGATGTGCTGTTGTTTTGAATTCACTCGTTTGTGATAGCAGCTACGATCCAAATTCACTGTACTACAACAATATCAGGATTGTAAAAGAGAAAAATTATTTTCGGAATGGGTTCCTCAATTTATGATAACACTAGCCGTGTCCTGGGACTTCGTCCGCTTAGATTTCGTGTGCGTAGAAAAGTTGTACGAGTAGAAAAAGTTCACTCATCGCCCACTGACACCAAAGCGAGCTGATTGTCTAAAAAATCCAAACCTTACCTTGAGAAATTCAAAATAATTTCAAATAAATTTTTTAGTCCTAATTAAACAATTTGTGTATTATCCTTAACATGAACAATTTCATTTCTATTACCGTTTTTTAGATACAAATTGGTCGCCGCGGAAGACTCTTTTACTTTAATGAGTTAATTTATAGTCTATGTTTATTCTGAAGCTCCAGTGTTAGTATTGGTGAACGATTTTTTCTATTGGATTGGTAGTTTCGAAGATTTCCTCATACATTAGAACTTACCAACGTAATAATATTACAATAGATTCATTGCTAAAATTTAAATCAATCACGATTGCATTTGTATGGAAAAGATTGCAATCATATTCCACCTTGAATTCATTTGAATGCATGAAGTTTGTCACTCAATAGCAGTCCGAGCATTCTTTGAATTCGAATAGTACCATCATATAACTGAAGATTCAACGTGGTTTGACAAACCAAAGAATTGATGTTTGTTTATGGTCAAAATTTATGCTTACTCAAGCACATAAGTGCTTTAAAAACAAATGCTTCTCAATCTTCATAGATTTTGGGAGCACAAATGTTTATTAAAAAAATGGTAAAGACCGAAAAGAACGAACGAAAATTCTCATTGCAATCGACTTAATTACGTGAAAATGAATTCACTCAATTTTTATTCTGAACACGCAATAAATGAATGCAATCCTAAAAGTGAAACAGGCAAGCTAACTTAATTTGAAAACACCAATTAAACAATATTGAATCCTTTTTGTTAAATAAAAGATCTTCACAGATCTTATGCAAAATCCTAAGATGCCCAAAGTCACGCAATTGAGTGGCAACTCTCAAACGCATGACGCGGCTCACTAAGCAGTGAACGATTTATGTGACTGCTTATTTGAACGGTTTTAAAATACTTGTAAAAGTTTTCCAAACTTATTTTCAAGAATCCTATGAATATAAAAGACTGATAGAAAACCCCTGTTTTTTAAACGCTCAATCATAGTTCATTCACGGTTTTCCTAAATTTTGAAAATACTCGTAAAAGCATCTCCATCCATATAGCCTTCATAAGTTTGATAAAATTAATATTTTTATAAATCAATCTACTCATTGTGCCCAAAGAATTAAAAACCAATGGTTTCTTCAAAGTTTTTAAAGCTAAAGATTGAGCTCGTTCCGTTCGCATTCCGTCTAAATGACCTCAGCTGCCCCCTGAATTTAACTTAACGCTACAAGAAAAAAAAATGGAAATAAATTATCCTTGTACCTCTCTGTTCAGTGATAAAGTAATTACACAAAATATGCAAATGGCATTGCGTTCACAGATCCTTGACACAAACATCAAAAACACCATAAAACGGCAGTGTCGCTTGTGTTTTTGCCCCTATAATCCCTACGCTCTGTCGCATGATCTACAACAACCTCTCCAGACAGAATGGATTGTTCGTCGGCGACTATACCAAGAGTATTGGGCGACAACAAATCTCCATCTGGCAATGGCAATGAACACAATATAATGAAACGAAATCACGTGAATATTCAGCGCAGAAAAAGGATTCAACGCTGACACAGCATTTGGAAAACTACTCGCACTTTGAGTGCAAACAACATCCTGTTTTTGTGTCCCCAGGGCGGATGAATTCGCGCAAATGGAAATGGCTTAAAAAGAAGGATGCTTTTGGTATCATTGTAACGCTGCAGATAGTTGGCTACAAGGACATAAAATAAAACGACAATTGTAACGTGTCAGATGAACGTAGCGAGCATTTATATCTCCATAAGGACACAATTTTTCGCCCTCAGCCTTGTGGAGTAGCTGCTGCTGCTACTGCTGCAGGATAACATCATAATGTTTATTTATTTATTTATGCTTGTTTTTTATTGCACAAGGACGAATCCCGTATAATTTGCACTCAATTTAAATTCGAGACACAACTGACGCGTACAGAACAAGGATTAAAGCCATGAATTTGATTTGTCTTTGAAGACGTGAAGTATGCGCAAAGCTATCGTACACAACCATGAAAGCATTTTTAAATAGTAAAAAAAAAAAGGAAAAAGTAAGCTCCGAAAAACAAGTACAAATAAAAAAAAGTCCTTTTTTCACTTGTATTTTTGCAGTGATTTCTTATTTAAAAAAATAACCGACGATTGCGACAAAAACAAAACAAAAAATAAGGAAAGTTTGTTTGCTTGCTTGAAGGACAGATAAAAGAAAGATAGAAAAAAAGGACACAATTCATACAAAGAAGATTGGGAGGAGCCAATGGAAATGTTTCCCTTTGTAATTATCCTTTAAAAGTTCAGTGATCTGTTTGTTTTGTGTCGGCCGACAATGCACCAACGACACAAAGACGACATTTGAAACGAATGAATGGCAAAGTTCGCTCTTTCATTCTTTGCGGACATTCCGGCGATTCTACCGAAGTGAAATGCATACGAACCTTGCTCAAAAGGATCTCTATTAAGTGAACAGAATGGGACGGGAAGTGATGTGCGTGAAGTAAACTAGATTAATTTCGTGCCGCTGGTCTTTTTTTACTTAAAAAAAGAGTAAGTCATCGATTTCTTTAAGCTTTCGTTTCTTTGAAATCGGTCGGAAATTTGATCTCAACTTGGTTATCAGAGCTTTCGAAAAGTAGGAAATGTTCCCTTCTACCTCATAACAAGAATCCACCAAATCTCATGCAACCACGGACATGAGTGTTCTACGTCTAGCTAAAAAAGCAAACTTTCAGTCCTTCTGCAAGGACAACACTGCAAAACAACACCAGATTTACACTTTCTGATTTAATGTACAACTTAAGCGATAGTTGCTTTCTTGAAGAGAAGTAAGCCTTTCGTTTAATTAAGGACTAATTTTTCATTCGTTTGGCTTTGCAATAGGACATCCCTCAAGCCAAGTCTTCAATCCATTATCGATAGTCTTTGATCTGCTTTAAGAAAAGTTTGGCAAATAAAGTTCATGCCTATCTACATTTTCTCTATATTGTTCGCATGGCCTCGATGTTTTATAACACGGGACCAGAAAGAGTCCAAAGTCAAGCAATTAGTCGATTGGTGGGCGATTTGTGTGGCACGTAGCTCGGTCTTGTCGGAACCATAGTCTGCCCGAAACCAAATCCTCAATTTCTTATACGAGAAAATCATTTTTCATTCCTCGGTAGCGCTCACCAATGATTTGAACATTTCTTTTTTTGTCATATTGGAAGAAAAGCCCGACATTCAGGATGAATACGGTTCTCCTATACTATTTATGAGTGGATTTTCCGAGACCCAAAACCGTACACTTAAATTGTAAACGTAGATGTCAAGATGGAAATTTTTCGAGTAAAATTGTATTAAATTTCAAGCGGATCTAAGGCTCGAACAAATCTGAAATCTCTCTAAAAAATTCTGAGGAATGAAGTTATCACATAGTCCCCCATTAACATTTGTTCTAAGTGAACTAGCTACATTTTACAGACAGTCTACGTTGGGTTCCAGAATCCAAAGGCAAAAACAGGCAATAAAGACATTGACCCCACCCCGTCAAAGGAATTGAAGTACCGCTGAACACAAAAAACGATTGTTCAAATTAAATTCAAACAATCAAAACGATTGTTCAAAACTGGAACTTAAAAAAGAACTCGAATAACCCAGTTGTAACCTAACACAACATACAACAACGGCCGCACAATTGCAGGCAGTCTCTATGATCTCCTAATGGCCTATCTATGCCTACAGCGCAGAATTGTTAAAGAATGCATTCATGGAATTTAAGTCAATGAATTCAAATTTTGATTGATACAATTGAATTAAAAAAAGTCTCCGAGTTAAAAACTTAAATCACCATTCTTTTGAAGTTTAGGAGTGATACATTCATTCATTCAAATAAATTCAATGTAATTCACATAAGAAAAGTTGAAGTCAGCGGTAAATTCATATTTTCCTTTAAGTCATTTTATCGCTTGAAGTCAATGAATTCAACTAAATTTTTTTGAATTCATTTTAAGTTAGTGGATTGACTTTAACATTTTGTGATTTTGCAATAAGTATATTCTTCCTCATTTTATCGACGTGATCATGATCAAGATCAGAGGTATACAAGCTACACACTGCATCCCTTCTGGTCAGCCTGTTGGATTTTTTTGATGGTTTTTCAAAAAATATAACAAGAAAGATATTGTTTTGTATTTGGATATAGTTTTAAAGAACAAACCGTCATACCCGTAGTTCAAAAGTTTCGTATTCTTTTTTGCACGTATTCTATTTTAGCGCCTGCAACTTAAACGTACATTTGCATTTTAATTAATTGTTTGTCAAGGGCCTTTAAGTCGTACCTTACGTCTGAACGAAGTATATGCATTGGTGAGGCAATGTGAGGGCACCATGTACATTTTGGTAATAAAGTTGAAGTCATAAGACAGAACTGAAATTTTATTTCGGAACACATCAAATTCACTCGGCTAGCCGGGCCAAGAAATGCATCCATACTAGCGCGATATACATTCATTTGGTTGGCCTCATAAAAAAAATGCCTTAACTCTCCATTGTTCAAAAGAATTAATTTTTCTGTATTGAATTCAATGACTTCAGCTCATTTTAAGTGAATTCATAGCAGACTTCAGCTCAACTCGATGATTGTATAGTATAATATTGAACGCACCAATAACTAACTGCGGATTTTTTTAGAAAATAAAAGACAATTTTTGTCATGGAACGAAATTACTTTATTCTGCTATGTATTGCCCATATTGAGCAATGACTCTTTGCCATCTTTCAGGCAGCATCGTAATTCCACGTTCATAAAACTTCTGGTTTTTAACAGAAAAAAACTGAACTAAGTACGATTTGACAACATCATCATTATTATTGAAATTCTTACCATAAAAAGAGTTTTGAAAAGATCGAAGTAAAAAATAATCAGACTGTATGGTGGATGTGGCAAAACATCCCAACCAAGCTCCAATAATTTTTGCCGAGTGACCAAAGATGCGTGTGGCCTTGCATTGTCATGACGGAATACAAAACCTTTTCGATTTGTCAATTCGGGCCGCTTTTCTTCAACTGCATTGTTCAATTTTGTTAGTTGTTCAATGTAGACATCTGAATTGATCGTTCGGTTGGGTTGTAAAAGTTCAAAGTAGACAATTCCTTTGTAATCCCACCAAACTGATAACATTACTTTCTTTCTGGCTTGCTCCACGATCTTTTCCGATTGACATTGGTGTAAACAACCCGTTTTTCAACACCAGTTATCAATCAATTTTAAAAATGGATCATTTTCATTACGTTTCTTTAATAAATCGCAGATGCTAATGCGTCGTGTTAAATGATTTTCTTTCGTTTCATGAGGAACCCATATACCGAATTTTCGTACATAGTAAAGTTGTTTTGAGCGCTTTTCAAATGCATGTATGTGATACAAGAAGCTTCTCTGCAATGTCACGTGTTGTACTGCGACGATCCGAATCGATTATTGCACTGATTTGGTCGTCATCAACTTCAACTGGACGACCAGAGCGTTTTTCATCTTTGAGCTGAAAAAAATCACCAGAACGAAATTTGGCAAACCAATTTTGACACTGCCGTTCTTTTAAAGCTTCGTCACCATAAACAGCACTTAACTTTTTGTGAGCTTGCGGTACGTTTTTTCCTTTCCGGAAATAAAAAAAACAAAATATGACGTAAATTTCGGTTTTGATTGTCCATTTCTCAACAGACGGCCAAACAAAATCTACACAGCCGATCAAACATTTTTTTTACTGACTGACAGTTGTCGTACCAAATATCAAATAACAAAAAGTGTTTGACATTTCGATTACGTCAGTAAACCTAAAAATTCAACTTAAGCCATCTATGAGTGAAATCTGCAATTACCTAGTTGCCAACCAGCTATTTTTGAAATCCCCATATTTTTAACAAAATGAATTCACAGTACTCTCGATAAAATCGGTTGAATTATCTTCCGAAAAAAATCAATTCTATTCACAAATCTGCTACAGCGGAACAAAGGAATACAAAGGACGCATGGCAGGACTAATGGACGATTATTCGATTGATTTTTCCTCTGTGTAAAAACAAAAATAAGGACATTTTTGATTGACGAATATTTTTGAAAAATTTTCAAAACCTCATCATAGGTATCATTCGATAGGGTTTGTCAAAACGAAACTTCTTTTAATTTTTTCCGGTGCCCCTGGCTCAGCTGCTGACCGACCCACAAAAGAGCTGTCAGCCCAACAAAATTTTTTTTTAATCTTTGCCCACTAGTCACCGCTCTTTTTCTCCTTCTAGATGCCGATAGACTACAAAAATCAGAGCTTTCTGTGGCTCTTTTCCAGGGAAATAAAAATGTTTATTCTAATAAGCTGTCATGGATAATTAAGATTCAAAAGCTTCTTAGCTACGCAAACTTATTAGCAGTGCAATCACAGAAACCCATCCACTTAATCCGTACGACAATAAAAAGTAATTAACCTCAACACCAAAATTAGCTCAAAGTCGAAACCCACTCAATTCTCGAACAAAAAGGACAAAACAAAATAACATAGTTCAATTACAAAGATATTTTATTGAGCCACCGAATCGTTGTGCACGCTCCTTTTGAAGATAGTGGCGCGCAATTATTGCAACACTCAGTGTGATACTCGGATAACTTCAGCCGAACCCACTGCTAATTACAATACCAATTTTCGAAATTAACCAAGTAACACTTTCTCATTTGGGCTTAGCCAGTCGCCTTTATACGGTACTCGTAATCTCTGCTGCACCATTAGATACAAATAGCTCGAGTTTCTTTTACTGTGGGTCGTTCCGCTTGCCCTCGCAGCAGATACTCGGTATCCGTATCTGTATCTGTTCACCATAAATTATGCTCAATTAATGTGAATTTCGGTGCTGATTAGCATTTCATTTATAGCAATGGACCCCATTGGGACACACAGACAAGAGAGAAGGTGCTATTCGTCCGTCCGCCCGTCCGGTTTCGGTCTCCAAAACAGGACAACACACACATCGATGTAAATGCAAAGTGTGCAATTGGCCAAACGTATACGTTTTGTATCTCATAGATGCTTGTAGATTCCCAGCTAAACATTGGCAATTTTGTTCGCTTATGGGCAAACATTGAATTTTATTGGAAACCATGTTAGATATTTAAGTAGATAGATACGAGGATAACCGCTAGCTCTGATGCACATAAAGCAGCTCGCACAAGACGAATTGCGATGTCCATTTATGTTGGGGAGAAGGTGTGTCTTTCGTTTTGTTGGAAAGCAAAAGTCTTAATTAATACTCGAACAATTCTACTAGACAGTCTGTTGCTCCAAGGATCGCTACACATCTTTCAATCATGCAATCATCTCACCTGTCTGCTTATTCGGAAGAATAAATTATTTCCTTGGGGCCAATAATACAGTTCGCTTTAGGTAAGTTTGTCTTGTTTTTTTTTTTTTTTTTCACCCTAACGAGGGTACTTGTATCTTTGGTTCGGATTTCGTTTTCCATTTAGCCCAGACTTGTAATGAGATAGCTTCAGAGGTCTGGTTTGTTCGTTTCTC
This sequence comes from Orthonevra nobilis, assembly GCA_963555765.1. Lineage (NCBI taxonomy): Eukaryota > Metazoa > Arthropoda > Insecta > Diptera > Syrphidae > Orthonevra > Orthonevra nobilis. The sequence goes on from OY743225.1 coordinate 65,605,925, forward strand.
TTAATCGCGCAAGATAGCATCTGCCTGGCCTTTCCTTTGGTTTCGGTAGCATGAATTGCCACAAGATTTAAAAACAAAAAGGAAACTCAAATGTTTATGAGATGTGCGCTTTTCTATGTGACCCTCTTTGAATGCTGCATTAAGATAGACGCAGACGAAGACAGATGAATGGAGCCTTGGCTTTTGGTTGGACGTAACCACGATTGATTTCAATGTGGTATGAATGTGCAGATGTTTGCATCTTTCATTTGTCATTTGAAATGTAAATTGACCATTGGGGATTTTGTGGGTCGATAGGGTAATTGGCATCGAAGCAAGTAAATGGTTTGGAGGAAAATTTCTCTAACCTCCTTCAGAGAGATTTTATGGTGGGCTGTTTGATGAAGGGTTTCGTGATATTATTGTCTGATCAAATTGTAAACGATACTCCTTGTATCTAATCATTTATAGAATGTTCACTGTCAGAGAGCACGCCAAAGTTCAATTTTCAAACTTTCTTCTTCTCAACCTGGAGATTATTTTAAGCAGGATTCTTTAATCGATAGTCAGAAGGTCAAAGCATTTAAAAAATAAATCATTTAGAATTAAAAAAAGGCCTACGAAAAGATTCTGTGTGAAACGAAAAAAAGCCTTTCTCCAAATTCAAAGCCGCCCTTGAGAAGCAACTCTTCATCGACTTAAAGCTGTTCTCAACAAGGTGGTGCCCGAGTCCCGAATCCATTCTCATACTTGCTAATAGTCGACATTCGGAAGGACATGGAACATAATTCGGTAGTGGATCCGTTGAACACACTATTTTTTTATTTGTAAGCCCCCTTTCAACGAAGTGTGAATGACCTAATTGGAGGATGAGGGGACGTTAAAAAGTTATAAAAATAATAATAACATTATCATGAAAGACCTGCGTCTCTGCTTCTACCTCCACACAAGAGTCTCCTTTGATCAAAACTCATCCAATAAAAAGTACTAACTGCTTCATAACTTCTATAATCCTCAACCATATGGAAGTGCTTAATGGTCCTTAAATTAATCTCAAGTACTACACACACGCTTCTGCTTCTCTCACTCGTTAAAGATCTCAACGTTAGTAATACACAAAAAAAAAAAAATATCCTTTCACTCTCTAAATCCACAATTTAACGACATTTCATGACACATCATCATAATCTTGTAAAAGTCACATCATTCGAATTTAACCAACCGCAACGTTTCACACATCCCATCCTGGGAACCTTCCCTCCCTCCTGTCTCTTGTAAGGACTCAAGGCATGACGACTCCTTCCGAAAAAGGAAAATCTGTTCAAAGCTAAAAACGAATGACTAAAGATTGTCACTGTCACTCTTGACTGCGTCCAATTTACACCTAACAAATTGAAAGTCCTTTTCACGAACAACACCACAAGTGAGTACTTTGCTTGAGTAGAATCGAACAAATTGTGGGGTTTGGGGTTGGCTCTTTCGTGAAATGAATATGCCAAACTATAGTTTGCTGAAATAGAATTATGAAATCAATTTGAAATGAAGGCGGACAAGTTCTCGTTTTTTTTTTTTTTTTTTGGAGATCGCTCCAAGCGATTGCCTTAAGTATGTCGTCTAAATGCAGTCGAACGGAAATGGAATTATCCTTGAAGGGATATTAAACAGTTTATAAAACTCTCAATGTATCTAGGATTTTTATTTTTATGGTTATTTGGTCAGTACACGATTTGAAGTAGACCGACTGTGCATGGTTATAGCTGTTTTGCCGCACTATGATCTGCATTTAGATTGGAAAAACGTTTTAATTCGGCGACAGCAAAAGAATGAACGTGTCTTCAGCTTGGATTCTGGATTCACATGCGAATGAGGTCATGCACCATTTACCATTAATTGAACTTCCTATTTGCATTTGCTTTGAACGTTTGTGGATCAGTCTATTGAGAGGTAACCCAAACCATACAGAAGAATTCTAGGAAAAAAAAAAATAAAAGAATAAAATTTATGGTGCTTAAAAACGAATGGAAGGTCCTTGATTGGAGTATGCAAAACGTAAGTCATAAAAACCTAACTCGTGGTTCGGATTCATCATCCTTATTTCAATCACATATGTCAGTTTGTCATTCGAAATTCCGTTCATTTATATTTTGATAAAATTTTGACGTTTTACCATCCCTGAACGTTTTTAAAAAGTGGGTATTAAGGTCTAAATAATCGCTCAAGTAAGAGGACCATTCTTTTGAAGTCAGTTATTGAATGCGCATTCAATTTAAGGCAATCATTGAATTCTGTCAAACGATTGCATTCTTCCGAATAATATTAAAAATTTAAGTTGATGTTAGCTGAAGTTCACAGTGAATTCACATGAAATCAGTTGAAGTCAGTGAATTCAACAGAAGCAATTTGAATTCTTTTGAAATGAGGAGGAATCCAGGAACGAAATTTTAGTGGCCTTATGAAATATGATGAGAATTTAATATTTTGTATGTTTTGTATTCGCAATCGATAATGAGTTGAACGTGGTTGATCGAAGGCAGTTGAATCGTTCTGCAAAATTTAAACAAGCAATTTTCAGCCGCCATGGAAAGATGGTTTTCTTTTGTAAGCATGGCATTCGAACGTTGAACACTGAAAGATGTAAGCCAATCAAGAGCTTACTATGGAATGTGTGTGTCCAAATGTCATGGAAATTTACCTTGTAGTATTAATTCCTGCGGAGGACATCTTTCTTTTTTTTTCATTCAGACACTTGTGATTCCATTCACTTCGTCTGACTGATTTTCATTTATAATATTAAGTCACCATTACACTACATTTTGACGACCAATCTTAAACGTTGTCTGCATTTAAATAGCCATTTGCATTCATCAGCAAATAGTCAGTCTTGTAGTTTTTGCGTAAAGTCCTTTCAATGGCACATTAAATCGACATAAAAATCAACATCAAATTCATTCATTCACCAGAGATGCAAAGTAGACTTTAAATGAACGGGAATTACTTAACTAACAACTACCCACAGTATCCTTGAATTCATTACTACGTCCTTAAAACAAGTTTGTCGTCCATTCTAGCCACCATTTTTCTGTGCTCTTTTATGTAAGACTATTCTTATGGAAGGACACAATCTGGTAAAATTATAATTATCCTTTCTCTTTCTTTATTTAAATTCAGACGTTCTTCAATTAAAAGGATATTTCACACAAAAGAGAAAAGAACAGAAAAAAAAAATAAAAAATTATGAAAACTTTAGTGAAAAGATACGCCGGACGTTTGCCCCCTAAAACCGACACTTGAAAAGGGAATGCAAAAGAAAACCTAATTTGCCCCAGGAGAAGCCAATTAATTCGCATAAGCAAGTTTAATGTTTCTTTTTGCAAAAATAAAGGACGAAAAAAAAATGTAAATGAAAAAAGAAAATCGCCTTGGGAATATTTTATTCTTTAAAGTGGGGCAGACGCCTGTTGGCGCGGTTACTAAACCAAACACTTACAATTCAATCAGAAGTTGTATTATTCAAGATTCGTCCTTTCGCAGTCATTTAAGGGGTTCCCATCATAACAGTGACTTTCTCTATTTCTTTTATTCCAAGAATATTTTTGCCTTTTAATTAGAATATGTTTTTGTGTCCTTTTTTGTTTTTGTTGCATCGACAATTGTTTTTCGCATGTGTGTTTTTTTTTCTACAAGAAGGATACGCATACGAGTATGAGATACATTTTCGTAAAACCGCATTTGTGTGGTGAGATGCACGTTTCGGGGTCCCATTTGGGAAAACCATTCAAAGTGAGTTTTCGTAGCAAGGATGTCTCCAATCCAATATGCGGCAGTCCCCAATCTATTCGATGGCTAAATTGAGAGCAGACTGCTGGTGAGTGAGCATGGTGCTGCTTGCTGGAAAGAAATTCATTCCTTTGATTTGAACTTAATCCAGCAGAAAAACAAAAGTAATTGTATATCCTGACTCTGTAGGGTGTAATTTCTTCCACTTACGTAGATCCTTAGAGCTTAGTCCAGACATATGATTACTGGCACTGGAAACATTTGTTGGGAATCTACTATTTCTTTTTTATCTTTATTTTAGGTGTACGTACACGTATCATGTGCTGGCGGTTGCATGTACATATGTATATGTATGTGTGCTTCGGTGGAAGGAAATGCATTACATAAAATAAAGGATGCAGGGATTTGTTAAGATGTAGTCAAGTAACTGACGTACTTTACTTTTGATAGTAAGTGGAAATGAGGATGTACTTTTGTGGTCCCATACGGTGGCAGTTTTCATTCATTAGTGAAAGGCTTAACTGAAATCCTTTTAGATTGTGAACTTAGCTTATCTGTCTGTCTTGTGAGTGTTTTGAACTTAATGAATAAGTATTTTGTAGCAGAAGATTTAAACTAAATTGTGCGAAGAACAAAGCCCATTAACACTGATGCCATGTTTGGATCTAAAAAAGAAATATCCCTCGCGTCCAAGTAGCTAAAACTCATTTGCAAGTAAATCGGATGTCCGTTTAGCAGTCCATTTACAAAGGGTTGAAGTACTTGTAATTAACTGTCAGAATTTGGATCCTAAGTCATATTCTACTTGAAAGTATTTGAACGATTGGATTAACTACTGTGTCCCAAAAATAAGGTGACATTGTATTTATTTTGAAAATTCTTTATTTCCCCTCCCGATGCAATGCACTTATGCCAACGGATTTTCCAATCTTTGAAACACTGGTTATAGTCACTTTCCGGGATGGCCTTTAGTTCCGTCTTCGCTGCGGCTTGAATCTCCTCTATCGTATCAAAACGGTGTCCCCGGAGCGGTCTTTTGAGCTTGTTGAACAGCCAGAAGTCGCACGGCGCCAGATCAGGTGAATACGGTGGTTGCGGAACGATATGGGTTGAGTTTTTGGTGAAATGATCACGAATTACGAGTGCGGTATGGGATGGTGCATTATCGTGGTGTAAAAACCAAGAATTGTCTTTCCACAAATCCGGCCTTTTTAGGCGGATATCGTTACGCAAACGACGCATAACGTTCAAATAATATTCCTTGTTGACTGTTTGGCCGGTTGGAAGGAATTCATAAAGCACAACACCACGATAATCGAAGAAAACAGTCAACATGACCTTGATTTTTGAGCGACTTTGGAGCGGTTTTTTTGGTCTCGGCTCTCCTTTGGCACGATATTTGCTCGATTGATCGGTTGTTTCGGGGTCGTAAGCATAGATCCAAGTCTCATCGCCAGTTATAATGCGTTTCATGACATCCTGGTAGTCGGAAAGCATTGTTTCACACACTTCAACGCGACGCCTTTTTTTCCAAAAAATTCAATGTTTTCGGTACCAGTCGAGATTTGACGCGCTTGAGGCCCAAAGCATCCTTCAAAATGGTATTGACTGAGCCTTTCGATAAGCCAACTTCATCAGCAAGGTCTCTAATCGTTAATCGATGGTTTTCAACACTAAACCTTTGATTTGTTGGACGTGAGCTTCATCGGTTGAGGTTGATGGTCGCCCAGAACGCTCTTCGCCTTCGACACGTTCACGGCCGGCTTGGAAATCACTATACTATAATCACTAGACATAGCCTCATCATCAAAGGCTTTCTGCACCATCCTCAACGTATCCGCAGCAGAAAATTGATTCCGCAAACAAAATTTAATGCAAATTCTTTGCTCAATAAATTTCGACATCGCAAAAAACGAAAAACTCACTTTAAGCAGCTCACAAAACGACGCGCATCTCAAACACTATGAATATATTTTGACATGAAATTTCACATAGATGTCACTGACAGTACTACCAACCTAAAAAGAAAGAAAAATTTCCAAATCCTTCGACGCGCGCAGTTTAAATTCATATGTCACCTTATTTTTTGGACACAGTAGTAAGTACTTAAAGTTTTTGAATATGGCTGTAAAACATTACATAAATGTGTATTTTTGAATTGAATGTAATTAAAGTTATAGGTAGAAGTAATGAAAATGATTTGAATTATACTTAAATACAATTTGTTTGTACTACAGAAAATTTTGCCCTTTTATAAGTTTGGTCGCAATAATAAATTAAAAATCATGCTAATGGCGATAAAGCGAACATCATTATCAGTGGGAAAGGCTCTGAAAAGTTTGATGCTGTTAACGCTGCCAATTAAAAAGAGACAGACATCCTTTCTACTACTTCTAACTAGGTGTTTTAGCAAAGACTCTTAGCTATACATGTTTAGAAAGGGTATGCAACTGGTCGCCTTTTCGAATCAAAAAAAAAAATCACCGCGTAGTTCGTATTTAGAGACCAAAGCGCTGTGGACACTTGCATCCTCTGTCGGGACTGAAGCCTGTTCGGAAGAACCTTTAGATGAAGTTCCAAATTTATGAAATGTAGGGTCGTACCCAAAATTCTCGTAAAAGTCGGGTTAAGAGGCCAAGAGTATCAAACTTGTGCGTTTGTGCATTCGAAGTGCGATGAGAGCTTAACAGCATTGGCAGATCAGGATCAGTGTATTTTGAATTAATTTCTCAACGATCTTTAAGTCTATCAGGACGAAGAATTTGATTCTTTCAGATCGAGACAGTATTTTGAGGACTGATTTCTGCATCCATTTCCGATATGCTCGAAATGGAGCAAATTGCGGCTTATTGGCTTTCAATAAATTGATAATCTCCCATACAAGGATGTATGGTAATGCTCCCAAGGATAAATCATTTGGATTGCTACTGCAACGCACATTGTCTTCAGCGATTCAGGAAACTTTAGTTGGACTTTTGTTCAGAAAAATAAGCTTCTAGAGGTGTTTTTTATACGTGAACTTAAGTGTTTAAAATAATGGTTAATTAATAAAAATAAGAATATTACATTTCAGCATTGAGAGAAAAATTAGGGTGCAACGCTCTTTTATTTTTATTAAAAAGTATAATATTTCTTAAAATATACTTTGTTCAGCGCGTATTTTGCCTCCATATTGAGAGCCCACAAGATCCTTCCACTGATTAAATATTTAGCAATGGGAAATTCGACTAAATCTTGAAAATCAGGTCCCCACAAACCTTTCTATATTACACTTTATTATACAGATAAGGGAATTTATAGATTCGGAGCCATTTGAACAGATTGACCGTTTTTGTGAAAATTTCATTATTTTCAAAATTGATTATTTGCATTTATTATTTTGTACTAATTTTAATAAGTTTTGAGTGATAATTCAAAGTCAGATTTAAGTCTCCCCCAATATTTTCCAAGCAGTTTTATCTTTGGCTATTCTGTTCAACGTTTGGTATATCTTACAGCTCATTTTGTCCAATTTCTTGGGATCCAAAGTGTTGCTTGAGAGGTCCAACGGTTATTTTTCATTCTTGCTAGCTCAGTTCCATTTCTGCTGTCTGGCATTTAATATATAGATATTTTTAAAAAAGTTCTTTCTTCTGACATTTGAGTTGTTCTCAATTTTTGAGTTATTTTAGCAGATATATTCCAAGTTTGGGAAAGGAGTAAAGTCGCATCAAAGAGATAGTTTCTGGTGCTTGATTCAAGGTTTGAATCGAAAAAATGTTAATACATCCAAAATTGAATTTCCTTCGGTTTATTTTTTATTTTTTTCTTTGTTTTCGAATGAAATCAGCTGTCTTGGTAAACTTATTCTCCAGCATATTGTTTTTTTGTTTATATATATTTTCCTGTTGTTTGCCTTTCCTTGTTTATTTATTTTTTCTGCATTAATGTGGCGCATCCTTTTTCTAAATCTTGTATCATTTGTTTCAAGACTTCTTATTTTGTTGATATAACTTCATCCGCAAATCTAAGATTGTTTAAGTATTCCTCGTCTTATTTTAATCCTTATGAATCCCAGTTCTTTGAACAATAAATATCTTGTATGACGGCAGAAAAAAGTGCAGATGAAATTGGGTCTCCTTGTCTAAATCATCGAGCTAAACTAAATTTTCTGCCTTTGTTTTTCAAAGAAATTCTAGCAGTGCCATTTGTGTATAGGACTTTGAGTATTCTTATAAATTCGTCTATCAATATTTATCGGCTCGATGTAACGCTAAAAAGGGTAAGGAAAAATTGTCAATTCTAGAATTTTTCAATTCACAGATTTGATGCGCAAAAAGCCTTAATAGCCATCAGCCTAACCAGAGGTTGTCCTCCCTATTTGCAAGGCTTTTCAGGGTTTATACGTAGACTAACTCAATTTGAGATGAAATTTCGTTCAAGCTACTCACGCAACTAAAAAGTTTGTGGATGAAAATTTTAGAAGACGTTTTATTTCTATTTCTGTAAATCACTAATGTCTACGGGCACCCATTCATTTGTGTGAGATTGAGAAATCTAGCTAACGACAAGATGTATCACAGCGTAATCACATAATAAGCATCCCAAAAATCTCAATCAGAGTTCAATCAGATGTGAACTCTTCTTAGAGAGAACAAAGAAACCTCCCGCAGGATTCTTATAGCTCAGCAATGAAATCTTCGTTCAACCCGAGCCAAAGCACATTCTTATTAGCACCTTTAATTACCTTTCAAGAAGTCACTTTCACATGTCATTACCTCTTGCCAATATAGTATACCTGCGTCGTGTGTGTAAAGGTACATCTGCCAAAACAAAAAGGACGAGTCTGTTGATTTTTTTTTCTTTGCCACGTGATTGGGTGGAAAGAAGAGGATAATGGTAACTTTGTCTCTAAATATTCGGCTAAGGTTTTGTGGTTGCGCTCGTCTTTATTAGGTGTGCTCTCGCGTAATTAGCACTTTGACACGCTCGCACAGACGACAAAATTGAAAATCTCCGTTCACTTTCTTCCAAGACACAAAAACACACCTTTCAGCAGTGCTTTGTCTTAATGATTATTCACATTACCATCATAGAGCGTCCCGATGTAAAGGACATAATGTCTCAACCTCAGAATGAGATTCAAGAGTATCTGTTGGAAATCGTCGATGTACTTAGATGATTTCAACTAAAATACTACCTCGCGTGTTACAAGTTAGTTTCGCGTGCACCATTTAATTAAAAAAAAAACAAAACACCAAGTGGCAAAAGGAGGAGCAGGACTAAATGATATAGTATCTCGGAGAATTGTAGTTATAAATTAATAACAATAATGTTTGCATAACCCACCTTGGAATGGAATGCCGTAAAGACGCAAGACACACTGCACACAATAACATGCGATTAATTCAAACACTTTATATGACAGGATATTGGATAAGGACATGGCGCGACGACGACACTCTCAAGTGGAAACAATTTTCTCTTTTTCGAGAAAAAAAAAAGAACGAAGAAGTATCGTTAATCACCACCTCAATGGCAATGACAAGGACGAGAATGAGAATAAGGAGAACTACGATAACGACGCCGACTCCTACTCAGTATTCCTTACGTGCCGTTGAACTGAACTGAAGGTGATGAGTGACCATGTCCCTACGGTTCAAAGTGACTGTGCTAAGAAGGGTCCTCGAGTTGGGTGGCGTGCAAGTTAAATCTACGATACATCGAAATTAAAAGGGATTCCCTAATGGATTTAAAGAGAACATTCTAATGGCAGTAAGCATGTGTGAAAGGACATATTCCTGTTAATGGGTTGTTGTGCTGCTGTTTCTCATGAATTAAACATTTCTTCGAAGAAGTTTAAGGATTAAATCACTGCCTCATGTCCCTTTTTGGGGGGCGATTTTCCATTTAAGATTCTATCGCAACTATCATGTTCACACACCATCATCATGGATATACACTCGTACGCTTTGCTACACGAAAGGATCATTCTGTATCTTTATGCATCTTAAGTTGTGAAATTTGAAGGAAACCAGGACCACTCCTCTTGATAATTGTTATTTGTATTTGTATATTATACAGTGTCAACTGAATTTCTTTAGACTTCGTTTGAACTTAATATTTAACAAAAGTGAAAACTGAAAGTTTTGCCAAAGATCCTTTTGTTCTTATTTTCATATCTCACCCAGGGGAGTGATTTGGATTCTCTCCCTTTAGATTTGTTTCGGTTTCATGTTATCTTTTGCTGTTTCAAGTGGAATAAAAGTTTTAATCGAATTCCATCCTTTGAACAAGTGCAAATGACTGAAATTCGTAAAGAAGTTCGACATTCTTCTTAGCAAGGATACGACGGTTTGGGACTTTGTTTGTATGAACTTTAATTAAAAATATTTGCTTCTTTGAATGTCAATGAACTTGACCGAAGCTCGAGGACGTAAGGAAAAGTTCAAATGCTTGGTTTTCCATAGGACAATTGAATAAGTCACGTCTTCAAAAGGTTAGTCACTGTCAATCTTCATCTAATGTCGTAAACTCAAGAGTTCCACAGGAAAGGCACGTAGGACCAATCTTATTTTAAAAGAAATTATTTGATGGAGAAGTGTTCGATTTTGTACAATTTTTCTGCAATGATATTCGCGTGTTTTTCGATGCTGATATCATGATCGGAGCACGTAGATCTAAATTCGAGGAGATTAATTTTTCAGTCTGGTGGTTTTGAAATATTCACTCATATTTTGAAAATATGAAAAGTGGTGTTAAAATCGTTGTTGGTGCGCAGCATACATTGTTTTGCTCTTGAACCTACTTATCCTTTAGCGATTCAAGCTTCCACATAAAAATGATGCGTAAAATTAGAATTTTGGACATTTAACAATTTGCAACGTCAAAATCAGTTCTACAATAGTATGCATGGTACAATTTTTGAACGTACGAAATCCTTGACCTTGCAGGTGTGTTTTTCGTAAGAGCGTGTTGAATAATGAATGGCTTTCGCAGGTCCTTGCATAGTGTTTTTTGCAATGGCTTGTGATTGACCGGCTTTTGATCAATTGACATAAGAACTTAGATTGTGGCAATTGTGTAACTGCCCCGAGTTTACAATACCTGATCCCTGCTTAGCGAAGTCATCACTAAGTCTGAGATAAGAGCAGCTAGATAAGTGGTTAGAAATACTGCTCACTCTGGTCACTATGAGTCGATGGGACAACATTTAGTCGGGATACCGGCTAAGGTGGGAGTCTTTCTTTAATTCAAGCCAAGGAGCCTTTTAGCTCTAACTTAATTCATATGTGTCTGGTAACAACCACCGTGAAATGAGCCCCCGAATATGAGAACCTAAACCATGTTAGTATGTCGATCCTTTTCAATTCAAAAGGCTTTAAACTTTACATAACCTTAACGTTTCTTTTATGAGAAAAAAGGTTTCTTGCGGAAGCTCGTGCCACTTTTTTGGTGGCTTAAGATTCAGCTTGGAAAACAATTACTTTTGCAAGCATTCCTGTCTTCTGCATCATCACAAACCGTCAAGAAAGAGGACCTCGAAGTCTGTTTTCGTTTAAAGATGTTCTCCCATCGTGCATTTGAGCCCTCAATTTATTTAATGAGAATGATCTCTGCTTGTTAAGTCATTGTTGATTGTTGTTGATCGTCTAAGCCTTTGGACCTTTATAGAGCTCAGGAACATGGAAAAATCAGAGAAGATTAAGAGTTGGATGAGCAGAATAAAGTGTGCCGGAGTTCGGGCTTCTACTGAAACATCATCACGTTGATGGCACAAAAAATTACGAGCTCATCCAGAATTCTGTGGCATTCTTGTTATGTTCAGAAATGACCGCGGTCTACATATTGGAGCAAATTTCGTTTGGGTTTGGACTTCGCGCCATTCGAAATATTCACCGATTGGCCAAAAGGTCAATTACATCAAAAACTATTGATATACTGTCTACATTTAAATCCAAAGGGATGTAAGCATGAGATGGATTTTAAAATTAATAATAAGTCTTTCCATCATCGACATAATCAGCTTCAGAAAAAGGAATCTCATTAAGGATAAGACAGACCTTCATTACAAAAACAAAAAAAACTCTCAACAAGTGCCTGCAATTAATTCAATCACATCAGCAAACAAATATGAACAAAAAAGAACGAAGAACTAAAGCCAACCGCAGGATATTGAACTGTCTAGTATCCCATCGTCATCATTAGCAAGGACCTGGGCACGCAAACTATTTCCAATCAGACAACGACAACATCATTCAATTTCAATTGAATTTTAAATTAAGTGAAATTTGCTTACTTTGACGAAGCGATATCCCCCAACCAACCCGTCTCCCATACAGCCGTATCCTAGCCACCTTGCCAGAGATAATGTCATTGCACATACATACATATAAGGATTTCTTCCTCTAACGATGCGTAACGTAAGGATATGCTGTTCTTTTTTGTGTATTTTATTTCAAGTTTTAATGACGCTGACAAGTCGTTCAATGAACTTACTTTATCTTTTATTTGCTATGGCATGTCCTTTATTGAATTCGTCCTTTTTATCTTTATCCGATCTGCAGCTTACACACTTGCCTGCCTGCCTGCTTGCCACCCCACTTGCAATTCAGTGGCAATTTTACCATATTTATTATTTTAGCTTTCCTCTCTTCTTCAAAGTTTGATGAGATTTATTCGTTCGTTCTTTCTTTCTTTTTATTTTTTTTTTGTCTCTAAGGATACCACCTTTACAAGGAGGAATAATCGATTAGTTAAGGTCGATGATCGAGGATTTTGATGTTTTCCTTTCTCTGCTGTTTATCCTCTTATCATCAACGTGAGGTTATTGAGTTTTGATGCGAATTCATTCAGTGTTTCCTTGAGTCCTTGGGCTATGTGTGTCAGAAAACAACTTTGCCCTGAAGATGAAGAACATCCTTGTGTGGGCAGCAGAAGTGACTGTTGAACGTGCGTGGGAAAGTCGATGGATGTTAGCGATGTATGTACACAACGAAATCATATTTAATGGATGAAAAATCCTTTTTTGGGAAGGATGTCATGTTTTTTGTCAATGAACTCGAACAAAAGGAATGCTTGTTTGAAGTATGACCAAGAATTGTGTACACCTTTGGGGTGTGGAATGTTAGCTTAGTTCGTACGCACCTTGGTTCAAAACGTGTCCTCGTCGTGTCATACGTCACATTTAAGGACGCGACGACACTCAAATTGTTCACGTTAGTCAGTGTTGGTTTGTTTAATTATTCAAGTGCTTCTTATGTGTGTGTGTGTGTGTGTATGTGTGGTGCCTCTGTCCGCCAAGGCCGGTTGGGATAGGGTCTAAGTATGAGGAATACGCCATGAGTTATTTGAACATAACATTGTCGTTATCGTTTGGTGCAGGTGGTGGTGGCATGGTGGCGAGCAAACACAACTAGGATCCCCCCCGAAGGGACATTCTCAACACAGAAATTTAATTAGACTGAATTTTATCGGCGGTGTGCAGTATTTACTCCCATGATTAATAGATAAATTGAGAGGATTAAATGGAATTGTGTGATTTCGTATTGATTGGTGGCCATACTCAGGCTAATGTTAAATTGGATGGCCTAAAAGTGTGCGTATTTTAGGTGGTCAGACATTATTTCATTAGGGGTTAAATAAACTTTAAGCGTAAATAATTATAATCCAAAAATATTAAGAAAAGAGCAACAAAGGATTTAGTGAAGGGATATTAACAATTAGGGACCAATAGCAAGTAGGAGTCGCGGGATTTTTTGTGTACAAACTTTAACAAATGCCAATGGACTAGGTGGGAAGTTTTGTGCTTCTATGGATGTGTCAAGGATGTGTGTTTAAATTTCAAAAGGGATGCTGCTCAAGCAAGCGAAATCAATGAAGTAAACAAATATTTAACAGCACCATATTCAGTATGGATTCCGTACAGAAAATAGGCGTGCCAACTGGTGGTACACTTACTAATGGTCTCCAAGAATGCTGGATCCAAAATATATTATTTGACACTTAACTTTCGAACTATGTTTGATTTAAAAATTATGCAGCATTAGTCAAAAGTTTCCATATGCAGTAAAGATTGAACGATGAATTAAAGGCGACAAAAAAGGGTCTCCATAAATTGGATTCGAAAAAATTAAAATCGTCAAAAAGGGTTCTCATCTGAGTGTCTTTTTATTTGTCAGTTTTATTTAAGTCTTAAAAAAGCTTATTATTTATTGTTGTAATGTTGAATTCATTAAAGAAGCCTAAGACTTCGTTTATCTTTTTTAACGTAGCTTTACCGAAGCTGTTTTTATTTTTATTATTCAATTTGGTTCTGGGTGGATAACCTAGTTGCTTTTTGGTACCGCTGTGTACGCAACTAGTAAGGGTGCCCCCTTTTCGCCATTATTTTGCTAAGGTATTTTTAGTTGCCAAAAATATGAAGGGTTAAATATTGTACGGCCGTACGGAACCCCTCGTCTGCCTGTTCTACTTGCACTTTGCCTGATGTTGCCTTGCCCAGTTAAATCACTAATTGATTTATCGAGGGATTATTATAAACTTCCCCGACTTTTATGACTTCAATTCGATCTTAAATTGTATTTCTTGCTTTGGAACTGGATCCAAAAATTACGATAAAATTTGGAAGTATGAAAATTTATTTTTTAAAACAAGTTTTGCAGGAGTTAAATTTAAAAAGATCTTTGAAGCCATATTACCTTAAAAAATTATATGAAACGTCCCCTTTAAGGGGGGAAATCACAGTAAAATTTTCAATTTTTCGAAACATTTTTTTTTCCCTTAAAAGGTGCTTTAGGGTCTTAAAAATATTATACCAAATGATGAAATACGGCAAAAGTGTCCGAGTGACCAAATTTTTCACTCTGCGGTAACGCCTCTCCGGTATGCTCATATATTTTCATATGGTTTCTCAGTACTTAAAACTTTAAACGCGTTTTTCTCGAAACCACGTTTTTTTTAGCTCGCCGAAGACATCACTCGAGCAAATCTTTACCGATCGACTTGAAATTTTGACAGTAGCTTCGAAATATCTTTCTCCAAGGAGCTACGTAGGATTTTTTATTTTACATGACTTAATTTTTTTTTTATCGACGATTTAATGGCGTTTTTTATTTATTTAATATAATTTAACTTTATTTTCAAACATGCACAATCATATATCGAAAAAATCCTACGTAGCTCGCTAGCTGTTGTTATATGAAAACAAAAAAATGTTGGTTCTTTCTTCCAGGCCAAAAATTAAGGATTCTACGTCTTCGGCCATAGACACGCTTTCAAAAATAGGCGCCTTGGGGCATATGCTGCGCAGCCGCCATTTTTAAATATTTTTTATTGAAAAAATTATATTTTGTACTTTTTTAGTATCGCTATAAAACCTTCTTTATAGATTTTCGATTGATACTTTTATTCAGCCAAAATTAATTCCCGAAAATATGTCTATTTTTTGTGATCGATGCCCTTACTTCTTTTCGGATATTGGTCTTGAGTTGTTGCATATTTCTTGGCTTATTGGTAAACATCTTACTTTTAAGGTAGCCCCAAAAATCTGGAGCCGTTTAATCGCGTCAGTTAAAATCAGAACAACGCGATATTATCCGGTCACAAAAAATTCCATTCAGGAGAGCCATAGTTGGATGAAATGTGGCTCTGCCTTGTTGGAATTACAATTCTGAATTGTTCACTACCTCTGGCCTTAAAAAATGTTCAATCATCGCCCGGTATTGAAAGTTATCCACATTAACCGCAACTTTTTCGTCGTTTTCGAAAAAAAAAAATGTTGGTCCAATAATTCTGTCTGAGGTTATTCCACGCCAAACTGTGCATCTAAGGGGGTGCATATTACGTTCAATAACTATTTTTGGGTTTTCAACGCCCCATATTCTGAAATTTTATTTATTCACGTAACCATTGAGGTGAAAATAGGCCTCATCGCTAATTGTGAGTTTGTGAATAAACTCGTTCTCTCGGAACTTGATCTTGAAAATGCCGAGCACACTTTTCTTTCTTTGTTTTAACTCGATTGCCTTAAAATTCTTAATAAAGACCGCCTAGACACCGTGAACTGTTGATAACGTCGTCGGGCAGACGTTTCAGGGTTTTACTTAATACTTGCCGAGCAATGTTAACATTATTTTGAGCAGTACTTGGAAGACGAAGGTCCCTTCCAGCACGCGGAAGATCACAGACAGATCCTTGTTGCTGATCAATCGGTTAATTGTTGGAGCACTGAACGCATTTCGAAAATGAAAGAAATTTCGACACAAAGAAAACATCGAATTTTAAAATAAAATTGAACCACTTTGGCTCTTTGTTCTGCGTTGAATCTTTCCATCATAAATTTTTCAAGTTTTTCAAAGCTAATTCTGGAAAATAAAATACATAATCAAAAAAGTATTCACTTATTAATGTTTCTTTTGGTGGCGCAAAGAAGGAATAACAGCTTGCAGTTCTGCCGGAGTCTATACTATCGAAAGCTTGAGTAAGACATCTGAACCTTAATCGAATCTGAAATATTGGTTGCGAGTCCTTTTACTGGTAACTACCTTAATAATAAATTGGCAATATAATTGATTGGCATGACATACATCTCCGTGCTTATATTGGGTACTTTATCGGCACATGTCTCAAACACACTTCTCCATTCAATACGTCCTGTAACACAAAATGGCCCGGCTTTCAGTGGGAAATCGCGGGATTACTGACCCCGTGATCTATTTGACAGCAATTAATCTAAGCAAATTATTTTAGAAAGTTCTTCAAACAGGGTAAACGTAAATTATAGAAACTGAGAAGAATCATCAAAATGTCCCTTTCAACTTTCCCAATCCCTCGAAACAGTTCTTCATCGCTCAAACCATAACACAATCGACACACTTTGCATTTCCGATGACGATGTTTCGTGCGAAAACCACTGACTCATCCCACAGCATAACCCGGAAATTTCACCTTCCATGTTGCCATACACGCTCATTTGTCTAAGTATGAACCACAGGCGAAGCATAACACACACAAACGGTGAATACTTCCTCTTTAATATTATCGATCCGTTTCCTCTACATAACCATCATCAACATCATCATCATTGCCAACGCCGACGCCGATTCCGACGTCGTCGTCGTCATCATCATTATCATTGTCGGTGGTATTTTCCAGCCAACAGGCAGACACATGGGAAATTCCTATCTAGATACACAGCATAAAAAAGTTGGTGAGAGGGTCTTATGCTCCCCAACCTAGTGTCGGCATTGAAAATATTCCAAGGGTAAGGTTCCCACCTCGCCGGGTGACATTGATGGAGCGTTTTAATTCTTTAGCCAGTGTGTTTGTGTGTGGGTGACTAAAAAGAGAAAGAGAGAGAAGGAACCGACCGACGATAACAATGTTCTCCCCCAAACCACATTGAGGGAGGTCCCGCAAGCCTATGGCAAGCTGGATACACAGGATATTTATCAGTACTAGACATGTTGGCATAGGATGCGGTTTCAACAGGACACCATGTTTCAGATAATTATTCATTTGTGAACCCGAGTGCGGGCGGTGTCTATAGCTATGCCCGACGACGACTTATTAATAATTTTAAAGCGCCCTTCGGTGCCTTAAAGGAACTTCTTGTATTTTTTATTTTTTTGCTCCTTTTAAGGACGTGACTGCGTTGATTTTTTTTTTTTTTTTTTGTTGCACTTGCGCTACTAATTTGATTGAAAAAATTACTGTCCAAGGATGCTTGGCTTGCTTACTACGCGGAGATGCTTTGAATTACAAGTTGTGCTTGTTCTAGCAGCCTTGTGTACTCCAGAATGGCGTCGGTCAGGTGTGCTGCTGTACAGTGGGACAATGTTTTTTTTTCTATTTCTAGCGACGTGGCATTTTAATAATTTTCATCTGGGGGATTTGAGATTTTATTTATCTTTTCCTTTTCTTACCTTCGAAATGGATTCTAAGAGATTTATATGAAAGAGGAGAAGGAGAGAAACAAATCTGTAAGGATAAACGGTGCCAGGACGGTGCAATAAATCATAACACTTTTGCAGGAGAGTTTCGGTACAAAAAAAACATCTCGACTCTCAGAATATTGGATAGACTAGAGAATTGTATTTGTGTCGGAAGAGGGAGCAACGTAAGCAATGGCTATAACTTTGATCGTAAAACAATAATCGTAACGTTCAGTAAAAAAAGGAAAGGGAGACCAACAAGCGTAGTTGAGGCTGTCTGAACATTTTGAATTATTAATAAGTCTAGAATTTTGAAGAACAAAGGAAGAAAGAGAGTTGTAAATAGTTACAACCAGACCAAAAGCCAGAAAGGATCACAGTCTCTGGAAATTCAAGCCTACACGTGATGCCCATAAATGACGCTAAGTCTTGAGACGACACATCGAATTGTTGGGTTGACGCCCCGATCTCGAAACTTTGAGAGGCGATTGGAGACGATACGATCCAAAGAAGGACAAAGATGCTGATCTAAACAAAAAACTTCTCAGAAATTGAAAAAAGGCGCTCATGACTGCGTTCCAGTAATTATCTGTGCGAGAATCAGGGGTATTAAAGAGGAAACAATGCGGCAGACTCGTTTATTAGAGGTGCCACGAAAGGTTCACTGTAAAAAAAAAAAAAGGTTGAGAACGAAGATAGTCGAGTTTAAGTCGATAATCAACCGTTGTGCTATGATCTGCATCGAGGTTACAAAAAATCGCAAAAAAAATCTAGTTAAAGTACGTTCACCTGAAATAAAATGCAGATGAGATGATTTTCAGATTAATGGGAATCGATCGGTTAGAAAAAAAAATCGCAATATACGTGTAAAGCTACCCTTTTAAAAGAGTTCAGTAGATTATCTTCCTCGGGGCAAGTTTAACCCCACTCAAACAAAACATCATCTTACATCCTACAACAAGACAGCAGTGCAGATGTTAGGGTCCTTTGAAACATAAATTCTCCTTCGGATATAGTGAACTTTCGTGTCAAGGATCGATTGATCACGAATGCTACGAAGTTAAGTCAAATAAACAGATTGGAAGCATGCCTTCGACTGCGAAGGATGAAATGGTTAAGCGCATGCCTTACAATTGGATCACTCCTAGGTTCGAATATTGAAAAAATCTGGTCTAATCAGCTTTTGTCATTAGGATCAAATTAATGGCACTTTCATTGGAACGGTCGAACATCGATCCTAGTCTGACTTTGAGAATATACTGACTGCAGTGGTTGCTATATCAGCTGCTGGAATTCTTAGTTCGTGCATTAAAAAATTTTGGTGTGTGTAAATGATGTGTCATTGGCTCTGTTATGAAGGCAAACACTGACAGCAGGGTGATGAACCAATTTTCCATACCTCTTAATTAGAACAAAATCCAGCGCATTAAGCCCATTCCATGCCAAATCTTACTCCACCCATGGAGAAAATAAAACCAATTTACATCTGATTTTCAAACCACTACACAATCTTTCCATTCTTCACCTAATTCTTCTACTCGCGCTGTGCAATAAGTTATCTAAGAGAAGCCAAATCTCTTTAGAGTGAGCATATTACCTCCTTAATGAGCAAGGACTTTATAACAGACAAAGGACATTGGAAATGGATTAAATATTTTGGATGTTATTCCAAGATTCTTTTTGAAAATACCTTTTATTGCTTCGATCTGTTTTGAATGTTTGATTAAGCCTGGAGGGGAAGATCTGTAGTGCAAATACATTGAGAATGCAGATAGTAATACGGCTAACTCGTGTATATTTATGGGTCAGAAAACATCTCATTTTCGCGAGTCTGATTATGACGCTTCTTTGCGGTGTCACGACTCAAGGAATTGGTAGCCCGTATCTTGAGCATCACTTAAATCAAGTTAGACTTTGCCCCACGCCAAGTTTATCAGGAGTTTCTTTGATGCCTTTTCCCTTCAAAATAAGGTTGGGTTTCCAAATGGGTTTTCTCTGTGTTGAAAAACTTTGTCTTGATTTCAATAAGAAGTGTCTTTACTACTGAACCTTTAAGGTATTTAGATTTCCAGCAAATGTATCGTCATTGCCTTTGTCCCTTAAATTAAACATAGATTCAAGTAGCTCGTAGAATGTCCACTATTTTCGGTTCAAATACAATCAAGGATCATTCGAATGCACCGAAGCTGCTCATTTCAAACGTGATCTCAAGCAAAAGTCCTTATTACTTCGCGTTAATACGTCAGTGGAAAAAAAAATGGTCGGTAAAACTTTTTACTGGTGGTGAACTTTTCTTGCGAAGGCATTCCAAGTAAACTTCATCGATTTTTTCATGTCTATTTTGATATATGCTCGCTGTCAATTGTATGCGCCCTTCAGGTGTTGTCCATCAGTTAATTTATTGAACTTGTGTTAGAACAAAAGGAACTACCAAGGGTCACTCCTCACATGCCAGTCCCTTTTAAACGTTAGCAGCACTGTGAAATGAATTTTTTTTTTTGCTGACGTGACGTGGGCCTGGACATGTGTGGCCAACGCAAATAATTGCCATCCATGCGAATAAATCCGCCCAAACACCTGGTGGCAACCGTCGTCGTCGCCAATTTTGCGACATCGGGGAACTTTTTTTTTTTGTTTTGGACCGAAATAAACTCAAACAAAGAGATTAAATAGAAAACCACTGACAAAATATTTATGTAAAGGACATCGACCAGGGGAATTTTATTTTTATCTACTTACACCACCACAACGCCACTTGACCTGTGTGCGGCCTTTTATTTTATGGTAATTTCCATTTTCATCATCGCTCGAGTATCCTTGGATAAGTTCACCGTTTTACAGGTGAATGACGTTGAAGGAGGAGAATTTTGGCAAAGCAACAAACCCGACCACATAAATATTTGAAAATGTTCCCTCGTTTGGAGATTCATGGAAAGTTTTGTGTGCCGCCTTCAGACAGACGCCTTCAAGTGACAAGAAAAATCCTTTTTCTTCACTTCTTCGATAAGGACAGACAACACGTCCAGTTGTTAGTGTCATGACATGCGGATGGTGAAGTGGCTGGCATACTCATGGTAAACGTCGCTCGGTTTGTAAGAGTTCATTTTCTTAGAAATCCTATTAAAATTTCAGAAGGCATCAGTGAGGAGGACTCAATGAATCCTTCTTTTGTTATGGCGTTTGTTTTGTCTCCTTATCGCTGAGGTATGAAGAAGAATTATTGTATATTTGGGTCTTCGTATTTCCAATCTTGAAAGAAGAATATTGTCTCCCTAAGGACTCGTGTGTTTTTAAGATGTTTTTAAGAGTTCCAGCGGGCGTTAGGATGTGAAAGGTTTTAACCCAATCTTCGAGCGAAAGATTGAAGTTCAGAAGCACTCTGTCGGAAAATATGCTCGTACGAGTTCCCGTGACTGTTAAATAAATAAAGTTTTTTTTTTTTAAACTTGAGATGGGAAATGTACTGGAATTGACTTGGGATGTTTTTAGAGGTGAGTGACAATGAAACCTTGAAACGGCAAAGAGAGTCAAGTTCTGACTGCTTACTACTAAATCATTTGGAAGATCAGCCATTTAACATTCAGAAGAGAATATTTTTCATTTTTGAATAAAAGGTCTTCAAAAGATTAGAATAATTCTGATGATTTTAAACAAATTACTCAAATTCGTGGGTGAAGAACAAGGTCCAAATTATAAGGTTTAAATAAATATGATGACAGTTTATCCGGCTCGAAGGACCAATTAAGAAGGGAACGTGATCTCCCCTGGCTTCCACTAAAAAAGCGCGGGATCAAATATGATAAGTTTGATCTTTTTAAGGGTTCCGTACCTCGAAAGGAAAAAAACAGAACCCCTATAGGATCACTTTGTTGTCCGTCTGTCCTTCTTTATTTATTTTATCCACTAACTATCTACTTTTCAAACTTTAGTGCTTCACTTTCGTAATTGAATCACTTCGCTATGGCCACCGGTAATGCTTTAATTAATATTCGACCATTCCACTGATGGCGCCATTAGTTTGATCACACTGGAAAATGGTGAATGGAACGTCATAGATAAAATTTCAAACCCCAAACTTTTACTTATTATTTATTGCGTTCCTTATTCCAGCTGCATAGCGTTTTTTTTTTACAGCTTTACCAAATCCTCGGCTGCAATAGAAGATAACTATCAGGAATAGTTAAGAGTGCAAAACTCGGTCTAAATATTGCCTCGCTCAAGCCAAGACTTTTGTTTAAGGCATGGGTAGAAAAACCATGAGAGAATTAACCAGTTTAATACAATTGTAACATACAATCAACTTACCGCCAAATTTTAGTCTTGTAAACCTAATTTAAGTACCGAAGTCATTGAAATAGTTTGAACTATTTTTTTTTTCACTCATTGACAAAGATTTAAAAGGAACTAGTTTTTTCACACCACTGAGTGATTTTAGCTCATATCTCATATGACAAAACGTCGCCCTAAGACCAATTTACTACCAGTAGTTACGATAAATCACTGGCCGCAATCGTGTTACATAATTGCAAGTAGGTATCTTGCCAAATTCCGGAATATCTTATCTGCAGATCATAGGAAATATATCCACGCCAACGCATAGTAAGAGGCAATCGCTCGACGATACTGATCGAAACGTATTGGCACACGGCAATAAGTGCAACTGCCTCGGCCCTGCACTCAGGCACTCCATCCTACCTAATTCGTAAACGAAAAATTGCCAGCAATATTCGCGTTGCTTTGCTGCTTCTGGCGTTGATCACCGCCGCCATCGCAAACTCTCTATCAGCTTTTCGGGCCGACTTTTATAATAGCACTTAGGCAGACGTCGTCATTGTGGCCGCTCGGTTGCTGCCTTCGCTGCATGCTGCCATTTGGTGTCACACTTTTTGACACTATGTGTCATAAGCTAGTTTATTTTGCTTGTATTCGCCGCAAGCGCAACTATGACGATGCAGACAACGCCGCAGGCTCGACCGACTCTAGAGAGTAGAAATATCTACGATCGCGCTGCAAAAGCCAACAATCTAATGTCAGATAGTATTGCGGTCGCTAACCTATGATGCATCTCATGAATGCAAATTCATTTTATTTATTTGCTAGCTTTTCTCTTTGTTTTTTTTTTGTTTTTTGTGTTTTCCAATTTTCTATTTCGATGCGGGAAAACTTTTGTCAGATGATGAGTTTTGGTGTCTGGGTGCTCGTATCTCGGCGCGTCTATCTGGAATCAATTTACATAGGCAAAAAGGCGTATATCATTCAAATGGTAATTATTGGCGGGAAAATTAGGCATAATTATTCTACACACTCTTCACGGATGATGCGCATTTGTGTGGCACACAGCATTCAGTAGTTGGATCTATTGTTTGTGTTTCGTTGCAATATTGTTTGCAACAATGATTGCAGACGACTGACAGTTGGGCGCCACATTATTTTACGACTTATTATCTTCGGAGTATTGTTTTTGTTTTTGTATTGTCGAGGAGCTTTGTTGATGAATTTTTAATAAGTAGGTATTCTAATAGTCGACAGTTTCTTATTTTGGAATTTATTTTAATTGTACATACTCCATTTAAACGAATTGTGATTGAATAACTTAACTTTATTTTATTTGGGAAATTGAAGATTATGACAGGCAAAGTACGTACTTTTATGTAGCCCTTCCAAACTCCAAGACACCCGAAAGAATTTCGAAAGCGCCATCTAAAATTTGAAAAACGAGCGAGTGCGAATCGAACAAGCATACGTAGGGTTCCTTGAGTGCGTGCAATTTTTTAAACTAAAACTTTTTTCAATGTTAAATTACTCCCAATCTAATTCTTGGTGTGAAATTGGGACAATTTTTAACGTTTTTTTAAAGATATGTATGCATATAAAAGTTCAGAAGATACAGACAGAAGGGTCTTATTAATAGAGTTCCGTTGGTACGTTGGTTCCGTTGCGCGTTTCAAGGTACGATTTGGGTACGGAGCCTTAAAAACCAAAAAAAATAGTCAAGTGTTTGGTCAATATATTTGCAAGCTTGTTACCCAGCGAAGAAGGCGACAAAGCCCGCCTTATGCTGCAGCTTGTGCCGAAGAAATCAAAAGAAGAGTGGGCTGAAAAAAACACAAATTGGGCACAGGATATAAACTCATCAATCGAAATTGAAGGTATTTTTTTGTTTCAAATTGTACAAACATAAGGGATGAAAACGTGTCTATGGTGTGGATTCGATAAATAGTAGGTGTTTTCAAAAAATCAATGCTTTATTGAGGAAAAATAGATATAAATTAAATATTCAAAGTATTGCCCATCGCTAGCCACACATTTTTCCCATTTTTCTGGCAATTCATGGATACCCGTTCCGAAAAGTTCGACCGATTTGGCCGCAATCCACGAATCGATCCATTTTTTGACATCATCGAAATGACGGAAGTGCTGGTCAACCAGGCCATGCTGCATCGATCGGAAGAGATAGTAATCGGATGGCGCAAGGTCTGGAATATACGGCGGGTGGGATAGGACATCCCATTTGAGCGTTTCAAGGTAAATTTTGACGACATTTGCAACATGTGGCCGAACATTGTCATGTTGCAAAATAACTTTATCGTGTCTTGCGACCGTTTTTCCTTCAGTGCTCGGCTCAAACGCATCAATTGTCGTCGGTAGACCTCGCCTGTGTTTGTTTCATTCGGTTTTAGCAGCTCATAATACACAACACCCTTCTGGTCCCACCAAATGCACATCATAACCTTAAGGCCATGAATATTCTGAACGGCTGTCGATGTTGACGCATGTCCGGGGTATCCATAAGTTGCTCGACATTTTGGATCATCGTAATGTATCCATTTTTCATCACCAGTGACTCTTCGATGCAAAAAAGACTTCTTTTTGTGGCGTTCAAGCAGCATTTCGGACATGCAAGATCGGCGTTCGACGTCTCATGGCTTCAATTCATACGGCACCCAATGTCCTACCTTTCGGATCATTCCCACTGCTTTCAAACGATCGGAAATGATTTGCTGAGCGACGCCAAGTGATTTTGCAAGTTCTTCTTGCGTTTTTGACGGATCTTGATCGAGCAATGCCTCCAATTCATGGTCTTCAAACTCTTTCACCTGGCCGGGGCGTTCTTTAGCTTCGGTGTCGAAATCACCATCTTTGAACCGCTTAAACCACCGCTGATACATTCAAACGTCTATAGTATAGCCCGGGTAAGCTTCGGTAAGCAATTGATGCGCTTCGGTTGCTTTTTTCTTTAAATGAAAGAAGAAGCATATTAAAACTTCCCGAAAATGTTGTTTTGAATGAAAGAAGAAGCATATTAAAACTTCCCGAAAATGTTGTTTTTCTTTAGATGAAAGAAGAAGCATATTAAAACTTCCCGAAAATGTTGTTTTGATGGCACGAATGTAGACATTTTACGGCTTTACAAAAACTTTTGTGTTTTCACGTATGACCAATAACCTAGACTGAAATAATTAGACAATGACATGAAGTTTCTGATGTGACAGCTGTCATGGTCAAAATTCACCTCAGAGTTATAAATATGAAGTTGTCTGCAATAACGACATTTTCAACCGGTAGTCCTATTATTACAATCCATTCCAGAGATTTGCATTTCTTTTAAGTAACGTAACCATTTACTTGCGTAACCATAGCTTACCCAAAAGCTATTTCTGGTTTGAGTTTAATTTAAACAAAGGTACAATTGATTACTGCACGATCCAAGACTCACAATTGTTGACTAGTTTGGGCTTAACTTAACATTCATTTCCTTGATAATTCCTGCTCCGTACTCATATTCACTCGGTAATTTCTTAACTAGTTTTTCTGTGTAACAAGAAAAACTGAGAACATCAAGTTCAGGAATTGTTTCCAGACCATACTGCCTACCTTAAATTGTCGAAACATTAGTATCTCCTCTATTTGCTTCCCACACGAAACATGCTTCATTCTTATTGTTCGTTTCACAATTAACTTATGATATACTGGAAAAAAAGAGATGGTCGAGTTTACAAAGTATCTTCTAGTGGACAGCTTCATGCCACACGTTTTGTTTTATGATAAAGCATTGCCCTCAAAAGGCCAAATTTAAACTTCAACAAGAGGTTGGATCGTGCTAATTTAGGAAGACTTGTTTGCGTAGCGGTGCAATCAACAAAAATAAAAATAAAAACTTTAAGGTTCAATCTGAAACATAAAAGTCAAATGTTAAAATTGCATATGACAACATGTTTAAGGTTAAAGATCAGGACATATCCCCGAAGTTTTGAGACTTTTTAAATTCAAATTCGTACATTTTTACCATGGTTATCAAATATCAATGCAAGTCGGCCATTTACTTATTTTTGTGATCTAAAGTTTTCGAAAATAAAAAATAAAATTGAGAGGAAATTTCTTCACGTTAAACGAGGATACAAAAAGTGCCGTAAATGTCGAAGTCAAAAACCTCCCAAAAGACGACTTTGAAGAATAGATCCATCGACTGAAGAAATGAAGTGACATAAGACCACACAAAGCAACGAGGTAAAACTGGATGTCCTTGTGATGTATTTAGCCATATCGATGCATTAAGATACTTATCCATTGGAAGTCTACCCAGATCACAAGAATATTGATGATATGATTTGTATCACTAGTTTGACAAACTTCAATTAGCTATTCCCTCATCTGTGACTAAGCGAATCAGCAAAACTATAATAACTAAAAATCAAGCATTTTTAAAGAGTTGAAAGAAAAAAATGATAAAATACTTTCGTCCGATCATGTCGCACCGTAACTTCAGTCACGAATGCAATTGTGTGTATCGCTCAGTCATTGACTTTTGGCATAGATCTTTGGCTCATTAAAAAAGAGCCTCTATCATGAGATTCATTGAAACCGCACACATGAATCTTCGTTCACCGCACTAGCCGGCCATTCAATTGAATATCGTAGCTCTCTATCTAACGCAATTGTCCTCCACCCACTGTCCGCGCGCGTTTACTCTGTTACCTGTGTGTGAACAGCAAACCAAACCAAATGTATCTAAGTATCATTAGGCACGCTTGAAAGCCACTGCAACTCTATACTGTTAGCAACAATTTTTTTTCGACATTTTTCAAACATAAATTAAGTGTATAGATACTTTTTTGCGTTTGTTGGTATTAATAAAAAAAAATAAAAAAGTAACTGCCTCCGATAAGCAAATCAATATGAAGTGAATATGGCAAAAAAAAAAAAAAAAAAACAGAAACGTCTACACACTGTGTGAGTGCGTATTTGGGTGACATAATAGATTGCGGCAAGTTCATTCAACTCACCGGCATGCAATGCAGCACGTTAGATAAATTTCAGTGTCTCGTTTGCATTGGCATTGATGGATAAGCGTGCGAATTTTCTCTTTCTTTTCTTTAGAGCATTCCGCGGGAAGGCGAGTGCGTGCGTGCGAGATATCTTAGCCCTCGATTTGCCAGTTTAAAAAGAGACCAGCTGTTTAAACTGAAAATTGAGTGTAAATTGTTGGAGACTTTATTTGCTTAAACTAAATAATGAATAATTTCAACCGATTTCAAATTGACAAACCTTAATGTAGTAGATGGAGAGCTTCAGAGTTGAGACTCAGTTTTAGGATTTTTATAAAATGCATGATAGGTTGATATACTTGCCAGTTTTAGTCCTGGTTTTGCAGAAGACTCAAACAATTAAGTGTACGCAGCATATAGACTGCCAATGGAATAGACATTTTTTATCGAAGCTGCCAGCGAAAACGATTTCAACGGACTTAAACAAAATTCAAAGATGAGTATCGAAAAGAAGTGCATATTTCTTGGAGTACCACAGGGATAAATGCTTACTACTCCGCTTTTAACTTTTTATAAAATGGAAGATATGAAAGTTGCAGCAGAAAGATTTTTCTGAGATGAACAGCATTTCTTGCTGTAGTTCTCAGAGTACAATAACATCAGCAAGACTGTCGGTAGTCTTATGATTTTTCAGTAAAAATGGTTTTGATTAAAAACCAAGTTTCAACCTTATTGATTTAATATTTTTATATTGTTTCTTATTTAATTGCCTTTATTATTGAATCGCATAATACAAGTCGTAAATAAGCACGAGAAGCCGGTATTTTTGCTGCTCGGAGAATATCCTGAAAACATGGGTTCACAAATAATTTGCAGATATCTTGGATCCCGAGTCGTTTGCTTTTGTTTCAGTTTCTGTAAGGTAATTGGTTGTGGATGATTGGATGATCGTCTTAAGTTTTTTTTTTTTTATGATTTATTTTTTTTGGGACCTGTCAAGATAAACACCTTCGCTGCAAACTCAAATTTCTCATCAGTTTTTTCCCCATTATTTGTTAAATTAAAAATTTTAAAGCAC
Organism: Orthonevra nobilis; assembly: GCA_963555765.1. NCBI lineage: Eukaryota > Metazoa > Arthropoda > Insecta > Diptera > Syrphidae > Orthonevra > Orthonevra nobilis. Next base: position 65,633,938 of record OY743225.1, read on the forward strand.
AAATTTAAGGATTTGGGATACATTCAACAATTTTTAAATGTTTGTAGTTGTCAAGTACAGCGTGTAACAAATATAATAAACTTATTTCAATTTGTTAAAACAAAATACATTAAACTAAGCTGACGAAAACTACCAGAACGCCATACTAGTTCATTAGGGTTTATTAGAAGTTTATACTTTTGTGGCTTTCAAAGAAAAACATTATCTATTCACATCTTTTCATTCATTTAGAACTTTTAATCCGGCGCTTATAATAATTCTTAAAAAGAATAGTCCAAAATTCTCAATTTTTGAGAGTCGACGCAATAATGACCACATTCTTTTGAAAGATCATAGCATGAGCTACAAATGACTAGAACCGATTTATTTTAGTTTCGTTCTTATTTGAATAATGAATTACAACAAAAATCGTTTTGACCGCTTTTTAGTCTATTGTTAAATTTTTATTAACAACGGGTATAGACTTTTGACTATGGAAACTGTTACGCCATGAAGAAGCCACTTCAAAAAATAACCAGAATTTTGTTTAAAATTTTCCTGAAGACTAGAAAACTACCAAAACACGAAGGTTCCTTAAAAGACCCAGTGTTACCCCGGGCACTCGAAAATTTGTTGTAAACAAGCCGGGTTAAAACGATCTGATACTCAAAGTCAAAAATATCTTTGATAGAGACAAACATGAATATTATGTAATAAGATGTAAAATGTAGCATGCGATATCATTTACAAAGTGCTTTATTTAATGTTATTTAGTATCAAGGAAGGAAATGTTTTATTTTTTATTTTTTAGACATTTCCAACATTTGAGAAGTTTTGTGTTTTAAAATAAAACAAAAATACAGTCATTCAAACAAGTACAGTTTCGACAAGTGTCGTCAAAACTACTCTACACCATGACACCCAAAGTAACAACTACTAAGGTAGAAAGAAGCAAATAAACAGCCTCTTTTGGATTGCTTCCTTCACCGCTTCTTCCACTTAAATTACTGACTTATTTTATGAATGTAAGATTTAAAATTAAATAGAAACCGTCACTCCAACTTCATTGTACCATAAAGTTTTATTTATTTATTTTATGTATTAAAATTACTCACAGTTTTTTGTCATAAACAAAACGAATCAAAATGCTTACCTGTAAAGAAAGAGAAGAAAAATGTTAGAACATTACATCCTTACATCCAAATATAAAAATAAATAATCAGAAAAATTTCCTACAAATACGTTCCAAACAATGTACGAGCTGAGAAACAAAAGTGCTTTTTTGTTTTGTCAACGTACGTCTTCAATATTAATCATGAGACAAAGGATACAACGTCCTCTCGCCATTAATCAAATAAGTATGTTTCTGTAAGTACTTTTAAATTACTCAGACAGAGAGCAGTGAAAAACGCACTTCAATACCGAACAAAACTGCCAAATAGATAGAATGAGTAATGCACAACTGAAATGACACCCCTGAGGCACTCCACGCATCTTTACATATTTACACGTTTCGACACTTAAACTTTTGTTTGCATAAAAGTCTACGACAAAAGAACCCTCAAAATACACATTAAAAGAACCAAGATACCGAGTACTTTCAGTTTCACCAAAGGAATCCAAAAGAATCAATCGTATACGTCTAGTGGGCATGTGTATTTTTTGCTTTTTTTCATTTTTCTTTGTATCTCGAATGCAAATATGCGCGTCCACATTTATATTCATTTTCATCTTAAACGTTATGGCTGACCTTAGCAAGATTATTCAACTGCTTTGCTGAATTGAATATATTGTGAATATAAAAAAAAGGAGAACACATGTCTCATGTGACAAGTCAAGAGCTCCAGCTCCAGCTCCAGCACCATGCACGTCCAATTTGTGTACCAAGTATGGCGAAGTATAAAAAGCCCAGAAAATGAAATAAAAACCAACAAAATCGATAAATAGATTCTTAAAAAAAATAATAATTTATTTTTTTAAGAGGGTAGGTGAGAGAATGATATTAAAAAAAAATATATTATATTCTGGGTCAATGCCAGCCTACTGCTTATGGTGGGATATACCTACAAGTTGTAGATACAATTCTCTCTCACCTCAGATGCTGCCAGCTTAACACGGCTGAGTGCAGTTTTCTGCACTAATTGCGGTACAACCACTCTTCTCGTTCAGATACATTTTATTACGATAATTTTTGTCTTTTTTTTTCGAGTTTTTTTTATTTCATATCAAAAAGAAAAAAAAGAAAAGCTGTAATAATAAATGCAACACATTGTTTTGCGAATTTTGCAGATTGACATCTTAATTGGAGGCATGCGAGTCAATAAATGCTGTCATATGCTCAGACGATTTATTGGGCCTTTGGGGGCGCGGTTACGTCATTTCTTTTTTAAGCTTTTGTATTTTGTGTGGATTCAATTTAAACAGTCACCAGATGTGACATAACTTAATGAGAATTTGATTTGGACGTGTGTATACATATGTAATAAGGACTTGAAAATTTTAATCTTGATTCGAAATGAAATACAAGACAATTAAAGTTTGAATAATGGTGTAGAAGTATGATAATTACGTGCTGCGAAGTAATTATCAACTGGAGAGACTCTCCGTACGCATGTTTAACATAATAAATACACATTTGGAAAAAAAGAGGATTAGCAACTATGCAGAAATGGTGTTTTGGAATTTGCCAGGCTAAATATAAACGGGAGAAATGGGAGCTGGACTCTGGACTCCTCCATATTATACAGTTGAACCCCGGGTGAAAGGAGATTTAGTTGGAATCGTAGAAGTTAAGCATTGTGAAGGACGGCTACTTTTTCATTTTATTAGCTGACTGAAGAGTGACCATCACACATTTACTTGATATCACAATGATCTCACAATGGCTGCATTTCCCTTTAAGGAAATTCACTTGAACAAGTGTTCGGCGCGTTTGGTACCCGAAATGGTCATCCGCTAACAGAAGATGATCAAATCTTGGGAAAGCAAAAATTATACCTGTTCCTAAAACATCCTCCCGTAGTTATGTCGAATTTAGACCCATTGCAATTCTTCCGTATCTCAGTAAAGTATTTGAGACAATCATAAGTAAACAGATACAATTTTTTCTTGAGGAACAGAATCTTTTGACATCACACCAATCAGGGTTTAGAGCTAAACACAATTGTACTACGGTCTTGTTGAAAGTCACGAACGACATTCGTTCTTAGTATTGACAAAGGTATGATGACACTCATTGTATTTTTGGACTTTTCGAAGCATTTGATGCGGTAAACCATTCTATGCTGATGCACAAATTAAAAAATCAGTTTGCTTTCGAGAACTCAGCTAGCCTACCAGCTAGTGTACCACAATAATCAGTACTCAAAAGCTTTATCTTTATTAGCGGACGTGCCTCAAGGGTCTGTTTTAGGTCCTCTATTGTTTACGTTGTTTATTAACGATATCTTCAAGTCCATCCATTTTTGCCAACACCACATATATGCGGATGATGTTCAGATATACAAAGAGGCACAAACAACTGATCAATTGATGATAATTGCTGATTTTAACGCAGATTTGAACTCCATATATTTGTGGTCAAAACATAACCAATTAGAGCTTAATGGATCTAAAACCAAAGCTATGCAGATACATGGAGGTCGGGTAGAAAATATTTCTCCTCATCTCGTTATAAACAACACAGCAATCGAGTTCGTTAGCTCGTTCAAGAACCTCGGTGATTATTTCAATCAGTACTTGACATGGGATGTTCATATTAACCATGTTGTTGCCAAGATTTATGGCATTCTTCGTGGTTTAAGTCTAACGAAGAGGTTTCTATCTAAACAGGTGAAAGTGAACTTTTCGCAAATCTTGACGCAGCTTCTGCTCATTAATTGAACGTCGCCTACAATAGCTGTAAACGATAATTTCAACCTGGGTTGGCGTGATCACGTCTCAACTTTTACAAAACAAATAACAGGCTGTACTTTAGGTTCTTATCTAAAGTTTCGAACAGTTTTAGCACTACACAAAATTATTAAAAGTCAAATGCCCCGTTACTTATTCTCCAAAATCCAATTCGCAAACTCGGACAGAACTCATAACATAATACTGCCAAGACACAAATACCAACTAAGCAGCCGACAATTTTGAATCCATGCGATTCATTTATAAAGGGTGATTTTTTAGCTATTATCTTTTTGGCAACACTGGTTTAAACAGCTAACGCACGTTTCGTGTTTTGTTTTACTTTCAAACATCATCAGTTTGGTCTATAATTTAACCATGAATCGTCTTATAAACGAACAACGCTTACAAATTATTGAATTTTATTATCAAAATGCATGCTCTGTAAAGAAAGTTCATCGCGCGCTTCTTCCATTTTATGGTCAGTTTAATCGACCCACTGAAGCGGCTATTCGGGCTATTGTAACTAAATTTCGCACCAAATTTACATTGTTGGACTTTAAACCACCAACACGCTTACGTAGAGTGCGAACTGAAGAAAATATCGCAGCTGTATCGGCCAGTGTTAATGATGACCATCAATTATCGATTCGTCGCCGTTCGCAGCAATTGGGCCTCTGTTACCCAACAATGTGGAAAATTTTGCGGAAGGATTTAGGTGTGATGCCTTTCAAAATACAGCTGGTGCAAGAATTGAAACAGAACGACCTACCGCAACGTAAAATTTTTAGTGAATGGGCTTTTGGGAAGTTGGCCGAAGATCCACTTTTTTACCGAAAAATTTTGTTCAGCGACGAAGCTCATTTTTGGCTAAATGGGTACGTAAATAAGCAGAATTGTCGATTTTGGAGTGAATATCAGCCAGAAGCATTGCAAGAGCTACCAATGCATCCAGAAAAAGGCAGTCAAGTGCGGTTTATGGGCTGGTGGCATCATTGGACCGTACTTCTTCAAAGATGATCGTATCGTAACGTAACTGTGAATGGTGAGCGCTACCGTGAGATGATATCCAACTTTTTTTTGCCCAAAATTGAAGAGCTTGACTTGCATGACATGTGGTTTCAACAAGACGGTGCCACATGCCACACAGCACGCGCAACAATGGACTTGTTGAGTGGCGAGTTCGGTGAATATTTTATTTCACGTTCGGGACCGGTCAATTGGCCGCCTAGATCTTAAGACTAATTTTTGTGGGGCAATGTTAAAGCTCATGTCTATACAGACAAGCCCGCTTCAATTGACGCATTGGAAGACAACATTGAAGCATTTATTCATGAGATACCGGCCGAAATGTTGGAAAGAGTATGCCAAAATTGGACTAAGCGGATGGACCATTTGAGGCGCAGTCAAGGTCAACATTTGCATGAAATAATCTTCAAACATAAAATTATACGGGCTATGTGAAATTTCATGTCAAAATATATTCATAGTGTTTGAGATACGCGTCGTTTTGTGAGCTGCTTAAAGTGAGTTTTTCGTTTTTTGCGATGTCGAAATTTATTGAGAAAAGAATTTGCATTAAATTTTGTTTGCGGAATCAATTTTCTGCTGCGGATACGTTGAGGATGGTGCAGAAAGCCTTTGATGATGAGGCTATGTCTAAAAAAAATGTTTACAAGTGGTATAGTGATTTCCAAGCCGGCCGTGAACGTGTCGAAGACGAAGAGCGTTCTGGGCGACCATCAACCTCAACCGATGAAGCTCACGTCCAACAAATCAAAGATTTGGTGTTGAAAAACCATCGATTAACGATTAGAGACCTTGCTGATAAAGTTGGCTTATCGAAAGGCTCAGTCAATACCATTTTAAAGGATGCTTTGGGCCTCAAGCGCGTCAAATCTCGACTGGTACCGAAAACATTGAATTTTTTGGAAAAAAGGCATCGCGTTTAAGTGTGTGAAACAATGCATTCCGACTACCAGGATGTCATGAAACGCATTATAACTGGCGATGAGACTTGGATCTATGCTTACGACACCGAAACAACCGATCAATCGAGCGAATATCGTGCCAAAGGAGAGCCGAGACCAAAAAGGTCATGTTGACTGTTTTCTTCGATTATCGTGGTGTTGTGCTTTATGAATTCCTTCCAACCGGCCAAACAGTCAACAAGGAATATTATTTGAACGTAATGCGTCGTTTGCGTAACGCTATCCGCCTAAAAAGGCCGGAATTGTGGAAAGACAATTCTTGGTTTTTACACCACGATAATGCACCATCCCATACCGCACTCGTAATTCGTGATCATTTCACCAAAAACTCAACCCATATCGTTCCGCAACCACCGTATTCACCTGATCTGGCGCCGTGCGACTTCTGGCTGTTCAACAAGCTCAAAGCCCCGGTGTCACCGCGAATAAACATTCTATTATAATATGATGACAACTTAATCAAAATGGTTCTTCTTTAGTTGAGTTGCCTTAAAGTTTCGGTACAACGACAATGAAGAATCCACGGTTTAAAAAGTCAGCGTTCACACTTCAATAGCGAGAACAGATGTATCCATCTCTCACCTTAGAGTTAACAAAGAGATAGTGCATCTGGTCTTAAAATACTGTCTCATCAAGGATCCTTCCTTGACCACGTAATACACGGTCAGTGACAAGATCCTCTCATGCCCTCCAACAAAATTTGATTCAAAACAAAACAAAAAGAAATTCAAATTAAAAGTACACAATCTTAAATGCAACCTTGTGGTATCTCATCGAATCGGCTCCACACTACCTGGAAACAGTGGATAATTGATCACAATTTCATTTACTGGTACACCACTTAAGTTTATCTATGATCTTGCAGTAATACAACACTCAGCAACTAAGTTGCTCATACGAGTAGGATGTAATTATCTCTGCTGTACACGTATTTTGTGCGTCAGATATTCTCCCGATAATAAACACGTCGTTGTACGTGTTTAAAACTCAAGTACCATTTAACGAAGCTTACACAGCAGAACAACAAACAAAAGTCGGCACAAAGCTAAACAACAAAGATACTCGTCTGCATATATAGATCCAAGTGTGTATTTGTATCGACACCTACCTCAATGCACTATCGTGTGAGGTACATCGAGTGAGAAAACGTTTCTTTCTTTTTTTTTCATAACTAAATACGCTGTTGAGATAAATTGCAATTTGTTAAGAACTCGCTATAAGTCTACAGATACATTGTACGTGCCTGTGTAATAAATTATTTATAAATTAACATTGAATTGATTCAATGAACTGTTCAGATACTCCCGTACGTACACTGGGCAAAATTTATTTTCGCCGATAAGACTGCACATTTTTCGCTGACAGTATTTGCAAAGGGACGAGTAGTGTTAGATACGCGATGAATTGAGTATTTGTGAGCGTGGAGATAATTTTTATGGGCTTGCCCGTTGTTGTGTCCATCTTTCTCTTAATCGGGACATGGACAGTAGAAAAAGAACAGCCATAAAGGAAGAATTAATTGTCGTCATGAATTAAGTTGTATCCAATCGAGAAATTAGCAAAGTGATTGATGTTTACGACTTGATAGGAACGTATGAACATATTATCACAGTCATTATTATGCTCATGTCCGTCCTGTCCTGTCTGCAATAATTAGCTCCTCTCCTTCTGTTTGTCGCGTTATCCTCTTTTGTGTCGTCGCTTATCGATGGGATCATCAACAAAAATCTGTGTGTTTTTTTTTTCCTTTGCTCGAGTGAAAGTGGAGAGTGCGACGAACCAATGATGACGTTAGAGATACTTGCGACGATAAACATCTATGTCTATGAGGGGGGCTGCTGCTGCTACTACTACGGTCTAGATGTGTAGATTTATAAATCACTTTGAGAACGAAATAAAAGGGACATTAAACGGCGATAAAAAATGATAAATGCAGAGTGCGAATAATTTACAGCTTTGAAACTAAAAAAAAAAGGACGAAAAGATTAACTTAAACAGTTGCTCCTTGCTGACTTCTCTTGGGGGCGTTCACATAAATTTGTTAAATCCTCTTGTACGTTAATCGAGGATAAGACCAGTGAAAATAAAACAAAAGGCGAATAAGGGGAGAAGTGAAGTTTTAGGATTAGTTATATGCGAAGATAGTGATACAAGGATAACGTCAACATGGAGTAGGTGTGTTGAAATTCATGAGAGACAGTCAGGCGATAGTATATACAGCGGCGAATGCTATTTGAATTCCTCACAAGAAAAAATCGTGTCTCGTGAAGTATTCGTTTAAACTTTAACCTGGCTAAAGGGTGCAACTTGATTTGCTTTAAAATTTTATTTCAATACAGAAGCTTCAAATCTGGAAAGGAATCGCGTGAAAGAAGACGCGCCGGGTTTTGTAAATACAGAAAACTGCAGTGACGAATTCGAAGTAATTCCAAAGCAAACGCTTAAGGCTTTATGATCTTACGGTGTACATTCCGGTCTCATCTTATATGGAGAGGATGGATGGGTTTGATTAATTATTCAGGTGGCACTGGTGCGTTTGAAATCTTAAGTTTACCATATAGCTGTTGGTATGCCACAGGGATCCATTTTATCTACGAATCTTTTTTTTTATTTTCAAAAACACAACAAAAAAAGCAAGGTTTCCTGAAGCAGTAACGGAAACATTTTACCGCATCGAATGTAGATTTTTAAAGGTTGAATTTGTCTTGAAAATCGTTCCCTTTCTTATAAAAAATACTCAAAAGACCATCATATGCTAAATCGACCGATAAGATTAATAGGAGGCAAAAAAAATGTGATGCCAAAGACTAGCTTCATCACCAAACCGACGAACCGAGTTTTTTTATGAATATGCTTAGTGCTTAGAGCTTTCCTCTTTTCAAGGACTAAATTAAAGATTTCAGGAAGATACACAGATCAGCCGGAGCCGAATTACTTTTTTCTAATCTAAGTATTTCTCCGCACGACTTCCTAGATGATCACTATAAATTTGTCAATGATGTTCACTTCGCAGTCTCTTTTGGACACTTTCCAATTTTTTTTTTATAAATCATTAGTCCTGGTGCTTCTCTTTATTTGTGAACTCTTATCTTTAAGTCTTTTGGCTTTCGAACATCTTTTGGGAAAGCGTTTCGCTGTAAACGATATACGAGATCGGAAGTTTTTGATCTGTAAGATGACACAAGAATTTGCTTTCATATTGAATGGAAGTTAGGCCTGGATTGTATACCAGCTTAGAATAACTATGGTTCTAATGATGCTTTCGATACTGATATTGCTTCGATACCTGATAATGAGTTCTCGGTCCTGTAACCCGGTAATTTAAGTAGTATCATCGTAGGGTATCGAGTATTTCACATTTGCGCGCGCTTCTGTGTAAAAGCATATTTATGTGTATGAGAAGGAGAAGGGTTATGAAAGAGAAGAGCTAACATGGCTTAGACATTTTCTTAAGCTGTGAACACACGATATGCAAAAGTTGCATATACTTGCGTCATCATATGCGACTCTTGATCACTTTCAAAGCTTGGTTGCTCCAAAAAAAAAAATCAAAAAAACTGACAGGATGAAGTTCGATCGATAACATTGCAAGTGGAGCTTCTGCGACCATTTGACGGCCCAGTGGAAAGCCCCTTTCGGTGAACCGAAGGTTTTAGTTTTTCTTAAACAAAAATTTACTGCGCGTAATAATGTGGTAGCATAAAACCGAAGCCCCAAACTATCTTCAGAAATGAAACTTTTAGTTCGATACCCTTGGAATCGATACCAAAATGTACCCAGAACCGATATTTCGAACTCTACGTCTTCATTTTGAACAACAGCACCATAAACTTCAGATTATATGTTCAAGTTAAAAGGATCGCTGATAGCAAACCAGGATTTAGCAGCTCGAAGACACTCGAAAAATCTTACAGCAAAGTTCAATGCGAAGTCTGTTCGAAAAGAATTTAACGTGAATTAAAAAGATTGAAAGAGAGCAAGTTGAATTAAATCTTTCCCACTCTTTCAAAGGTATTTTTAAGGGTAAATAGAGCGAGAAATAGATGAGTATTGAGGTTGGCAAACAACATGGGATTTTTGCTTGACTTAGATACTCTGGAACATGTGCGATTAAAAAACGACTTCGACTGATTAATTCGCTAGCAGCAACACATCAACAGCTCACCAATAATCACAGTGTAACAAATGTTTGGACCACTGTTCAAAGTCTGCAGCATAGCCTGATGAATAAGTGATGTTTCTGCTCACTTAAAGGCAACTTTGAATAGATTAAGCTGAAATCCTCTAGGAGGCTAAATGATCGGTTAAAATGAAACAATTCGCGACCGGGATTCAAGCACCACGTCATTTTGAAGACCTACTATAACGTACTTTACTCGGAAACCTTTGCCAACTTTGAGGCCAAGTCCTTATCTATGTGGTCTTCTATGATTTGTCCCCAAATACTTCGCGGTTTTTTTTCCACTAGAGGATTCTCAACATTTACACAAAATTTGAGGCAGTGACACTTTTTCTTTCAAACTAAATATTGTTCATCAGCAATGATGTTGAGCTCGATGGAGTCTTTGAAGATCAAAGTTGACCCGCCTCTGCCATTTATCGAGATATGGTATGCCTGATACTCTAAATGAACTGATTTCGTAACACGATCGAAAAATATGAGCATTGCCTTAATAAAGACCACTTCTAAGATATCTGCTTCAAAAGAATTTTGATTAAATATAAAATTAATGTCAGGCTAAAGTAGGCCATTTCCGCTAAACACTTGTTTTTTATCTTGAATATTCCATGTAATTTGAATGGCTCACTTTCCACTAACATTAAAAATGAATTAAAAGTTTCTTTTACGGAATAACAAGAAATGCTCTTTTCACTGAATGAAAGTCTAATCAATGTGCGTATCCGGTTCAAAGGACCAGTAAAAAAAAAAAAATAAAGGAAAACGAAAACAAGCAATGGTGTATCAATTCAAAAATCAACTCTTTTCTGCTTCATAACACATGATTCAATCACTCAATCTCAACAGCCTGAGGGGGGAATAATAATATCACAGTTCACAGCCTGCACATAATCGCATTTAATCGACTGTGGTACTTTCTTCCAAATGATTAATACGATCATCTATAATTATACTCCCAAGAGCAGCAAATCTATCGTTTAAATAGCCAATCGAATGACCACCACGATCACATTAAGAGATCAACGATCTGTATCTATCAGTTTCAAAGCTAGACCAAGCATTACGCTGCATACATAGACGAGTATCTAAGGCACTTAATCTACTGTCTACCCACCAATTGAGCCAATATTTAAGTGCAAAGCGCATTTGGAGTACCTACTTCAGCTTGGTATTATTTTTTTCGAGAGATCCCCGTACGACTACAATACCAGCCGCAAGTTAAAGAAGGAAAATACACACAAGAAGACTTTTGTTTTTACTTTTTTGAAGGTATCGTATCTCAAGTATCTAATCTAAGTGGGTATTTATGAAGTTGTTGCACGCGATACAGTAGGAATAGGTCAGTGTCTGCATGGCGCAAACTACTATTCACATGCATCCCACAGCGATGACGCACCGCGATATATACTTTATTTGCTTATATTTTATATTTTTTTTTTATTTTTTAACTCAATACTCAAGTCGAGGTGTTGGGTCTATAAATAATGTGCTACAACAAATAAATTTCATCGCACAAACGTCGAATCGAATATGTTTGCAATTGCAAACATAGATACGTGTGTGTCTATGGAGTTTTGGTTGCACATAAAAGTCGCGAGACAAGAGCCAAGGCAAACCCCAACCAGCCGCAAGCAACAGCAATGACGGCGGTCAATAGAATTTGTCAACGCCGCCGCCGTTTGAAGCTTAATGCAGGCCTGACTGGCTGGCTAGCGCTGGCTCTCTACGAGAGTTTAATGACCGCCTACAAGGCAATGTGAGTTCGCTAACATTTCTTTGTGCAACTAACTTCACACGAGATAACGCAAAAGCGAAAAAAAAAAAATAAAGTGCAAGTGGCGTGGCAGCGAATCGAAGTAATAGTATCTAACTGCATTAATTTCTATGAAGCGTGTGTATCTTTCCATTGTTTTCGTCAAGCCAACTAAAAAAGAGGGAACGAATTAAAAAATTTACGCACATACAAGATTCATTTGCATGATTAGATACGTGTGTGGTGCAGAAGATACTGCCGCCACTGTTCGCCTTTCTTTCATTTGCAAACAAAATATGATAAATGAAGAAATTAAATACAGTCTTGAGTGGACACTAGTAGTGGCAATTGTTGTGGCCTTGTTGCTCAAATATGGGGAACTACTTGGCTTCTGTTTGTGGGGTAAGTAAGGTATGTTAATGAGAAGTCTTTTGGTCTGGCGGTGCATGCATGCCCAGCCATGACAGAGGAGAGTTTATTGGCCTAATGCCAGGTGTTGAGTTTCATGGTTATTATGTTAGCTCATGCCATTAATTGAACACCAGCCGGAGCCATTACTTAAACGAAAGAGAAACATGGAAATTCTAATTTAATTCGTTTAGATGAGGCAATTAATTAATTGAGTGACAAATTGAATACAGAAGTAAACTTGTTCTAGTACAACACATATGACTATGCATCTGACTTAAGTTTTATCTTATTTACAGCTGCTGGCTTTTCAATTTATCATTGACGTTTCTTGGGGAAAGAAAACTGCAATTTACAAAATGTAGTTAATTTTGAAAAAATTGAGGTTCTACGTGGCAAAGAAAAATCATACTGGGCCTAAAAAAAATCAAGGATCAAAACCAATAAAGCATCAGTATTAGAACTAGAATGTATTCATGATTCAAGACACAAACCTGTATTCGGAGAGCAAAAAATAAAATGCCAGGTCGAGGACTTGAACCGAATGCTTTATTTCCCGCTGCGTATGGCCAAAAAATTCCAGTGCCAAGACGAAAAAGCTCCATTGACAGCATTGCCCCCATGTCCGTAAAGCTTGGCATTGTCTCCAAAGACTAAGCCTGAGTCGATACCATGACCATGATGACCAATGACCAATGATGCCAATGGTAAAGAGGATCACGGATGAAATTTGTACGTAGGCTGCTAGATAAATTTCTGGCCTAGGCAAAGTGTTGCCAGGTGCAATCTGACATTTCCATTGGAAAGTTTGACATTTTTTTTTTAGCATAACATCACTCAGGACGTGTTGTCATTTAATCGTGAATTGTATAATTTACAGAGACTTGAAAAATTCATCTCGGGGAAAAAAGTGGAATTAACTCGTGAACACTTTCGTGCGATCATTTTTACAACTTTCGACGTGGATTATCACGACAAGAGTACAATGATGAACTTAAATCTTTGTATGACGATGAAGCACCATCCTATTGCACTGTGAAAAACTGGTTAAATGAATTCAGTCATGGCCGACGCTCGCTCAAAGACGAATTCCGTGAAGGTCGTCCAAAAACAGCCGTTGTGCCAGAGAACATTGATGCCGTGCGTGAACTGATAATGCAAGATCGTCATGTGACATACCGTGAGAGAGAGGCATCCCTGGGCATTTCTCCCACTAGCTTTCATTCGATATTTCATGAACACCTGGCCGTAAAAAAGGTTTGTTCTCGTTGGATCCCTCACAATTTGACAATCGCTCAAAAAAAGGCTCGTGTCGTTTTGTGCAAGAAATGTTAAAAAAACGCCTTAAAAGACGTTTATAAGATTGTCACAGATGACGAACATGGATCTATGCGTATGAGCCCGAAACAAAACAACAATCGACCGTGTGGGTCTTCGAAGACGAGCCAAATCTAGTTGTTCGTGGAAGAAGCACTTCGAAGCAAATGGTCGCCTGTTTCTTCGGCAAAACTGGTCATGTGGCGACTGTTCCGCTTGAGCAACGTAAGATCAATTCTGAGTGGAACACCACAATTTGTTTGCCTGAAGTCTTTGGAGAAATTCGAAAACGAACAAGAGAAGACGAATCGTTGTTCACCATGGCAATGCGAGCTCTCACACATCGGCTTAAACCAGCGCCTTTTTGACCGGCCAAAACGTCGAATTGATGAGTCATCCGCCGTACAGCCCTGACTTGGCACCCAATGACTTCTTTTTATTCCCGTACATCAAGAAAAAAATACGTGGTCAACGATTATCGTCGCCATAACATGCTGTTCAAGCGTTCAAAAACCATATTTTGGAGCTACCTCAATCGGAGTGGAAAAAGTGTTTCGACAATTGATTTGAGCGCATGCAAAAGTGTATAAATCATGCTGCAGAATACTTTGAAAAACAATAAAACCACTTTTGACACTCCCAAGTATTTTCAAATATTTTCTATCTTTTATCGCTGGGTTTTGGGTCTTTCTGGCAGGTTAAGAATGCTTTGGGATTCTTCAGCTTCAGCTTCGTGAGAATGTTCGCTTTACAAAAAGAAGACAGTTGAGTTACCACTAAAGGAAAGGTCGACATTCCGTTCATGTGGTCATGTCATGCACATTCCGTGGACGAAAAGTGTGTCGATTTTAGCGTTGCAAGTTCAATTTCTGGATAATATGTGGTTTCATTTCCAAACGAATAAAAAAACAAACAGAGTATTGCCATGAGCGAAAGTGTGAATTGGTTTAAAAATGTTTAAAAAGAGTTGGTGGCAAAATGGAACCTTGCGGTACAGCAGCATAGCAGGGAACATGAATCCGTACAGAACTACTTGAATTTAATAGCCTGAAAGGTAATTTCTAAACCGTTGGCAAACAAATTCGCCCTTACATTATGCATGAATAAAGGTCAAAAGAGCAGAACGAAAGACTCTGTTAAACGTTTTTAAATACAAGGAACAGTGATCTTACTCTTTAAAAAATGCAGTGATTATTGAGTGAAATATGCTTTCAAGCCACAGAAGACCCTACTGCCAATCATAAAAACGTTGATGAAGATGATATGCCTTTGTTTTTTTGAGTCGGGCTGTCTTCCTCTTTCTAGAAAAATCAGAGATTTGGATTTCCGACTCGCTGAACCGGGAAGCAAATCTGGGATAAATTTGCATAAAACTAATAAATTGTAAAATAATTCGAAAAACTGATACGTTTTAATGTCATTCAATTAGTTTTTCGTGATAGTTCAATAACTGTCGTTATATATTTTAACACGACAGCACTTCTCACATACTTCAAAATATCATAAAATAGATACTGGCATTGAAGGCTGTCAATGATATTTTCTATGTGGGAAGTCTAGAACAAAAGCATTCGACTAATTTTATTGCAGAACATATTCAAAGTAGCAATAAATTCACACTCAGAAAAACAACTGATGGTTTTATTCCTACGAGTATTTGTTGTTTAAATGCTTAAGGTCGGTTGGTCAATAAGATTTTAAAAACTTGTGACTCGTGACGAGACCGATATTATGTTTTCCGTATTGTAAAAATAAAGTAATATTTTCAAATTGCGTGGAACACGATGATGAGGGTACTTTGGACTTGTGCAAAATTTGTTTGCATTCACATACTTCAATGGTGTCTCTGTGTTTATGACTTTTCTGCGTGATTTTTTCAAGTTTTACGATATGTGTTTTTTTTTTATTTCTTTAATGTTAACAAATATTTTTCAATGATTGAGGCATTGAAATACATAGATGTTTATAGATTCTAGGGGTTATAAGGAAACTGGCACTCAATGGATATCCATTCATATTTACAGAATTTCTCGGTTGTCATATTAAAAAAATGAATAAGTGCTGTTGCAATCATCGAACAAAATCTGAGAAATGTTCTTATCAAAAATCATTCAATTAAGATTACATTCATTGTCACCTATCGAGACTGAAACAAAATCAGTCCAATCATTGCAGTCATTTGTTTATCATCAATTGAATGCATGACTTCTCTTACAAAACTTACATTCTTTGCATTGTTTTGCATTCATTCGAACTCTTCGAAATGTTTTGCACACTTGACAGACTGGTTTTAGAATGGTTGCATTCCTCCAAAATCGTTTTTCAGATGTTGTTGAAATAAGAGAAAAAAAGTTTCATGCTTTTCTTGTTCAGTGTCCTGTACAAATTAGACTGAGAACGATAAATTTTGTTAGTAGCTTCCGTGGATTGGAGACCATACATAGTCCTTACCAAAGGTATAATCAAATATCAAGTCGTGCCATAAAAACCGCGATAATATAAAACGACAATATTGCTTATAAAAAAAATTGATTAACTCGAAATGACTTCCTTTTGGCTTAACACAAAGTTTCAAACGTTGTGGTAGAAAATAATATTCTCTGGCTATCCAAATTGTTATGAAGAGTCGTGCAGTGAATTCTATAAACCTTTGGCTTTGTGCCTTGAAGTAGAGCCCTGCCGGAAAAAACCATCTCTTTCAACCACTTATAACGCTCTCTAGTGCACCGTATTGGTTAACGTTTGCACCATTACGGAGCGGGATGATTTGTTGGCAAGTTGAATCATTAGATATGGTTCCTTATGCTAAGTGTGTTTGTTTGTTGAAATCGCTTGGATATTTCTGGTCTAATTTTTTCGAGAAGCTATTGGAAGATGGCATGTGAACATATGATAGGCTTCATCTGCAGATAGGCTTCAATCCAGACAATTTGCCGAAGAAACCGCCATGCTTGCAGATCACAAGCAGAAGCCAAACTTTTAAGAATTCATTACCTATTCATGAATTTGATTTGGAAAATAATTTCGATGTCTGGATTCTATGATATGATAAAACAAGAGAACTGGATTGGCAGCAACAATCTGTTCTGACAGTTTTAAAATTTTAAAAAAATATTTTTTTCAAATATTGATTTGAAAAATGTTAAGGCCCAAAAATGGTTTCCTGTGGCAATGCCAAAGAGATACATATCTATAACATTGACAACTTCTCTTTTGGTTCAAAATTAATTTGAAAAGCTCAACGCAAACGGGCAATCAAATGATATGTGAAATGGTGACAAGGAAGGTTTTATCTTGACGACACAATTCACAAAAACCCACTGTGAAAGTTCATTTATTTCAATAAATATACAACTTCCACCAGGAATCTTCAAGAAAAGTGAAATTAATGTCGACGATTTTGTTCTATTAAAGCTAAAACAGATACAAACAAACAAATAAATAAAAAATAAATCGTTGCAAGCAAAACTTTCTTCATTTTATTTCTTATGCGATTTTTCATTTTCCTCTTGGGTTTTTTTTTATCATTACTTGCATTTCAACAGGAGGACAACGTCCACAGCCAGGCAAATAAAGAATGATAAAATACCACAAACTACGAGATCTCCAGCGCATGGATGCTCAACAATATTTGTTGAAATATAAAATACAAATAAAGCCATTAACTAAATTGCTTGACGTTAGTTATGGACATTCTTTCAGATACATCCAAAGTGAAACGAATGGCATGAAAATTTGTAAAACGGAAAAGTATCCCATAACCAGGATAGTTTTGGTTAAATTCTTGCACAGATTCACAGAGACAGATTGGAATTCAGATTGATAGGGGGTTCGGACTGTGAGACCTTGAGCGAGGTTTCTATGTTGTATCTCATTTGCATTTGAATTATTGTTTTTTTTTTTATTTTTTGTAGTGTTTTTGAAAACCAGCATGTCCACTGAATAATTATATTGGCACACAAATTCGTGTCCAACATATTAATTTGCATAAATACAAAAGCAAAATTCCATGCACAAGCTTAAGTGCGAATTACACCAGATGGTGTGCAAACTTTTTTTTTCGCAATATTGCAAATGCATGTTTAGTCATTTACGCATTTCCGGTGGCAAAGGAGTAGATTCACCTTGAAAGTGAAAAAAACGATTGTTCCTCTGTGTTGTTGTTTTTTTTTTTAACCCCTTTGTTAAATCGAGTAAAGTTGAATAAAGACCAACCCTAGGTAATTTTATACGTTCTAAATGCAACGTTAAACTGGAGTACATAAAGAAATGTGTACAAATGGAAAAAAAAAGGAACAATGGATGGATATATGCTTTGGCTGCCATTTTCATAAATATTGCAGGTTTAGTTCGGGCAGAATGTAACAGAAATAAACGTTTTTTTTTTTTAAGAAGGTAAAACTTCAAAACAACGCATTGTTTTGACAAATTTCGACTAGAAAATCAATGAAAAGGTTTTCATAGACAGTGACAAGGCATGACAGAAAAAATAGGCTTAAATAGAATAAAAATTCGATGCATTTTGAGGAAAAATTTTAGTCGATTTCCTTCTTTTTTTTTTTAAGTGAAAATCTCCCAATGGTGTGGTGAAGAATATTTTGTTTATTGTACTCAGATGGATGGTGGTCATGTCCTTTTGAAATAATGGATCCGCTTTGTGAAACAAAACGAGGCAAGTTCGAAAAATTTGGCACTTACTTCGTGTCCCAAAATCAGGAGAGATATGCCACAAAATCAAAACAAATGCTATCTTTGTAGTTCAAACTAAACGGAATAGAAAACTATGGAGCATGTCATGATGACTTATTCCTGGTCACCAAGGTCGCTTTTAAATAAAGACTTTGACAATGCACAAGGTTCATCGAATCACTAAAGAAGTCAAGCCGTTGATAAAGTATGGCAAGAGAGCTTGAAGTATAATTTACGGCAGGTTTTTTGAACCAAAGCATGCCCACTACGGTACTGTTTACGAGAGTAATACATCGAGTTGAGGGTACCATAGTATCTACGTAGAAAAAATATCCACACAAACTTAAGCATCTACATCAAGAACCAGGAAAAGAAAAATGTAACGAAAAAACCGTGTTCCCAAGATTGAATGAATAAAATCGCTATTTCGGACTGGCGCAACATTTGGTAAACAGAATTAACGTGCCTTTGTTATAAGGAATTACGAAGCAGGAACTTTTTTTCCATAATTAACTACTTGATAAGGAAACTAAGTTGTAGTGCCACTTGTATGCGGGCCGAGTAAGAACCGCACAAGAAAACGCTTGCGCTCCTCAAAGTGCCAATGAAAATAAATAGCTGCTGTTTAAACAGTCTTCATTAATTTGGAAAGGTGAAATTCCTTCGAAGTATATTCGGTCCCGCCTGCGCAGAAGGACTTTAGAGGAGAAAACTGAACGACGAACTCTATTAGCTGTACAACGACATCGACCAAGTTGATGTAGAGTGAATAGACACCAACGCTCCGTTGATGTAGAGTGAATAGACACCAACGCTCCGGCTCGAAAAGTCTTCGAGTACAGCCCTGAGAGAAGACATGATAGAGGAAACCATCGCCACCGATGGCGTGGCCAGCTGGAAAGAGACCTTAATCAGCTGGTTGTACGAAACTGAAGTCGCCTAACTAAAGACCGTGCTAGTTGGAGAGGAATGTTGACTGAGAGCCAGGTTCACCCCAGAAAAAGTAACTCCTCTACCTCACTGCAGCTAACTCCCTGAATCTTACTTATGACAATTGTCATTTGTTTTAGTATTTAAATGCCTACTTCATCATCGATGGTTTCAGGAATCTTACATTTAAACAGATTCGCATTGAGGGATTATTCGACTAAAAAGTTTGAACAGAAGTGCAGCAAAAAGTATGCGAAGAGGATACTGTACATCAGACTAACAGGCAATCAACAAATTCCTTACGAAAGAGTTCCATTGATGAGGAGGAGAATATTCTTCATCTCAGAAAGAACCATTCGAGCTTAAAGCTTATTCTTTGTGTTTTGAAAAGACGATGTCTCGGTGTGGACCTCATTCAACTTGGTGAAGCAAAGCACAAAGTAAAAGTTTTTTCAGGGAATTTAAACGTAAGTATATACATATATGTATATATATAAGTACAGGTTCTGATAAGCCTGCCTTTCAATTGAATCATCTCAATGATTCTAAGTTCAAACTCTAGAGATGGTCTTTATATACTTATCGAGTGTCGCAGGAGTCCGTTGGGATCAAGCACTGGAGTAGCCTACCAGCGAGATCAGTCCGACTAAGAAAGTAACCGTGCTACTGTCATCACCCTATTGGACGGTTATGCTGGAGCTAAAAGTTCGCGTCGTCAAAATAATGTCTTCTGAATATTATATGTGAAGGATTAACACTGCAGAATGATGACGATACAGTCCATTACACAAAAACCGAACTTGCTTGTATAACAAACAGTGGTGAATAAAATACTGCGAACGTAGTGAATGCAAAAAAGCCGATATAATAATTCACTGTCGCAATCTACTCCACGCTCTTCTGCAAGCTGTGTACGAAATGCATTATAAGGGTAGTGCATAGCCCTTGAGAGCGAGTACTAATAAACAATAAACCCGCCTACAGCATTTTTTTCGCAGGATTTGTATCCCACCTCAATTCTTTCCCATTTCTTTCAAAGCCTTCGATCGCACAAATCGACATCAATTTAGCATCGATGCAACAGCCAAAGCTGTTTTGAGTCTTTTACAAAATATAATTCCCATTCAGATTTAGTTTTCGGACCCTTTACGTATAAAAAAAAGAAATTAATCACCTTTAACCACTGATTCCAAGAATTTTGTTTATAATTCCAAATCTCACGTGAAAGTTTATGGTCAATGTGGCTAAAGGAAATGCCGCAAAAAAAAGGTCACGATTAACCGACTTTTGGGCGTATCGCAATGTCTTTTTCTGGGATCTTTTTTACCTATCAAGATTGTAGTCAAAGTTTATATCAAACATCATTTGGTTGTGCAATAAATTTTGAACAAAAAAAAAAGTGGAACGTTCTGAATAACAAATATCTAGATTTATCTAGGACCATTTGAGAGCAAGATAAGACCAGTGAACGACCCCCATGGCATAAAGAGATGACACAGTTTCTACCAAACACACGACCCGCATTTGTCATTCTAGACCTAAGTAGACATGAACGCACGACGACGCAACAGCATAAAAATACCAACCAAAAACCAAAACATGAACCGATATTATTTATTTTGAAATTAATTATTCCGTTATGTATCTGAATGTCGTACAAGATACGAGTATCTCCCAAAAAGAACGCACGTTTTAAAGGTTTCTGCGTCTCTCAACAGATCACGATTTAGGTTCCATTTGGGCTC